>CP125979.1:106950926-108150926 GCA_030063025.1 Avena longiglumis
TGGAGTTACTTAAAGAACAAAATGTTGATCCTTCGCTTATTCGGGCTTTGACCTTGGAGAGTCTAACACCACCGATGGTTAGGCATCAATGACTGTTTAGAACATTCTACCTTACGATCCGTTGTGATCGATTTGATCTTCCGCTCACGAAAAGTAGCGCCCTTTTGATGAGATCATTCTAAGAATATATGGGACACCTTTTGAATCTTGTGGGACACTTTGAATTGGGAGAATTTGCTATAGAGTGCAGCGATGATTGAAATTACGTCTCAAAAATCGTGTGAGTAAGTTACATGAGCTTAGTGCGTAGTGATGATTCTCTATAAGGTACTTGATATCTTGTGCTAACTAGGTTTCATTCAGTTTCAACTATAAAATGCCCATATTAGTATTCAGCTTCTTGAAACAAGCAAATTTTATTTATTCTAAACATGAATTATGAATATAAAACATGATATTGTTATGTTGACATGTATACTTTGGAGGCTATGGTGATGGGATAAAAATTCTTGTTGTTATTTGGATGGCAAATAATTCTAGAATGTTGTCAAGGCATGTAAAATGTTGCTGCATTCTATGCTTGAACCTTTAAATATTTACGGGTGATGCTGCCAAAATATACTACCAAACTAACAGGTCCATTCCTCTGCGGTGTCCCAAAGATAGTAGCCTCCTCCTTGCTTCCTCAGCGGTGGATCGGTGATGGACGGAGGCCCCACCTGCTTGAGATCGCAACCTGGTCGAGGTCAGCAAATAAAGAGGAAGCGAGAGAGAGAGGCGCGGTGGCGGCTAAGGGCATGGGGTTGCCTGCAGGTCTACTGGGCTAAAAGCGCAAGTGGGGCTAAAGACAAAAAGTAGTCTTGAGCGAACCTGAGAACATGTAGGCGACCTCATCTCGCCGTATTCTTCAACTCCTTGGCTGGTCGGCCTTGTGTCGATTTCACGTGGGTGCATCCTTCTTATATGGAACTTGCCTTTGTATTGGGAAGAT
This sequence comes from Avena longiglumis, assembly GCA_030063025.1. NCBI lineage: Eukaryota > Viridiplantae > Streptophyta > Magnoliopsida > Poales > Poaceae > Avena > Avena longiglumis. Next base: position 106,951,918 of record CP125979.1, read on the forward strand.
AGCTGGAAATCTTATAGGTTGTATTTGCTTTGCAATTTGTAGTCTTGAAGATTTCTTGCTGGTTGGCTTGATGTGTTTGATTCTTTGGATCTATGATTATGATTGTGATTATATTGTATCCTTTGTATCACTTCATTATTCTTAGTTTCCTATCTCGTTGTACTCATAGAGCTTGCTGCAATCACAGTTAGGATTTTCATGAACCTTATAGCGTACAGATTGTTTGATGTCCTGGTAGGTGAGAATATAGATAGTGAACTGAGAGGATGAGAGCTCAAAGATCTGATATTATTTTGACAAAAAAATGAAAGGAAGTGTATAATGTTGACAAATGTTTGTTTGGCATGATAGATGCCAAAGGTGTGCAACTATGTAAGTAAAGATATTTGAGTCATGTCTGACGGAAAGTATACATTTCTTGCTTCATGGTGGTGCTATATAAAGAAGCAAGTTTCTTCTACAAATTGAGCAAAATATTTGGTCGACACTTTAACTGTTGCTCATACCAAAACAAATCAACTGCCGCTTATTTTCGTAGAAGCAAAAAGTGGAAGTTTGGAGGTAAAATGACACATGCCAGCTTTGGGATCCGAAATTCGAGGATCAGGTGATTTGGTTATCGGGGACACTCGGCACAACCCTAAAATATAAGGAGAAGAGTATGTTAAAATACAATTTTGAAGATCCTCAAACTATTAATATTTTTCTAAATATTGTGAAAAGTTCACATTAAAATCCTGGAATAATCGCGAGGTCATGTTTTAATTTGTTGAGTCCAAAATTATTTACGCTTGGTATCATGATACTTGTTCTGATTGATTCAAGGATTGATTTTGGTATATCCCGCATTTAGTTTTGCAGGTTATCTGGTTGTCTTTTATATATGCACATGAATTTTCATAAGTTTACATGTCAAAGAGAAAGAAAAATAAAGAGACCGTAGCATACGGGCATTTACTAGTATATATATACAAACATAATAAATATCGCTCACCCCACTTTTCGTTTCACGGACTAGAAGGCGATAGAACATCCCATTAAGTAGGCAATTTTATTAATCATTCCATGAAGCTTGCACTATTACTAGTCAAGTTTAAGTCAATTTACAAGAGTACTTTAGTTATGTTTGTCTATGATTGAAACTGTGCTCCAAGTCCTCCATAACCATGGACACGACTTTGAGAAAGATTTATAATACATGGGAGCATAAATAGCAACAGCGCATGATCAACCACGGAAAAACCAAATGAAAACCAATGAGGCATCCGACAAAGCATTCATAAGATTGAAGATGATTTTGGGGGCCACCCACTAAGCTACCCACTACGAAGTTGGCCGACTCCACGAACCAAGAGGTTTGCGGCAATGACGTATGTGATTAGAAACCCTAAAGTGTGACTAGGCTTGTTGAAAGCGTAAACATTTCGCATTGTTCCAAAACAGACGATAGTAAATGCCCTCGAGCAGCATTAGTAAATAAAGAGTAAAGCATGGCATACATACAAGATAGTAATACGCCCCAAACTACTTATGGTCCCAAGAAATTAAATGCAACTCAAGCTAAGAATAAGGGTTCATGAGCCCACATATGGATAGTGCCGTTGGAGATATGCCCTAGAGGCACTAATAAAATTAGTTATTATTATATCTTTGTGTTTATGATAAATGTTTACATCCATGCTATAATACTATTAACGGAAACATTAATACTTGTATGATTTGTAAACTAAATTAGAGTCCTGGTAAAGCCTCTTTGTAATACTAGCTTGTTGGTAAATAAGATGATCGTGGTTTCCGATCATGAAAATTGAGATATTATTAACAACAAGATCGTCTCATTAGGACAATGGTATGATGGACATACTCCTATAGATAAGCGTAACATAAAGATCAAGTCATTTCAATAGTTAGTTTGCTATAAGCTTTATGATACATAGTAACCTAATTCCTTGACCATGATATCATGCTAATCACCATCACGGAAGGATACTTTGATGACATCAAACACCACACCGTAAGCGGGTGGCTATAAAGGTGGAATTGAGTGTTAGAAAAGTATGTGTTGAGGCACATGGATCAAGAGTGGGATTTGTCCATCCATATAGCGGATAGATATACTCTGGGCCCTCTCGGTGGAATGTCATCCAATTAGCTTGCAAGCATGTGATTGGCTCACAAGGGATCACATATCACGAGCGAGAAAAGAGTACTTATCGGTAGCGAGGTTGAACTAGGTATGCGAGAGATCTACGATCAAACCTCAGATAAGTAAACTATCGCGAGACAAAGGGAAATTGGTATCGTATCTAAGTGGTTCATTCGATCACAAAGTAATCGTATTCATATGTGGGAACCATATGAATTTCTAGATTCCTCTATTGGTTATTGATCAGAGAAGTGTCTCGATCATATACGCATAATTCACGAACCGTGGGGAGACACATAAGGATTCGATGTTGTTTAGTAGATATGGAATGTAAGTAGGGAGACCAAATGTTGTTTGGAGTCTCGGATGTGATCCGGATATGAAGAGGAGATCCGGAATGGTCTAGAGAATAAGATTCATATAAGGAAAGTCCGATTAGGAGTTAGGGAATGATTCCGATGTTTTCATCGGAGAGGTTCTAGAAGGGTCTAGAAGGTTCACCGGACCGGAAGGGGAATGGTTCATGAATGTGTCATGGTTAAGTGGAATGATTGGATCATGTTCTATGTCACTTGGTTGGGCATTTGCGAGAGAGAAATAAAGCTCTAAATTGAAAGTCAAAAGGGAGGTTTGAAAAGTCAAACTGGAACAATAGTTTCCTAGTGGAAGAAGGAAAGAGTCCTTCCTTCTCTCCAACTTGGTTTTGGAGAAGGATTCAAACTCCCCTCTCCCAAGCTGCCCTCCTCTCATATAGAGGTGGGGCTGCCACAAACCACCACAACCAGCCCTCCCACCTCCAAGCCTTGCCACGCCCTAAGCGCTTTTGCCCGCGTCGTGCGTGCCTAAACCCGCTTGATCTGCCATCGCCCTAGCCTCCGACTCCACCTCCTCCTCTCCGGCCCTCTAAACCTAGATCTCCGAAACCCTAGATCCACCATAACTGCTCCGGCTTAGGCCGAAGCCTGGGATTTTCCTCTACCTCCTACACCATGTCGTCTCTTGGGAATCACGAGGGAGAATTACAACCTCCATTGCCTTCTTTGGAACAAGGAGAGGAATGTCTTCTTTACCGAACATGTGACCCATGCGGGCGCTACGAAGCCTTGGCCTTGAAGGATCGTCTGCGATCTTGAGATCGACAAGTGTCGACTACATCACCCACGAATCTGCTCTCGTTAACGCTGGAATCTTCGAGGGTGAGTACTCTAATCAAATCGTTGCTACAATCTAGTAGATAGATCTTGGCTTGTTTGTGTGCATGCGGTAGAATTTTATTATTTTCCATGCTACGAACCCGTACAGTGGTATCAAAGCCGTGTCTATATGTAGATCTGTCGCATGAGTAGAACACAATGGTCATTATGGGCGGTGGTGATTTTATTATCAATTGCCTTTTGTGTACTTTGCATCTTGCGGTATGATGGGATAAAGCGGCCTGGGCTAACCTTACCTGACATCATTCATGAGACTTTCTCCACGATTAACATGCAACTTGTATTGCATAAGTGGCTTTGCAGGTGTTTTTCTCTCTCATCATAGTATAGATTCAATTTACAACGGGAACTTGATAGTTCAAGCATCAACATTGTGGTTCTTATTCGTAAGTCAGAACGACACTTATTGAAAGCCCCAAACCACGTAAAATGTGCAAAGAAAATTATAGGCGTCTAACTTTGTTTTGTAGGGGTGTGTTGTGATGTGATATGGCCATGATTGTGATTATATATGATGTATGCAATGTTCCTTATTGTAAGTCGACGGTAGGAGCCATATGGTTGTTTTTAATTCCGTTAAGACCTGCGTGTCTATTATTCAAAGTAGTTGTAATAGTTGATGCTGGTGGATGACAACCATGGAGCGGCGCCATTGACCTTGACGCAATGTCGGTGATGATGGAGATCATGTTCGTGCTTGAAGATGGAGATCGGAAGCACAAGAAGAAAGGCCATATCATATCACATATTATGAATTGCATGTGATGTTAATCCTTTTATGCATCTTGTATTGCTTAGTACACGACGATAGCATTATAAGATGATCCCTCTAGCACAAAATTTCAAGTTAGAAAGTGTTCATCCTTAGTAAGCACCGTTGCTAAAGCTTGTTGTTTCGAAGCACCACGTGATGATCGGGTGTGTTACATTCTGCGAGTGTATACAACGGGAGCAAGCCAGATTTGCTCATCACGGAAGCTAAAGTTTGATCTTAGTGAGCCTAGCATGTACATACATGGTCTCGGAACAGGGATCACTAAAAGGTAAAGCATGAGTCATATAGTAGATATGATGAACATGTTGATTGTTTGCCACTGAAGCTACATCATCTCTCGTGATGATCGGTTTTGATGTGGTGGATTTGGTTCGATGTGATCACTAAAACAATGTGAGGATATTGTTTTGAGTGGGAGTTCACCTAGATTAATTTAACTATTAATTAGAACACAATTTGTCATAAAATTAGTCTAAACTATTGCAAATATGTTGTAGATCAATGGCCCCCCTACCATCAATTTTAATGCGTTCCTAGAAAGAAAACTTGAAAAACAATGGAAGCAACTTGCGGATTGACTCCAACTTGAGGATTTTCCTCAATCTGGTAATTTGACCTATGTCTTTGGATGCACATTGGGTGACCCACACTGGTGATGCTACCGATGAGGTGAAGAATGTTTTCCTCACTCGGAAGAATCAGTACTCCATAGTTCAGTGTGCTATCTTTTATGTTTTGGAATCGGAGCTTCAGAAAAGGTTTGAGAACCATGACCCACATGATATTGTCCATGAACTCAAAATGATATTTGAGGCTCACACGACAGTTAAGAGTTATGAGTCTTCTGAAAAGTTCTTTAACTGCAAGATGGAAGAGGGAAGATCCGTCAGTGAGCACGTGCTTAAGATGTCTGGGCACGCAAGCAAGCTTCAAAGCTTGGGTATAGTGATTCCTAACGCTTTGGGGATTCACCGTGTCCTCCAATCACTACCACCAAGTTACAAGAACTTTGTGATGAACTACAATATGCAAAACATGGACAAGTCGTTGCTCGAACTCTTCTCCATGTTAAAATCTGCAGAAGTGGAGATCAGGAAAGAGCACCAAGTGTTGATGGTCAATAAGACCACCAAATTCAAGAAGCAAGGCAAGTCTCGAAAAGGAAAATTCAAGAAGGCGGTAAGAAAGTTACATAGCTGACGAAGAAGACCAAGGCTGGGCCTAAGCACGTCTTGAGTGCTTTTCTGCAAGGGAGAAGGTCCTTTGGGCGGAATTTCCCTAAGTACTTGGCGGATTTGAAGAACAACAACATCAAGAAGAAAGTTATATCCGATATACATGTTATTGATGTGTATCTCACTAGTAATCGTAGTAGTGCTGGTATTTGATCTTTGGTTCGATTGCTCATATTTGTAACTTCGAAGCGGTCTTTGCATAATAGGCGGAAACTAGCGAAGAGCGAGGTGACGATCTGGCGTTGGAAATGGATCAAAGGTTGACTTGATCGGCATCGACGCTACCTCTTCATCTACCATCGGGATTAGTTTTATACTTAATAATTGTTATTTGGTGCATGCGTTAAGCATGAACATTATATCCGGATCATGTTTATTGCGAGACGGTTACTTGTTTAAGTCCGAGAATAATGGTTGTTCGATTTATATGAGTAATATGTTTTATGCACATGCACCTTTGATAGATGGTATATTCTTGTTGAATCTATATTATAGTAATACACATATTAATAACATTGAAGCTAAACGTTTTAAATTGGCGATAACTCGACCTATATGTAGCCTTTGTCATCTTGATCACATTGGGTGAAGTGTATGAAGAAACTCCTTGGCGATAACTCGACCTATATGTGGACTTCTTGAATCACTTGATTTTGAATCACTTGAAAGATGTGAAGCATGTCTAATGGGTAAAATAACTAAGACTCCATTTTACGGCATGATGGGCGAGCTACGGACTTATTGGAAATCATACATACCGATGTTTGTGGTCCAATGAGTGTAGCATCGGGTGGTGGTTATCGTTATGTTCTCACCTTCACGGATGACTTGAGTAGATATGGGCATATCTATTTCATGAAACATAAGTCCGAAACTTTCGATAAGTTTAAGGAATTTCAAAGTGAAGTAGAGAATCAACATAACAAGAAGATTAAGTTCCTATGATGCGATCGTGGAGGTGAATATCTAAATTCTGAGTTTGGCAAGCATTTGAAGAAATGCGGAATACTTTCACAATTGACCTCGGGAACACCAAAAGCGTAATGGTGTGTCCGAATGTGTAATCTAACTCTCTTAGATATGGTTAGTTCCATGATGTCACATCTGATTTACGCTATCGTTTTTGGGTTATGCATTAGAACGACCATATTCACTTTAATAGGCAGCATCTAAATCTGTTGAAGCGACACCGTATGAATTATGGTTTGGGAAGAAACCTAAATTATCGTTCCTTAAAGTTTGGGGTTGTGAAGCTTATGTAAAGAAGTTCTGCCGGACAAGCTTGAACCCAAAGCGGAAAAATCGTCTTCATAGGATACAGAAGAAAACTATTGGGTATACCTTCTATCATAGATCAGGGAAAAATCTTTGTTGCCAAGAATGGATCCTTTCTAGAAGGAGTTTCTCTCGAAAGAAGTGACTGGAATAAAAGTAGAACTTCGACGAGGTTGTTGAACCTTCTCTTGGACTTGAGAGTAGAGCATCACGGAAGTGGTTCATATGGCGCCTACACCAATAAGAGAGGAAGCTAATGATGTTGATCATGAAACTTGTTAAAGTTACTATGGAACCTCGCGGTCAATGAGAACTTCGTACCACTCTGGTATGATCCGTTATGAGTGTCATGTTGGTGGACAACAAGCGACCTGTGACATATGAAAACAATGATGAACTCGATTCCAATAAATGGAAAGAAGCCATGAAATCCGAGATTGGATCCATGTACGAAAACCAAGTATGGACTTTGGTGGACTTCTGGGATGGCGGAAGAACATCGAGAACAAATGGATTTTCAAGAATAAAGCAGATCTTGATGATAATATTCTTGTCTATAAAGCTTGACTTGTCGCAAAGGGTTTCGACAAATTCAAGGAGTTGACTACGATGAGACTTTCTCACCGGTAGAGAAGCTAAAGTCTATGAAGATTTTGTTAGCAATCGCTGCATATTATGATTATGAGATATGGCAGATGGATGTCAAAACGGCGTTCCTCAATGGAGACATTGATGAAGAGTTGTATATGGTACAACCCAAAGGTTTTGTCGATCCGAAAGATGCTAACAAGGTATGCAAACTTCAACGATCCATTTATGGATTGAAGCAAGCATCCCGAAGTTGGAATCAACGTTTTGATAAGGTAATCAAAAGCTTTGGTTTTATACAAACTTATGGAGAAGCTTGTATTTACAAGAAAGTGAGTAGGAGCTATGTAGAAGTGCTAATACTATATGTAGATGACATATTTTTGATTGAGAATGATGTAGACCTTCTTAATAGTGTCAAGGATTATTTGAATAATAGTTTTTCAATGAAAGATCTTGGCGAGCGACTTACATATTAGGCATAAAGATTTATAGAGATAGATCAAGCGCCTAATATCATTGTCCTGATACATATTTGGACAAAATTCTAAAGAGGTTTGGAATGGAAGATAGCAAGAAAGGGTTCTTGCCCATGTTGCTAATCGACCTTGAGTAAAACTCAAAGTCACCTGCTTGACATAAGATAGAGAAAGGATGAGTAAGACTCCCTATGCCTCGACCATAGGATCTCTCGTGTATGCCATGCTATGTACTAGACCCGACATTGCATATCTTTAGTTTGACTAGAAGATATCAAAGTGATCCGAGTGGATCATTGGACAAGTCAAAAACATCCTTAACTACTTGAGAAGGACTAAGGATATGGTTCTTTCTTATAGAGGTGATGAATAACTTCGTTGTTAATGGTTACCGATGCTAGTTGGAACACCGATATGGATGATTCTAAATCTCAATGAAAGCGTATTTACTTTGAATGGTGCGATAGTTAGGCGGAGGAGGAGTGCAAAGCAAAGCATTGTGGCAAGATCTTCAAGCGAATCGGAATACATAGCTGCTTGAGGCTTCATAAGGCGATATGGATGAAGGAGTTCATTACAGAGCTCGGTGTGGTTCCAAGTACGCTGGACCCAATGTCTATCTACTGTGATAACATGGGCGCCATAGCCAATGTGCAATAACCAAGGTCACACAAGAAGCTGAAGCATATCAAGTTGCGTTTTCACGCTATTCGAGAGCATGTCCAAGATGGTGACATAAAGATTTGCAAAGTACACACAGATCTGAATGTGGCGGATCCGTTGACTAAACCTCTCCCGAGGGAAAAACATGACCAGCACCAAGCCACCATGGGTGTTCAGTATATTACCATGTAATCTAGATTAGTTGACTCTAGTGCAAGTGGGAGACTATTGGAGATATGCCCTAGAGGCAATAATAAAAGTGCTTATTATTATATCTTTGTGTTTATGATAAATGTTTACATTCATGCTATAATACTATTAACCGGAAACATTAATACTTGTGTGATTTGTAAACTAAATTAGAGTCCCCGGTAAAGCCTCTTTGTAATACTAGCTTGTTGGTTAATAAGATGACCGTGGTTTCCCGATCATGAACATTGAGATGTTATTAACAACAAGATCGTATCATTAGGAGAATGGTATGATGGACATACTCCTATAGATAAGCGTAGCATAAAGATCAAGTCATTTCAATAGTTCGTTTGCTATAAGCTTTATGATACATAGTAACCTAATTCCTTCGACCATGAGATCATGCTAATCACCATCACCGAAAGGATACTTTGATGACATCGAACACCACACCGTAACTGGGTGGCTATAAATGTGGCATTGAGTGTTCGGAAAGTATGTGTTGAGGCACATGGATCAAGTGGGATTTGTCCATCCATATAGCGGATAGATATACTCTGGTCCCTCTCGGTGGAATGTCATCCAATTAGCTTGCAAGCATGTGGTGGCTCTGAGGGATCACATATCACGAGCGAGAAAAGAGTACTTATTGTAGGGGTTCGTAGCATGGAAAACAAAAATTTTCTATCGCATACAAACAAACAAGCCAAGATCTATCTACTAGATTGTAGCAACGAGTCGATGGAATAACTTACCCTCGAAGATTCCAAAGTGTTTAACGAGAGGATTCTCGTAGGTGATGTAGTCGTACTCTTTCCGATCTCAAGATCGTGTGGGCGATCCTTCCGGCGCTGCGTTCGGGCGCTTCATGATCGGTCACACGTTCGGTACTCGACAGACCTTCCTCTCCTTGTTCCAGAGGCGGAGGTTGTAGCACTCTCCTTGCGATTCCGGCTGTGGCGTGGTACAGGAAGTAGAGGAGATCATGAGGCTTCGCCTTAAGCCGGGCCAGTATGGTGGATTATGAGAGAGGGATATTAGTGGTCTAGAGATTAGACACACCAATTAGAAGGCTCTAAACCGCAGGCTAAAGCAATTAGAAGCCTAAACCAAGCGGCTCTAAACACGAGATTAGAGGTGGAAACTTGTGTGTCTCAAGGAGGAGCCCCTGCCCTCCTTTTATGGGTGGAGGGGCTAGGCGCCCGGGAGGAGGAGTCCCTCCCAACTCGACCTAGGGCTGGCGCCGGCACGGAGGTGGGACTCCTCCTCCAAGTTGGTTCAACTCCTCTTGCTTGTTTCCCACAGTTTCCTGTTTCCCACAGTTTCTGTTTTAGCCGTTTGACTTTCAAAGGCAATTTGACTTTCATGTTTTGGAACAGCAAGACCACTTAGTACATGATGCAATCATTCAATGACACACTCATGTACCCTCCCGAGTCTTGGGACAATCCGAACCTTCTAGAACATTCAGATGAAAACAGAATCATTCCGAACTCAAACTGGACTTTCCTTATATGAATCTTATTCTCCGGACCATTCCGGATCACCTCGTGATATCCCGGATCCCATCCGAGACTCCGAACAACATTCGGTCTCTTTCTCATAATACCATAACTAATCAAAACAACGTCGAATCCTTAAGTGTGTCTCCCTACGGTTCGTGAATTATGCGGACATGATCGAGACACTTCTCTGAACAATAACCAATAGAGGAATCTGGAAATTCATATGGCTTCCACATATTTCTACGATTACTTTGCGATCGAATGAACCACTTACATACGATACCAATTTCCCTTTGTCTCACGATAGTTTACTTATCCGAGGTTATGATCGTCGGTATCTCTGCATACCTAGTTCAACCTCGTTACAGATAAGTACTCTTTTCTCGTTCCCGTGATATGTGATCCATTGTGACCAAGTCACATGCTTGCAAGCCAATTGGATGACATTCCACCGCGAGGGCCCAGAGTATATCTATCCGTCATGCGGATGGACAAATCCCACTCTTGATCCATGTGTTTCAACCAATACTTTCCGAACACTTAATGCCACCTTTATAGCCACCCAGTTACGGTGTGGTGTTTGATGTCATCAAAGCATCCATCCGGTAAAGGTGATATGCATGATCTCATGGTCGAAGGAATTAGGTTACTATGTATCAGAAAGCATATAGCAATTGAACTATTGAAATGACTTGATCTTTATGCTACGCTTATCAATAGGAGTATGTCCACCATATCATTCTCCTAACGATATGATCTTGTTGTTGATAACATCTCAATGTTCATGATATGGAAACCATAATCATTTAATCAACCAACAAGCTAGTGAAGTATAGAGGCTATACTAGGGACTTCAAATTAAGTTTACAAATCACACAAGTATTAATGTTTCCTTGTTAATACTATTATAGCATGAATACAAACATTTATCATAAACACAAAGATATAATAATAACTACATTTATTATTGCCTCTAGGGCATATCTCCAACAGTCTCCCACTTGCACTAGAGTCATCTAATCTAGATTACATGGTAATATACCGAACACCCATGGCAGTTTGGTGTTGGTCATGTTTGCCCTCGGGAGAGGTTTAGTCAACGTATCCGCCACATTCGGATCTGTGTACTTTGCAAATCTTTATATCCCCATCTGGATATGTTCTCGAATAAGCGTGAAAGCAGCTTGATATCTTGACTTCTTGTGTGACCTTGGTTCTTGCGCATTGGCTATGGCGCCCATGTTATCACAGTAGATAGACATTGGGTCCAGCGCACTTGGAACCACACCCAGCTCTGTAATGAACTCTTTCATCCATATCGCTTCTTGTGAAGCCTCCGGCGACGACATGTATTCGATTCGTTGAAGATCTCGCCACAACGCTTTGCTTTGCACTCCTCCATAAGCTTTGCACCATTCAAAATAAATACGTATCCAGTTGTGATTTAGAATCATCCGGATCGGTGTTCCAACTAGCATTGGTGTAACCATTAACAACGAGCTTCATCACCTCCATAAGAAAGAACCATATCCTTAGTTCTTCTCAAGTACTTAAGGATGTTTTGACCATTGTCAATGATCCACTCTGGATCACTTTGATATCTGCTAGTTAAACTAACAACATATGCAATGTCGGGTCTAGTACATAGCATGGCATACATTAGAGATCATATGGCTGAGGCATAGGGAGTCTTACTCATCCTTTCTCTATCTTCTGCCGATGTTGGACTTTGAGTTTTACTCAAGGTCGTATTGGGCAACATGGGCAAGAACCCTTTCTTGATTTCTTCCATTCCAAACTTCTTCAGAACTTTGTCCAAATATGTACTATGTGACAATGATATTTGGCGTTTTGATCTATCTCTATAAATCTTTATGCCTAATATGTAAGCTGCTTCGCCAAGATCCTTCATTGAAAAACTATTATTCAAATATTCCTTGACACTATTAAGAAGGTCTACATCATTCCCAATCAACAATATGTCATCCACATATAGTATTAAGAATGCTCTGAGCTCCCACTCACTTTCTTGTAAATACAAGCTTCTCCATAAGTTTGTATAAAACCAAAACTTTTGATTACCTTATCAAAGCGTTGATTCCAACCGGGATGCTTGCTTCAATCCATAGATGGACCGTTGAAGTTTGCATACCTTGTTAGCATCTTTAGGATCGACAAAACCTTTGGGTTGCATCATATACAACTCTTCATCAATATCTCCACCGAGGAATCTGTTTTGACATCCATCGCCATATCTCATAATCATAATATGCGATTGCTAACATAATCCTCACAGACTTTAGCTTCGCTACTGGTGAGAAAGTCTCATCGTAGTCAACTCCTTGAATTTGTCGAAACCCTTTTGCGACAAGTCGAGCTTTATAGACAGTAATATTACCATCAGCATCTGTTTTATTCTTGAAAATCCATTTGTTCTCGACAGCCTTCCGGCCATCCGGTAAGTCCACCAAAGTCCATACTTGGTTTTCGTACATGGATCCAATCTCGGATTTCATGGCTTCTTGCCATTTATTGGAATCTGGGCTCATCATCGCTTCCTCATATGTCTCGGGGTCATCGGTGTTGTCCACCAACATGACACTCATAACGGAATCATACCAATCTGGAATGGTACAAGTTCTCGTTGACCTCCGAGGCTCTGTAGCAACTTCAACCGAAGTTTCATGATCATCATCATTAGCTTCCTCTCTAATTGGTGCAGGCACCACAGGAACTTCTTCCGGTGCTGCGCTACTCGCAATTTCGAGAAGGTTCGACAACCTCGTCGAGTTCTACTTTCCTCCCAGTCACTTCTTTGAGAGAAATTCCTTCTCTAGAAAGGATCCATTCTTAACAGCGAAGATTTTCCTTCGGATCTATGATAGAAGGTATACCCAATAGTTTCCTTCGGGTATCCTATGAAGCGCATTTTCCGCTTTGGGTTCAAGCTTGTCGGTGTAACTTCTTTACATAGGCCGCATCCCCAAACTTTAAGGAGCGACAATTTAGGTTTCTTACCAAACCATAATTCAAGCGGTGTCGTTTCAGCAGTTTAGGCGGTGCCCTATTTAAAGTGAATGCGGCTGTTTCTAATGCATAACCCCAAAATGATAGCGGTAAATCGTAAGTGACATCATAGACGAACCATATCTAAGAGAGTTCGATTCGACGTTCGGACACACCATTACGCTCTGGTGTTCCCGGCGGTGTCAATTGTGAAAGTATTCGCACTTCTTTAAATGCTCGCCAAACTCGTAACTTAGATATTCACCTCCACGATCGAGCGTAGAAATTTAACCTTCTTATTCTGATTCTCTACCTCACTTTGAAACTCCTTAAACTTCTCGAAAGTTTCGGACTTATGTTTCATGAAATAGATATACCCATATCTACTCAAGTCATCTGTGAAGGTAAGAACATAACGATAACCACATGGCGATGCTACACTCATTGGACCACACACATCGGTATGTATGATTTCCAATAAGTCCGTAGCTCGCTCCATCATCTGAGAAAATGGAGTCTTAGTCATTTTCCCATCGGACATGCTTCGCATCTTTCAAGTGATTCAAAATCAAGTGATTCAAGAAGTCCATCGGAATGGAGTTTCTTCATACGCTTCACTCCAATGTGACCAAGGCAGCGATTGCCACATATAGGTCGAATTATCGCGATTTCAAGCGTTTAGCCTCAATATTGTTGATATGTGTATTTACACTATAGAGATTAAATAAGAATAGACAATTTATCAAAGATGACAGAGGGTAAAACGTATTACTCATATAAATTTAAAAACCATTATTTTCTGACTTAAACAAGTAACCGTCTACTTAATAAACAAGATCCCGATATAATGTTCATGCTCAACGCGGCACTAAATAACAATTATTTAAGTATAAAACTAATCCCGATGGTAGATGAAGAGGTAGCGTGCCGACCGCGATCACATCAACCTTTGATCCGTTTCCCACGCGCATCGTCACCTCGTTCTTCGCTAGCTTCCGTTTATTCTGCGGCATCTGTTTCGAGTTACAGATATGAGCAACCGAACCGATCAAATACCGAGCACTACTCAGTACTAGTGAGATACACATCAATAACATGTATATCGGATATACCTTTCTTCTTGATGTTGCCGTTCTTGGATCCGCCAAGTACTTTGGGCAATTCCGCTTCGATGACCTTCTCCCTTGCGGTAAAAGCACTTTCGGTTTCAGGCTTTGGTCTAGCCTTGGTTTTCTTCGTCGGCGTGGTAACTTTCTTACCACCCTTCTTGAAGTGTCCCTTTTGCTTAGACTTGCCTTTCTTGAGTTTGGTGGTCTTATTGACCATCAACACTTGGTGCTCTTTCTTGATCTCCACTTCTGAGACTTTAACATAGCAAGCAGTTAAGCAACTCTTTGTTCATTTTCGCATGTTGTAGTTCATCACAAAGTTCACGTAACTTGGTGGCGGTGTTGGAGGACGGTAAATCCCCAAAGCATTAGGAATCACTATACCCAAGCTTTGAAGTTTGTTTGCGTGCCCGGACATCTTAAGCACATGCTCATGGCCAGAGCTGCCCTCTTCCATCTTGCAGTTAAAGAACTTTTGAGCCTCATAGCTTTCAATTGCCGCATGAGTCTCAAAAATCAATTTGAGATCCTCGACAATATCATATGGGTCGACTCTTCAAACCTTTTACGAGCTCGATTCTAAACCATACAAGATAGCACCTTTGAACTATGGAGTACTGATTCTTCCGAGCGAGGTAAACATTCTTTACTTCATCGGAAGCATCAGCTGCAGGTGGGTCACCCAGCGGTGCATCCAGCACATAGGTCAAATTACCAGCTGTGAGGACAATCCTAAAATTGCGGAACCAATCCGCGAAGTTGCTTCCATTGTTTTTCAACTTTTCTTTCTCTAGGAACGCATTAAAATTGATGGTAGGGGCTGCCATTGATCTACAACATATTTGCAATAGTTTAGACTAAGTTTATGACAAATTGAGTTCAAATTAATGAAATTAAACTAGGTGAACTCCCACTCAAAACAACATCCCTCACATTGTTTTAGTGATCACACGAACCAAATCCACTACATCAACACCGATCATCACGAGAGTTGATATAGTTTCAATGGCGAACAATCATCATGTTCATCATATCTACTACGATTCATGCTTTACCTTTCGGTAATCCGTGTTCGAGACCATATGCGTACATGCTAGGCTCGTCAAGATCAAACCTTAGTTTACGCATGAGCAAATCTGGCTTGCTCACGTTGTATACACTTGCGAATCTAACACCCGATCATCACGTGGTGCTTGAAACAACAAGCTTTAGCGGTGCTAACTAAGGCGAACACTTTATGATTTGAAATTCATGTGCATGAGGGATCATCTTATAATGCTACCGTCGTCTACTAAGCAATACAAGATGCATAAAGGATTAACATCACATGCAATTCATAATATGTGATATGATATGGCCTTTCTTCTTTGTGCTTCCGATCTCCATCTTCAAACACGAACATGATCTCCATCATCACCGGCATTGCATCAAGGTCAATGGCGCTTCACCATGGTTGTCGTCCACGGCTTCAACTATTACAACTACTTTGAATAGACACGGGTCTTAACATAAATTAAAGACAACCATATGGCTCACGGTTGCCAACTTACAATAAGGAACATTGCATACATCAAATATAATCACAATCATGGCCATATCACATCCTTTGCACCCACCGCAAAACAAAGTTAGGCGCTTCTACTTTCTTTGCATATTTTACGTGGTTTGGGGCTTTCAATAAGTGTCGTTCTAACTTACGAACAAGAACCACAACATTGATACTAGCATTGTTGATTACCCCTTGTAAATTGGATCTTAACTATGCTAGGAGAAAGCAGGCACCATAAAGCCACTTATGCAATACAAGTTGCATGTCAAGCGTGGAGCAAGTCTCATGAGCGATGTCATGTAAGGTTAGCCCGGGCTTCTTCATCCCAACATACCGCAAGATGCAAAGTACACAAAAAGCAATCGACAATAAAAGCATCAACGCCCACAATGACCATTGTGTTCTACTCGTGCAACAGATCTACATATAGACACGGCTCGATACCCTTTGAGGGGTTCGTAGCATGGAAAACAAAAATTTTCTATCGCATACAAACAAACAAGCCAAGATCTATCTACTAGATTGTAGCAGTCGATGGAATAACTTACCCTCGAAGATTCCAAAGTGTTTAACGAGGCGGATTCTCGTGGGTGATGTAGTCGTACTCTTTCCGATCTCAAGATCGTGGCGATCCTTAAAGGCTGCGTTCGGCGCTTCATGATCGGTCACACGTTCGGTACTCGACGAAGACCTTCCTCTTCCTTGTTCAAAGGTGATGGAGGTTGTAGCACTCTCCTTGCGATTCGGACTGGCGGCGTGGTACGGAAGTAGAGGAGATCCCGAGGCCGCCTTAAGCGGGCGAGTATGATGGATTATGAGAGAGGGCTATTAGTGGTCTAGAGATTAGACACACCAATTAGAAGGCTCTAAACCGCAGGCTAAAGCAATTAGAAGCTCTAAACCAAGCGGCTCTAAACACGAGATTAGAGGTGGAAACTTGTGTGTCTCAAGGAGCCCTGCCTCCTTTTATGGGTGGAGGGCTAGGCGCCAGGGGAGGAGTCCCTCCCCAACTCGCCTAGGGCTGGGCGCCGAGGAGTGGGACTCCTCCTCCAAGTTGGTTCCAACTCCTCTTGCTTGTTTCCCACAGTTTCTGTTTCCCATAGTTTCTGTTTTCCCACAGTTTCTGTTTTAGCCGTTTGACTTTCAAAATGGCAATTTGACTTTCATGTTTTGGAACAGCAAGAACACTTAGTACATGATGCAATCATTCAATGACACACTCATGTACCCTCCCCGGAGTCGGACAATCCGGAACCTTCTAGAACATTCGATGAAAACACGGAATCATTCCCGAACTCGAGCAGGACTTTCCTTATATGAATCTTATTCTCCGGACCATTCGGATCACCTCATGATATCCGGATCCCATCCGAGACTCGAACAACATTCGGTCTCTTTCTCATAATACCATCACTACTCAAAACAACGTCGAATCCTTAAGTGTGTCTCCATACGGTTCGTGAATTATGCGGACATGATCGAGACACTTCTCGAACAATAACCAATAGAGGAATCTGGAAATTCATATGGCTCCCACATATTTCTCGATTACTGCGATCGAATGAACCACTTACGTGCGATACCAATTTCCCTTTGTCTCACGATAGTTTACTTATCCGAGGTTATGATCGTCGGTATCTACGCATACCTAGTTCAACCTCGTTACAGATAAGTACTCTTTTCTCGTTCCGTGATATGTGATCCCTTGTGACCAAGTCACATGCTTGCAAGCCAATTGGATGACATTCCACCGAGAGGGCCCAGTATATCTATCCGTCATGTGGATGGACAAATCCACTCTTGATCCATGTGTTTCAACCAATACTTTCCGAACACTTAATGCCACCTTTATAGCCACCCGATTCACGGTGTGGTGTTTGATGTCATCAAAGCATCCATCCGGTAAAGGTGATATGCATGATCTCATGGTCGAAGGAATTAGGTTACTATGTATCAGAAAGCATATAGCAATTGAACTATTGAAATGACTTGATCTTTATGCTACGCTTATCAATAGGAGTATGTCCACCATATCATTCTCCTAACGATATGATCTTGTTGTTGATAACATCTCAATGTTCATGATATGGAAACCACAATCATTTAATCAACCAACAAGCTAGTGAAGTATAGAGGCTATACTAGGGACTTCAAATTAAGTTTACAAATCACACAAGTATTAATGTTTCCTTGTTAATACTATTATAGCATGAATATAAACATTTATCATAAACACAAAGATATAATAATAACTACATTTATTATTGCCTCTAGGGCATATCTCCAACACTTATCGATTGAGGTTGAACTAGATATACGGAGATACAAGCGATCAAACCTCGGATAAGTAAACTATCGCGACAAAGGGAAATTGGTATGGTATGTAAGTGGTTCATTCGATCACAAAGTAATCGTATTCATATGTGAACCATATGAATTTCTAGATTCCTCTATTGGTTATTGATCATAGAAGGGTCTCGATCATGTCCGCATAATTCACGAACCGTGGAGACACACTTATGGATTCGATGTTGTTTAGTAGATATGGAATGTAAGTAGGGAGACCGAATGTTGTTCGGAGTATCGGATGTGATCCGGGATATCACGAGGAGATCCCTAATGGTCCGGAGAATAAGATTCATATAAGGAAAGTCCGATTCCGGAGTTCGGGAATGATTCCGATGTTTTCATCGGAGAGGTTCTAGAAGGGTCTAGAAGGTTCACCAGAACGAAAGGGGAATGGTTCATGAATGTGTCATGGTTAAGTGGAATGATTGGATCATGTCCTAGGTCACTTGGTTGGGCATTTGCGAGAGAGAAATAAAGCTCTAAATTGAAAGTCAAAAGGGAGGTTTGAAAATTCAAACTAGAACAATAGTTTCCTAATGGAAGAAGGAAAGAGTCCTTCCTTCTCTCCAACTTGGGTTTGGGGAAGGATTCAAACTCCCCTCTCCCAAGCTGCCCTCCCTCTCATAAATAGAGGGGAGGGGCTTCCCCAAACCACCACAACTAGCCCTCCCCACCTCCAATCCGCGCCACCGCCGCCGGTCTGTCGCCGTCGACTCCACCTCCTCCTCTCCGGCCCTCTAAACCTAGATCGCCTGAAACCCTAGATCCACCATAACCTGCTCCGGCTTAGGCGAAGCCCTGCATGATTTTCCCTCTACCTCTGACACCACGCCGTCGTGCTGTCGGAATCACGAGGGGAGAACTACAACCTCCGCTGCCTACTGGAACAAGGGAGAGGAAGGTCTTCATTGAGTACCAAACGTGTGACCGACTCTGGCGTTGCCTAAGCGCGGCAGGAAGGATTGTCTCTGCGATCTTGAGATCGGCAAGTGTACGACTACATCATCCACGAGAATCTGCTCTCATTAACCGCTTTGGAATCTTTGAGAGTGAGTACTCTAATCGACTCGTTGCTACAATCTAGTAGATAGATCTTGGCTTGTTTGTGTGCATGCGGTAGAATTTTTTTGTTTCCATGCTACGAACCCCTACAAGTGCGGTAGTCAAGGAACAGGAATCATGTAGTTGGGGTCCTACAGGACATAAGTGAGCATAAAGAACCAAATAGCATATATTGCCCACCGCGCCTCTTTCTTTAGTTATCCCATTACTATATTTTTTAGATACCTCGTTATTCAAAGACTCTTCACAAACCCTACACATGCAATTCTATGACTCGTATGGCTCAAACATCTTATGTAGTAATGGCTCATAGGATTGAGGGAACAAGCTTCAGTGGGGTTTAAAAGTAAAGGCTATGTAATACTTGGGATTCAATTTAATTCAGATCGCGACATATGATGCAAGAATAATATAGATACAATAGGTGCTATATGTAGTGAAATCATGGGGAATTGCTTGCTTGAAATCTCAGTTGCGGAAAAAGAAGGATCCGGATAATACTCCTGAGGCTCCTCATATTCTCCTTGTTGAGCGTCTATCAGGATAAAAACCAAACACACGAGGGCGAAATAAATACATTGCACAAACATATAAATCATATGCAATAAGCAAACAAGGTATTCCATGATGCATAATTATATGGTATAACAATAGCAAGGCCTGGGTGAGGTATAGGGGTATAAGAATAAAGCATCTTATTAAGTTTTTAGTCTTGTTTTGCTCCCATAAACATTGCTATATACTTTATATTTATATGACGCATTCTTCAAATCATATCACGGAATGCATAGTTCGAACGGGCTCATCGAGCTAATCGATTTAGACATATCATTTATCGAATTCGGAGTTACAGAAATAAAGTTATGCAATTATTAAGAAAATGGCTTTTATTAGTATTTAATAGTTCAAAAAATTTAAATTGCTCAAAAGATATTTTAAATAACATATTCATAAACCTCATGTTTTTCTTATTCACATTCATATATTATTTATATTATTTGAATTTGTGAATTTAAATTATTATTAAAGTTAATTAGTCAAATGGGGTCAAAAGTGAAAAAAATGACTAGTTTGAATTAATTTTGAATATATTTGAATTTGCATTTGAATTCATATTGATAAACTAAACACATTTCATGTTGGGAAAATATTCAAATTAAAAAGTATTTGAAAGTTATGAATCAATTTGATATATATTCATTTCTGGTTTTTATTTTCATTTTAGCAAAACTCAGAAACTTTTGTTACTCATGGCAGTGGAGCGCCGACATGTTTGCTGGCTAGGGATGGCAGGTTGTGTACTGTAGAAAGGAAGTGGCCTTTTTAGAAAATGGCCTAGGTGGCCCTGTGAAGAAAACTGAAGATTGGATCACGAAATTGCTAGTTGTCTCGATTTTGCGATGAATATGTTGAGTGATCCATTGTGATTTTGGGAAAACCGCAAAAACGTAAAACAAAGAGGACAGGTAGATCTACAACATCAGTTTAGGAAGTAGCATCTTCTGGGGAGGGCTATATCGACGAGAATCATGCGATGAACAGCGGCTCAAAACAGATAGTTTTCTGCCAAAAACTGCAGCGGTTTTCAGATTTAAAGGGGCGACTTTAGATGAAGATGACGAACCTAGAGCGGGAGTTTGGAGGAGATGCAAAAACGAAAATCATAGATCTCACCTAGCTCTACGATTTTCGTGTTGGAAGATTTTGCGGAGGAAACTCAGATCTGCTGCTACGACGTGACGAACAGAGGGAGGAAGAGTGGGCGGCAGGCACGACTGATGGCGATCGTGGCGTCGCGGGCGCGGCGCGCGGCTTCGGCTTCGGCTTCGGCTTCGGTGTTCAAAGGAAAACAGGAGGGCGTTGAAGCAACGCTAGGACAGAGGAAAGGTAGAGATGGCGGTGCTCACCGGGGTGTCGCAGAAAATGGGACAGCAGACAGAGAGGAGACGGTGGTGCCCATGTTGGCATCGAGCAACATGTTGGTGTTAGCACTAATCTTGATATAGTTTGTATTTTTATATAAGGCTGCGGCGGCTGCAGCTCCGTCCGTGCGGAGTGGCGCGAGTAGAGTCCGGGTCATGTGAATCGATCAATTAGTCTAGGTAGTTAGCTGCATAGTAGGTGTGGCAGCCATGCGTATGTTTGCATGTGCTGGCCTGGTCAAGTAGTTAGTGGTCTAGATTAGTGTTTAGTGGAGTGGAAATAGGATCAGGGAGGTGTGCGTGGTGTGCGTCGTGGGCAGAGTGAGGTGGGCAACGTGCGTGTGTACCTCTGCTCAGCTCTACCTCCGGGTGTACTGCTTGTAAGGAGAGTTCAAAAGAGAAAAGGATTCGGGCATTCGAGCGCACGCGGCGGCGCTCCGTACGCTGGTCGACAAAACTTCCCGTGTCTCAACTTCGGTCGTCGTTTTCCATCTTGTCCGTGCGAGAGTATAGGTCCGTGCGAGATGTTCTCCTCTCTCTCCATGTGGTAGGCGTCGGAGGAGAGCACGGGGAAGCTCTCGGTGCGAGGACGACTGAGGCGGTGGATAGCTCAAGTGGGTGCCGGAGTTGCCACGGGTCCACTCATGGCGGCGACGGTGGTGTGGTTCTTTGGGAGATAAGAAGAGGCACTCCTAGAGAAAAGACTATAGGAGATATGTTTATGCGAGGCACATTTAGACCATATGCGTCTTCTATAAAATAGACGAGACACACTTCTTCTCCATGCACCTCTAGTATAAAAATAGGCGAGACGCATATGATAAGAATGCGCATCTTATAATCCCTGTACGGACTAAATCTAGCAGCCCCATATTATGCGAGGCGCATTCCAGTCATATGTCTCCTATATATTAGATAGGCGAGGCGCATATGGGCAGAATGCGCCTCGCATAATCTGTGTGGACCTGCGTGTTGGTAGGTGCACGAATATGCGAGGCGTATATGGTTATATGCGCCTCCTATATTTGATAATATGAGGGACGTATATGGTCATATGCGCCTCAAGTAACTCCTGCGGGCCCGGGCGGTGGTAGGTGGCCGTATATGCGAGGCGCATATTGCTATATGCGCCTCCTATAGTTTGAATTATACGAGACACATTCGGGCCAGATGCGCCTCGCGTAATATTATACGAGGCGCATTTTGCAATATGCGCCTCGCATAATCTGGTACAGATCAAAGCCGCATAGCTACACGAAATGTTTTCCTCAAAGAAAAAAAGCTACACGAAAGGTTATCCCCTTCATGTCTCACGTCTCACGCACCGCGCGCGGTACAGATCGAAGCCGCCGCCGCCGTGTGCACCCGCAGCAGCCCTTCCTGCCTCCGGCCGTCCGCGCCGGCAGTAGCCTGCCGTCCACCATCGCTGAGAGGTGAGCCCCGACCCCCTTCCCCTCTCCTTCCCCTTCCCCTATCCCTCTTCCCCTCTCCCTGACATCTCGGCCACCATCCACAGGGGTCGACGAGCACCTCACCTGTGACCCGTGGAGGAGCACCTCGCCCTCGCGACCCGCCCGCCCCGTGGAAGGAGGAGTCCGACGCCGCCCGCCTCGTGGAGGAGGAGCCCGCCGACGCCCCGTCGAGGAGGAGCCTGGCGCTGCTGCTTGAAGACCTGTTGCCCGTGGACAGCGCCTGCCACTGGCCACCCCGTCTGCGCCTGCAGAAGCCCGTCGTCGAGGTGAGCCCCGACCCCCTTCCCCTCTCCTTCCCCTTCCCCCTATCCCTCTTCCCCTTCCCCTGCGATTGGGGAGACGAATTGGTGGATGAACTCAGTCATCAGCATCCCTCTGGATGAACTCAGTTTGATTGGGGATGTAGGTCACGTTTCTGCTCCAGGTAGAGGGGATGGGACTCTGTTTGAACGCTTTCACTTTTGGATTTGTCTGCAGCACCACTTGTTGAGTCGGACAAAGAAGCATATGAACGCCATTATCAACTTTGGCGGATAGAGAATGGTGTCGCAGAGGGCTCAACTGAGATACCAAAAGGTAGGATTCATTTTCGACTTGTGTGCTAAGACACTGAAAATTGGTATACTCAAAGGTTTGCATAGCTATTTCATCTTCTTTGACTAAATTCATGACTTCAGTCTTGGAACGACTGGTTCAATGTTATGCCCAATAATCTGTCAGAAATTGTACAGTGCTCTTGAAACTGGTAGTAAGCAATACCTAGTTAACAATTCGACACGCAATGACAAATGGTACCAGAAAAACTGTACTACATCGTCTTAAGAATAGTAAAGCTACTTATGATAACATCTCTGCTAAAGTGATTTTAAGGAATTGTATTGCTTACTCATGGTTCGTCAGATCCATTCTGGTTCGTTAGTACTTAGTAGTGGCGATAGATAGTTTACCATGGTAGTATGTAGCATCCGCAGGTTAGGACCTAGAAGCTCATATCATGTTCTGTTATAAGATAGTGGTTCCAGGGGCCCAAAATTTTTGGTTGAATCGTGCTAGTTAAATGTGTAAAAGGATGTCTGAAGGGGCTTATCTTAAAAGCATATAGTACCATGTAGTACAATGAAGATTTCAGTAGTCTTGTCTCTTCTACAACATGGGCAAGCCGGTGTGGCAACTCTGTCTAATATAATAAGTCCCTTATATGCGTAGAGCAACACTAACATTCTTTCTCTTATCCTTGCTTGCCTTTTGAATTATATTATTCCGGTTGTTACACCTTACTATTTCCCTATTTTCCAGCTCAAACACTAGAGTGCTTGTCTTTTCGCTAATTATCTTCTTCTGATTCAGGTGAAGCAATTCCACTTGAGTACAACTTTGCAGGCCTGAATGCTATTTCATTTGAAAAGGGCTGCTATATTGGCCAGGAGCTTATCGCACGGACGCACCACCGCGGTACCATTAGAAAGCGCCTGCTACCCTTGAAGTTTGTAGATGAAAACGACAAAGGTATTAACTCAGTGCCATAGTAACGTAAATATTCAGTGTATCTGTCGCCGGATGCTGATTCTGCCACTTGTGTGAACAATACGTAACGCAATCAAGCACATACTAGCCTGGTTTGTGATCTCTGATTTCATTATTGTAATGTGCGCAATCATACTGTGAACATATATGCTACGTCATTGGAGTTGTAATGTGATTGTGAACTTGTACTCGGAGGTGTAATGTGATTGTGAACTTGTACTCGGAGGTGTGAACTTGTGGCATAAACACTTGATGTATGAACTTGTATGTCATGATTGATGTGTAATGTATTGTATTCATGTTGGTTTATTATGCTTTGGCAAATTGCAAGTTTCTGAAAAAATTTGTGCTCTTTATATGTATTCTGGACTATATTGTATATTTGAATATCTGTATATTATTATTTATAGTGGTCTGTAAAACTTGAATTTCAAAAATATTATCGGAGGCGCATATAGGACACTATAGGAGGCACATATACTATAAATATACGAGGCGCATTGTAAAACATATGCGAGGCGCATAGAGGCGCATATCGATATGCGCCTCGCATATGTGAAGTATAGGAGGCGCATATGCGCCTCGTATAAAAAATAGCCGAGGCTTGAATATGCGCCTCGCATAAGCTTTTAGGTGCGCATCGCATAAGCTTTTCTCTAGTAGTGAGGGACCAAGGAAAGAGAAGAGAAAGTGTTTAGGGTTTCTGGACTGGGGTGCTTGGGGGCTGATTAGATAGGGACAGAAGAGGGGAAACTCACGTGGTTGCTGATTGATTTAGCAGAAGCAAGAGAGAGGAAGCCGACACGGCTCGACGTGAGGAGCTCGTGGTGCCAGGCACGTGAGCTAGGCGTATACGAGAGAGACGATCAACATGGCCCATGATGCAGGGACGGTGTGGTTCGATTGCACCTAGGTAGAGGCCAGGAGGGCAACAGGTTGGGTGGCGACCAGGGTCAGCCCGATTTGGTTTGCACCAGAGAGAAAACGAGAGGGGCACCAGGTGTTACGGGTTGGTCTAGAGAGAGAGGGAGGGTGTTTGGATGGTTGTAGCTAGATGGTTTGGCTTGGCAAAACCACAAGGGGTTCGAGTAGGAGTGGTCAGGTGGAAGGGATAGCTAGGGTTATGTGGCATCCCGCAAAACCACTACTAGAAAATCGCTTTGAATTTGAGCATTGCATCGTCATCATCATGCATTGTTTGTCAAAACTATATTCGCAAAACCCGTTTGGTTTATAAAACGCCCCAACTTTTATTCAAATGCCAACCCCCGGATGTTCCGGATATTTTGTTTGTCTAAAACTAGTTGCAAAGATATTTGAAAATAAAATAAATATTAAATTGTTTTTGGTGGGGGCAGTCGAACGGGCCAGTTCGACCCGAACGACCACCCCCAGGTTTTTGAATCGGTCCAAACCTGCCCGCCCTTCTAATCCTATCCCACCTAAAATCCTACCCACCCTCTGTGGCCACATCACCCTGGCCATTCCCATCGCGACACCTCACCTTTTCTCACCCCTCCCACCAATCCGCAGCGGCCACTTGTCCCAGCCCCTAACCCCACCTTTTCTCTCTCGGCTCACACCGGCCCACCTACCAGCTACACCCCACCCAAGAGCCGCCCACGCCCAGCCCTCCTGCACCGTGTGGACCCCGCGTGGCCCCGGACCCACACCCAGCGCCTCCTGTTCCTCTTCCCCCCCCCCGCAGCACCTCCTCTCCCCTCACCTACCGCTACGCCCGCCCACCTTCCTCTCTTCCCCGCCGCTCTCTCTCTCTGGGCGCGTCGCTCCCCCACCGGCGACGGCCTCCCTCCCCCGGCACCGCCTTGCTCCGGCCCCCTCGGCGTCCCGCGCCGCCAGGCCGCGCCTCGCCTCCTGCCGTCCTCGCCACGCACCTCCCGACCCGCAGCTCCTCCACCGAGCCCCTCGCCTCTCTCCCAGGTCCCGGAGCTCCCGTCCACGCCGTCGCCTACCTCCCTCGCCCGCGGCGACCCCGCCTACCATCCTCGCCGGGCGCCGCGCCTCTCTGGTCCGCCCCACCGCCTTCTCCCGCTCGCGCCCCCTCCGTCGAGCTCATCCGCGGCGCCATCCCTGCCCTCTCGCCCGTCCGCCCTCGAGGCTCCTCCCGGCTCGTCTTTGCCGCCGCCGCGCCCGACGCCTCCGGCCGGCTCCGCCCTTCCTCGCGCCGCTGGCCGTCTCGCCTTCTCCTCCCCTGCCCGAGCCCACCTCGCCAGGCCGCCCCTCGCCGCCGAGTCCAGCCTCCGCCACCAGGTTCCCCGTCAACCTCCCCGGGCTGCGGAGACCGCCTTGGCGCGGTCCGAGGCTGCAAGCAAGCTCTGGCTCGACCTCTGCCGCTTCGTCGCCCACGAGCGCCTGCACGGCAAGGTGCCCGTCTACCCGCCGACCCACCTCATCTTCATGCGCTCCACACGAACCCGTTCCACAACGTCAGAGCAGTCTTCATCGGCCAGAATCCACACCATGGTCCTGGTCAGGCAATGGGATTGTCGTTTTCAGTACCAGAGGGAGTCAAGCTTCCACCCAGCTTACAGGACATATCTAAAGAGCTGGATAAGGATCTAAGTTGTACTGTACCATTCCATGGGATTTTGGAAAGATGGGCTGTGCAGGGTGTTCTTTTGCTCAATACTGTGCTGACAGTGAGAGAACATCAAGCCAACTCGCACGCGAAGAAAGGATGGGAGCAGTTCACTGATGCTGTCATCAAGACAATATCACAAAAGGAATCAGGATTGGTATTTTTCTTCTCTGGGAAAACTTGGCTCAAGCAAAAATAAGCCTCGTGTGGTCGCTTCTATCACGAACCTTGATCTGGCACGCATGGGTTCCTCAAACGAGACGAGATACGTGGGAAGCCGAACCAGATGAACCGCACCCGGTGCCGCGCCAAGAACTCCTATCCGGAACCGAAGACCGAAACCGGGCATGCCAAATTCTTCGACCCGAAGGACCCAGATGCGACAAGTACTTCTACCCGGATCGGACGCCCAGGTTGTCGACTCGGTTACGCCAAGCACTTCCTCGAGAACGCCAAGTTCGTCGTCCCGGACGCCAAGACCGACTCGATGGCGCGGACCCGACAAGAGCTTCGCAACGACAAGAGCGACAGCGACCGGGGCGAGTCCGAAGCCCCGACGCCAGACCAAGTACCCCGTCCAGAACGCCATGACCGACAACATGACCCGAAGACCCCGGACGCGACAAGATCTACCCCCGGAGCCGAGAACGCATCCGTCGAATCCCGAACCCCAGACCCGTCGAACCCCGAGACCGACCCCGAACCCCGGAACCCTAACAAGATCGCCGAACCCTAAAGTGTGCCCCTTTTCCTCGAACCCTATTTTTATAACATAATAACAACTTGTCGCATACTAAATTGTCATCTGGCATGCATATCATTGGTTTGGGGGCCTTATGCCGAATCACCTAACAATTAAAAATGGGGCCCATATGCGGGCAAATCTAGCCTTATATTGGCCTCATTTAAAATTGATGTAGCGAACCGGTGCGATATTTTGGCCATGTTAAACAACATTTAATTTGCGGGGTAGCTAAATAACTTGCACCACCTAATTAATTGTCGGGACCCCGGTTCCGCTTAATATGACCTAATTGCATTGCACCGTTGCCATGCCATCCGTCATTCATGCATCATGCCGATCTTCTGCCGTGTATTAAATATTGCATCCGGTGTTTATCCTAGTGTTTTGCTTCTTCGCGGATAAGGCCGTTGAGTTGATGTGAGCGTCGCCCCGATCGTCGGTTGAACCCTTCAACAATGTTTTCAGGCGAGCATCTCCCTCTTTCTACCTATCTTACTTTTATAGTCTTTATTCCCTCCTGTTGATCTATTGCTATCTGTGTTGCGATGCTCTAGTTTCCGTAACCGTGATATCCCTTGCAGCCGTATAATGCCTTGGACACACCCTATTCCCTGTTGATTGGTAGATAGTGGACTTGCGCGTCGTAGTTGCTTGCTCAAGTGCTGATGTGTGTCGTCTTATGCCACAGTTGCTGATGTATTGCCACATGTTGATGTTGGAGATGATTCTAGTTTTACTTATCGTCACTTTACTTTCTGTTTAACAACTAAAATTGAATAAGCAGAGGCATCGGTGGGTGATAGATAATATTTGGTTTCCGAACGCCCACTTGTGTCCCGTAAGACCCCGAGTACTTGATACCTGTTCCTTGATTTGCGCGCTATCCACATCCGGGAGGTATATGGGACCCCTAGCTGAGCTTGATTGACTTATTTCTTGGGGCCACAAACTAGTTTGAGGTTTTATTACTATCCTGTACTTATGCCATGCTTCTTTGCTTTATTTACGATTGTGCGAGGAGCAGCTGTCTGTTAGGACATAATGGCCCGTTTCAGCGGTGTCGACAAGCCCAGCCACACTTTCGGTTCCCGATCGTTCACAGCCGTCTCCATAACCTTGAGGCCGTCTGAGCTTGCTTACTCCGTTCGGATTCTACTCTAAGGGTGGCCCCTGAAATATTTCTGAATCTGTGATTGTTCATCGTGAAAGCCTCGTTGGGTTTTGATTTGGTTTTCCGAGGTTGATCGGCGTGTGTTGCTATTGGTGCACCCGGCGGGTAAAACTTTACGAAGCCGTGTCGCGGTTATGGACGACTTGGAGCACAGTATCTCGATCATAGACAAGCATAACTAAAGTTTACTGCTATTAACTTGACTTATAATGACTAGTAATCAGCTCCACTACAACGGAATGGCTAATTAATACTGCCCACAATTGCTTGTTTGGTTGTCGCTTGCGACAATTGTATATGACTAGTAAGTATTGCAACTTCTAGCAATTGGCTGAATAAAAGTATCAACAACTGCTGGGTTTTGGGATATCTCATGCTATTCATATCTGATTAGTAATTGTGGCGACTACAATGGAATGATTAAATAAAAGTGCCCACTGCTTACTTTATCAGGACGATTATCTAAATTTGACTAGTAAAGTGCCACAACTATAACTGAATAAGTAAAACTGCCAACTGCGTGAGTTCCTCGGTTGACTTCCTCGCTTGGTCTCGAGGGGGAAACACCAGGATGGGTTTGTTTGGTGTTAGCTTCAGGTTGGATCCGGATAGGTCATTCTTACCCTCTCGATAATCGCCATTGTATCGAGTCTCTATAGGTTGTCTAGTGCATCTTGCCGCCGCTTGATCCACCATACCTATGTAGGCGAGGACCGCCGAATTCTAGCCTCGCCGTGTACTGGCCTCAGTACTGACGCTCCTTCCTTGTTTTCTGCTTTGCCCTTTGTCGGCACCCCTTTTGTTAAGCAGGTTTTGAGATCGACGCCGTTAGCAGGGTTACCCTTCCGGCTTGGCCTGGGCAGGGTTATGGACGCCATTGGTTATTCTTCAGGGCTCTTAGCCCCATTTGCATCTTGTCCGTAGCTGGACGTTCTATCGTTTTCAAGGTGATTTGGATCTTTGTATATTATATCTGTATTCTTGACTCATGGAGTCGCTTATATATATATCTGTTCTGTGGGTCCCATCGAGGACTGTTGTGTAATGTTATTACTTCGTATTCCACCCGCACGAAAGTGCCTGGTGGGCACCTTTGAATCGTTTCTATGCGGGTTTGGTGAATTTTGCCCAAACTTGCATAGGTCCGATTCTGAGGGTGTTACAGAGTGGTATCAGAGCTCAGCAGTTGCGATACCCCACAAGTCCAGCCTGTAGGATAACCTAGCTAACGGTCGAAGTCGAAGTGTCAAACTATTTTTGAAAATCGGTTGGATAGTTCTGATTAGGTCTGGTTTACTCCTTACCCCTCTGCTATTCTCCTCTTACCTCGACGTGTTTTGAATCTGCTCTCTTCTCTCTCTTCGAGTCCAGGAATTCTCGTGGTTGGGTTTCCGTCGTACCTTCAGGGCTGCGCTTTCTTCCTTTTTTTTTTTTTTTTTTTTTTTTTTGTAACGGAGGTGCTACGATCATCAATCTGCAACTTGTCTGTTGTATCTTCCTCCGATCTTTGTTCTGGAGCTCTTTATCCATATGTGTTCCTTGCTGGATATCAGTGACGTTGAAAAACATCTGAGAAGGACGAGCTTTGGTGAAGTTGGAGTCGACCATGAGCATGTGTTGTTCATGCCAATGGAACCATCGCGGAACCTAATCAGTGTGTCTTTCATACGATTTCTGCTGGCATCATATCTTGTTCCGGATACCGCCTATGAAGATCTTCAGTCTAATTCCGAGAGTTGGTTGCTTAATCCGCCTATTCGTGTGCAGGGTAATGGTTTGAGTGTGGGATGGAGTAGCTACCCTACCACTGCTCTTATCATTCACTCTTGTATGTCGAATCAGTGGATCCAGCAATTTACTCCGTCCACGGAAGTTAGGGGTGGCTTGATTTGTGATACCTCTACCTCCGACCTTTTGTTTCCGGAGTGCTCTCTCGACGATTAGGAGCAACGATCCTTTGTTGGTGGTGTCGCCGTTTTCCAGATAAAGAAGGAACCCTAGTTAGTGGTGTCGCGAAGACCTACATGAAGCGCGAAGATTCGGATCGCCGACCTTTCCTTCCGGTACCATGAGGCGGATCTCGAGGGCGAGATCCATTGTTAGTGGTGTCGAATTGTGGCATCCCGCAAAACCACTACTAGAAAATCGCTTTGAATTTGAGCATTGCATCGTCATCATCATGCATTGTTTGTCAAAACTATATTCGCAAAACCCGTTTGGTTTATAAAACGCCCCAACTTTTATTCAAATGCCAACCCCCGGATGTTCCGGATATTTTGTTTGTCTAAAACTAGTTGCAAAGATATTTGAAAATAAAATAAATATTAAATTGTTTTTGGTGGGGGCAGTCGAACGGGCCAGTTCGACCCGAACGACCACCCCCAGGTTTTTGAATCGGTCCAAACCTGCCCGCCCTTCTAATCCTATCCCACCTAAAATCCTACCCACCCTCTGTGGCCACATCACCCTGGCCATTCCCATCGCGACACCTCACCTTTTCTCACCCCTCCCACCAATCCGCAGCGGCCACTTGTCCCAGCCCCTAACCCCACCTTTTCTCTCTCCCCTCTCAGCTCACACCCGGCCCACCTACCAGCTACACCCCACCCCAGCAGCCCCACGCGCCTTGCCAGCCCCTCCCCTGCCGTGTGGACCCCGCGTGGCCCCGGACCCACACCCAGCGCCTCCTGTTCCTCTTCCCCCCCCCGCAGCACCTCCTCTCCCCTCACCTACCGCGCCGCACCCGCTCGCCCCACCTTCCTCTCTTCCCTTTCTCTCTCTCTGGCGCGTCGCTCCCCACCGGCGGCCTCCTTCTGCACCGCCTTGCTCCGGCCCCCTCGGCGTCCGCCGCTGGAGGCCGCCGCCTCCCTGCCCGTCCTCGCCCGCACCTCCCGACCCAGCTCCTCCGCATGAGCCCTCCCGCCTCTCTCCCCAGGTCCATTGGAGCTCCCGTCCACGCCGTCGCCTACCTCCCTGCTCCTCGCATGACGACCCGCCTACCATCCTCGCTGGCGCCTCTCTGGTCCGCCCGCCTTCTCCCTTCGCGCCCCTGTCGAGCTCCTCATGGCGCCATCCCCTCCTCCTCCGTCCGCCCGCTCGAGCTCCTCCCGGGCTCGTCTTTGCCGCCGCCCGCGCCTCGGGCTCCGCCCTTCCTCGCGCCGCTGGCCGTCTCGCCTTCTCCTCCCCGGCCCGAGCCCACCTCGCCAGGCCGCCCCTCGCCGCCGAGTCCAGCCTCCGCCACCAGGTTCCCCGTCAACCTCCCCCCCAGGCCTGCAGCAGACCGCCTTGGAGGCGCGGTCCGAGGAGCTGCGCAAGCTCTACGCGCTCGACCTCTGCCGCTTCGTCGCCCACGAGCGCCTGCACGGCAAGGTGCCCGTCTACCCGCCGACCCACCTCATCTTCATGCGCTCCACACGAACCCGTTCCACAACGTCAGAGCAGTCTTCATCGGCCAGAATCCACACCATGGTCCTGGTCAGGCAATGGGATTGTCGTTTTCAGTACCAGAGGGAGTCAAGCTTCCACCCAGCTTACAGGACATATCTAAAGAGCTGGATAAGGATCTAAGTTGTACTGTACCATTCCATGGGATTTTGGAAAGATGGGCTGTGCAGGGTGTTCTTTTGCTCAATACTGTGCTGACAGTGAGAGAACATCAAGCCAACTCGCACGCGAAGAAAGGATGGGAGCAGTTCACTGATGCTGTCATCAAGACAATATCACAAAAGGAATCAGGATTGGTATTTTTCTTCTCTGGGAAAACTTGGCTCAAGCAAAAATAAGCCTCGTGTGGTCGCTTCTATCACGAACCTTGATCTGGCACGCATGGGTTCCTCAAACGAGACGAGATACGTGGGAAGCCGAACCAGATGAACCGCACCCGGTGCCGCGCCAAGAACTCCTATCCGGAACCGAAGACCGAAACCGGGCATGCCAAATTCTTCGACCCGAAGGACCCAGATGCGACAAGTACTTCTACCCGGATCGGACGCCCAGGTTGTCGACTCGGTTACGCCAAGCACTTCCTCGAGAACGCCAAGTTCGTCGTCCCGGACGCCAAGACCGACTCGATGGCGGACCCGACAAAACCGCATAGCGACAAGAGCGGCAGCGGGCGAAGTCCGCCCCGACGCGGACCAAGTACCCGTCCGACGCCATGACCGACAACATGACCCGAAGACCCCGGACGCGACAAGATCTACCCCCGGAGCCGAGAACGCATCCGTCGAATCCCGAACCCCAGACCCGTCGAACCCCGAGACCGACCCCGAACCCCGGAACCCTAACAAGATCGCCGAACCCTAAAGTGTGCCCCTTTTCCTCGAACCCTATTTTTATAACATAATAACAACTTGTCGCATACTAAATTGTCATCTGGCATGCATATCATTGGTTTGGGGGCCTTATGCCGAATCACCTAACAATTAAAAATGGGGCCCATATGCGGGCAAATCTAGCCTTATATTGGCCTCATTTAAAATTGATGTAGCGAACCGGTGCGATATTTTGGCCATGTTAAACAACATTTAATTTGCGGGGTAGCTAAATAACTTGCACCACCTAATTAATTGTCGGGACCCCGGTTCCGCTTAATATGACCTAATTGCATTGCACCGTTGCCATGCCATCCGTCATTCATGCATCATGCCGATCTTCTGCCGTGTATTAAATATTGCATCCGGTGTTTATCCTAGTGTTTTGCTTCTTCGCGGATAAGGCCGTTGAGTTGATGTGAGCGTCGCCCCGATCGTCGGTTGAACCCTTCAACAATGTTTTCAGGCGAGCATCTCCCTCTTTCTACCTATCTTACTTTTATAGTCTTTATTCCCTCCTGTTGATCTATTGCTATCTGTGTTGCGATGCTCTAGTTTCCGTAACCGTGATATCCCTTGCAGCCGTATAATGCCTTGGACACACCCTATTCCCTGTTGATTGGTAGATAGTGGACTTGCGCGTCGTAGTTGCTTGCTCAAGTGCTGATGTGTGTCGTCTTATGCCACAGTTGCTGATGTATTGCCACATGTTGATGTTGGAGATGATTCTAGTTTTACTTATCGTCACTTTACTTTCTGTTTAACAACTAAAATTGAATAAGCAGAGGCATCGGTGGGTGATAGATAATATTTGGTTTCCGAACGCCCACTTGTGTCCCGTAAGACCCCGAGTACTTGATACTGTTCCTTGATTTGCGCTATCCACATCCGGGAGGTATATGGGACCCCCTGCATGAGCTTGATTCAGACTTATTTCTTGGGGCCACAAACTAGTTTGAGGTTTTATTACTATCCTGTACTTATGCCATGCTTTCGCTTTATTTACGATTGTGCGAGGAGCACTGTCATGTTAGGACATAATGGCCCGTTCCGCGGTGTCGACAAGCCCAGCCACACTTTCGGGTTCCCGATCGTTCGGCCGTCTCCATAACCTTGAGGCCGTCTCGAGCTTGCTTACTCCGTTATGGATTCTACTCTAAGGTGGCCCCTGAAATATTTCTGAATCCTGTGATTGTTCAGTCGTGAAAGCCTCGTTGGGTTTTGATTTGGTTTTTCCGAGGTTGATCGAGCGTGTGTTGCTATTGGTGCACCCCGGCCGGGTAAAACTTTCTGAAAGCCGTGTCCGCGGTTATGGACGACTTGGAGCACAGTATCTCGATCATAGACAAGCATAACTAAAGTTTACTGCTATTAACTTGACTTATAATGACTAGTAATCAGCTCCACTACAACGGAATGGCTAATTAATACTGCCCACAATTGCTTGTTTGGTTGTCGCTTGCGACAATTGTATATGACTAGTAAGTATTGCAACTACAACGAATTGGCTGAATAAAAGTATCAACAACTGCTGGGTTTTGGGATATCTCATGCTATTCATATCTGATTAGTAATTGTGGCGACTACAATGGAATGATTAAATAAAAGTGCCCACTGCTTACTTTATCAGGACGATTATCTAAATTTGACTAGTAAAGTGCCACAACTATAACTGAATAAGTAAAACTGCCAACTGCGTGAGTTCCTCGGTTGACTTCCTCGCTTGGTCTCGAGGGGGAAACACCAGGATGGGTTTGTTTGGTGTTAGCTTCAGGTTGGATCCGGATAGGTCATTCTTACCCCTCTCTGATAATCGCCAGTTGTATCGAGTCTCTATAGGTTGTCTAGTGCATGCTGCCGCTGCCGCTTCAGTCCACCATACCTATGTAGGCGAGGGCGATTCTAGCCTCGCTGTCTTGGCCTCGATCGACGCTCCTTCCTTATTTTTCCTTTGCCCCTTGTCGGCACCCCTTTTGTTAAGCAGGTTTTGAGATCGACGCCGTTAGCAGGGTTACCCTTCCGGCTTGGCCTGGGCAGGGTTATGGACGCCATTGGTTATTCTTCAGGGCTCTTAGCCCCATTTGCATCTTGTCCGTAGCGGGACGCTCTATCGTTTTCAAGGTGATTTGGATCTTTGTATATTATATCTGTATTCTTGACTCATGGAGTCGCTTATATATATATCTGTTCTGTGGGTCCCATCGAGGACTGTTGTGTAATGTTATTACTTCGTATTCCACCCGCACGAAAGTGCCTGGTGGGCACCTTTGAATCGTTTCTATGCGGGTTTGGTGAATTTTGCCCAAACTTGCATAGGTCCGATTCTGAGGGTGTTACAGGTTAGGTTTAGGTAGAGAAGAGAGAGGGGTTAGACTTGATGATTACTCTAGTTAGCTAGGGTTTAAGAGAGAGAGAGAGAGAGAGAGAGAGAGAGAGAGAGAGAGAGAGAGAGAGAGATCATGCAACTAGGTAGTTTGAAGGATGGTTTGATTCAAATACAAGCAAAGCAAACATATACAAGATTTGTGACAAAGAGAGGGGTTAGGGTTTAGATGAAAGAGGTTGTAGATGATGGATGGAATCAACTAAGTCAAACTTTGCTGAATTCGTCCTCTACAAAACAATGAAAACAAATGAACAAAAGGAGAAGAGGACAAGGAAAACATGTATGCATGGCCCATGCATGCAACACAAATGCACTAGCTTTTCGAGTGTGAAAACTCTATAATTTTCTAGATGCCCTTAGAATTGAAAACAACATTGGAGAACTAGAATGGATTCTGATGAGTGCATATTTGCATCATGTTTTAGATTATTATTTTGCATTGTAGTGGTAGGATCTTGGTATTTTACGGTGTTCGCGCGCACTTTTTATGTTTATTTTCACCAAGATCAGATCGGATGAAGGATACGATGGACACAATTCTTGGACCAGTTATATTGGAGTGAAAAGAAGCCAAAAACAACGTAAATTTCTTATTTGGGAAATATTAATAACACCAGAAAAAACCCGAAGCAATTGGAGTATATAGAAGGTTTAAGAACCAACTATACAACAAGAAGAAATATTTCGGCCGCATAGTTGGTATCGCCACCGCCTCTTCAAATAGTTTCACCTCGTGCAACTGGATCGGAGAGACGACATATAGAACACCCAGAAATCGCCGAAACCTCACCTACAAAAGGCATCTGGAGGGGGAACTCATCCACCGGGGATCCATCTTCGCCTGCGCAGATCCAGGAGGCTAAGGCATCAATCATCATCAACCGCTGCATCACCACCATCCCATCTACACTTGTTGTAATTTCCGTACTTGTTGTGGATTTATACAAGTACTATTCATCTATGATAGATTCTATTACTTTTTCCATGATGTTGATTGCCTCCATGTCTGAGTAGATCATTAGTTCTTGGGGAGATGGAGAAACCCTAGCATGAGATTAAAATAAGATAAATTTTATTATGATATTCATCGTTGTGACCATGTGTTAGATTGTCTTCATCTTGATGTTGGAAGAAGTCAACCTCTCAATATTTGCCTCTTGTGGGGACTTGATGAAGGGAACTACTTGTTGATAGACGGAGGTGTGCTAGCACTTACAATGACTATAAAGTTGTTGGCGCCCCTTACGTATCAACTTGGTAATCGAGAAAACTCACAAAACACTGTCCATGCCATGGGATACGTCATGCGGGATTATGTCCCTTAATAGCGTAGTAATTCAATTGATGTTGATTGCTGTCTACTATGGTTATGAGGATGATTTGTGCAGTGGTTGCTGCGTAATTGTGCAAATACGGAGTTCCTCCCACACATACATAGTTGAGAATGTTCATGATAATAATCTTTACCTTAGCTTTTATAATGCTAGTGGTGTATCCGCTAATCCCTAAGAACGATTTTCCCCACGGAAGTTTTAAATCTCTTTTACATACGCGATACTTATTTTCTGTATTCAGCTTTGTTTACTTTACTCATTGTTCTCTTATACTAAAAACCCAAAAGCACATTTTTACACAATACTCGCATTTTATCTTGTCACTTAGAACTTTATTTAGAATTTCTGTTTTCAGTATTTATTTTAAAAATTCTTAGACTTCAGACTCCTGCTCCCTGTGGGATCGATATCTTTATTTAGAAACTAGCTACAACCGATTTGTACACTTGCAGTCATCAGATTCTCACAAAAGTTTTATGGAAGCTTCCCTTCTTCATATGGTATCCAAAAGTTAAAGGACATTTTTGAATATGGATGATCCATGCTAGTGTGTGATCCACTATAAACCACATAGCCACTCCACATTCAAATAGATCCATAATTTCAAATAGAACCATATAGAAAAGGAGAATGTGATCTCTTCTCCACATAACCATGCAAAGGGGCCAACTAGGCTTCCCTACTACATATCATGAAAATAATATGAGTTCATGTATGGGAACATGTGGATCAAAGAAAAAGGATCCATGCCCAATAGTAATGAGCTTGAGTTAAATACCAAAAGAAGATACAAATGCTCACCCTAATTGGGATGGTAGAATTATGAGGTGGTGACAAGAAAGGTGGTAGAATTGTAAGAGATATGACCACAACTCAACTTGGGCATGAAGCTATTTATCAAGAAGCAAATACAATATATAATAAGGCAAATACAAGTGATACAACATGTAATGAATGGGATAAGAACCTTATATGATGCTCAAATGCAAGATGGCATGGTGACATGACCATGTTATAATGATGATACAATGAATGACATGTAGGAAGTAGCATTTTATTATTTATTCATGTAGCATTAAAGTTGTTAAACAGATGAGATGCTACACCTGAGGTCGATCTATGCGGACAGCCTCAACAAATTTCCGTAGGCGTACACCATGGCCGTCGGCACCTTGTCTTGTTATTGTGGTGATCTGGATATGGTGAAACGGGAACAAGTCTCCTAGGTCGGACAAGGATCTGAATCCTCGTCACTTAAATTTGACGTGTTTAGGGAACTCCCTCCAAAAGTACATCACTTTTTGTGGCGATTAGCTCATAATAGCCATCCCTTGTATATGAATATTGTGAGGTGGGGAGTAGAGCTTGACATGAGATGTGCAGTATGTCACAAGTACTTTGAAGATGGAGGTCACCTATTCCTCAACAAGGTGTTGCCGTGCTGAACAGCTACACAAGTGCCAAAAGAGAAAAGTTATTGTCAGTGTCGTTCCTATGGAATTGGTGGCAAGTGCGGAATAGAGGTAATCACGGTGAGAGGGACCAAAATGTGGAGAGTTTCCGGTTCAATGTACGAAGATATGTTGATGAATAGACCAAATAGCTGGGAAAGGAGGAGACTGTGAATGTCAACCAGATTAAAAAATGGGAAACCCGCCGGCAGATTTTATCATCAAGATGAATGTGGATTCATATCCACGGGTGGCACGCCACCGCGTTGCACTTGTGTTTATATATGCGTTGCACTTGTGTTTATATAAACTAGACATGTTGATTTACTGTCGTATAGACCATCTTACGAAATTGAAGTTTGATTGAGATAAAAAAAGATAAGTATGGATCGCACACCCAAATATTTTACAGATAATAAATTTCAACCTCTAAATGTAAGATCAAATAAATTAAAACCATAAAATCTTCGGACCTGCCTCGCCATAGGTTACAACCGGGCCACCCTCACCCGAAAGATGATGCTTTCCTCATATCATATTTTTAAATAGCCGGCTATAACCGGCTATAGCCCCTATAGCCTTTTTGCATGGTGCGGTTAAGTACAATAGCCGGCTAAAAGGTGTCGAACCCCTTAAATAGCCGGCAATAGCCAGACTTTAGCCGTTTCCGAAGGCCGCAATAGCCTATAGCCGGCTATTTAAAACATTGCCTCATAAACTACGGCATCTATCGCGTTGATGTAGTGACAAACGATGTTGTTGCCACTAAAGTTGTCCTCGACATCACTGTTCACGAGGTCATATGAGCACATTCGGGAGTAGTTCTCCGCAAAGGCCAAGACAGGTTGTACAAAGAGGATACTACTTCCTCGTTGATGATGGCCAGTGGGTACAAATATATTTAGATGCCAAACACAGGCTACTGGGCTCGGTATCAGTTTTCGTGGCTTAGGGCAAGCTGGTTTGTACAGATACTGGTTTTTTGCAGTATCTCTACTAGCATGACACAAACCTCCACTGGTTTTTATATATACTGTTTTTTTTTTTGCATTCTCTGCACCAGCAACACATTTGACAGTATATGTTACGATCTCGAAAATAAACCGCATGCCCTATTTTCCGCGGACACTGCAGCTAGCAATGCAGAGCACAACAATGTTTAGCGAGTCAACGGAAGCTTGGACCGGCAGTTACCTAGACTGATCAAACAAGTCATCTCCTCCAGAAGAAATAAGTTGCCTACGACGGCTGTAACTGCCATGTAAAATATTAGTACACGCTACCGAAATGGGGCAACTGCAAAATAAAATTCAAGAGCGCCATAGAGTGCGAAACTTCCTTTTGAGAAGTGTTAGAGCAGTGGATCCCGCAAGGAAAGAAGCGCGCATGCGCGCTACCAGAGAGCACATAAAGGGTTTGGAGGAGAGGTCACAAGCGCTGCGGGCGGAGCAGCAAGAGCTCATTGTTCATGGAACACTCGGTCGTCTGGGAGACTAGAATAGAAGAGTCCGTAGACTCTTTTGAGTTTTCTAAGGTTTAAATGAAATAAGTGTCTGGAGACATTTGTTTTTATGTCAGGTGTTCTTTGTCTTAGTTTTCCACCTCATAGGAAGTTATGTGTAATATACTAGTACCTCTCTAGCAAGTACATTTACTAGCTCAATAAGCATGCACTTGTATACCTCCGATACTGTCCAAGTTGGTTTACTGCCGTATATAGACAATCTTACGAAATTGTTAAGTACGGATTACACAGCATCCCCAATAATCTCATTTACAAAGAGCAAGTTTCAACCAGTAAGTGTAAAATACAATAAACCACAACCCTAAACTAAAGTCTTGAAACCAGCAGCTCAATTAATGGACACATGGTCCGTCGTACTACTACTCCCTCCTTTTTAAAATATAAGATGTTTTAACTTTGTGAAACAAATGTATCTAGACTTGTTTTAGTACGTAGATTTACTTAACTTTGGAGTGAATCTACACACTAAAAGAAGTCTAGATTCATTTTCTTCATAAACTTAAAACATCTTATATTTTGAATCGGAGGGAGTAGATCATAATAACCAGGTGACCCTCACCCGAAGGAGATAATGCTTTCCTCGTACACTGCAGCTTCTCTCCAGCCTATGATAGTGTCATAGATCATGGCGCTGCCACTGAAGATATCCTCCACATCACCGGTCACCAGGTCATATGTGCATAGCCTGGAGTATTTCTCCACAGAATCCTTGGGTTTTGCGAGGAGGATACGACTTCCATTGTTGATGATAGCCAGTGGGTGTAAGTGGCATGTCACAAACCGGTCGGTAATATCCGGTGACACCTTGGTCATGTCGATTCGGCAATGCAAATTCCAGACACGTGCTCCATGCTGTTCAGGTAGCAGCCAAATATCATAACATGATGCTTGAGAAACATTATAGGAGGAGAAGAGGCATAAGCGCCCCTCAAGCAATGTCAAGTCGTACTTGGACACACTCTTGCTGCTTTCAGTACCTAGTGGCGGTGCCACGGTCCCAAACTTATGGTCAGCTAGAGAGAAGGAGACAATGGTCATCTCGGCAGGTCCGTAGTGAGACCTGTCAAACTTTGTTTCCGCCAACCAATGCACGTGCCCTTGGGCGAAGACACTTGGACTGTAACACCTTGCCCAAGCTGGTGGCTCCTCAGGGATCGGCTGCCAGCGCCCCCCCTTCTGCTTGGAGTTTACAACAACATAAACCTCACATCCAGCGGACGAATCAAAAGGGAGCCCCTGACGATTACATCCTCGGTAATAGATGCGCACGGCTTTGTGCCTTTGGGTATGAACATCATAGCCGAGTCCTATGCACGCGTACTGTCCGTCCAGGGCATTATCAACATGGAACGTCTTGTTGTATTCTGTTGGTAGTGCCGACATCTGCCCGGTTGATGGGTTGCACATGTGGTAGATCCTTGTAGTGGTATCTTGAAGGACGACAAGGCCATGACACTCAAGTGTGGCGAGGCGGAAGGCACCACCATAAGGTCTCCTTCGCCTCACCTCCGGCAGTGGGGGAGCGGTGCTGACAGAGCACTGTAATTGTTGAACAACACGTGGCCGCCGCCGCCTAGAAGATCGAAGGGGGGGCGCCCCAGAAAGCAATCTGTGCACATGTCTTAAAATTCGATAGATTAAAGACACTATTAAAAGCCATAATTTTCTTCTGTAGACCGCCAGGCCATGGGCGGCCGGGCGGATGGTACCCGATGCGCGCTGTCGCCCTACTACGTCCGCGCTGCTGCGAAGGGCGTTACCACCATTGGCAAGGCGTGGGACGTCCATGAGCGATGATGCTTCACTAGGGCGGTCCTGCGACCACACACGCATCTGTGGCCCGCCATGGTATGAGTGGTGCAAGAAGAAAACTTTAGGGCCACTGTGGCGGTTGGCGAGGCGGTAGTGGAGATCCTTGAAGTCGTCCGAGGAGAGCGCGGCGGCCCAGGCGCGGGAAAGACAGCGGCACCGCCCCGCCGGTTTGGCAGGTAACCGCGCGAAGATGTCCAGGACGATGTCTTCAGGAGCCAGGGGCATGGTAGAGCCACTCGGGGTTCCGCGTCGATCGTCGGCGTCGAAGTCGCCATCGTACGTGATTTCGGGTTGGGGCGTTGCCAATGGGATGCAGGCGGCGGCGTGGCGTTTCCTGACTGCCTACAGTAGATGGATCTATGTAGCTAGGCACTG
The DNA here is from genome assembly GCA_030063025.1 of Avena longiglumis. Taxonomy (NCBI): domain Eukaryota; kingdom Viridiplantae; phylum Streptophyta; class Magnoliopsida; order Poales; family Poaceae; genus Avena; species Avena longiglumis. The sequence goes on from CP125979.1 coordinate 106,993,694, forward strand.
AGAGGAGAGATACGATATGATGAGGAATCCGAGCCGGCGGCCGGTTACCCACAGGAGTTTGTTAGTCGTGATGCGCTCTCAGTTAGGCATCAGCACGAGCTGTCTCCGAGTAGAACTAGTAGCTTTCACGAAGTCCGTTCTGTAGCGAGCTTGTTAGTCCGTTCTTTTCAAAGAGGGTCTTTTGTTATACACATGAAATTTACAATCTAGTACATGTTTCTGGAAAAATATTTGGATATCATACACGTCTTTGGCCAACCAATACCCATTATATACTTTATAATGTGGCACACCGGAAGAACTTCCTAGTACCCGATGTTCTGGCACATAATCTTTTGAATATTATTGGGAAATAAATGGGATGTATCGATCCACTTAGTGCAGCGGCGCATACCCATAAATTTATCAAATGAGGAATATATATTTATCTTGAAACTAACTATGCCAGGGAATTTTATAGTTAAATCTTTGTATTTTCCGATTCCTTGACTGACCATACGGTGTTTTTGTGGAAATATATATTTTGAAGCTGAAGGTGTTGTTAAAGATTAAGATATTTTTGTAGTTTCTACATAATAAAGTGATATTAAAAAAATGTACCTTTTGTGACTAAGAGGAGTCTATAATTTTTTTTTATTATCCCTTTGCTCGTCTTGTTGGGAGAGTGGTTCATTTTGCTTTTTATATTGCTCCGCCAACCAATGTTACAAATACGTTAAAAAATTGGTTGAATGGAGTAGAAAATCAAAGCACATATCGGAGTGGGAACTTGTGCTTTATCGTGGTCCTTATGGAACTGCTAAAATGATATTAACAAATGTATAACTACTCATTTTTATAATTTTATAGGTTATCTGTATGGATACTCGCTAGCTACACAAGCGGTCCTTTAAGCTACCAGAGGCGTAAAGGTCGCATGTGGACTTTGGGTGTACCCGTCTATATACGGTTGCACAAGATGTCTAGAACCTGGACAGGTGGCGGGTCTACAACAATGCATAGGCATTGGCTTCTTTTATTTTTCCGCTGGTTGATTTTCATGTACATTCTTTGTGACCCATGAGTTGTAAACTTTATCTATTTTGAAATCTTGCAATAAATTTGTATGTGTGCATCAATTGATGCATATGTCGGTGCTATGTTCCTAGTTTCGAAAAAGGGGGGAGGGGTACAATAATGCCTTAGGTTTTTTTTAGTCTTGTTTATGTAGAGGTTGGGAACATACCATATGCACTTGTATCACATTTGATGGGAATTTGAGTTAATAAATTTTTTTTTTTTGAGAAACATTAGTGGAGCTTGGTTCCATGGTGGCTTGCAGCATTGTGTACTCTAATTTACGGGGAAAAGGTTTTGTAAGCATTGCTCGATCAACTCATGTTAGCTGCCACCAAATATGTAGACAATTATCAAACTAATTCGGGTCCCCTATGCAACTCTATTTCTTCATATTATAGCTGGTGCCAGCAATGCTATATGACAGAGCTTACCAAACATTGCACGGAGATCCTTTTCCACTATTGTGTATTTTTACCTGTTGACTTTTCCATTTTCTTGGCTATAGATTTAATAATTTGCACTGTTACAATACATCAGGTTGATCTTTATATGTCTTTGATTCTTGTTAGGTTGGAGCTTTGTTTTGGCATCACAGAAGGGACATGGAGTCCAACAATATGAATGAATAGAAACTTTGATAGTAAACATCTTAAGATCAATATCATATATTCTCGGCGTGACAAATGGGAATCGTGAATGTCATACTGGCAACCAGAAGAGACAAAAAAGAGTAAGTCTATTGATGTTTGTGTTCGCTTCCAACAAATTATCCCATCTCTTAACTGGAAAAAACTCATATCAGCGAACTGGGAAAAACTCATATCAGCGAACTGGAAAAAACGACAAGCATTACCATGATAAATTTAAAACACCATAACTGAAGCTTCTCCGGCATTACCATGAAAGACAACATATGTATGAATTTTATAATCTCATAACATAGTATAGATTGATTATATTTAACGAAAATCCAGCAAAAGTGCTTACCAGGGCTGGCCATTACATTCTGAAAACTTGAAAGCAGGGCGCAACTATCCATCTTGAGTTCCCAGCTATCTACAGCACTAAGTTATCGCTTCCAGAGTAAATCTTACTTTGCTATGTACCTTCGGTGATAGCTGCCTCTTTTGTTTTCTCAGCAAACTTTATCTCTAAGCCAACAAAGCATCCCATGTACTCCCTCCGTCCAAGAATAGATGTCTTAGGTTTTTCAAATTTTGGATGAATCTATATACTAAATAGTGTCTAGATTCATCTAAATTTTGACAAATTTGAGACATCTATTTTAGGACGGAGGGAGTATAATGCTTTCAACCTTCACGGTTTGTATGGATGTATTTTTAAGTGAATGTATTCCTTAATTAGCAGCACTTAATTCTATTTTGGAGTGAACTTATTCCTTAATTAGCTAATATATATCTGTCCATCAGAAATCATTTTGGCGTCATCAAAGGTATTCAAGTATACTAATGGAATGTAATCGATATATAGTATGTGTAGCTAGCCACTTTGGTCAGATCAGCACAAAAGACGGATAGCTTACTTAAGTATTTACAACAAAATGAAATCGTTTGAGAAATATTGAAGCTCTCAAAATCTGACACTATAGTTACTAACATAGTTCTTGATATAAGAATGTTGTCAAAGAGAGCCGTCAGATTTGGTTGGAGATTATTGGAGTTCTGCTATTTGAATAACCAACTTAAGTAGCAGGTTATCCAATCTTATGTGGAGATGTTTCTAGCTAAATTCGAAGACCAGATGATCAGGGAAGATACCATAGTTCAGACACTCAAGGATATCAACACTTACTGTTCTGAAGGCAATCCTGGAAAGACATTTCTTCAAGCCCTTGAAAAGGATTTTCAGTTGATAAGCTGGATTGGCGATATTTGGAACAAAGGTAAATTATTGAACTTCTCAATGAAATGCTTCCTCAACTCCTTATGTTTATAAAGTTGCACACAACCTTTTTACCCCGGTTACTTATTATGTTAGAAATAACATGAGACCTTGTAGATCTATTGTAGAAGTAATCAAGCCTTAATTGCCTCCTATAGTTACATTTTGCATATATTAACTCAATTTGTTTATCTTGGCATACTGTTACAAGGTGTTGTCTAAGTTCAAAATAGCTGGACTAAAGATTCACAAAGAAGAATAGTCATGTCTCATCCCTCTTAAGGAATTTGGGTCTGTGGAGCAAGATAGTAGCATGACTTTTACTTTAGGTATGTAGAGGAGGACAAAGGGAAAAGATATATATAAGAAAAAAAAGGCATACCTGGCTGATGCGATGGGGCTACATGATCCTTCAAAATTCAGGCAGTTTGCTGCATAGTGATCTTGCGGTAGCCTGCGAGCAATAAACTTGACGCTATCCAATTTCTGTGAAAGATTGATTCTAGGCATAGGTGGAGATTAACTGTTCACCATTTTACAGGATGGCGACGGAGAAGCGGGCACCCACCCAACGGTACGATGCAGGAGGGCGCCATGCGAGAAGGCGAAGGTGCTGCCAAGCGGCTGGTTTGCCGTCTAGGAAGGAGAAGGTCCTGCCTTGTGGCGAGGGCACCGTCCAAAAAGGCGAAGGTGCTCCTCCGGACATCTAGGTCGCAGTCCAAGGATGCGATGATGGAGGCGGCGAGGGCGCCTTCCAGGGAGGCGATGATGCTATCGGGCGGTGCCAGGAACAGTGGCGACACAAGAGGCCGAGGAGAGGGAATCGTGGGGTGGGATCAGTTTCCTCTTTTTTTGGCATTAGTTAAGCGATATGTGTTGTGGACGTGCGGAGGGGGGTTTCCCGTGGTCTAAGTACAGTCCGTTAAAGCTATTCACTAAGTGCACCAAAGAGAAATATTAGGCTAACGCTAGCTGTTAGATCGTGCTTAGCGGGGCTGATCGTGTGGTTTTGATAGGTCTGTGTATGTTTGTGGGGGTGCGTTTAGAAAAGTTTATGTTTGTTCCTTTATAAGTGGTAAAGATAAGACACAAGCATATAAACAAAAACACAAAAAATAGAAAAAGTTGGGAGCTCCATGACACAAGCTGAAAAGCACATGCATGTTGGTCCTGGCTATACTTGGATACGAGCTGGCTCGGTCCAGCTGGCCGCCAAGCCCAAAAAGCACAGGTTGGACTTGTCGAGCCCGAGCCAGCTCGTCGCCGCCGGTGAGCCGCACAACTGAGCTTGGCCTGAGCTTCCGACGAGCTCGGTGTAGCTCACGAGCCTAGCAGAGCAGCGTCACTTACAGGTGGGCCTCTTCAACGGCAGCAGCAGTGCAGGGCGCCACGTGTGTAGGCGGCTTGGCGGCGTCAGAGAGGGGGTGGCAGAGATGAGCGTGGCGGCGCAGCGAAGCCTGCAAGCAGCAGCGGTGCGGGGGTGCGGGCAGTGCAGCCGGCCGGTGATATCGTCTGGGCGGCGGCAGCAATAACATGAGTACACGACCTGGACATCATGACACTAGTAAGCCTAATTTTTTAGCCCAACTCGCTATCCCCTCGCTCAAATCGGCCCTAATCAATTCGGAAAAAAAAAGAACGAGTAAAACTAGCCGGACCAGGCCAAGCCCGAGCATGACCGAGCTCAATGCGGTCTAGCAGCGAAGGCTTGGCTTGGTCCTGCAGTGCTAGCGGACCGAGCCCGGCTCACTCGGGACAACCAAAACTCGGGCCGAGCCTAGTAGCCCAAGTTTGGCTTCCAGATAGTCCTGCCGGCGTGTGTTGGTGCCCTAGTGCGGGCATGTTTGGCAGCGTCCCGATGCAATGTCAGCTGCTAGATTTGGCACGGCTCTGCCACAACGCCGTTTCCTTCTTGAGGGTTTGCATTATGTGTGAACAAATAACATGGTGGCAATTCGGCTCATAGGTGTAAATACACCCATTATGAGAAAACATATATTAAAATGTCAAAAAAATTTGAAAAAAACAATTGTATAAATACATTCGAACATTTTATTCTGGTTTACAAGTTTTTGGGACGACAAAACATTTTATGTGTCGTGTGTAAAAAATACAAATAATGTCATGTGAATAGTCGTGTTCACGCGACAATTTTTTGTCTTTTTTATACATGGCACATGTTGTGTCCTTTCATTTCGAAAACTTGTGAACCAACATAAAATATTCGAATGTATATGTAGAATTATTATTTTAAACTTTTTAACATTTCGAAATATGTTTTATCATAATGGGTGCATTTGCACCCGCGAGGCGAAATGAATATCCATGGCCCCTTTATTAGATTGAGCAATTTCTCTCTCCCACCAACTTGAGTACATTTTTTTCCGGGAACTTAAATACTACATCAAGTCACAACATAACTTCTCTTACATATCTCAAAAGGGGGCAGCGCTAGAAATCGGACGCTGATATTAGCATCCTATCGGACCAATGTCGGGCCGTAGGATTAAAAGCCATCTAGACGCCGATTTTGAACGAGGCCATTACGACTGTTTCCACTATTCAAAGCACTGATTACATTGCTTCCGTAATGCAAGGCTTGCTTTCTCACAATAACTACTAACATGTATCACGCTAGATCAGACGGATTCCAATTAACTACACCAGATTTGAATTGGGGAGGAGCGAATTTTTAGGAAACTAACTCCAGATTTTAAGAAAATATATTACTCTAGCTAATTTCACGCATGCACTATGCTCCTTACAAAGGAGATCTTGTTTCCTTTGTGATTAGAGTCTGCTTCCGGTGAAATTGAAATATGCTTCGACTGAAAAATATTTTGCTCAATTTGTTTATTCACATCGGTGCAAAGAACGAAACCCGTCTATTTGACATATCATAAGATATTAGAAGCATAATTTTATGGTGGTTGTAGCATGAATAAGTAGTACTGAAGCACTCATATGGTTGTGTACAAAATGGAGCACAAATGTAGGTATCTGAAATATATTGAATCTCTGATGACTTGTTCGGCCAAATAAGAACATCCGTAGACTGCAGACACTAGGAAACTCAATATACAAATGGTGGAAGCAATGCAATTGTGCTAACGAAGCACTTATGTTACAACCTTTCGGAAGCAAATTAATGGAATGTATGTGCCCACAATTCCATATGGCAGCAAACATCATGGATGGTGCCGACGCTAGGATTAGCAGACCTTGGTAGAAATTAAATGACATCCTTGAAAAGAAAGGGCAGTGCCCAGTGACTTGGAGCAGTAGTAGACACATCTTCAGCGGGCTGTGTTGGACGGGAGGTCCCCACGACACGGCAAGATTCGTAGTTCAACAACCACACATTCCTCGTTGGAAGTGCTAGCCATTGGTCGCCGGAAGCAGCGACAAAGACGGTGAACAAGAGACATGACTCGGAACCTTAGTCGCACTGCCACTAGTGCAGAGCCCCCCCTTTAACTCCGGTTGGGAGGGCCCTCTAACAGCGGTTCCCCAACCGCTGTTGAGGGTTCGGTGTTAGAGGGGGGGCCCTTTAACACCGGTTCTTATATGAACCGGTGTTAAAGGGTGGCGACGGGCTGCCGCAGTTCGCCTCTGCCCGTTCCGGGCGTATTTCTGGGGAGGGAGCGAGGGGGAATCGATCGGGAGCGGTATACACATAAATCGTCATCGGTACATACGAGTACATGAATAATTAAGCAACTATTATTATACACAAACATCGTCATCGGCACATACATCGTCATCGGCACATACATCGTCATCGTTCATTTTGGTGGATACCTAAAGAGTTCTCCGCCAGGCGTGACGACCTCATCAAGTATGAACCCCGCCAATTCCTCTTAAATGGCTCGTATGCGTTCAAATGGTAGGAGTTGGTCCCGCATCCGTTCGATCTGAATATATATATGAAGAATGGACCGTCAATATATATATAAGAATAAAACTCAACACAATTGATGGTAATAAAATAATGTTGTGGACTTTGTTTACTTACTCTAAGTTGTTCTAGTGCGGCTTGGCCCGTCGCACATATCGTGTTGCGAATGAATTCGCAAACATAGTACCCACATAAGTTATTGTCGTGTCCCTGATGCGCGCACTTTACGAGAATAGAGAGTTCAATCAAAATAATAATCAATAAAGCATGATATAATAGAATTGGAAGCTAGCTAGTATTACTTACATTTTGGTCTACAAATTTTAGTTCTTCTAACCATTCACCCACGGCCCTGCCCGTGAACCTTTTCCAAACCCTGTCCGACAAAGAAAATGGATAAAGGAGTAATTAATTACTTATTGTCACGAAAGTTGCCGATCTAGTGCGATAATATGATTGAAATTACCTCTGGAGCATCTCTCTAAAGTCTGCCCATAGCTCTTTTTCTTTTCGTAACGAGTCCATGACAAGGACTTTTCCTGAGTCGGTTTGAATGACTAGCAGAATAAAGTGGAACCTACGCACGCATAACTCATCATCAATTACACTTAACATCGAGTAAGCGAAATGAATGTGTACAAGAGAGAGGGTAACAGTACTCACGAGAAGTTGTAAGGCAATAGTATTTCCCTTTTGGTTTGTTGTCTCAGTAAAGACTTTAGCAAGTAATCTTCTGTTTGCCCGGGTTTGTCTCTTACCACTTCTTCATGAACTCTATTTGGGTCAACGAACCCAATGTTAAAAGGGCCTCCTTTCATGCATTCCATAACCTTTTTCCTGCATAATAGTATATACATATATGGTGAGCATATATATATATAAATGCAATTAATAAAGTGAATGAGATGAGATAAAAATTACAGAAATAGTACTTACACACAATAAAGGCTGATGGCAGATTTGTCGAGTTCCTTCTGATTGAATAGAAAATGCAAGTCTTGAATATTGAAGTCGATTGCGTCGTCTCCGCACAAGAAAATCTAATCTCTTATATGCTCCGTGATCCATTCTACCTTTCTCGTCTTGCAGAAATGAAGGTACCACTTGTGCAATTTTCGCATCTTTGTTGGTAGAGTCTTGAGCTCCTCTTTCTTGACGAGATTCTTCCCATACTTCCATGGCTGTATGGGGTTGGCATCGCATTTGGGCAAGTTTTCTCCCATGACGTTCAAGTATGCAATGTAAGTCATACCCATCTTATTGGCCTTTCTTTGTAGCTCTGTCTCGTAATCATTTACGGGAGGAGCGTCTCGTGTGTCGAACATTTGGAGCGGGGCACATGATTGGTTTTCCTGCTCTCCGAGCATGGGAACTGTTTTCTGGGGTGCCTCACGACTGCTACTTTCAGTCTCCCTACGGCGCCTTGCATCCGCCTTCAAAATCTGGCGCTCGTAGTCCGGCACAAGTGGGGTTTCAGGTTTCAAAAGATTATTGTAAAACTTCTCCACCACCGCCGGATCTATTTTCTCCTTTGGCTCGGCCCGTCTAGGTGCAAAGAATTTCTTGACCTGTTCTTCCGAGATCCTATTGGTCTCCTCGTCGCTGCGATTCCATGGTAAAACCGGCAATGGCTTGGCGGAAGGCTGCGGACGTAGTTTTTGAACTCTTTGGCGACGGTTTCTGCGGATTTCTTTGTGGCAGTGCTCTTGATGCTCCTCGTGGCGGTGCTCTTCCGCTTACGCGAGGAGATGGATGAAGCACCGGAGATGGTGACGGGCGGAGATGGCTGCCGCAGAGATGGCCGACGGGCGGAGATGGATGTCAGCAGAGATGGCCGACGGCGGAGATGGCTGCGCCAGAGAGATGGCTGACGGGCGGAGATGGCTGCCAGCAGAGATGGCTGCCGCAGAGATAGCTGAAGCGGCTCGATCACGACGCTGAGAGGCGGCGGGTGCAGTGACCTCAATTTGGAAGCACAATGTGTTCCTTCTTCCAAAGAATGGTTGTTTTCACTGCAAATTTGAGTTGAGTTTCCCTTCACCGTAGCATGGTCAAGCTGTGCTTCCTCATATTCCTTCACAACCTCATCCACCCCGACAATAGCATAGCCATCTGAATCGGTCGGCAGTGGTAAGTTCCACCACCATGGAGGTAAGGCATAGCCGACATCCACCTTAATGGATAAGCCCATTAATCTCACATGCAGCTCAGCGTGTTCGCTCTCCGTGATCTCATCCACGGGGTATCGAGGACCCGTCATTTCAAGCGTGGGCTGCACGTTCTCAGTGGAAGCCACACTGCTTTTCCGCGCAGAGTCTGGGCCGCGGGCAGCTTCCAATGCAGGCTCTTCGTGCCGCTGAAATGGGCCGGTAGCTTGATGCAACGGAGGGGTCGGCGAGGCGAGGTGCGGTCGAGAAGCGTCGGATTCGTCGTCGGAGAGTGGAGGACGGCGTCGGAAGAGAAGAGGTCGATGGCGAGGATTCGAAGCATGCGGGGTCGATTCCTTCGGTGGAGATGATCTTCGCGATGAGGCGGTTCCAACGGCGGCGGACAGAGGTGGCGGTGGCTTCTCTCTGCTCCGATGGTGGCGCGCGCGCGGTGGCGGTACGGTGGCGGTGGCAATCTGGCTGCTCTGGGGGGAAGAAAGGAAGGGAAGGTGAATTTAATACACCCCCCTTTAACACCGGTTCGTGGCAGGAACCGGTGTTAAAGGAATTCTTATGCACAGATTTATTACCCCCTTTAACACCGGTTCCGGAGGGGTGCTGAAAACGAAATAAATGCCCTTTAACACCGGTTCTGCTCGAACCGTGTTAAAGGGGGGGCATTTATTTCATGCATTAAAGGGGCTTTTTTAATTCAAAAAATATGATATGAATTTAGAAAATTCATATCTTTTTCATTTCAACTCAGAAAAATATGAATAATATATCATAATTTTCAGAAAAATAATATCTATCCATTCATGTAAATCATTTTATATTTACTTTACATGAATTTTTTTAAAATAATTAAAACACTTACATATAAATTTTGATTATTCAATTCAAACAAAAATAAATTGTTAAATCCTAAAACTTTGAACATAAGAAATATTAAGCATCTAAAAAATGATTTTTATTAGATCAAATCATATTTTAATGCCGCATCTTTTGTATTAACATTTTTGAATTGATTGGATATTTAAATGTCGCATCTTTTGTATACACTTGAATCTCACCAAGCCTCGCTCAACTTGCATTGTTTTTTGATAAAATAGCATATTGTGAACCTAAAAATGTGTTGGTGGTTTTTTGAATTAGCCATTTGGTGGTTGCTTCACAAAACCGTCCGTTTTTTATGCTCGGAAAATGGAAAATGCCTTTTTGGTGCGATAAAAAGGAAAACTCCTCTTGCAAACTATGCCTTGATTCTAGCCATAACATTGGTCATTTGACCCGAAAGCCAAGAAACCTCGAATGAGATAGGTCATTTTGAGACAGTTACATAAAGCCGAACTGGAACTGAAAATTAAGATACATAAAAGAACTGAAAATTAAGATACATGGCCAGATTAAGTAACAATCGGCCAAACTGGAACTGAAAATTAAGATACATAAAAGAACTGAAAATTAAGATACATGGCCAGATTAAGTAACAATCGGCCGAACTTTTTTCGGAATGTTGGAGTGATTCAGTCATGCTCCTGCCTACACCTGTAATACTCGCCACTGTAGTCGTCGTACTCGCCGCCGCCGTCATCGCTGTCGTCGTAATTGAACCTCTGGAGAGTACGCGTGGGCCAGACTTGAGGGTAGCGCGTGGGCTGGACTTGAGGGTAGCGCAGACGGGGGTTAGAGTCGGCGGCAGTGTCATAGACCATGACGTTTTAACCGTGGTATTATAGGAGCATACCACATAACCTTGGCGGGAACCTTCTTCCTAGGGGCCTCGCTGTGGCATCCCGCAAAACCACTACTAGAAAATCGCGTTGAATTTGTGCATTGCATCGTCATCATCATGCATTGTTTGCTAAAACTATTATTCGCATCGCCCGTTTCGTTTTCTAAAACGCCCCAACTTTAACCAAATATCAAACCCGGGTCGCCGGATCATTTTGTTTTGGCCGCGAGCGGTTTGCAAACGGCCCAATTAACTAATAAAAATTATTTATTTATTTTAGTGGGGGCAGCCGAACGGGTCAGATCGACCCGAACGACCACCCCCAGATTTCTAAAACGGCCCAACTGTCCCGCTCCTAAATCCTAGAGTAACTAACTAATCTACCCACCCCCTACCTGCCACATCACTCCCACCTATCCCATCGCGACACCTCACCTTCCCTCACCCCTCACACCACTCAGAACCTGCCACCTCACCACCCCAAACCCCACTCCCTCTCTCCACCTCTCTCCTCCACCACACAAACCCCCCCACACCCAACACACACTAGCACACACGCGCGCAGCGCCCTCTCCCCACTCCCCTCCCTGTCCGGCCGGACCCACCCGAGTTGGCCCACTTGCCAGCCAGCCTCACCCAGACCCCCTCTCCCTCAGCCCCCCCGCGTGGACCCCGACCTGGCCCTACCCACCCCGCGCCAGCCTCGCTCCTGTTTCTCTTCCCCAGCCCTTCTCTCCCGCAGATCCACCTCCCTTCTCTGCTGGCCTTGCCCGCCCCTCCTTCCTCCACAAGGCCAGTGCTCACGCCGCCCCCGCCTCCGAAGGCCGCCAGCCGCCCGCCCACTGGGCCGCCTGCCGCCGAGCTCATGGACGCTTCTTCGGCGCCGCTCCCTCGGCCTGTCGCCTCGCCGCCACCGCTTGCCTCCTCCTCCACCTCGCCTGGCCACGCCAGGGCTGCCCCACTCGCCGCCCGCAGCACCGCCGCCTGCTGCCGCAGCTCGCCGCTGACCGTCTACCTCCGCCGCCAGTCGCTGGCGCCTGTCGCTGTGGACGCGGCCTGTGGCCCTTCTCGCCGCGGCGCCTCCTCCGCCCGCGCTTGGCCCACCTCGCCGACGACGACCCACGAGCTCCGACCGCCTCTCCGGGCGAGCACCTCCCATGAGGCTGCCATGAAGCGCCTCCGCCCGCCTCGCCCGGACTGCCGCCCACACAGCCTGCCGAGCCCGACGCCCGAGCTGCGCCCGCCTCGCTGCCTCTCGCGAGCTCGCCTCCCCGTCGGCCCTGCACCGACCCCGACCCCCGCGCCTCCGTGTGGTCTCCGTGCCGTGGTCGCTACAGATGCATCATCCCGTGTTTAGACCGCGATCCAAGTCCGGCATCGACCCTCGATCCAGTACCGAGTCCAGAAGATTCGACAAGTACTCCGGGCGTTTGTAAACCTGAGACCGTCTCCTATTCGAGGAACGACACGCGACGATGGACCCAAGTGATTCCGAGAAGCCCGGCAAGAACTACATCACGGAACGACATGAACATCTTCCCGGACCCGGAGACCGTGGAGCACCAAGCACGCCCGCCGAACCCGGTGGGACGCTGGCACGACAAGTTCTCCGTCCCGGACTCAAGGACTCCGACATGGTGCGACAAGTACTTTACCCGAAGACCGAACCCGGTGCCATTGCCAAGATCTTCAACCGACACCGGAACCCGGCTGCCAAGAACCACGCCGCGGATACGCCGAGTTCGCCATCGTGGAAATCAAGGCCTTCGACATGGACATCGAGAACCCCGAACACCAAGAACGTCGACATGAATCGCCAGGCTTCTTCCCGGACCCCGAACCCCGGAGACCAAGCCGGACACCCCGAACCCGGTACCGCGTCAAGATCGCCTTCTCGGACCCCGTTGACGCCAAGTTCTTCGCCGATGCGACAAGGTCTTTGACAAGACAAGGAACGCCGAGTGCTCCACCCGGACACCGAGAACATCCCCCCCCTGAACGCCATGACCGTCAACATGACCCCAAGCCCTGCACCCGGATGCGCCAAGACCTACCCCGATACCCGAGAACGGAACCGTCGAGCCCTGAGACCAACCCCCGGAACCCCAAGATCGCCGAACCCTAAATGTGTGAACCCCCTTTCCGGAACCCTATTTTATAACATAATAACAACTTGTTGCATATTAAATTGCCATACTTGCATGCATAAACATATGGTTTGGGGGCCTTCCGCCGATTCACCTAATAATTAAATATGGGGCCCATATGCGGGCAAATCTAGCCTTATATTGGCCTCATTTAAGACTTGTGTAGCGAACCAATGCTATCTTTTGTCTTGATAAACAACATTTAATTGCGGGGGTTCTAAATAACTTGAACCATATATTAATTGCCGGGACCCCGGTTCCGCTTAATTGGACCTAATTGCACCGCACCTTTGCCATGACATGCATCATACATGCATCATGCCGATCTTCTGCCGTGTATTAAATATTGCATCCGGTGTTTCTTCTAGTGTTTTGCTTCTTCGCGGATAAGGCCGTTGAGTTGATGTGAGTCACCGATCTCCGGGAAAACCTTCGACAATGTTTTCAAAGTAGCATCTCCCCCTTTCTACCTATCTTACTTTTATAGTCTTTATTCCCTCTTGTTGATCTATTGCTATCTGTGTTGCGATGCTTTAGTTTCCGTACCCGTGATATCCCCTGCAGCCCCATTTTTGCCTTGGACACACCCTATTACCTGTTGTTTGGTAGATAGTTGGACTTGCGCGTCGTAGTTGCTTGCTCAAGTGCTGATGTGTGTCGCCATATGCCACAGTTGCTGATGTATTGCCGCATGCTGATGTTGGAGATGAATTCTAGTTTTACTTATTGTTCACTTTACTTTCTGTTTAACAACTAAAATTGAATAAGCAGAGGCATCGGTGGGTGATAGATAATATTTGGTTTCCGAACGCCCACTTGTGTCCCGTAAGACCCCGAGTACTTGATAATTGCCTTGATTTTTGCGCGCTATCCACATCCGGGAGGTATATGGGACCCCCCTGAGCCAGAGCTTGATTCATTCTTATTTCTTGGGGCCACAAACTAGTTTGAGGTTTTATTTACGATCCTGTACTTATGCCATGTTTTACCGCTTTATTTACGATTGTGCGAGGTACTGCACATCGCTTTAGGTAAACGGATGTTTTGCAGTATCGAGCCCCCGATTGGGGACTCTGTCGCTTACACCATCGACGTAAACCTTGAGTCCGTCTCGAGCTTGCTTACTCCGCTATGGTATACTCCAAGGTGGCCCCTGAAATATTTCTGAATCTGTGATTGTTCACCGTGAAAGCCTCGTTGGGTTTTGATTTGGTTTTTCCGAGGTTGATCGAGCGTGTGTTGCTATTGGTGCACCCCGCCGGTTAAAACTTTCTCAAAGCCGTGTCCGTGGATATGGACGACTTGGAGCACAGTATCTCGATCATAGACAAGCATAACTAAAGTTTACTGTTATAAATTTGACTTATAATGACTAGTAATCAGCTTCACTATAACGGAATGGCTAATAACACTGCCCACAATTGCTTGTTGGTTGTCGCTTGCGACAATTGTATCTGACTAGTAAGTATTGCAACTACAACGAATTGGCTGAATAAAAGTACCAACAACTGCTGGGTTTAAGGGTTATCTCATGATAAAAGTATCTGACTAGTAAGTGCTGCCACTATAACGGAATGGTTAACTAAAAGTGCCCACTGCTTACTTTATCAGGACAATTATCTAAATCTGACTAGTAAAGTGCCACAACTATAACTGAATAAGTAAAACTGCCAACTGTGTGAGTTCCTCGGTTGACTTCCTCGTTTGGTCTCGAGGGGGAAACACCAGGATGGGTTTGTTTGGTGTTAGCTTCAGGTTGGATCCGGATAGGTCATTCTCACCCCTCTCTAATAACCGTCAGTTGTATCGAGTCTCTATAGGTTGTTTAGTGCATGCTGCGGCGCCTTGATCCACCATACCTATGTAGGCGAGGACCGCGAATTCTAGCCTCGCTGCAATCGCCTCGATCGACGCCTCCTTCTTTGTTTTCGCTTGCCTTTGTCGGCACCCCTTTGTTAAGCAGGTTTTGAGATCGACGCCGTTAGGTGGTTACCCTTCCGCTTGGCTCGGGCAGGTTATGGACGCCATTGGTTATTCTTCGTGGCTCTTAGCCCCATTTGCATCTTGTCCGTAGTCGGACGCCTATCGCTTTTCAAGGTGATTTGGATCTTTGTATATTGTACTGTATTCTTGACTCTTTGAGTCGTTATATATATCTGCTCGTGGATCCCATCGAGGACTGTTGTAATGTTATTATCGCTTTTCCACCCGCACGAAAGTGCTCGGTGGCACCTTTGAATCGCTTTCTATGCGGTTTGGTGAATTTTGCCCAAACTTGCATAGGTCCGATTCTCGAGGGTGTTACAGAGTGGTATCGAGCTCAGCTATGCGATACCCCACAAGTCCAGCCTGTAGGATAACCTAGCTAACGGCCGAAGTAGAGTGTCAAAACTATTTCGCAAAATCGGTTGGATAGCTCTGATTAGGTCTGATTTTACTCCTTACCCCTCTGCTGATCCCCTCTTACCTCTACGTGTTTTGAATCCGCTCTCTTCTCTTTCTTCGAGTCCAGGATTTCTCGTGGTTGGGTTTCCGTCGTACCTTCAGGGTTTCGCCTTCTTCCTTATGTAACGGAGGTGCTACGATCATCAATCTGCAACTTGTTTGTTGTACCCTTCCTCCAAATCTTTTGTCCTTGAGTTCTTTGTCTATGTGTGTTCCTTGCTGGATATCAGTGCCGTTGAAAAACATATGAGAAGGACGAGCAGTGGTGAAGTTGGAGTATACCTTGAGCATGTGTTGTTCATGCCAATGGAACCACCGCGAAACCTAATCATTGTGTCTTTCATACGATTCTGCTGGCAACATCCTTTTGTTCCGGATACCACTTAAGAAGATCTTCAGTCTAAATCTCGAGAGTTGAGTTGCCTGATTCTCCTACTCATGTATAGGGCTGATAGTGTGGGTACGGGATGGACTGATCACCCTACCCGACTCTTACTGTTCGCTTCAGATATCGAATCGGTGGATCATCAGAACTTTCCCTCTTCCCACCGAAGTTAGGGGTGGCTTTATTTGTGATACCTCTACCTTCGTCCTTTGTTCTCCGGAGTGCTCTCTCGTCGATCAGGATCAACGACCCTTTGTTGGTGGTGTCGCCGATTTCCAGATGAAGAAGAAACCCTCGTTAGTGGTGTCGCGAGGATCTACACAAAGCGTGAAGACGGAGAACGCCG
Source organism: Avena longiglumis (assembly GCA_030063025.1). Classification (NCBI taxonomy): domain Eukaryota; kingdom Viridiplantae; phylum Streptophyta; class Magnoliopsida; order Poales; family Poaceae; genus Avena; species Avena longiglumis. The sequence continues at coordinate 107,009,758 of CP125979.1, forward strand.
ACCTTCCTTCCGGTACCATGAGGCGGATCTCGAGGGCGAGATCCATTGTTAGTGGTGTCGAATTGTGGCATCCCGCAAAACCACTACTAGAAAATCGCGTTGAATTTGTGCATTGCATCGTCATCATCATGCATTGTTTGCTAAAACTATTTTTCGCATCGCCCGTTTCGTTTTCTAAAACGCCCCAACTTTAACCAAATATCAAACCCGGGTCGCCGGATCATTTTGTTTTGGCCGCGAGCGGTTTGCAAACGGCCCAATTAACTAATAAAAATTATTTATTTATTTTAGTGGGGGCAGCCGAACGGGTCAGATCGACCCGAACGACCACCCCCAGATTTCTAAAACGGCCCAACTGTCCCGCTCCTAAATCCTAGAGTAACTAACTAATCTACCCACCCCCTACCTGCCACATCACTCCCACCTATCCCATCGCGACACCTCACCTTCCCTCACCCCTCACACCACTCAGAACCTGCCACCTCACCACCCCAAACCCCACTCCCTCTCTCCACCTCTCTCCTCCACCACACAAACCCCCCCACACCCAACACACACTAGCACACACGCGCGCAGCGCCCTCTCCCCACTCCCCTCCCTGTCCGGCCGGACCCACCCGAGTTGGCCCACTTGCCAGCCAGCCTCACCCAGACCCCCTCTCCCTCAGCCCCCCCGCGTGGACCCCGACCTGGCCCTACCCACCCCGCGCCAGCCTCGCTCCTGTTTCTCTTCCCCAGCCCTTCTCTCCCGTCGCATCCACCTCCCCTTCTCTGCTCGCTTGCCACCCCGCCCCAGCTCCATTCTGGCGCGCTCCCGGCGTCGCCCTCCTTCCTCCGCCCGCTGTGCTCCCAGGAGCCGCCTCCGCCCCTCGAAGCGCCGCCCGATCGCCCGCTCCGCCCGTCGCCCCGAGCCTGGACGCCCTCCCTCTCGGCGCGCCGCCTTCCTCGGCGCGTGTCGCCTCCGCTCGCCCTCCGGCCGTTGCAGCGCCGCCACCGGCTTGCCTCCTCCTCCACCCTCGCCTCGGCGCCCCGCCAGCTCGCTGGCCCGCCACTCGCCGCTGCGGCACCTCCGCCTCCGTCGCTCGCAGCTCTCGCCGGACCGTCTACCTCCGCCCTTTCGGTCGCTGGCGCCAGCCGCTGTGGGCGCCTCCCGAGCCCCTCGCCGCTGGCGCCTCCTCGAGCCTGCCGCCGCCCGGCAGCGACCCACGAGCTCGCGCGCCTCGCCCTGGCGAGCGCCTCCTCCGGCCGCCTCCGCCCCCTACAGACCCGGCCGAGCCCGACGCCTGCGAGCCGCACCCCGCCTCCCTGGCCGGCCTCTCGCGAGCTCGCCTCCCCGTCGGCCCTGCACCGACCCCGACCCCCGCGCCTCCGTGTGGTCTCCGTGCCGTGGTCGCTACAGATGCATCATCCCGTGTTTAGACCGCGATCCAAGTCCGGCATCGACCCTCGATCCAGTACCGAGTCCAGAAGATTCGACAAGTACTCCGGGCGTTTGTAAACCTGAGACCGTCTCCTATTCGAGGAACGACACGCGACGATGGACCCAAGTGATTCCGAGAAGCCCGGCAAGAACTACATCACGGAACGACATGAACATCTTCCCGGACCCGGAGACCGTGGAGCACCAAGCACGTCCGCCCGGAACCCGGTGGTGGGGACGCTGGCCTGACAAGTTCTCCGTCCCGGACTCAAGGACTCCGACATGGTGCGACAAGTACTTTACCCGAAGACCGAACCCGGTGCCATTGCCAAGATCTTCAACCGACACCGGAAACCCGGCTGCCAAGAACCACGCCGCGGATACGCCGAGTTCGCCATCGTGGAAATCAAGGCCTTCGACATGGACATCGAGAACCCCGAACACCAAGAACGTCGACATGAATCGCCAGGCTTCTTCCCGGACCCCGAACCCCGGAGACCAAGCCGGACACCCCGAACCCGGTACCGCGTCAAGATCGCCTTCTCGGACCCCGTTGACGCCAAGTTCTTCGCCGATGCGACAAGGTCTTTGACAAGACAAGGAACGCCGAGTGCTCCACCCGGACACCGAGAACATCCCCCCCCCTGAACGCCATGACCGTCAACATGACCCCAAGTCCCGCACCCGGATGCGCCAAGACCTACCCCGATACCCGAGAACGGAACCGTCGAGCCCTGAGACCAACCCCCGGAACCCCAAGATCGCCGAACCCTAAATGTGTGAACCCCCTTTCCGGAACCCTATTTTATAACATAATAACAACTTGTTGCATATTAAATTGCCATACTTGCATGCATAAACATATGGTTTGGGGGCCTTCCGCCGATTCACCTAATAATTAAATATGGGGCCCATATGCGGGCAAATCTAGCCTTATATTGGCCTCATTTAAGACTTGTGTAGCGAACCAATGCTATCTTTTGTCTTGATAAACAACATTTAATTGCGGGGGTTCTAAATAACTTGAACCATATATTAATTGCCGGGACCCCGGTTCCGCTTAATTGGACCTAATTGCACCGCACCTTTGCCATGACATGCATCATACATGCATCATGCCGATCTTCTGCCGTGTATTAAATATTGCATCCGGTGTTTCTTCTAGTGTTTTGCTTCTTCGCGGATAAGGCCGTTGAGTTGATGTGAGCTTCGCCCCGATCTCCGGGGAAAACCTTCGACAATGTTTTCAGGCGAGCATCTCCCCCTTTCTACCTATCTTACTTTTATAGTCTTTATTCCCTCTTGTTGATCTATTGCTATCTGTGTTGCGATGCTTTAGTTTCCGTACCCGTGATATCCCCTGCAGCCCCATTTTTGCCTTGGACACACCCTATTACCTGTTGTTTGGTAGATAGTTGGACTTGCGCGTCGTAGTTGCTTGCTCAAGTGCTGATGTGTGTCGCCATATGCCACAGTTGCTGATGTATTGCCGCATGCTGATGTTGGAGATGAATTCTAGTTTTACTTATTGTTCACTTTACTTTCTGTTTAACAACTAAAATTGAATAAGCAGAGGCATCGGTGGGTGATAGATAATATTTGGTTTCCGAACGCCCACTTGTGTCCCGTAAGACCCCGAGTACTTGATACCTGTTCCTTGATTTTGCGCGCTATCCACATCCGGGAGGTATATGGGACCCCCCTGAGCCAGAGCTTGATTCATTCTTATTTCTTGGGGCCACAAACTAGTTTGAGGTTTTATTTACGATCCTGTACTTATGCCATGTTTTACTGCTTTATTTACGATTGTGCGAGGTACTGCACACTGTACTGTTTAGGTAAACGGGATGTTTTCGCGGTATCGACAGTCCCCGATTGGGGACCTGCTGTCGTTTACAGCCATCGACGTAAACCTTGAGTCCGTCTCGGAGCTTGCTTACTCCGTTGCGGGTATACTCCAAGGGGTGGCCCCCTGAAATATTTCTGAATCCTGTGATTGTTCAGTCGTGAAAGCCTCGTTGGGTTTTGATTTGGTTTTTCCGAGGTTGATCGAGCGTGTGTTGCTATTGGTGCACCCCGGCCGGGTAAAAACTTTCTGAAAGCCGTGTCCGCGGATATGGACGACTTGGAGCCGCGATATCTCGATCATAGACAAGCATAACTAAAGTTCATGTTATAAATTTGACTTATAATGACTAGTAATCAGCTTCACTATAACGGAATGGCTAATAACACTGCCCACAATTGCTTGGTTGTATTGCGACAATTGTATCTGACTAGTAAGTATTGCAACTACAACGAATTGGCTGAATAAAAGTACCAACAACTGCTGGGTTTAAGGGTTATCTCATGATAAAAGTATCTGACTAGTAAGTGCTGCCACTATAACGGAATGGTTAACTAAAAGTGCCCACTGCTTACTTTATCAGGACAATTATCTAAATCTGACTAGTAAAGTGCCACAACTATAACTGAATAAGTAAAACTGCCAACTGTGTGAGTTCCTCGGTTGACTTCCTCGTTTGGTCTCGAGGGGGAAACACCAGGATGGGTTTGTTTGGTGTTAGCTTCAGGTTGGATCCGGATAGGTCATTCTCACCCCTCTCTAATAACCGTCAGTTGTATCGAGTCTCTATAGGTTGTTTAGTGCATGCTGCTTGCGCTTCGATCCACCATACCTATGTAGGCGAGGACCGGAATTCTAGCCTCGCTGTCTTGGCCTCGATCGACGCTCCTTCTTTGTTTTCCTTTGCCTTTGTCGGCACCTTTTGTTAAGCAGGTTTTGAGATCGACCGTTAGCGAGGTTACCCTTCCGGCTTGCTCAGGCAGGGTTGTGGACGCCATTGGTTATTCTTCAGGGCTCTTAGCCCCATTTGCATCTTGTCCGTAGCTGGACGCTCTATCGTTTTCAAGGTGATTTGGATCTTTGTATATTGTACCTGTATTCTTGACTCTTTGAGTCGCTGTTATATATATATCTGTTCTGTGGATCCCATCGAGGACTGTTGTGTAATGTTATTACTTCGTTTTCCACCCGCACGAAAGTGCCTGGTGGGCACCTTTGAATCGTTTCTATGCGGGTTTGGTGAATTTTGCCCAAACTTGCATAGGTCCGATTCTGAGGGTGTTACACTCGCCCTCAACATCGCTAGGATCGTCTCGTCTGATCTTATACCGCAGTGCAGTGCATACCGGGCATGCATCCAAATTCTCGTACTTCTCACCGCGGTAGAGGATGCAGTCATTAATGCATGCATGTATCTTCTGCACGTCTAATCCTAGAGGGCAGACAACCTTCTTTGTTTGGTATGTACTGTCAGGCAACTCATTATTTCTTGGAAGAAGATTCTTTATTTTTACCAACAACTTTGAAAATGCGCTGTCAGTCACACCATTCTCTGCCTTCCATTGCAGCAAATCCAGTGTAGCACCTAGCTTTTTGTGGCCATCTTCGCAAGTTGGATACAACAATGTTTTGTGATCCTTTAACATCTGCTCCAGCTTCTCCTTCTCCTTTTCAGTTTCACATTCTTCCTTTACATCAGTAATGGCCCAACCAAGATCGTCATCAGCGGGCCCATCTGCTCCCTCTTGATCTTCATTATCTATCTTCGTTGCATTATCATCATATTCAGGATACATATTATGATAGTTTTCATCATCGTCTTCTTCTTCGTTGTCTTCCATCACAACCCCTTTTTCTCCGTGCTTGGTCCAACAATTATAGCTGGGCATGAAACCGGATCGAAGCAGGTGGGCGTGAATGGTTTTGGTATTTGAGTAGTCTTTCTTGTTCTGACAGTGAACACACGGACAACACATAAAACCATTGTGACCATGGTTTACATTAGCCACAACGATGAAATTTTGGAGGCCCGTAATGTACTCGGAAGTGCGGCGGTCACCGTACATCCATTGACGATTCATCTGCATTAATATGTAGTATATATCAAAAAATAATAGGGAGATGACCATTTATATATATAGTACATCAATGACACATGAAACTATAGTTGCCGACCTCGACCGAGACGGAAAGAGCAACAAGAAAGCTTATTTTGAGCTCTCGGGCATTTCACCGAACACCTCTAGTGCATATAAAAAAACACAAACTAGCACTCTTCACACCCTCTTGCTAGGCTCCAAAATGTGAAAGAATGGAAGAGTGGGGTGTGTGTGGGCTAGGGTGGTGTCTTATATAGCCCCCCCCCCTTAACACCGGTTCATGCCACGAACCGGTGTTAAAGGGGGGGGTGCGCGGGCCACTGGTGCTGGGACCTTTAACACCGGTTCGTGGCACGAACCGGTGTTAAAGGGGGGGCTCCTTTAATGCTGCAGGGGCCACGCTGGTATGGTCCCCCCTTTAACACCGGTTCGTAGAAGAACCGGTGTTAAAGCCCCTTTTCGGGATCAACAAAAGACCTCGTTTCCACTAGTGTGCCTCGTCGGGATGATGGAGGGGAAGAAGACGACGACGTGACGTAGCTCTCGTCAGATTAGTGCAGGAGATCTTGGTGATGACCCGCTGCTAGTCTTGTAAGATTGGTGGAGGGAACACGAACGCCGGTTAAACGGCGCACCTTCTCGTCGGTTTAGCGGCAGGAGCAAGACGACGACACGTTGGCGAGAGCAGTGGTGGCATGGTGGAGAAAGCAGCGTTGGGGAAGAGAGGTTTGAGGAGAAAAGTTAAATGCCATCCGTAACTGATAGCTACAATTAAGGGTGCAGGTGCATCATGCTGGGTTAATGGGCCTTATTTCCCGCAAATTTGCAACGGACCGTGTGATTGAATGCAGTTTAACGGCAATCAATCAGTCTGATGGTTTGTTTTTCATCGGACTTCGATGTATAGTGTTTACCAAAAGAAAAACCTCTCTTACTACATCAACTGTGAGTTCACAAAGGAACAGCTAGCGCGTTCTTTGTCGTTGATAAATGACCAATGCTAACTTCCGTAGTCAATTCCACATTGCAGTTAGGGAAACTAAATGCCTATAGTAATTCCACCGTAAAAACGAACCGTTTCTGCAATCTTCATAGTACCACAACACATATTTAACCATGCATGGTACAGCGTACACAAAAGCTCACCGGAAATACACGAGCAAAATCTCTCAAAGCCCAGCGATGTCTCGTCTCACCATGTTGGCGTTCCTCTTCCTCGTGGCCGCCGCGACCATCACATCTGCGCACGGTGGCCGCGCTCTGAAAACTGCCAAGAGCGTACGCCATTTGAGCATACCTATGAGCATACCCATGGTGGTGGTGGCCGAGCCTCCCTCGCCCACGGTGGAGGAGGACATCGCCGCGCTCCGCAGCCTCTTCCCGACAGTCAAAACAGTGGATGGCCCCGTGGCATCCTACTACCGCCGAGCTGACCAGGACTACAAGGTGCCACTCACTGGGTTCTAGATCCGCGATGCATGGCACGGGATGCTTCTTTTTCAACTAAATCTTTTAATTTACAAAGTGTCCGCCAACTTTGTAAACAACCTTCAAAGTATCACTCATGAATAATGAGATATCCATTCTAATATTTCTGTACCTCGTTGTTGCAACGTTTCTGTCAGACTGAGAGGATCGATTTTATTAGCTGACCGCGCTTACTTTGTACTCCTCGGATATGCTACATGGTGCAATGAGAATCCTCTTCACACAGGTTGGTCTTTGACACAGTGATGTGGTTGATATAACGATGTGAGCACATGTAAACTACAAGAATGATCTCTCATTTTGTTAGTAGAAAGAACGAACTGTTGATTGATCATGTACTCAGAATAGGGATACAAATCACCCCTTATTTGGCTCCATACGAAAAATCACGACACGTTTTATTTCCAGCGCCGCAAGCAAACATACCCATTTTTTTCGGTGGCCCCCTTCCCTTTTCCGGGTCCATGACAGTGGATATGGTGGTGCCCCATAGCCTCTTCCTGACGGTCCAAATAGCTAAACCCGTGCAAAAGACGGTTTGGCTGGTTGGCCGGAGGAATTTATAAAACTACCAGTTTACTATTCAAATTTACCATATCATACCACTTTACGTTTGCGGGACAAAAAAAACACCGGATTTTGGTCCATTTTTTACGAAAAACACTAAACGCAAATTGAACATGAATTGACACCGTTTTTAATAGGTGGGACCCAAATGCCAGCGCCAATTTAGTGAGGTTGACTGGGACCCACATTTTAGTGCAATAAAACAATAAAAATATTTTTAAAAAAGGAAGGGGAGAGGTTGACTCTTGCAGCACCCCTGCCGCCGCACTCCAGCGAGCTCCCTGGCGCCGCACTCCGGCGAGGTGTGCAACGAGCGGGGCGGCTGTGCCACGCACGGCCACATCCACGACAGCACCCGCAGTCGTGATCTCCGACGAGGCGGCCATGGAGCTTGACGGTCGCGCCGTGCACAACGACATCCATGACGCTCCTAATTGCGCCCAGTGAATCCATGGTGGCGGCACCACGCTACTGTTGGTGGTAGCTTGATGCTCCGCTCCACCATCTATGCTCGAAGTTGCGCGCTTCTCCATGGCGTCCGGCGTCGGCATGTGGCGGACACCAGAGGTTCGGGTCGAGGCCGCATGGAGGCCAGAGAGGCGTGGATTGGGGGGAGGGTGGCGGTGGCCTTCTTTTGCCAGTGTGCGGCGACGGCCTGCCTTGCCAGAGTGTGTCGGCGGTGGGGGTGGAGTGCGGTGGTGGTGGTGGTGTTGTGGTGTTTTCGGGACGGGGACAGTGACTGGGGAGCGAGCAGGAGCATGTGTTTGGTGGATACAAGGGAATGGCGCACAGGAATAGCACACGGCGGCGTCATGAAGCACGGTGACGGCGGGGGAATGGCGCACGGTGACGGCGACAAGCATGCGGCAATAGGAAAGCAGGGCTAGGCGCGTGGTGACAACGGCAAGCAGGGGCAGGCGTGCGGTGGCAGCTTGCCTCGCGCCCTAGCCGGAGTGTGGCAACGGTGGAGGTGGAGCACGGCGGCGATGATGGATGGAGAGAGAGTGGTGGTCTCAGGAGGGTTGGAGACGATGACCCCACTTTTTTTGTAAGATTCTTCCTTTTTTTATTTTTTAGATAATATTTTCTTTATTGGGCTGATAGGTGGGCCTCAGTCCATATCAACAAATAGCCCCTTATCACTGGGACCCACATGTCAGAAATCCTATCAATTCTTGTTCAATTTGCGTTTCGTGTTTTTTGTAAAAAAGACCAAAATCCGGTGGTTTTTTGTCCTGCAAACGTAAAGTGATATGATATAGTAAATTTGAGTAGTAAACTGATAGTTTTATGCTATAAACTCCCGGTTGGAGCTACTTCAAATTTGTGTGCTAGTTCTAAAGTCTATATTTCATCTGTGAAGAAAATTGAACCAATGTGGAACTGACTGGTTTGACCGGTTTAGCCGGTTCCAGTTTTAGCACACACTTATAAACAGCAGATGGTCCCGTGGCATCCTACTACTGCCGAGCTGACACTAGTAGAATCCTGGTTCATAGGAGGCTATAGTCTCAGGTGTGCATCCGTAACTATGGAATCGGGACTACCTTTAGTCCCGGTTCTGTTATAAATCGGGACTAGATGGTCTCCACGTGGCCCCGCAAGGTGCATTGGGCCGAAGGACTTTTAGTCCCGGTTCGTAACACGAGTCGAGACTAAAGGTTTTCTGTCGCGGCAGCATTTTGATGCTATCGGCTGCCGCGGCAGGAGATGGGGTTCTAGGTTTTTTTTTCTTTTTTGTATTTAGTTATTTTTCATATTGTGTTTTCATTTTAAATAATTTTTCGTATAATATAATTTCTATCACGAGCATACTGTACATGTTGATGAATATATAATATAATTTTTATCACGAGCATACAGACATATATACAACTTGGTATACGAGTACCAAAACCGAAACTAGAACCCGTCTATTTGATTACATGGAGATCGTTACATTACATGGATGCTTTATTATCTCCGCAAATTGTATTGTCCTTTTGGGTTTATGACCTTCCTAAGTAAAAAACGCTACAATTCCTCTTGAATTGCTAGTAGGCGTTGTTGTGGTAGGAGTTTATCCCGCATCGCATCCAACTATATATAAATAAGTGGATCATTATGAATGGAACTCAACAAAAATTATGGTATCAAATAAATTTTAAATATATTATTTACGTACTTCAAGAAAGTCTATGTCTTGCTCCATACACTCACGAATGAACTCGCATACATAGTATCCACATAAATTAGTCCCCTGTGGCTGCCTATTTAAGAATATAATTCAATCAAATAATAATCAAACATTAAAATTGTCTGAAGACTAGAATTGAAGAGATACACAGACCTAGCTGTCATATTACTTACCAGGATCGGATGAAAAGTCAGTTCTTTACACCATTCACCCTTAACCTCCTTCATGAACCTTTTTCAAACCCTGTCCGCCAAAAAAATGAATGGATGGATTAGTTATTAATTACTTGACATCTTAGAGAATGGACGAAAGAGACACATGAGCATGTTGTGATAATGATTGAAACTACCTTTGGAGCATATTAAGCATATTGCGTTACTCTTTCATGCTTTTTTATTTAACGAGTCTGAGATTTCAACTCTTGCATGGTCAACGTCAATGTTGTAGAAGAATCTAGTGAAAGATGTGCATGTTTATATACTCATCAATTACACTTAACATCAAGTAAACAAAAACTGAATGTGAACAAGACAGTAAGGCTCTCGTCCGTAGATGTAAGAAAATAGTATTTGCGTAGTGTAATGTTGCTTCTTTAAAAACATTAGCAAGTTAATCTCTGTTTCCTCGGGCTTCGAACTTAGCGTATGTCCATTAACTATGTTCGGGTCAACGAATGTAATGGAATAGATTCTCTTTGTTCTACATTCCTGAGTATTTATTCTTCATATTAGCGTACACAAAAGGATATAGTGAGGATAATTATAGCCCATGAATGGAATGGCTGAGCTAGAGACTTAATTACTTACAGACAATAGCAGCTGATGATGGACTTGTCAAGGGCTTCTTGGTTGACTAACTGAAATAATTCACAAAGTTCAATAGAGATCATGTCATTGATACGTCCAAAACGTATTTACTTTTCCGAACACTTTTCTTATTGTTTTTCCTCTAAACTTATGTGATTTGGATACAACAAACATGGACTGACGTTGTTTCAGCAGAATTATCTTGGTGTCTAGTTTTTGTGCACAACATCAACTATCAGGAAAATCCCGGAAAATATGCCAAAAATCCTATTTCACCAGAAGATCCACAGAGCGAGAGGATGAGATGGATGGGAGCCCTGGGTGGCCCACACCCCCCTGCCGCGCAGGTGGGCCTAGCCCGTGCCTGGGAGGGGTGTGGCCAGCTCAGGCACCCCCTCGGCCTCTCTCTTCGCCTATAAGATGCCTTCTAACCTAAAAACTCAGGGGGGGTTCGACGTTTTTTAGAAAGAGTTCCGATACGCCGCCACCACCAGAAACCACGATTCGGATCCAGAAACTCCGTTGGCACCCTGTCGGGACGGGGAATTTGGGGAGGATCATCGCCATCGTCATCACCAACGCCTCTCCATCAACCATCAATGTTTTCCTCATCCATGAGTGAGTAATCCCTCGCTGTAGGCTACGGGGATGGTAGGGATTGGATGAGTTCTATCATATAATCGAATAAGATTGTTAGTGCATGGTGCCTAGTAACTCTATTAGTGTTATTTGACTTTGTTGCAACTTGTTGTGCTTAATGCTTGTCACTAGGGCCCGAGTGCCATGATCTCAGATCTGAACTTATTATTGAATCATTATGATAGTGTTGTTTGTGATCTTATCTGCAAGTTGTGTACACATATCATTGTCCGGATCCAAAGGCCTCGAAGTGACATAAATTGGGACAACCGGAGGGGATGGCTGTGATTTGAGGATCACATGTGTTCACGGAGTGTTAATGCTTTGCTCCGATGCTTTATTAAAAGGAGCACCTTAATTGCCAGTAGTTCCCTTGAGGCCCCGTTGCCATGGGCTGGCAGGACAAAAGATGTTGTGCAAGTTCTCATTGCGAGCACATGCCTATGATCGTTTAGTACTTGGATGCTTATTCTTACTTATCTGCAATTTCCCTAGATCTTGAAGTTACATGTTTAGACTCGTCCATGCAGCGCTGATACGTCCAAAATGTATCTACTTTCTCGAACACTTTGATGTTGTTTCTTCTCTAAACTTGTGTGATTTGGATACAACTAACACGGACTGACGATGTTTTCAGCAGAATTATCTTGGTGTCTTGTTTTTGTGCAGAAAATCAACTACTAGAAAAAATTCCGGAAAATATGTCAAAAACTATTTTTCACCAGAAGATCCATGGAGCCAGAAGGGGAGACAGAGAGGAGGCCTAGGGGGCCTAGACCCACCCTAGGCACGGGCCCACCTGACCCCGCGCCTAGAGGGGGTGCAACCTCCCCAGGCACATCCTCGGTCTTCCTCTGCGCATATAAGTTGCCTTTTGACCTAAAAACCGAGGGGGGTTCGATAGTTTTCCAGAAAGAGTTCCGCTCCGCCGCCACCAGAAACCAAGATTCGAATCCAGAAACTGCATTCGGCACCTCACGGACGGGAATTTGGAGAGGATCATCGCCATCGTCATCACCAACGCATCTCCATCAACCATCGATGTTTCCCTCATCCATGAGTGAGTAATCCCCCGCTGTAGGCTTGGGGATGGTAGAGATTGGATGTGTTCTATCACGTAATCAAATAAGATCTGTTAGGTCATAGTTCCTAGTATCTCTATTAGTGCTATTTGACTTTGTTGCAACTTGTTGTGCTTAATGCTTGTCACTAGGGCCCGAGTGCCATGATCTCATATCTAAACTTATTGTTGAATCATTATGATAGTATTGTTTGTGATCTTATCTGCAAGTTGTGTACACATATCATTGTCCGGATCCAAAGGCCCCAAAGTGACAATAATTGGGACAACCGGAGGGGATGGCTGTGGTGTGAGGATCACATGTGTTCACGGAGTGTTAATGCTTTGCTCTGGTGCTCTATTAAAAGGAGCACCTTAATTGCCAGTAGTTCCTAGAGGCCCCGCTGCCATGGGCTGGCTGGACAGAAGATGTTGTGCAAGTTCTCATTGCGAGCATGTATGACTATATTTGGAGCACATGCCTAGGATTGTTTAGTACTTGGATGCTTGTTATTATTTATCTGCAATGCCCTAGATCTTGAAGTTACATGTTTAGACTCGTTCATGCAATGCCCGTCCATCCATCCCTATGCCTACGCACTCGAATCCCATCATATCAATTCTTTATTACTATTGCTCTTGTTTCCTTTATTCTTCTGTTGCTACTACCAAACTGTTACTACTAATAAACTTCTGTGAGCAAGAACTATTTCCAGGTGCAGCTGAACTAAAAACTCAGTTGTTAAGGCTTGCAAGTATTCTTTGGCCCCACTTGTGTCGAATTAATAAATTGGGTAATACTACCCACGAAGACTATTGCGATCCCCTACACGTGTGGGTCATCAAGACTATTTTCTAGCGCCGTTGACGGGGAGCATAGCTTTATTTGTAAGTTCACTTGGATCTACTATTGTTCACTACTACTCCTTTCATCATGGGGAAGTCTCGTGATGGAAAGTTCCCTATTCTACCATCCACTACAAGAAGAGGTACAGTCCTAAACACCTCTGTTGCTCTTGATTCATTGTCTGTTATAAGTAAGCTTGTCACACCACCACCACATACACATACTGCTACTACTGCTGAGTCTGAAACTGCTTTTGATGCTCATGATGCTACTTCTACTGTTCTTGATGCGAGTGGTTCATTAGGTCCTTTTCTAGATTCTACTATGTCTAGTCTAGGAAATACCGAAACTCCTAGTGAAGACACTTTTACACCTGTTAGCTCACCTGAGTCTAGTGAGAGTTATGATGTTAATGATGGTTACATTGAGTTCACTGATGAATTTCTTGAAGAGTGCCGAAACACACATGGTACTAGTTCTATGAAGAGTCTCCTTGCTAGACATACTATTATGCCTAAGTTGTCCTCTGATCCTAAGTTTGCCACTTGTCCCATAGATATTAAAGATGAAGATTATGATTTCTCTCTTGATTTGTCTTATTTAGATATTGTTGAGAAAGATCCTTTTTGTGGGACTGAAAATGAGAGTGTTGTGGCTCATATGAATGAGATTTCTACTATGAGTGCTTTGTTCTCTGATGATTTTAAAATGCGCAAGTACTTTGTTACCAAAATCTTCCCTTTTTCGCTAAAAGGAGAAGCTAGGGTTTGGTTTAATAGATTAACTCCAGGTTCCATTGATAGCCCTGATTGCTTTTTTCTTCCAGAAATATTTTCCTCCCAGTGCTAGACATGCTGCTTTGCAGAGACTTTTTGATTTTAAACAGGGAGAAGAAGAGAAATTTCCTGAGTCATGGACAGGGTTCTGTGCCTTGATTCATGCACATCCTGGATGTCCATTACCTAAGAATGAGCTTCTTGATATTTATTATAATGTACTAACTGATGATTCTATGACATACTAGATAGCTTTGCTGATTGTGTTTTCAAGAAAAGAACTCCTACAGATGCTAAAGAATTAATGACCAAGATAAGCAAGAATTATGATGATTGGACTTCAACTGAGCTTAATACACCTGAGCCTATTACTCCTGAATCAGTTGTGCCTGAACCAGTTCCAACACCAACCACAAACAAGAGGGGAGTTATTGCATTAAATGATGAAGTGATGAAGGAAGCTAAGAAGTGTCTAAAGGAGAAAGGTATTAGAGCTGAAGATGTGAAGAATCTAACTCCTATAGAAGAATTATGTAAGACAATTCCCCACTCATCTACTATTGAGGTACACTCTCTCCAATTTAATGAAGGTGATATTCCTTATGGTAAGCCTCCTAATCAATGCTTAGAGGAACTTGACACATTTATTGTTAAACAAGGTAATTTAAATAAACAAGTTCAGAATCATCTGTTGGAAAACTCTAGAGCTATCCATGAGTTGAAAGATATTGTGGAAAGAACTTCTAATGATATTAAAATGCTTTGTAAACTCTTTCAAATGGTTCAAACCCAACTTGATCAACTTGCTAAGGTACAAAAGGATATGCTAGTTAATGCTTCAGGAAATAAACATGCTTATGGAATTAGAATTAGGAGTGGTGTAGCTACTTAAGGTCCTTTATATCCTGAAGGACACCCTAAAAGAATAGAGCAGGAATCCCAACAAGGTGAAGATAGTGGTAGTCCTTGTAAGATAAAGAAAAAGAAACATAAATTAGTTGAGGAACCACTTGAACCTGTTGTACATCCTAATAGTATATCTGTCTCTGATGCTGAAACTGAGAGTGGTAATAATAATGAGTCTCCTGATAAGTAAGAAGGTGAGGAAGAACCTGAGAAACACACTAAGAACACTAGGTACACAAAGGAGGATTTTATTGCTAATAACCATGGTAAAGAGAGAGAAACCTATGCCTTTTCCAGGTAAGAAACACAAGTCAAAGGAGGAAGAACACTACAACAAGTTTTGTGAGTGGATGAAATCCTTATTCTTGCAAATTCCTTTGGCTGTTGCTATTAAATTGCCTCCTTATTCAAAGTATATGAAGGATATTGTCTCTAATAAAAGGAAGATTCCTAATGAGGATATTTCTACACTACTTGCTAGTTATTCCTTCAATGGTAAGGTTCCAAAGAAACTTGGTGATCCAGGTATACCAACTATTCCTTGCTCTATTAAGAACAATTATGTTAGAACTGCTTTATGTGATTTGGGAGCTGGAGTTAGTGTTATGCCTTTTTCTCTCTATAAGAGACTCCGGCTAGAAAAGTTGATACCAACTGATATATCTTTGCAAATGGCTGATAAGTCAACTACTATTCCTGTTGGTATATGTGAGGATGTTCATGTTCAAGTTGCTCATAATTGCATGGTTTTAACTGATTTTGTTGTGCTTGAAATGCCTAAAGATGATAATATGTCTATTATTCTTGGGAGACCTTTTCTTAATACTGCAGGTGCTGTCATCAATTGCAATCAAGGAAAAGTAACATTCAATATTAATGACAAAGAGCACACTGTCTATTTCCCCAAGAAGGTTGTTAAGAGCTATTGCCTGAATTCCATTGAAAATATTGAGAGCATCAAGGTTGGAGAAATATATTGTCCCATTCCATAGGAAAATTTTGAAACTATTATGATTGGGACCATTGCTATCAAGTATGAGGTAACATAATCACCTTGTTGAATGCAAAGTTTTGTTTCATATAAGATTGTTTTGGTAACAAGACTTGATCAACCTTGTTAACAAAAGGATTTTAATGAACAAAATAATGTTTCCACTTTGGTTGTACTTGCTTTCTTTTTACTTTTCTCCTTCCTAGTCTTTGCTTTAGCTTTAGTTTTGCTAGTTGTTTGCTTGTTTGAGTTTCTTAGAGATCCTGTAGTTTGGCTGTTGGTTTGCTTTTGCTTCTTCTGAAAAAACTTTTTCTGCGAGAAAATCAATTTTCATACCCTGAAAATTGGCCAAAATTAAAGTTTCCCGAAAAAATCCAGAAAATTCAAAATAAATTTTTCCTCGAAAAAAGGGGCAGAGAGGCACCAGAGGTGACCCAGGGGGCCACCACACCCATGGTAGGCGCAGCCTACCAGGAGGCGGCGCCTAGGGGGGTTTAGCCCACCTGGGCCCCTCTAGGCTGCCTCCTCAAAGCCACCTTCTTTCTCTCTCCCGAAAAACACGGAAAACTTTCTCAAGCTCGAGTTGTTGCCGTTCTTGCTCGCGATTTTTGATCTCCTTGTTTAGCCCATCTCAAGTGCTGATTTTTGGAGGGTTTTCTCCTTGGTATGTGCCTTCTCCACTTGTCCAATTAGATTTGTGATTGGTAGATTGTATCTTGAGTATTTTGATGCTATAGGTGACAGGTTGTTTGATCTTGCATGCTTGTTATATGCTTAAAAACTTTGTTTTGATGCATGTGTAGTCCTCTAGCAAGTTCCTATAGTAGTTTCTCATCATTTATCAACTTAGAAATCATTTGGTTTGATGGTTGTCTAAAAATTTCAGCAAAGTGAAGTCATGGACCACCCCACATTTGGTGATATATTTGAGAGTGATGCACCTAGAAGGGCAAGGCTTCCAAGGTCATCTACCAGTACTAGACCCTCATACAATAAGGATCTCATCACTCCGCGATTTGGTGACGAGGGAGATGAAGGGGATGCGCACCCCTCCACCTTTCCTTGCCAAACTTTCTTGCAAGATGCTGGGATTCTTAACGATTTTATAACTTTGATTCAAAGGGCTGGTCTAACAAGTTTCATGCAGGATGAGAGTGCACATATGCCGTGCTTACTAAAACATTTGTGGAGATTTTCTCCTTTTCTAGCAGCATGTTCAAGCCCTCTATGTCTTTCAAAATTTATGACAGGGCTCATTCTATATCTTTGAAGAAATTTTGCAAGGCCCTAGGACTTGGTACAACTGGATCATCAAAGAAGATTCAAGCTCTTCCAGCTGATTTGTTGGAGCTTTACCGAGGAATAACCAATGATGATGATCGCATAGCTCAATGAGGGAAGATAAAGAATATTCAACTTCCAGCCATCAGGTACTTTGCCTACTATCTTACCACCAGTGTTCTTGGTAGGGAAAACACTAGTAATATTTCCAACTATCAATTGGCCTTCTTAGCTGCTACGCTCAACGGTGAGGATAAGTATAATCTTGGTTCCCTCATTGCTCGTCGTTTAGCTGCTAAGGGACCCATTTATGGGGGAATAATTGCTACTCGTATTGCTGCTACCTTGGACATTGCTGTTGATCCACATGATACAGTTTTGGCTCCTCATAGGCTTGATCTTGATGCCATGAAGGCGCACCACTAGCTCTACTCTTGATAACTTGGTTTATAGAATGTTGTTTATTGACGGGGAAGGGAGAGATACCTCTACCCCAAACCACTCTGTTCAGTATTTCTCAGGGACCTTGGTCACACTCGAAGGCAGAGATGGATGACACGCTACACTCTCTTAACTTCCATGGGCGCTATCAGGAGGAAGCGCCCTCATATGACCCCGCGGTACACTACACAGGGGAGTCCTCGAGATCGTACCAGGACATCTACTTGGGCACCATGGGATTGAGCCCCACTTAGGCCAAAAGCCTAAGCTTGGGGGAGGTATACCGACATCACACTCATCTATATATCATGTCCGGCCGGTTCTTTGTATATCCATCGTTTCGCTTTCTTTTTGGTTCTTGTTGCTTCTTTCTCAAAAACACAAAAATACCAAAAATATTTTTGTTGTTTCTCTTGGTTTGTTTCTTTGTTTCTTTGCTTTGGTTTGCCTTAAAATAAAAATCTAAAAAGATCTTGCTTTGTTTGGTTTGCTTTGTTTTTTTTTGGTTTTTCTTTATTTTATTGTTCCTAAAAAATCGGAAACTCCAAAAATATTTGTTGTTCTTCTTTGGTTTTGTGATTTTTTTGCAGGGTTCAGCCGTCCTGAGTGGATTTTGGTTTCATGTTAATATTCAAGTCACACAAGTGAAGGGCAATAATGAAGATTAAGACGACTTGAGGTGTGGTAAGAGGATGGTAACGAACTCTATTTGTTTCATTTTTGTACATATACTCATCATTGTGAGCATGATTAGCCTGTTTGTGTAAGGTGTATGTCATTATGGATGCTTAGTAGTTCTTGCTTGTCTATGATTAGCTCCAGCTTGCTAATAGTTTGTAGCATGTCATATGAATGTTTGCTTGCATTGTTTTATTCATATTTTGGTATGAAATTGTGGTATCCTCCTCTGACTGTTCATGTGAATCGACTTGGCACATGTTCACGCATGCGTATGACTAATCAATAGTCAGTAAGCCTCGATAATTTATTTTGCCTCAGAGTTCTTGTATCACTTTCATGTCATAATTAGTCTTTTTTTGTTGCAAGCATGATTATGACAGTTATTGCTCTCTCGTTTATCGCTCTCTCTATTGCTAGCCTTCACTTGCACTGAGTATGTGCTCTACCTGTGTTTCCAACTGCCCAAAACCAATATTGCCAGCTTTGTCCATCATACCTACCTATTAGCATCATTTTCTACTTCAGTGCATATTTTATATATGCCACGTTTTCTTCCAAAATAAAATGTTTGTCTGTTTTGAGAAAGTTAGTTAGTAAAGCTCTCACGAACTTGATGACACACTTTATTACTTGCGCTTAATAATCTTGAACCATTGTGACTAGTCCATGAAAGTTATATGCTTGCTTGTTATATGTTGGGAGTCAGCAGAACCGTGCTGTCACGGGGAACGCTTTCAACACCTGTTGGATATGTCATCTAGTTGATACTTTGCTCTTTTGTTTACGGATGTCGACGATGTGAAATAAAAGGGGAGGTTGTAAGTTCATGGATATTATACATTGTGTTAGAGAAACGCCGGGGTCGCTAGCCTAAGCCATGCCTAATTATGGTGTAAACTTGCATCATCACTCTAATGAACATCTAGGAAGCATCCTCAATAAAAAGCTATGCATATGGTAAATAAAAAGATTGCTAAGATGCTCATTGTCTGCTTGCCTTGTCATTTTGGTTATGGGAAAGCTCTTGTACCATATGCAAGGGGTACTCCGTTGGCGGTTCTTGATGATATGCATGTATTTACAATGACAAGAAATTTCAGGTGACCAAAGTTGAGTAGCATGCGGAGCGGCCCTCATTCTCAAGGGACTTGGGATTTCCAGTTTATGATCTGTCGCATATGATTCAGAGTGGACCTCACTTTCACCTTAACCACATGAAGATGCCTATGATAGGGGAAATGAGAGCTCAAAGCTAATGAGTACCTTCCTTTCAGCATTTGGAACCCTTTCAAACCTTTTTCACAATTTTGTTGAGTCACCACTTATTCTATGAGCACCTTCTTGAGAGCATAGTTGTCATTCTTGTGTTTGTTCCAAAACTTGGTTAATTATGTCATGACTTTGATGCTTGTATCTCTGATATCTTTACCTCTAGTCTTCACTTGAACTTCAGAGGTGCCTTGGCATTCATATTGTGCTCTTCAAACAAAGGCAGGCAAGATACCACTCTATCATACCTTACTATGAGCATGGCAATGCTGCTTATGTTTATGTTTCATGCTACTTATTATTATTGAGTTGGTTTCTATTCATAGCTTGCAATGACTATTGAGTATACTTAGTTGCATACTTCTTATTATGAATTGTCTATGCATATACTCCTGTGCTGAGAATATATACATCATATTAAGCAAAGTGTTCGTGAAAGTTCTTTTATCGCACTCAGTTTTCAACTGAATTGCTTGAGGACAAGCAATAAGCTAAGCTTGTGGGGAGTTGATATGTAAAAAATGTATCTACTTTCTCGAACACTTTGTTGTTGTTTCTTCTCTAAACTTGTGTAATTTGGATACAACTAACACGGACTAACGCTGTTTTCAGCAGAATTACCTTGGTGTCTAGTTTTTGTGCAGAAAATCAACTATCAGGAAAAATCCTGGAAAATATGCCAAAAACTATTTTTCACCAGAAGATCCAGGGAGCCAGAAGGGGAGACAGAGAGGAGGCCTGGGGGGGCCAGACCCACCCCAGGCACGGGCCCACCTGACCCCACGCCTGGAGGGGGTGCAACCTCCCCAGGCACCTCCTCGGCCTCCCTCTGTGCATATAAGTTGCCTTTCAACCTAAAAACCAAGGGGGGTTCGATAGTTTTCTAGAAAGAGTTCCGCTCCGCCACCGCCACCAGAAACCAAGATTCAGATCCAGAAACTCCGTTCTGGCACCCTGCCGGGACAAGGAATTTGGAGAGGATCATCGCCATCGTCATCACCAGCGCATCTCCATCAACCATCGATGTTTCCCTCATCCATGAGTGAGTAATCCCCCGCTGTAGGCTGGGGGATGGTACGGATTGGATGAGTTCTATCATGTAATCGAATAAGATATGTTAGGGCATAGTGCCTAGTATCTCTATTAGTGCTATTTGACTTTGTTGCAACTTGTTATGCTTAATGCTTGTCACTAGGGCCCGAGTGCCATGATCTCATATCTGAACTTATTATTGAATCATTATGATAGTATTGTTTGTGATCTTATCTGCAAGTTGTGTACACATATCATTGTCCGGATCGAAAGACCCCAAAGTGACAATAATTGGGACAACCGGAGGGGATGGCTGTGGTGTGAGGATCACATGTGTTCATGGAGTGTTAATGCTTTGCTCCGATGCTCTATTAAAAGGAGCACCTTAATTACTAGTAGTTCCCTAGAGGTCCTGATGCCACGGGTTGGCTGGACAGAAGATGTTGTGCAAGTTCTCATTGCGAGCACGTATGACTATATTTGGAGCACATGCCTAGGATTGTTTAGTACTTGGATGCTTGTTATTATTTGTCTAGAATGCCCTATATCTTGAAGTTACATGTTTAGACTCGTCCATGCAACACCCGTCCATCCATCCCTATGCCTACCGCACTCGAATCCTACTATTACCATTACTGTTACTATTGCTAATGTTTCACTGTTGCTGTTACTACTGTTGTTGCTTTGTTGTTGCTAGTACCAAACTGTTACTACTGATAAACTTCTGTGAGCAAGAACTATTTCTAGGTGCAGCTGAACTGACAACTCAGTTGTTAAGGCTTGCAAGTATTCTTTGGCTACCCTTGTGTCGAATCAATAAATTGGGTAATACTACCCGCGAAGACTGTTGCGATCCCCTACACTTGTGGGTCATCAAGTGCCCGTCCATCCATCCCTATTCCTACCGCACTCATATCCTACTATTTGCTGCTACTGTTACTATTTCTCCCGTTTCACTGATATTGTTGCTTTGCTGTTGCTACTACAAACTATTGCTACTGATAAACTCGTGTGAAAAAGAACTATTTCCAGGTGCAGCTGAATTGACAACTCATTTGTTAAGGCTTGCAAGTATTCTTTGGCTCCTCTTGTATCGAATCAATAAATTGGGTAATACTACCCGCGAAGACTGTTGCGATCCCCTATACTTTTGGATCATCAAGACTATTTTCTGGCATCGTTGCCGGAGAGCATATCTTTATTTGTAAGTTCACTTGGATCTACTATTGTTCACTGTTGCTCCGTTCATCATGGGTAAGTCTCGTGATGGAAAGTTTCCTATTTTACCATCCACTACAAGAATAGGTACAGTCCTAAACACCTCAGTTGCTCTTGATTCACCGTCTATTATAAGTAAGCTTGTTACACCACCACCACATACTCATGCTACACACACTGCTACTACTGCTGAATCTGAAACGGATTTTGATACTCATGATGTTACTTCTATTGTGCTTGATGCGAGTGGTTCATTTGGTCCTTTCCTAGATGCTACTATGGCTAGTCTAGGAAATACTGGAACTCCTAGTGAATACACTGTTACACCTGTTAGCTCACCTGAATCTAGAGAGAGATACGATATCAATGATGGTTACATTGAGTTTACTGATGAATTTATTGAAGAGTGCCGAAACACACATGGTGCTAGTGCTATTAAGAGTCTCCTTGAGAGACGTACCATTATTCCTAAACTGTCCTTTGATCCTAAGTTTTCCACCTCTCCCATAGATTTTAAAGATAAAGATTATGATTTCTCTCTTGATTTATCATATTTGGACATTGTTGAGAAAGAACCTTTTTGTGGGACTGAAAATGAGAGTGTTGTGGCTCATATGAATGAGCTTTCCACTATGAGTGCTTTATTCTTTGATGATTTTAAGATGATCAAGTATTTTGTTACTAAGATCTTCCCTTTTCACTAAAAGGAGAAGCTAAGGCTTGGTTTAATAGATTCCATCCTAGTTCCATTGATAGGCCTGATTGCTTGATTGCTTCTTTCTTACAGAAATATTTTCCTCCTAGTGCTAGACATGTTGCTTTGCAGAGACTTTTTGATTTTAAACAGGGAGAAGTAGAGAAATTGCCTGAGTCATGGACAAGGTTCTATGCCTGGATTCATGCATGATACGTTGGAAACGTATCTATAATTTTTGATGCTCCATGCTTGTTTAGTATCTACTTTGCTTTACTTGTCTACACTTTGAGGTGATTTTTACATGTTTTCTTGTACTAACCTATTAACAAGTTGCAACAGTGCCAGATGCCTGTTTTCTTAAAGCAGTTGTCTGTTGCTTGCAACTTAATACTCGAGGGGGTTCGGATGATAACCTGAAGGTGGACTTCTAGTCATAGATGCAGTTGGATTACGGTATATGTATATTGTTGTATTTCCCAATCAGCTTCATACGATCTTTCTAGCTAGTAATTTCATTGTTATGCCTTGCTAAGTTCCTGTCAATTGCCCCGCTGTATTTTTTTTACCCTTCATGTCATGTTGTTTATCTAAGGAGAGCACCTCTAGTGAACTATGGACCCCGGTCCAATCTTTACCATTGATACATCTTCCACTATTACTTGTTTACTTGATGCAAACCATTACCTTCTACACCATACGTTTAATCTTTTGTTACAGCAAACCGGTGAGCTTGACAACCTCACTGATTCGTTGGGGCAAAGTCTTGAGTTTGTGTTGTGCAAGTATCCACGTTGCCAGAAACACCTGTGTGACGTTTCCTTCCTCCTACTGGTTCGATAACCTCGGTTTCTTACTGAGGGAAACTTGCTACTGTGCTGCTTCATACCTTGCTCTTGGGGTTTCCAACGAAGAATTCCACGACAAGTATTGGGCGCCATCAATGCACATCCTGGATGTCCATTACCTAAAAATGAGCTACTTGATATTTATTATAATGGACTAACTGATGATTCTAGGACATACCTAGATAGCTTTGCTGATTGTGTTTTTAGGAAAAGAACTCCTATAGATGCTGAAGAATTAATGGCTAAAATAAGAAAGAATTATGATGATTGGACTTCAACTAAGCTGAATACACCTGAGCCTGTTACTCCTGAACTAGTTGTGCCTGAACCAAATCCAACACCAACACCAAATAAGAGGGTAGTTATTGCATTAAATGATAAAGTGATGGAGGAAGCTAAGAAATGTCTAAAGGAGAAAGGTATTAGAGCTGAAGATGTAAAGAATCTACCTCCTATAGAAGAATTATGCAAGCCAATTCCCCACTCATCTACTATTGAGGTACACTCTCTCCAATTTGATGAACGTGATACTCCCTATGGTAAGACTCCTGATCAATGCTTAGAGGAACTTGACACATTTATTGTTAAACAAGGTAATTTTAATAAACAAGTTTAGAATCATTTATTGGAAAACTCTAGAGCTATCAATGAGTTGAAAGATATTGTGGAAAGAACTGCTAATGATATTAAAATGCTTCTTTCAAATGGTTCAAACCCAAATTGATCAACTTGATAAGGTACAAAAGGATATGCTAGTTAATGCCTCAGGAGATAAACATGCTTATGGAATTAGAACTAGGAGTGGTATAGCCACTCAAGATCCTTTATATATCCTGAAGGACACCCTAAAAGAATTGAGCAGGATTCTCAGCAAGGTGAAAGTAGTGGTAGTCCTCGTAAGATAAAGAAAAATAAACATAAAATAGTTGAGGAACCACTTGAAACTGTTGTAGATCCTAATAGTATATCTTTCTCTGATACTGAAACTGAGAGTGGTAATGATAAAAATGATGCTCTTGATAAGGAGGAAGTTGAGAAAGAACTTGAGAAGCACACTAAGAACACTAGGTACACTAAGGAAGATTTTATTGCTAAAAAACATGGTAGTGAGAGAGAACCTTGGGTGCAGAAACCTATGCCTTTTCCAAATAAGAAACATAAGTCAAAGGAGGAAGAACACTACAACAAGTTTTGTGAGTGGATGAAACCTTTATTTTTGCAGATTCCTTTGACTGATACTATTAAGTTACCTCATTATTCAAAGTATATGAAGGATATTGTCTCTAATAAAAGGAAGATTTCTAATGAGGGAGTTTCTACTGTGCTTGCTAATTATTCGTTCAATGGTAAGAACAATTATGTTAGAACTGCTTTATGTGATTTGGGAGCTGGAGTTAGTGTTATGCCTTTTTCTCTCTACAAGAGACTTCAGTTAGAAAAGTTGATACCAACTGATATATCTTTGCAAATGGCTAATAAGTCAACTACTATTCATGTTGGTATATGTGAGGATGTTCCTATTCAGGTGGCTCATAATTGCTTGGTTTTGACTAATTTTGTTGTGCTTGAAATTCCTGAAGATGATAATATGTCTATTATTCTTGGGAGACCTTTTCTTAATACTGCAGGTGCTGTCATTAATTGTAATCAAGGAAAAGCAACTTTTAATATTATTGACCAAGAGCATACTGTCTATTTCCCCAAGAAGGTTGCTAAGAGCTATTGCCTGAATTCCATTGAAAATATTGATAGCATCAAGGTTGGAGAAATATATTGTCCCATTCCACAAGAAAGTTTTGAAACTATTATGATTGGGACCATTGCTATCAAGTCTGAGGTAACATAATCATTTTGTGGAATGCAAAGTTTTGCTTCATATAAGATTGTTTTGGTAACAAGACTTGATCAACCTTGTTAACAAAAGGATTTTAATGAACAAAACAATGCTTTCACTGTGGTTATTCTTGTTTTCTTTTACTTTTCTCCTGCCTAGTCTTTGCTCTTTATCTTGTTAGCATTGGTTTTGCTAGTTTTTTTATTGTTAGAGTGTCTTAGAACTTCTATAGTTTTGGTTTTGGTTTGCTTTTTCTTCTTCTAAAAAAAATCTTTTCTGCGAGAAAATCAATTTTCATACCCTGAAAATTGGCCAAAAATAAAGTCTCCCGAAAAATCATAGAAAATTCAAAATAAATTTTTCCTCGAAAAAAGGGGCAGAGGGGAACCTGGAGTGGCCCAGCCCGCCCCCCCAGGCCAGCACACCCCTGGGTGGCGCGGCCAGCCCCCAGGTGGCGCTTGGCCAGGGTGTGGCCCACCTATGGCCCTCCAAGATGCCTCCTCCCAACCATCTTCTTTCTCTATCCCAAAAAACACCGGAAAACTTTCTCAAGTTCGAGTTCCTGATGTTCTTGCTCCCGATTTCGGATCTCCTTGCTCAGCCCATCTTTGCTGTTGATTTTTTTGGAGGGATTGCTCCTTGGTATGTGACTCCTCCGCTTGTCCAATTAGATTTGTGATTGGTAGATTGTATCTTGAGTATTTTGCTGCTATAGGTGTCAGGTTGTGTGAGCTTGCATGCTTGGTATATGCTTAGAGATTTCATTTTGATGCATGTGTATCCCTCTAGCAAGTTCCTATAGTACTTTCTCATCAATTATCAACATGGAAATCACTTGGTTTGATGTTTGTCTAAAAATTTCAGAAAAAAGAGGTCATGGACAACCACACCTTTGGTGAATGCACCTAGGAGGCAAGGCCTTCAAGATCATCCTCCAAAGCTAGGCCCTCATACAATGAGGATCTCATTACACCGCGATTTGGCGACGAGGGAGATGAGGGGGATGCACACCCTTCCACCTTTCCTTGACCAACCTTTTTGCGGGCTGCTGGGATTATCAATGATTTCCTAACCTTGGTTTAGAGGGTTGGATTAACGAGTTATATGCAGGATGCGAGCATGCAGTATGCTATGCTCACTAAAAACTTTGTGGAGAGATTCTCTTTTTCTAACAGCGTTTTCAAGCCAGATGTGTCTTCCAAAATTTATGGCAGGCCTTACACTATGACATTGAAGAAATTTTGTGAGATCCTGGGTATTGGTATAGCTGGGACCCAGCTCAACCCACTGATTTGTTGGAGCTCTACCACGGGATAACTAATGATGATAATCGTAGAGCCCAACAGGGAAAGATAAGAAATATTCAACTTCCAGCTATCAGATACTTTGCTTATTATCTTGCCACTAGTGTTCTTGGTAGGGAGAACACTAGCAATATTTCCAACTATCATTTGGCCTTCCTAGCTGCTGCTCTCAACAATGAAACCAGGTACAATCTTGGTTCTCTTATTGCTCGTCGCTTAGCTGCTAAGGGACCCATTTATGGGGAATTATTGTTGCACGTGTTATTGCTGCTTTAGACATTGTTGTTGATCCAAATGATACAGTTTTGGCTCCTCAAAGGCTTGATCTTGCTGCCATGAAAGCGCATCACTTTGTCACTGCTATCTCTACTCTTGAGAGCCTGGTTTATAGAATGTTTTTTTTTTACCCTGGACTGTGAGGCAAAAGCCCCACAGCTAAATTTTATTAAAAGGAGAAAACAACAGCTGTACAACTACTATACAGGAAGGAGAAAAACAAAACACTCACCTCACTCACCTATTACAGGAAGAGACAAAACACTCACTCATTATGAAGGTAGGCTAGCTATCCAAACCTTCAAACTCTCTCTATGTTTTTTCTTAATTCTATGCTCTATAAGAGTAATATCATGTACAAAGTTACATTTCCACCTAGCAAAGGTGGGTCTCTCATGCTGGAAAATTTTACTGTTACGCTGTTTCCAAATATGCCAAGAAGCTAGCATCATGACCTCCATGAAAAAAGGCTTTCCAAAGTCCTTTCTTGCCTCATGAACAGCAGTTTGCATGTCATTGCTCATGGTCCAATCAATCTGCAAATAGGACCATATCCTCCTGCTAAAATTGCATGTAAAAAAAGGTGGAAACGTTCTTCATATGCATTGGTGGGGGCATAACACACAAAATTTGTCAGTATTAACCTTCCAATTTCTTCTCAGGAGCAGATCCTTGGTATTCAGCCTATCACTAAGTAGCAACCAAGCAAACACTTTAATCTTAAGCATGCATGCAGATTTCCAAATCCATTGATAAACTGCTGGCACTACCATATGAGAATGTATGTGATCATAGTACTGACCAGCAGAAAAAACCTTTCCCCAAACATAAATCCATGAATCAGCTGCCGAGTTCAGAGGTTGATCAATCATACCCTGTTGTACCAATTCCAGCTCTTCAAAGGCTCTAGCAGAGATAGGCAGATATAAAAGATTAGTGATGTCTGTAGTATTATAAACCTCAGCAGCAGTAAGACAATCATCCAGCACAAATGAAAAGAGACTAGGGAAACGAATAGACAGAGGTTGGTTCGATCCCATAAAATGCCAAGCATCAGTCCAAAAATGAAATGTATCACCTGAACCACATTCAATCACAGCCACTTCCTTATAATTATTATACAGCTTTAAAATGTCACGCCACCAGAAAGAACCACAAGGTCGATCCACGTTTGGTAAAGATTCAGAATAATAAGAGCTCCAAATTAACTGAACCCAAGGGACATCAGCCTTGTTAAAGAATTTATCCATTTGCTTCATTAGTAAGGCTTCATTTTACTTCTGAAAGTTAACAATACCCAGGCCTCCATTCCTTTTTGGTTTACAAACCATGTCCCATGCAGCCAAAGATGGTTTGGCACCATGCTTATCTCTCCAGAAACATTGTCTTAAAATTCTATCCAGATGCTCAATCAGTCCAATAGGTAATTTAAGTGAGAGCAGAAAATGCAGAGGCATTGAGCATAAAGCCGAAGAAATTAGCTGTAGACGTTCCCCCTGAGAAAGAAAAACTGATGTAGCCGTAAGCCTTCGATCTAATCTATTAACCAGTGGTAGGAGATCCTGAATTGTAGGCTTAATAGTACCAAGAGGCAATCCCAAGTAAGGAAAAGGAAGTGAACCAACTGGGCAGCCTAAAACAGCTGCAAGGTTAGCTGAAACATCATCCTGAACATTCAAAGGAATAATGAGAGATTTCTGAAAATTCACTCTTAGACCAGTTGACTGACCAAACTTCTGAAGAATTTCCTTTAAAGCAATAACCTGCTCCAACTCAGCAGACATAACTAAAATCGTATCATCCGCATATTGCACTACAGGGAAATCCGGATCATTTGTGTTTATTGGCAAGCTGAAAACACCTTCTTGCAAAGCATCATTTATGACAGACTGCAGTAGATCACCTCCACAGACATATAGAAGTGGGGATAGAGGATCCCCCTGTCTAACCCCTCTCCTACAAACAAATTTTTTTTCCAGGAACCCCATTAAGAAGAATAGAGGAAGTGCCAGAAGAAAGAATTTCTTTTACCCAACCAATCCAAGTTTGATCACAACCTTTATGCTTCAGAATTTTTATAATAGCCCCATGCTCAATAGTGTCAAAAGCCTTAGCAAAATCAAGCTTGACAATAAGAATTGGGAGTTTGGATTATTGACATTGATATATATACTCATAAGTCCATGCAATACAATCCTGAATAGATCTTGATTTCAAAAACCCATACTGATTTTTATGTATGCATCTCAGAATTTGCTTCTGAAATCTGTTTGCAACCAGTTTAGTCAAGAATTTCAAACAAACATTAGTGAGAGAAATAGGTCTATAGTCATTGACCTCCTCTGGAGATCCCTTTTTGGGCACCAGAGTAATGAGAGAGCTGTTAACATTCTGCAGAACAACCTTTCCACCATGAAAATCATGAGCAAACTTATAAAAATCCTGTTTTATAATATGCCAACATATTTTAAGGAATAAACCATTAAAACCATCCGGCCCAGGAGCCCTATCAGTAGGCATATATTTAATTATGTCATCCATTTCTTCCTGCTCAAAAGGCCTAGAGAGAACCTCCAAACCATCCACCTTAGCCAGTATTCTATTAAAATCAAACTGCATGTCAATACCACTAGTGGAACCCATTCTGTCCTTATAGCTTTCCCACAACATACTAGCCATCACTGCATGATCAGTGACCTCATGACCATCATCCCCTCTCAAGGAAACAATATTATTTTTCCTATATCTCTCAGTAGCCATAGCATGGAAAAATTTAGTATTATCCTCCCCCATTTTAATCCATCTTACTGTACACCTCTTACGCCAGTAGTTACATTCTGCAAGCAACAAATCCTGAAGATGTAACTTGACAATCTTTCTAAAATTGAATTCTGACACAAAGAGGGTCCTCAATTGAGTCCATAATAAAAATTGCCTCATTGCACTTCTGAATGAGGAACCTAAGTCTAGATAAGCCCTTCTGCCATCTACCCAGATCATATCTAAGACCCTTTAATTTATGGACCAGAGCAGCCACGCTAGATTTCTTATGGGAGGAAGTATTCCAGGATTTAGATACACATTCCAAAAACCCAGGCATATCGACCCAGTAGTTTTCAAAACGAAACAACTTAGCCTTAGGTATATTTGTGTCAATATTTACCACACATGGTAAATGATCAGATTCTGGCTTAGCTAAAGGGAGGACAACTGTGTTTGGGAAAGTAGTCGACTAGTTTGGACTAGTAAAAAACCAATCTAACTGCTCTAGCAGCGGGTCCTGTTGCATGTTAGACCAAGTGTAAGATCTCCCCTTAATTGGCAATTCAAGTAACCCAAGATGACCAATAAGATCATTGAAAGTAAACATGTCATTTAAATTGCCACCGGCTCGGTTTCTGTTCTGCACAGATCTAATAAAATTGAAATCACCAAGGAGCAGATAATTACTGAGAGGGGGGATATTTAGATTGTATAGCCATGAAACAAAATCATCACGTGCTTCCCGCGAACAAGGCCCATAAACTGTTGATAGTGTCCAAGATTCATTATTGTGAGCTGAAGTGAAAAGAACTGAAACACCAAATCTCTTGATCTCAATAAGAGAACCAGAAAAAACGGCAGAGTTCCAGAGCACTAAAATACCTCCTGAAGCCCCAACAGATGGCGCATACACAAAGTTATCAAAATGTTTAGGACTGAATTTGCGAATAAACCGCTGATCCAAGAATTCACATTTGGTCTCCTGTAAACATACAATCTCACAATTACTTTCTTCAATCTTTGCACGTACCGCTCTTTGCCTAGATTCTGAATTCAATCCACGAACATTCCAACACAGAATCCGCCACTTCCTTTTGGTAATGAGACACATTAAATATAAGCATAGTTTGAACAAGACTCACCGACCAGATGAATAACATTAGGTCTTCCCACCATAACACACACCCCATATAAGTATGACATAATAATCCAAACAAAGATACTGATGCTGAAGAGACTGATAGCATAATCAAACCATCTAAGACTGACACTGAACATACTTAAAACAGGGAGAAGGGAGACTAAACTGACAACCCAACATGACTCAAAAGCACACCGATACCACCAAGACTGGCTGCAACAAGAAAAATTCTCCCCAGTAGACCATCTTGTGTATGCTGCACTATTCATCTGCAAGCTTGACATCTGTTTTAGGGTCAGGACTGGCTGTAAGCTTATCCTCAGTTAAACATGACGGGTCAATGCCTAGAGCAATACCCACCAATTGCAAAACATGTATTGGCGTTTCAGGGGGCACCTGAACATCATTATCCATAGGTTCAGCAGAAGTTTTTGTACCTTTTTTTGACTGCGTCCTTGCACGCTTAATTGGCTTCTCCTGCTGTTCCTTCTCAGATCTTGGGCGAAACCCATCATTTTTCACCATACTACGCGTGCAGCGGCGTACTGAAGTCTCCAACAGAGGTGTTGCCTGCTTTTTAACCCTACCACGCCTTTTTTTGACAGGAACAGATATAGGAGAGGCAGAAAAAACAGGTGGTGGAAAAGAAACTTGATCCACCAAACTCTCAACATCATCACTAGACATATTAGAGAAACAGAGAGCTCTAGCCACAGATCTACGCGGTGGAGAGGAAAACAGACTATTAACTCTGTCCACAGAAATTTTGAAGCAGAAGTGTTGATCAAAAGCCATTGACCAGCTTCTCTTTGTGAGTAACAAGCTACAAAAGGGGCTAGTGCTGATAGCAAGTCGCAGGGTATTGGAGAATAACTATGGTTTATAGAATGTTGTTTACTGATGGAGAAGAGAGAGAGATCCCTCTCCACCAAACCACTTTGTTCAGTATCTCCCAAGGATCTTTGTCACGCTCCAAGGAGGAGATGGACGAGAAGCTGTGCATTCTTGGCTTCCATGGCAATTATCAGGGGGACGCGCCCTCATACGACCCCTCTGTACACTACACAGGGGAGTCCTCGAGCTCATACCAGGACGAAGGGGCATCCTCGTCGTACTACGGAGGTGCACCTTCTTGGTCACCATGGAGTTGAGAACCACTTAGGACAAAATCCTAAACTTGGGGGAGGTACACCGACATCACACTCATCTATATATCATGTTTCGTCGGTCCTTTGTACATCCATTGTTTCGCTTTCTTTTTGGTTTTTGTTTCTGTTTTCTCAAAACACAAAAATACCAAAAATATTTTTGTTGTTTCTCTTGGTTTGTTTCTTTGCTTTATAGATTTGGTTTGCCTTAGAAAAATCCAAAAAGATTTTGCTTAGTTTGTTTTTTCTTGCTTTAAAAAAGTCAAAAACGCCAAAAATATTTGTTGTTCTTCTTTGGTTTTTTGAGTTCTTTGCAGGGTTCAACCGTCCTCAGTGGAGTTTGGTTTCATGTTATTATTCAAGTCACACAAGTGAAGGGAAATAATGAAGATTAAGACAACTTGAGGTGTGGTAAGAGGCTGGTAACGAACTCTATTTGTTTTCGTTTTTGTACATATACTCATCATTGTGAGCATGCTTAGTCTGTTCATGTAAGGTGTATGTTATTGATGGATGATTAGTTGTTCTTGCTTTCTTGTGATTTGCTCCAGCTTACTAATAGTTTGTAGCATGTCATATGAATGTTTGCTTGCATTTTTTATTCATAACTTGGTATGATATTGTGGTATCCTCCTCTGAATGTTTTATGTGAATAGACTTGGCACATGCTCATGCTCATGCATGCATATGACTAAACAATAGTTAGTAATCCCCGATGATTTATTTTACCTCAGAGTTCTTGTATCACTTTCATGCCATAATTAGTCATGTTTTGCTACAAGCATGATTATGACAGTTATTGCTCTCTCATTTGTCGGTCCCTCTCTATTTCTAGCCTTCACTTGCACTGAGTATGAGCTCTACTTGTACATTCAGATCCCCAAAAACCAATATTGCCAACAGTATCCACTATACCTATATATTAGCATCATTTGCTATTCAGTGCATATTCATTATGCCTTTTTTTCTTCCAAATAAAATGTTTGACTGTTTTGAGAAAGTTAGTTAGTAAAGCTCTCACGAACTTGATGGCACACTTTATTCCTTGCACTTAATAAACCTGAACCATTGTGACTGTCCATGAAAGTTATATGTTTGCAAATTATAGGCTAGGAGTTAGCAGAATCGTATTGTCACGGGGAACGCTTTTAACACTTATGGATACATATCCAATTGATACGATTGCTCTTTTGTTTGCGGATGTTGTCAGTGTGAAATAAAAGGGGAGCTTGTGAGTTCATGGAGTTATATATATGTGTTAGAGAAACGCCTGGGCCGCTAGCCTAAGTCATGCCTAATGATGGTGGAAACTTCCAGCATTACCATAATGAGCATTTGTGAAGCATCCTCAATAAAAACCTATGCAAATAGCAAATAAAAAGATAGCTGAGATGCTCATTGTTTGCTTGCCTTGTCATTTTGATTATGGGATAGCTCATGTATCATGTGCAAGGGGTACCCCGTTGGCGGTTCTCTATGATATGCATGTATTTACAATGACAAGAACTTACAGGTAACTAAAGTTGAGTATCACGAGGAGTGGCCCTCGTACTCAAGGGACTTGGGATTTCCAGTTTATGGTCTATCAAGCATATAACTCATATTGGTCCTCATTTTCACCACTAACCATATAAAGATGCCTATGATAGGGGCAATGAGAGCTCAAAGCTAATGAGTACCTTACTTTCAGCATTTTTAAGCCTTTCAAACTTTTCAAAACCTTTTCACTTTCTTGTTGAGTCACCACTTATTCTGTGAGTACCTTCTTGAGAGCATAGTTTTCATTCTTGTGTTTGTCTCAAAACTTGGTTAATTATGTCATGACTTTGATGCTTGAACCTCTGATATCTTTACTTCTAGTCTTCACTTGAACTTTAGAGGTGCCTTGGCATTTATTTTGTGCTCTACAAACAAAGGCAAGCGAGATACCACTCTATCATACCTTATTATGAACATTGCAATGTTGCTTATGTTTATGTATCATGCTACTTATTATTATTGAGTTGGTTTCTCTTCATAGCTTGCAATGACTATTGAGTAGACTTAGTTGCATACTTCTTATTTTGAATGGTTTAAATATCTACTCATGTGCTGAGAATATATACATCATTTGAAGCAAATGTGTTCGTAAAAGTTCTTTTATCGCACTTAGTTTTCAACTGAATTGCTTGAGGACAAGCAATAAGCTAAGCTTGGGGGGAGTTGATACGTCCAAAGTGTATCTAATTTTCTGAACACTTTTGCTATTGTTTCTCCATAAAACTTGTGTGATTTGGATACAACTAACATGGACTGACACTGTTTTCAGCAGAATTACCTTGGTGTCTAGTTTTTGTGCAGAAAATCAACCATCAGGAAAAATACGGAAAATATGCCAAAAATCCTATTTCACCAGAAGATACACACAGATTATGAGACGGAGGGGAGCCCTGGGTGGCCCACACCCCCTGCCGCGCGGGTGGGCCCAGCCCATGCCTGGGAGGGGTGTGGCCAGCTCAGGCACCCCCTCGGCCTCTCTCTTCGCCTATAAGATGCCTTCTGACCTAAAAACTCAGGGGGGGTCGACGTTTTTCCAGAAATAGTTCCGCTGCACCGCCACCACCAGAAACCACGATTCGGATCCATAAACTCCATTTTGGCACCATGCCGAGACGGGGAATTTGGGGAGGATCATCGCCATCGTCATCACCAATGCCTCTCCATCAACCATCAGTGTTTCCCTCATCCATGAGTGAGTAATCCTCCGCTGTAGGCTATGGGGATGGTAGGGATTGGATGAGTTCTATCATGCAATCGAATAAGATTGTTAGGGCATGGTGCCTAGTATCTCTATTAGTGCTATTTAACTTTGTTGCAACTTGTTGTCCGTAATGCTTGTCACTAGGGCCCGAGTGCCATGATCTCAGATCTGAACTTATTATTGAATCATTATGATAGTATTGTTTGTGATCTTATCTGCAAGTTGCGTACAATATCATTGTCCGGATCCAAAGGCCCCGAAGTGACAGAAATTGGGACAACCGGAGGGGATGGCTGTGATGTGAGGATCACATGTGTTCACAGAGTGTTAATGCTATGCCCCGGTGCTCTATTAAGAGGAGCACCTTAATTGCCAGTAGTTCCCTTATGGCCCCGCTGCCACGGGCTGGCAGGACAAAATATGTTGTGCAAGTTCTCATTTCAAGCACGCATGACTATATATGGAGCACATGCCTATGATTGTTTAGTACTTGTATGCTTATTCTTATTTATCTGCAATTGCCCTAGATCTTGAAGTTACATGTTTAGACTCGTCCATGCAGCGCCCATCCATCCATCCCTATGCCTACCGCACTCATATCCTATTGTTTGCTGCTACTATTACCATTGCTCCTGTTTCACTACTGATGTTGCTTTGTTGTTGCTACTACAAATTGTTGCTACTGATAAACTCCTGTGAACAAGAACTATTTTCAGGTGCAGCTGAATTGACAACTCAGTTGTTAAGGCTTTTAAGTATTCTTTGGCTTCCCTTGTGTCGAATCAATAAATGGGTAATACTACCTGTAAAGACTGTTGCGATCCCCTATACTTGTGGGTCATCAGTCATCTAGACGAAAGTACTCATTTCCAACTTTCACTAAGAGATATTGTAGCTCTTCCTTTGTGACTTTTAAGTACCAGGCATGCAAAAGTCGCATTTGTGTTGGCAGATGCTCGAGTGACTCTTTGGTGACCAGAGGCTCCCCGTAGACATATTTCCAAACACTAAGTAAATATTAAAACACGCACCATCGGCCAACTTTCTGGTCGGGCCTCGTTTCCTTGCATAAAATTGGCTTGATGCGGAGGTCTAAGAGAAAAAACAGTCGTTAGTATATATATATAGGGTGGCGCTATTTGACACCCAGGGTGTTGAATAGTTATTTTACACCCATCCTCTATCTTTAGAACCGTATATTATTTTTACATCATGTAAATTTTGTATTACTTCGTAAGTCGAGAAGAACATAATTAAATTTATAAATTACATAATTTTTTTGGTTTACATGCCATAAAAAAATTTGACGTAAAATACATATTTTTGGTGTTTTTACACTATAATGACTCATAAACTTTATTTTTGTGTCAATTTTTGTTGTTGTGGTGAATATATGAACATAATTATTCGTATACAAAACATTTTTTTTAATCTAACAACATAAAGATATGTTGGGTACGAAATAACTACTCTGCACCCTGGATGCTGAATAGGGTTTCTATATATATATGCAAAATAGTGGGATACTCACCCGGCTAGTTGTGCATGCTCTCACCACCATAGGACTAAAAGGCAAGTGCAGAATTTGATTGACAGATATGATATAAACCTATCAGGGAAACTAACGGACGTTGTATCAGGAGCATAATGTTGGTTTGAGACGTACACCACACATGTCATCCACACACATAAGTCTTTCCCACGGTGTGGCTCATCCATACACATACATCCTCCCCATGGTGTGGCCTTTTGCCATGACTAAATGCATTTGCATTTCACACATGCTAGGACACGAGCTAAAAACACACGGCTTCTCATGAACATGAGCCAAGAATATACAACTTCTCAAAACTGACATAGAGTGCGCTCTTGTTCAGCTGGCAAATATCCATTGAGGCGTCAGGCAGATATCAAATTTGATGTTTCATTTCCGCAAGTCCACCCACATGCATCAGTTCGTGTGATTTTCTGTGTTTTTGAATTTTGCGTGAATAATCTTACATCTACGGGGACTATGATTTTCCTCCTATCTAGTAAGATGGCGTCTTTTCAATTCAGTAAACAACGTTGTCCTGAGCGGAGCACGATGAACAACTAGAATGTTGCATGTAAGGAGGAAGAAAACTAGCACACCCATCGGCTGTTGTACAGGACCATATTGGAAAAAAATTGTGTACCCCAAGGAATGAGCAGCGTTGGAGACGATGTAGATGGTTCACCGGGAGACATGTTGATTACAATGACTTTGTTCTAGGACGCAAGTTCACGGATCACCCGTGCGTTGTTCATCCGGCACCATGTAGCTTTTTGGAGTTGTTCTTAGGTACTCACGTTTACTTGGTACTCGATATAGGACCATGTAGATACCACATAGGAATGGAGAAAGGAAGTGCAGGAACACTGTTCAAAAAATAGGCCGATTAATCGCTATTAGGGACCTGACCGTGTCGATTACCACTCATCCTTTGTGTTAATCGTTTAGCCCGATTAATAGGTCCGACACTCCGATTACTAGGTATGTTCCCGATTAACCACTACACTTGGTCTAAAAAGTTGCAAAATTATCAACACATATCGTCCATCCATCCGCTAACCCGCCCCAATGAAGTAGGTTTTGCGAAGCTCCCGCTCGATCTCTACCTCCAGGAGCTCGATTTCCGCCATCACCAACCATTTCCTTGTCGTTGTTGACCAGTTCCTCGTAGTTGCCGACGAGATCTTAGATACAAGAGCTCGAGCGCTTTAGGATCTCACCCAAGAGCTTAAGGCTGCCTTTAATAGCGTAGATGGTTGAGGTGCAAGAGGATTCATACATGTTTTAGGTGCTATTTTTTGTAGGTTGCACCGATTAATAGCCAACCAATTAAATCAGGTAATCGTTCGAATTCCGGTTAGTCACTACTCCCAAGCCAACCGAACAAAAGGTTGTGCGTCATTAATTAAAAATCCACAAACACATGGTCATGGTATCCACGATACAAAGAAAAAATAGTCTACGGAAAGAACAAGGGGTTGTGCGCCATTAATTGAAAATCCACGAACACATGGTCATGGTATCCAAGATACAAAGGAACAACAGTCTGCACACCACTAGTTGGAAATCCACAAACACATGATCGTGGTATCCATGGTACAAACAGAACAATAAATGACAGCACGTAAGGCCCATGCTAAATAACATCACGGGATAGACATATGACAAAAGGATGTCGTTAATAGAACAATGTAAACAAGTGAAGATCCGGATTTTGCGGGATCACAAGGTACCATAATAGGACGACCCAATCAACATGTACAACTAGCATGGTGGGTAGCAAATCCGCATTGGTTGATTCATATATATATATAGATGTATCTGAATTAACTAATGCATCTACTAGCTAGTGATCAGCAGAGGCTTTATATACCTCGTCGGACTTTGTTATGGTGTCTTCACCGTTGTCTCCACCGACATCTCCACCGTCATCTCCACCGACGTCTCCACCAAAGTCTCCATCGTCGGCTCCATCCAAGTTGAGGTATTGGGAGCCATCATCATCTTCACTGTCGACTGCTCCATCATAATAGTAACCTCATGTATCCTTATCTATCATGTCGTACATGCGCTCTTCATCATCTTTATCGTCCGTACCTTAACTATATAATACAGAAGAAATATAAAACTTTTTTGCTTAATGCAACAACGGAAGGATAAAAAAACAATTCATCTTAAATTAAGAAAGATAAAGTACCAATGAAACAATACTAAATCTCGAATCATCCACTTAATACAACAATAAAAAAATATAATATATCCCTATCACACATCTAGCTCAACCAAGACGTTGACCCCCGGCTCCTGGCCACGGGCGGTGTACACCCAAAGTGTAGGAACCATCACAGGAGAATATATCGGGTGAGGTGCCTGAAGAACCTGCCAGGTATCGGAGACCCTAACGTCCAATGCATACATGTAACAATGGACGTGCTCGTCCTCCTCCCTGACACGATGTTGTACCACCTTGTCGGGGGCCGGCTCCCTCTGCATCGTGTCTGGACCACGCGACCGCCACCAAAGAAGATCCTGGTCAACGACGACACCATGATTCCTTACCAAAATACGCCTCCCGGCTGGTAGCACCTCTCAGTGCCAGCCCGGCAGAGCCCATTCCCGTGGATTCCCAGCGACGGAGCCTAGTAGTCCTCCGTCGTTCCCGACGGGTCAACGATGAGGACACGGCATAATCCTAAACACTAAATTAAACCTATACACTTAATTAAACTTGACGACAGTAAATAGTATCAACTAAAATAAACTAAATTAAGCACTAACTAATATTTCTAAACTAACTTAATCCTAAACATAAACAGTAAATACATATATTTTCCATATAGTAAAATCTCTAAACTAAATTACACTAACAAAAATCTCCAAACACTGACTAAAATACACTAACTAACTAAAATCTCCAATAAACTAACTAACTAAAATCTCTAAACACTAACTAAATTACACTAACTAATTAACTAAAATCTCTAATAAACACTAGATAAATTACAACTAACAAACTATATTATATATACTAACCAAAATTACACTAATTAATGGCGGTATCGGATCAGAGAGTAATTAACCTGCGGGGGCGTGGCCGGGACGATGGCAGGGCTGCGAGCGGCGGGGGAAGGCGCCCGGGGCGGCGGCGAGCAGCGGCTGGCGTGGTAGGTGGCAGAACAGCGTGGCGCGCGCGGGCAGTAGGATGGCGCGGGGGTGGTGCGGTGGAATGGAGCGGCGCATGGGCGGCAAGACGACGCGGTGCGAGGACTACGCGGCCTACGGCGGACGTCGCGCACGTATCTCCTTCTCCACGGGTGCGGGCAGCGGCGACGCGAGTCGGATCGGGGAAGATGAAGATAACGAGCTCCGGGTGGTGGCTTGAACCGGGGTGGAGGGTGGGGTATTCTCTACCATATTAATTATTTCCTTTATATTCGATGAGAAGCCAGATGGGACCTTGATACTACTCAGGCACTCAAAAAAGATTTCATTATCTTCTTTGGTAAGAGTGTAGCTGGCAGTACTTTGAAATGACTCTAGATGCATGTCGTCTCGGTCTTTTATACGTTGTTGGTCCTGACATGCTTCTGGTGTATCTTTATTCTTTCCATACACGCCCAAGAAGCCTAGCAGTATCACGCAAAGATTCTTCATCAGGTGCATCACGTCGATTGTAGAGCGGACCTCTAGGACTTTCCAATAGGGTATCTCCTAAAATATAGATTTTTTCTTCCACATGGATGCGTGTCCGCCAGCATCCTTCGGAACAGACTGTCCTCCAGGACCCTTTCCAAAGATTATCTTTAAATCCTTCACCATATCAAATACATCATCACCAGTACGGTGGATAGACTTAATCCGGTGATCTGCTTCACCATTGAAATGCTTTCCTTTCTTTCTTAGGAAATATATGGGTGAAAGAAAACAACGATCCCCTAGGTACACATTCTTCTTACACTTATCAAAATAAATACTTTCAGTATCACCAAAACAGTGTGTGCATGCATTGTATCCCTTGTTTGTCTGTCATGAAATGTTACCAAGAGTAGGCCAATCATTGATGGTTACGAACAACAATGCTCGTAGGTCAAATTCCTCATGTTTGTGCTTATCCCACACACGCACACCTTGTTCATGCCACAACTGTAAAAGTTTTTCAACTAATGGCCTTAGGTACACATCAATGGCGTTGCCGGGTTGCTTCGGGCCTTGGATGAGCACTGGCATCATAATGAACTTCCACTTCATGCACAACCAAGGAGGAAGGTTATAGATACATAGATCCATAGGACAGGTGCTATGATTATAGATCTGTTCCCCAAAAGGATTCATGCCATATGTACTTAGACCAAACCATAAGTTCCTCGCATCACCTGCAAAGTTCGGGTAGTTTCTCTCAATTTTTATCCACTGTGACCCATCAGCAGGGTGTCTCAACATCTCGTATTTCTTACAGTCTTCTTTATGCCATCGCAATAACTTGGCATGCTCTTCGTTTCTGAACTCACTATAGTGTTTAGTATCGTCTAGTTGTATCATAGTCTCATGATATTAATTATTTGTAGAATCTCAATGCAATTTGATGTAAATATGTATTTGACATTAAATTTTTCTTATTACATGTGCTACGATACCATATCATATGATGATACCACTAGCACCTCTCTCTTTATTAATTGTTGTGCCATATCATTATTTTATTAAGGTGACATGCATGATACACCTTATGATACTACCACTAGGGCCAGCCTCATGGCTTAGTCTAGTCATACTACCCGAGTATCACATTAAATGTGCATCTCATTTAATTCCTCAAAAAATGTGTATCTACTCCTTAAATGTACTAGTACTTAAATGTGTATCTACTCCTTACATGTGCATCTCATTTAATTTCTCAAAAAAATCTGTATCTACTCATTAAATGTACTAATAACTTTCTAATTGTAGTTACAAATACAAGTATTGTTCTCTTCTTAGCTCTGAGCTTGGACCGACTAACTCAAAAGCAAAGCTTGCACACTTTTCTAATTACTCCGCGGAGTATAAATCTTCTT
This sequence comes from Avena longiglumis, assembly GCA_030063025.1. Classification (NCBI taxonomy): domain Eukaryota; kingdom Viridiplantae; phylum Streptophyta; class Magnoliopsida; order Poales; family Poaceae; genus Avena; species Avena longiglumis. The sequence continues at coordinate 107,050,636 of CP125979.1, forward strand.
ATGATATATTACCTCTGTTTCTAAGTTTAAGGCTTATAAATTTTTAAAATAAAGCTAAGAAAAGTTTGACCAAATTTTAAAAAACATCAAAAACTATAATATTATATAGATACTGTGAAAATATGTTTTATGATGTATCGAAGGGTATGAATTCAGTATCGTAAATATTAATATTTTTCTCTAAAAACTTGGTCAAACTTTACGAAGTTTGACTTTGGAAAGAAAATAAGACTTAAGCTTTGAAAGGAGGTAGAACATTAATATAAGGAATATAAAGTTTCAAAAATTTCTAACACGCAACCATGAGGAATTTGGACACCCGGCACATCAAGAAACTGGGACGGTCACTTCCATTTTTCTCCAAAATAAAAATCGCCACATGTCAAAATTGTTAGGCCCATAGCAACCTTTTCCCCTGAAATTTTACGGAGTTACACGCACGACGCAGATGTTCACCCGCGATTACAGCCTCAAGTTTTTTTCATGAAATACATAAGGCATAGTATTAAGTACCACATGACTTGACACATGTATCTTTAACTCTCATTACTTGTAATATTTGCGTTTTCATTTGGAATGTGTGATTGTCGTGGGGCTCAATGACCCACCCCTACTTCCTTCGTCCAGTTATGTAAGACATTTTAGCCTTTTCTAAACCAGATGTACCTGGACGTGTTTCGGTGTGTAGGTTTATTTATTTTAGAGTGTATCTTGTCGATTTTGACATATCTCAAAGGGTTTATTTTAATGAACGAAGGGAGTACTATAAGTACTAACTCGGTCAAAAGCGGGCCCAGGTATATACATCTCTTTCTCTCCTACATACCCAAGATAATTATTCTCTTTATATAGTTTGACATTCAACCTATACGATGTTGTTTAATCTCAACATATAGATGTTGTCGATCAAGCTATACTAAAGAAAGAGATGGTGAGTTGCTAGAGCAAGAATGGTTACATATGAGCTTGATATCATGGGAATGGTGGTGAGTTTTGAGAATGGAGGGCATTGGGAGAAATTATATTAGCCGACCAATCAAATCGATAGAGGACTGATTTTTAAGTTGAAAATTCACATGCTTGATGTGTGCCACCCATCCTTCAAGATTCATAGGTCATTTCTAACTTGAGCATGTAGGAGGACATAGATGTAGGGCTTACACCCAAGGAGAGATGTTCAGTCTCTTCTCACTTTCCTAATTTTACAACCATGCCTGGTCAAAGCCACACTTCGATAGCTCGATTGGCTTGACAAGTCTCTTTGGTCGTCCATAATTGTAAACAGACAATATAAAACACTAAAATAGAGACATAAACAATGTATAGAAATTGAAGTCTTCATACACAGAGTTAAAATGCTCAACTTGGGATTAGAAGGGCATGCAATATGTATTTATGATGATAAATACGAAAGATTGCCTAAAAGATATCAAATAAATGATGGTTATCAAATATCCCATTCAAATAAACAACCCCTATAATAATATTTATAAAAGATGGCAACAACCGTTGTTTTAACTCATAACTCTATAAAACCCTTGCAAGGAAGAAAATAAAACATAATAGTACCCTTCACTTAGTACAATTTGTTTCATCCGGAAGTTCACAAACTAGCATTGTCTCTATGGTTTTTACCTCCTACGTTAATTACTATAGCTAATCAACATTGCATGAAACGGAACTCAATTTGTACACTATTATTACTCCCACCATAAAAACCAACCATGGCTCCATTCTCTGAAACACCACAGTTCCATATTTACCCGTGTTCAAAAATTTCTCACACATGCACCGAGCCAAAATTTCTAGTGTTCAGAAATGGTCTGACTCGCACGTTATTTGAAGGCCAAAAGGAGAACGGGCCGTATGTTGTTGGTGGCTGAGCCTGCTGCTCCACGACGAAGAATATGGCGGTGGTCCGCAGACTTTCCCTATTGGAGAAAATGGTAGATGATCCCATGGTATTCTACTACCGCTGAGTTGATCTCAATTACGAAGTGCCAGTCATAGGGTTCTAAATGGTTTGTGGCTCTGTATATTGCTTTTTTCAACTAAAAATTTATACTTGTAAACTGTATGTCCATTTTGTAAACAACCTTCGCCGTACTACTCCTGAGTACCGAGGGTATACCTATCTAATAATTCTATCCTTTGTTGTACAAATGTCGTCCAAACGGTCGGTCTTACTAGCATACTCTCATTTTGTTGCACTTGATATAACTGATGACAATGATCTCTCCTTTTACTCCTGCAAGAAGTAATAGTGGGTACATGATCAAGTTATTAGCAACTTTGATTTGGCACCTGACGAACTATACAAAAAATTTCATCATCGTAAGCAAATCTTCATGCAGCTTTCTTCTTCTTCCTTCATCATAAGCAAATCTTCATGGAACTATTTGTCAAGAACAGTTAACTAAGAGTGTAATTAACTATGCTCAACTTGAACACCAGCAACAATAAAAAAGGTATGTTCATGTAAGTGCAACAATGCATAATATAGTGACTGATTAAGGTATTGCATAAACAGACTAAACTCAGTTGGATACTACAATATGTCCGATCAATATAATATGTTGGGGAGGTCACTCACTTTGATCTCTTCCTTGGAGGACCAGATAATTCAGTCGGTGATAAGGAATTGGGAGCGAAAGAAATCGCTTGTTGGCTTCACCGCCTGCCAAGGACTATGATCTTGTCTCATGGCTTAGCTGCCTACCCGGTAGACAACTAGGATCTCGTCGACCAAGGTGCGGTGGAGGACAATTCATCAACTAGACATATTTTCAATGTCCTAGTCTCTACGAGTCTTAACAACTCGCAATCTAAGGATTGGCTTGCTCTTACAGTATAATAAGTGTAATTCATGCCAGGAATATTGTATTCCTTCTAATATGTATTGAGAAAATCAGAGATACAAAATATATGTACATTAAGTATAGAGGCTTTGTCGTGCCACTTGCTTGGAAAACAAAGCTTGAGCTTTATTATATTATCGCCACAAGAGAGACCATAACATTTTTCGTAAACTTTCTTTTCATCTAACACGCACTAGTATACAAAGAGATGTTACCACCACATGTCTTTACATGGTTTGCACACGTATCTTCAACACATAATCCCCCTAGCCCCCAAACACCTCCTCTCGGTATTAGAATATGAGATCATGGAGGAGACAACTTACCCTACCCACCTGCCTAGATTCATAGTAATAACTATGCAAACCTAGCCCATATATATGCTCAATCACTCCTACATGCTCAAGTTGCTTATTCTCCTTACTTATTCTATAGATGTAGGAGATCGAAAAATGCTAGGAGAGAGAGAGAGAGAGAGAGAGAGAGAGAGAGAGAGAGGTGTAGGACCATGACCAAATATTTCTTGTGAATAAATAAACATTAACATAGTATTGCTATCAAGCGAACAATGATGAGCTTTGAGAATGGAGAGCATCAAGAGAAATTATCTTAGCAAACCATCATTAGGCCGAGTAGCTGTTGATCTCAAATATGACTACACCAAGCCTAGGTGTGTGCCAGAAACCTTCCGACCTCATGGGAGAACACTACTCTCAACGAGGCCAATTGGTTTGAAGTAGTGGTCGAGTTTGAAATCTCCTCCTTCTTAGTGGTCTAGTTTACGTATGTCATTTGAGATCTAGGGTGAGCATTTCGTTGTTTGACAAGTTGGCACCGTTTGATCCAGGGCGAGGTTGTAAGGGTCCTCCTTCAGCAATGGGAGAATGTCACAATGAAGAGGTTCACTCTTAAGTGATGTAGATTGAGACATGGTCTTCCTTCTACTCTCCTACCCCAACTATTTCCATTGCCTTTGCTTTTAGTAAGGACCTCGATGTTTCAGGCTGCACCTCATTTATTTTTCTTATGTTTGCTTGTTTTGTCTTAGGTCTTTATTATTGTCCTCTTCAAAATTTTGTATACCCAATCAAAAATTTGGAGCTTTTGTTAATTTAAGACCAGATATAGTGCCTTGTTCCTTAAAAAATGAGTACGCATATTGACAGTCATTTAAACTTTGTTGGGATTAACTTATGTTTAGGCTACATGTTCCGCCGGAAAGATGAATCATCCATCTCTACGTCATTCTTCTCCTTTTGTTGTAGAGCTTACATAATGGCATGTAACTTGCTGTAATTATTGGGAGCCAAAAATTGCATTCCTCTCCTAGAGACCTATGCCATGATGCTCATGGGCAGCTTATGTCTTATTAGATTTCCTTTGCTAACTAGATTTTATTCTAAAGATGTGATCTTATAGCTCTCTTACACAAAGTATACCATTACTGGGAACTTTGCTTTTTGATTGGGAAGTTTCTCTGTCCTTTTCACTCCTTATTACTCCTTTCGTTTACTATTTCTAACATTTCTAGTATCAATTTGAAGTTTAAGGAATACTAGATATAAAAAGTGTAGAGTAATAAGTTGATTTATTAGTAGTTAGGACAAATAGATAGGTGAGAGCCAGTACTTTACTAGTTGAGAAAACTCGATAGGCAAGGGTAAATAGGATAGCCAAATTCAATGATTGAGAAGTAGAGGGATAGCACGAGTTGTGACCATTACCAAGAATAAGTGCATTCTATACGTAGCGATCAGACTTTTTGAGAAGAATTTTGAGAAGAAGGACTTTCTGGTATGAATCTCCACAATTAGTTGTTCCGATTTTACATATTTCTCATTTTGTACTAGAATCAAACTTTTTTACGAAATATTCACACTACATAAAATATATATACCGACTCTGATTAGTTATATTTATAACATAGAAAAGCATGCTGTCCATGATGGTTATGAGAGTTGGATGTTCCCATTTGAATGGGATCGTATAGAGTAAATGGTCCTGGGAGTCATACAACTTGTCCCACATGTGTACTTAAGTTACATAACTTGTAAACTAAACTAAAAAGTCAAACAACTTATGAACCAGTGCAACCGCGGTCACAAAACCGTCAACTAGGTGTTTTTTTTACCAAAACCAGTCATAGAAAAACTATTTTTCGCCGAACGAAGCGAATTGGCCGAGTGGACTAGCCTGTCAGCGACAGAAGCCGAGTCGTCATCATCCTTCCCGTCGTTTCCCTTTTCCCGCCCTCGCCGCTATACCCCTCCCGCCCTCGCCGCCGACCTCGACCTATAAAAGGCGCACATCTCGCCGTATCCCTTCACACTTTCTCACACCGCTCCCAACTCCGGCGAACTCCAGCGCACAGCGGGATCCCTATTCCCGGCGAACTCCGGCGAAAAGCCATGGCCGACAGATTTCCCGATGACCTCGCGACGGCGAGCGGCCGACGCACACTGCAGACGTGGGAAGCCCGGCTTCTCCACGGCGCGGGCTATACGATGCCGTCGGACATTGGTCTCCCTTCGCCTGGCAACTCAGCGCCGGTGAGATCCTATTCTGCCGGTGCCCGCCGACGAGGACATCGCCGGAAAGATCCAGGCGGCTATCACCGCCATGCAAGACCCGGATCTCGCCGAGGATCCTGGCAACCTGGTCTTCTAGAGGCAGTTCTTCGCCGACAAGCGCCTCCAGGATCTCGCCTGACATGAGGGACCACCGGGCTCGCCGCCACACACAATGCCGCTCACGCCCATGGTGGAGCGTTCCAAGGCAAACTCTCGCCGCCGTCATGGAGCACATCCAGGTCGGCAACCACTCCCGCCTCGGCCTGTAGAAGCGGCGTCCGTCGTTGACCATGGTGGCGGCGGCCTTTTCCTAGTTAAATTCGATGTAATATATGCGGCCTTGTTCTAATTAATGAAATCCGACTATATTCGCCAAATTTCGCCGTGTTTAACTAAATTTCGCCGAACATGAAAACTCGGTCTGGGTCGCATTCCAAGGCCGAAAACAAGTTTCATCAAGACAAAAAAAAATTCCGAATTTCGGCTTTGAGTTCGTCCATTGAGTCAGGGGCCTGGTTTCGCCCAACAAATGGGATGCTCGGTGATTGTGTTGGGCTGGGTTTTTCTTTGAGGGAGAGCGTGGTCTGAGCCTGGGCGGCTCGCTGGCAGTCCAGATCACGCACACGCACCAGACACGACCCGAACCGACCAGACTCCGACCGACGCCTTTCGCCCTCCCGACTCCGGCAGTCCTCTCCAGCGCCAGCCACCTCCCTTCTCTGACGACCGGCTGCCACCCCATCTGTCCTCGCCGCCAGATCCGCGCGGCCGCACCCACCCTCCGCGCTCGTCATCTCGGGCCTCGGCAGATCTACGCCGGCGGCGACCGTCCCTAACCATGGTGAGTTCGTCGTCCTCTCCTACCTTTAGATCCTTCGGGCTACGCCAGAAGTAGTGAGGTCTTGTTCTTCGTACTGACCATGGATCCCGGAAAATTAGTCACCGATTTCGAATTAGCAAGCATGTGCAGCCAATTTAGTGCAACTTCTCAAAACAGTGGATCACCTGAACCCAAGATTGTTAAACTGTTATAATGTATTATGACCCAGTTCCCAGGAGAAATGGTACCCATGATCATCAATTTCATCATGTTTTTTCAGTCTCTATGCTAGTTTGGGCAGCCACATCCTACTGAATCATCTGCGCCTAGGCCAAATCCATTCCGAACGCTAGGTGTGCTGTTGTAGTTTGTAGATTTCAAACCGGATCTCCATTGAACTGCTACGTTTTTCTGATTACTTCTAGCAGTCATGTATTTAAGATATCACTCCATGCTTCTAGCTTATATTATTCCAGTGTAGCCATGTGGACATTTGTTTATGATGAGCTATCCTTTATATCATGGTCTAAGAGAACTACACATCTTAGGATTTCAGAGGAATTGACAACTCTGACCCACTCTTCACTTACAAGCATGCACCACCCGCTCTGAAGTTGCACTATTCATGTTCATGATTGTGTGGTGGATGAGTTGGCCATTCCCACCAGTTCTCTTGGAAATCATCAATATTGTCGTTTCGTCAAAGTGTGGTGCAATATAAGTGAAACTTCTAAAAAGGGTAGTTCTTCAATAGTTTTTCAAGACAAAGTGCTGTTCATCGATTTCGAATTAGCAAGCATGTGCAGCCAATTTAGTGCAACTTCTCAAAACAGTGGATCACCTGAACCCAAGATTGTAAACTGTTATAGTGTATTATGACCCCGTTCCCAGGAGAAATGGTACCCATGATCATCAATCTCATCATGTTTTTTCGGTCTGTATGCTAGTTTGGGCAGCCACTTCCTACTGAATCATCTGCGCCTAGGACAAATCCATTTCGAACGCTAGGTGTGCTGTCGTAGTTTGTAGATTTCAAACTGGATCTCCATTGAACTGCTACGCTTTTTTTTTTGTTATGATAGGGATTACTTCTAGCGGACATTTGTTTCTAGCTTATATTATTCCAGTGTAGAACAGCCATGTGGACATTTGTTTTCGATAAACTATCCTTTATATCATGGTCTAAGAGAAACTACACATCTTAGGATTTCAGAGGAATTGACAGCTCTGACCCACTCTGCACTTACAACCATGAACGGCCCGCTCTGAAATTGCACTAGTCCTGTTCATGAATTGTGTGGTGGTTGAGTGGGCCATTCCCACCAGTTCTGTTGGAAATCATCAATATTGTAGTTTTCTGGATGTGTGATGCAATATAATTGAAACTTCTAAAAAGGGTAGTTTTTCAAGACAAAGTGCAGTTGTAAAATTTACTAATATGAATTACATATTGCAGTCTCCCAGTGTCATATTTTTAATACATAGGCTAGTTGCTACTAGGACTGGTCTTGCTTGGGGGTGCACTGTTGCTTAAATTTCCGTTTCTATTATGTATCTTTGCAGATCAATTTTGTGCTCCTGATCAGCCGCCAGGGGAAGGTGAGGCTCACCAAGTGGTACTCACCTTACACCCAGAAGGAGAGGACTAAGGTCAGCATGCTATACTGCTTTATCTGGCACAGCTTGTATATCAATATTGATGCTTCTGTGCTCTTTACATTCTGTTTATCTTTGAGGTAGTTAGACAATTGGCAAGGGCAGTTGCTGTGTTCAAAGCAGTGTTTGCGCTATTAATATGACGGGATTGTGATCGATGCTTCTTGTAATGAATTGGAGCTTTTGTACTGTCTGTACAATTTGTTCCAGGCTCCGTCTTAAGCTAGCATTTCTGTTGCTGTAATGCATATTTTGGTTTTTTCTAGCTTCCTGGGTGCCATTCAGTGTATTTGTGTTGTATACTTGTATGAAAGATTGCAGATTCTAAGTATTACAGGTGGTCATGCAGCAAGAAAGCTTTTACATTTAATCATCCTTAATAAGCTCTCCCAACTACATAGTTTTTGTTGGCAAGGAGATTTGTACTAGTTATCTTATTTTTGTATACCCTGCTCATTTGCAAAGGTAATTCGTGAGCTTAGTGGACTCATTCTTACTCGAGGACCAAAACTCTGCAACTTTGTCGAGTGGAGAGGTTACAAGGTTGTGTACAGAAGGTATGTTTTAGGAATAAGGAATGCCATTGAGTATTGTTTGCTTAACTGCTTATATGGTTTTGCAAGATTTCTCTCGTCAGCTAGTTATATATCTGTTTATAATTTTGATGGCCAGGTATGCGAGCCTCTATTTCTGCATGTGCATTGATGCTGATGACAATGAGCTCGAGGTCCTTGAAATTATCCATCATTTTGTCGAGATACTCGACCGCTATTTCGGCAGTGTAAGTCCTGCCCTGCGAATACTATATTGAATTATCATTTCTTTGTTTAATTTACTGTCGTCTGAGTGCTTTTCCTAATTCCTGTAGGTATGCGAGCTGGATTTGATCTTCAATTTTCATAAGGTAATCTCTTGAACAGATGTTGAAAATTTGACACTGAAGAGTTAGGACTACTGGAGTTATGGGCAATTGTTGGCAGAGTTATGTCATATTTATGAGTCATAGACTCAGGTTAATCAGTATGAATTTTCAAATTTGCAGGCCTACTATGTTCTGGATGAGATTCTCATTGCTGGGGAGCTTCAGGAATCTAGCAAGAAGAACGTGGCAAGACTAATTGCTGCACAGGTATCCTCGCTGCTGGCTAACATAAACTCTTATGATCCCATGATTAGCTGAGGGTGAAAGACTTGTGTATTAGAATCTGTCTTTCCATTCTGTCTTTAATGTACCTCAGATACTTCTGCTATGTTTCGGTACAGGCCATTTATGTGCTTAAATTATAGGACAAGCAACATCAACATCTAAAAACTGTTATGCTCCCACCCTTTCCAGTATAACTTGCATACAAACACATGTACAAGAAAAATTGCAGAACCCTCGCTGCACTGCTATTCAGAAGTCTATAATTTGCTCTTAACGATTCACTTCCAACTTGTGCAGGATTCATTGGTAGAGGCAGCCAAGGAGGAGGCTGGCTCCATAAGTAACATTATTGCCCAGGCTACAAAGTAAAATCTGCGCCTTGCAGTCCCTGCCGCTCTGCTCTTCTGTTTAAGTTTATGTTAGTAAATTTGTTGTAATAGATGATTTGCTCTGTCCATTTTCCCAAAGAAATACGACTTTACGGATTCTAAAAGCATTCAGAACGAGTGGTATGTAACTATAATGTATGTGTTTTTTTTTTCATGCTGAGTTCGGGACCTTCAATTCCAAGATAGAACTATGGTGAATGATTGCCCACCCCACCCGGAGTGTTTTTAGTGGATATTTGTAAATTTATGATGGCAGTCAGTGCATTTCCGTGTGTTTGATCCCACTGGTTGTTGTGGCATGCTCAGGTTGCCCCCATGGCGCCTTCTAAAATAAATGAAGAAGGTGGTACACAACAGTCATGCGTGATTGTAAAGGTCGCTAGACAAAAGAGAGGAAGTGCAAAAAGACTAATTGGCATCCAGATATTCATTTCATTTAGTAGAAATAAAATGAATACATAGATTCATTTCATTTATATTGTGATTCCAAAAACACCCGCATGTTTGGCTGTCACCGGAATTTGGAAATGACAGTTTTAAGATAGGAATCAGGTTTACACATGAGGATATTTCAATGAATTTGCTAAATAAAATGACAGCCCAATTTCATGCCAACGAAACAGCATAGAAATGGAATTGCAAAATGAATTCCAGGATTCTATACATAAATGATGGATACCAAACGACCTCTAAGGGTATTCAAAGAGCATCGACTGAAAAAAAAGCATTTGATACCCCCATTTTATCAATTGGATGCTATACTAGTATGGAAGTAAGTTCAGTTCAGACCTTCAAAAATGTAAAGACGGCACAGAAGTTGCAGCTAGTAAGATTCAGAAGCTCTTCAGTGTGTTTGCATTTGCAGGGTCAGACGCAACGGTGAGGCCCGAGTGGCCAGATTCAGACCCTGCAGTGCCGCTAGCAGTTCATTTTTGAAAAGGTTCAGAAACATCAAATAGCCTTCCCTTCTCCGAACAGGTAATATGACACAGATCATGTGTGGTCTCGCATAATCATTCCTGCACCAGCACTGCAATCAGATTCGATAAACGAGCCATCGTCATCGATCGGGAGGAACAACCAGCCAGCCGGTTGCGGCGGTTGCCAGATTGCTAGATCAGCATTCCCGGCCGGAGCGTTAGTTGCTTCGGCAGGTGCCTTCAAGCAAACTGCACCGCTTTGCTTACCTTTGACAGGACCATAGTTAGAGTCTTGTCGGATGGCCATAGCTGTGTTAGGTAGAACTCGACGGTAGCAGCACAAGATCATGCATGGGCAACATCTGGAACACCTAATATAATGAACATAAATGGATGGGTAGAATTAGATCTTTACTGGGGACTGGTGTCGAGGAAGACGGCATTGCTGCCCGGTTAGTGCATGCTTGTACTGTGGTCGACAGAGATGATCTGGGGAAGGTGCGGATGCCCTCCAGCCTCCAGCGGCACTGCCCTGGCACCGGCGGGGTGTATCCTGGCCTTTCCGTCTCTGCTACAGCCACCCTAGATCGATAGGGTTTAGGAGATGTAGGGGAGGAGCTAGGGCAGATCGAAAAACCAGAGAGAGCGATCGCTGCCAGCCTTCCCACCTTTATATACTAGTAGAAAACGGATCTTTGGTCCAGAGCATTAGTCCCGGTTCTGGTACAAACTGGGGCTAATGCCCTGATCCCAACGGCTAGAAACGGCCACGGGTCCCAGAAAACATTAGCCCCGGTTCGTAGGGGACCTTAGTCCATGTTCGTTTAACAAACCGGGGCTAAAGGGTCTGACGCTGGAAAAGAGCAGATGCGTGGACCTTTAGCCCCAGTTTGTTTCTCAAACCGGGACTAAAGTCCCCGACTATATCTTCTTCCCCTTTCCAGCCCGAGCCATTTCAAGCTCACACAAGCATCTCTCTTAAATTTCTCCCCTCAAATTCGAGTTTTTCCTAATTTTTCTCAAGATTTGTGAAGATTTTTTTGGCTCCACATCTATCAAGGGTCCTAAGAGGTTAGAAACTTCATCATTTCATCTTTTATTGCTTGTTTTAGCTCATTTCATGCTCTAGAAATGGATAGATTTGTGTGGATTCTATCTCTATATATCTGGTTAATTTGGCACATATAGTTCTCAAAATTCATTTGATTCATCAAAGCACATAGATACATGAGTTCATCCTATCTACATATCTTGGTTTGGCACGTAATCATGAAATTCAGACGGTTCACAGTGCATCATGTCACCGTTGAGCAACAAAATATTCTTATTTCTTCTACCTGTCGTCACAAAATCCATTGCAACAAAAATAAGTACCAAAACTATGAAGGCACACATATATATAGTGGTGCCCTAGCATTTTAGTTAATCATCGGCCAGTTAAGCAAGTAAGAAAAAAACATGAACACGCCGAGGTGCTCCAAATTAAATTAGGGAGTGCCTCTATGGCGAGCTCCTTGAAGATGTCTGAGGACGAGACATCCTAAGACATCTTCAAGAAGCTCTGCCGTAGTGGTGTCCCTGCTCTCGCACACCATCTTTTAGTTTATATATTTTCTAGCTAAATCAGTATGCTGATGGAGCTAACTAATTTCACATATTAGGGAGTGCCTCTACGACGAGCTCCTTGAAGATGTCTGAGGACGAGGTCCTAAGACATCTTCGAGAAGCTCCGCCGTAGTGGTGTCCCTGGTCTCGCACGCGGTCTTCCTTGTAGTTGATAGTTCACAAGGAAGCCTATTTATAGATTAAGCAGCACAACATAGTGTCGACACTCACGACATAATGTCGACACTCACCCCTGTCATAGTGTCGCCACCCACTAAAACAGTGTCGCCACTCACTGGCATAGTGTCTCCACTCACGACATATAGTGTCGTCACCCACTTTTAGTCCCGGTTGGAGTGTCCTTTAGTCCCGGTTGGAGACACCATTCGGGACTAAAATGGGCTCAGGTCGGCCCCAGCCTGCCGCAACCCCTTTAGTCCCGGTTGGTGTGTCCAACCGGGACTAAAGATGTAGTATAAAGTTTTTAAATCAGTGCATAGTTGTTTGATGTATACGATGTGTTCTTTTATTTTTAGACTAGTACTACTCTTAGCATCGTGATTTTGTTTGATGAACTTATATAATGCAGGTGAGACGGCAATGGATGTACGCTGACCGAATCTCTGACGAGTTCATTAAAGGCGTGCGTTCTATTCTCGTTGTGGCAGAGACAAACAAGCGGAATGGTTTTATGTGTTGTCCATGTTGATGGGGATATGCCTACTGGGGTATACCCAGCAGGACGTTTCCGACTGGCCCGTGAGCTGGCGAGTGAGCCTGCATAACAGCGAGTGGATTAAAGCCCAGCAAGGCACCGAGCGACTGGAAGCTGAAGGCCTAGGCGAGTATATAGGCCCAGTCGGATTAGGTTAAACGACTACCGAAGCTTTAACTGAATCGGTTGAGATATGTAAACCCTAGGGGAGGTGAGCCTATATAAACCTCCCTATAGGGCGAGTAGAGATACGTTCCATCATACACCCAAGCGACTCGCTGCCCAGCCGCCGAGCTCGCCCATTGTAACACCTCCATAATACAATCTAGCAGGAGTAGGTCTTTACCCTCTGGGGGCGAACACAGGTAAAACCTCGTGTCTTTGCCTCATCTCGCACCGCAGATGGCTGGCCGCCTTGCCCTCGTTCTACTACTCGCCGATTGCAAGATCTCGCCGTGACTATTCCCACGGCAGTGGCGCCCACCGGGGCTGGCCGGTCCGGCCGGTGTTCTGCGAGATCCAATCTGCCCATCAACGAGGCCGCCACCGCCGCATGATAGCGATCGGCGAGATGCTCCAAATCTGCCGAGCAGCTACGCCCGGCAAGCGCGGCCCGCACGGCGTGATCCCGCCGATCGGCACGATCGGCCTCTTCGTCGGTCTCACCGACGCCATCGCCTCGGAGGATTCGGCTCGCATCCGCGAAGTCGCCGCCAGCTGATCGGCTCTCCGAGAGCCAGATCCGCACGATCCATCGCCGCCCGAGTACAACTCCCCCACAACGTGGCCGGGAATTCAGCGGCCGCAGAGGATGCAGCCTCACCGACGACGCCGACTCGGCGACCGGCGTCACTCGCCGGATCCATCACCGGTCGCTGGGCTCCATCGCCAGGTCTCCAACGGGAGACTTCGAGGATCCCTCCATCCTCGGATCTTCGAGTTCGACCGGATCGGAGAACTCCGCGACCCAGCGACGGAACCGGTCGCCACACCGCGACCTACATGGCGACCGACACCGATCCGCCGGAGGACCCGTTCTCCACCCCAATCCCTCCTAACGCCACGACAACGGAGGTCGAGGAACTCCGCCTGAAACTGGCGGAGGCGGTACGCAAAGAGCAAGCCGAAAAATTTCGCCTCGGCGGTGACAGCGCAGAGCTGTCACGCTACCACAGCAGCGGATCAGGTCACGCTGAACACCGCTCAGGGCGCCACGAACTTTGACGACGAACGACCGGCCCGCGTGGCGGCCGCGATCTGCGAGAACGCCACGGGAGGAAGCGCCCGCCCCGCCAGATCAACGGCGGGGCGCCCACTCCACCCAACCGCACCTCCTGAGGACCAGCTACGGATAGTAGTCTCCTCACGGGTGCAAGACGCAAACGGCCTCCCACTGTTCTCCACCCCAATGGACAACCTCGTGGCAGGCCGAGCAGCAGCCGACAGCATCACAGCCACCGGCGACGGCGCCCTACAGATCCAATACGTCAGGGCCCTGCTCGCGAAGGCCGTCGAGCAGCAAAGAGCGGGCGCCGACTCGGCAGGTCGAGTATACTCGCGTTCCTCGGGAAGCAGAGCGGCCTCCAGCGGCCAGCGGCAAACACCCTCAATCGCCCGCCACCGAGCCACTAGCTCCAATACCGACCCGCGAACGCGGCACTCTCCACCAACGACCCCAGGCCGGCAACCAACCTTGTCACCGCCAACGGGCAACCCATCGACGCCCGCACCCACATCATCAACAACCAAAGCTGGCGCGCACGCCAGCCCGACGACCTGCGACATATCCTATCCAATCGCCGCGACGGCGAGCCCATGGGGTCGATCAGTCGACTGCCCAAGTGCCCGGACCAATGATCCGAGCGAAGTATCCGCCAAACTTCAAGGCGCCAAAAGAAATAGAAAATCGACTCCTCGACGACCCGCCGTATGGCTCGACACATACCTCATGGCGATGGGGATCGCGGGCCATCGACCGACCGCCGCCGTTACCTCCTCGATGATGGAGGGACGTGCGCAGTGGATCAACACCTCCCCGTGACAATATCGACTCGACAGGATGCGACGCCTTCGCCTTCGAGTGCAGTGCTCCTACACCCACGCCACCACTATCGAGGACCAGGCGGTGCGTCCGGGACCCCGCGAGCGATCGAAGAATCGGGTCCAACGGTGGCAAGAGCTTTGGTACAACGCGGTCGGCATCCACCGGACACCGCGATCCATTGCTTCAAGACCTCGTGCCGCCACGAGCCCCTAGTCGCCAAGCTCAGCGACACCCCGCACACTCGACAACATCCCCGACCTCCTCGAGATCGCCAAACGACGCCGAGGAAGATCCAAACCAGGAAACCGACGACGAGTCAGAGGTCAACGCCGCGAAGCGGCAACGACGGCGGACGCCGATCCGACGCTACAGCGCACTTTCGCCTCACCGGCAAGCGCCGCAGTGACGGGCGAGTCGACTTCGTCGCCAACGCCGGGCACGCGCAGCGCGAGCCCAAGAGCTTCCGCTGCGACGGAGGACAACGCCGCGACAGCGGCAACTACAAGAACAAACCAAGGTTCGACCCCGCGGCCCTCCTTAACCAACCATGTGCGTTCCATAGCAGGGAAGGGAAGCCCGCAACGCACACCACCGCCGACTGCCACACCCTCAGGGAAATCGAGAAGGCACGGCAAGTGCGGGAGGACCCCGACGACGACCCGCCAAACGGCGGAAAATTCGGCAAAGTAGCCGGCTCGCTCCACACCTTCACAGGCTTCAACACGAAGCGCGAGAAGAAGGTCATCGCCCGTGCTGTCGCCGTCAACGCGGTGGCCCAGATAGACGTCCCCCAGTTCCTAAACTAGTCGGAGCAGCCCATCACCTGGAGCCGCCAAGATCACTCGCCACACATCGAGTACCCAGGACGAGTCGCCCTGGTGGTCAAGCCCAATGTCGGCGACTACTGGCTCCCCAAGACACTGATGCACGGCGGCAGCTCCATCAACATCATGTACCTCGACACCTTCAGGCGCCTGCGGCTCCCGCAGTCGATGATCGAGACGACCCACACCACATTCCACGTCATCGTCCCCCGGAAGGCGTACCCGATCGGCAAGGTCACGCTGCCGTCACCTTAAACACCGCAAACTTCCGCACCGAGCGGATCGTCTTCGAGCTGGTGCCTTCGACAGCCCTACCATCGCGTCTGGGCGCCAGGCGTTCGCCAAATTTATGGCAGCGCCCCACTATGCGTATAACGCGATGAAGCTCCCCGGGCCGTGCGGCGTCATCACCATCCACGGCGACCCCGACATGGCCGCCGAGTGCGAGGCCAAAGGAGCCGAGCTTCGACGCCGCGTCATCGCGGAGACCAACCACGCCGACGAGCTCGCCAAGTACGCGAGCGGGGTCAACAACGACGACCCCACCATACTCAAGAAGCCCAACTCAGAGGGCGCAAACACCTCAAACTTTGAGGCCACGACGCACACCCGCACCGTCGAGCTGGTCCCAGGCGACTCCAGCCAGACGGTGACGACCGGGACGGGCATGAGCCCAGCATAGGAAGGCGCGCTCATCGAGTTCCTCCGTGAGAACAGGGACATCTTCGCATGGAAACCCTCTGACATGCCCGGTGTCCCTAGGGAGCTCGCTGAGCACAAGCTAAACGCCGACCCCAAAGTGCGACCTGTCAAGCAGTCGCTGCGGCCCTTCATTGAAGAACGTTGTCGAGCAATCGCCGAGGAAGTGCAGCGCCTACTCGCTGCCGGCTTCATCCGGCCAATCAAGTACTCCAAGTGGCTGGCAAACCCACACGGTCGAGAAGAAAACAGGACTGGAGAATGTGTATCGACTACACAAACTGAATACCGCCCAAAGAGATTCGTCCTCCCGGATCGACCAGATAATCGATTCAACCGCGGGCTCGAGTCGCTATGTTTCCTCGACGCCTACTCTGGGTACAACCAGATCAAAATGGCTGTCGAAGACGAGGAGAAGACGGCGTTCATCACGCCATTCGGAGCTTTCTGCTACACCGCCATGACCTTCGGCCTCAAGAACGCCGGGGCGACCTACCAGCGGTGCATGCAAGAATGCCTCGCGAGCCAAATTGGCCGCAACATCCACGTTTACATCGACGACGTGGTCGTGAAATCCGCTCGCCAAGGCGACCTACTCGCCGACCTGGCGGAAACATTCGCCAACTTGAGACGGTATAAGATAAAGCTCAACCCAGGCAAATGCACCTTCGGTGTACCCGCCGGACAACTACTGGGGTACGTCGTCTCCAAACGGGGGATTGAGGCGAACCCCACGAAGATCGACACGATCGCCCGGCTCGTCAAAACCAGTGCGGTAGCGGCGTTCGAAGCTGGCCGGGCGAGTAGCGGCTCTCAGTCGCTTCATTCCCCGCCTGGGCGAAAAGGCGATGCCCCTATACCGCCTGATGCGCAAGAACCCCACCTTCCAGTGGGACAAGGAGGCGGACGACGCGCTCCGCGACCTCAAAAAGGTGCTACTCGCCGCACAACTACCGCGCCTACCGACAAAGAACCCATGATGGTTTACGTCGCGTCCGGCAGCGTCATCGCGCCGTGATGGTCGTCGGCGACCAGAGGAAGGAAAGGAGCGCCCGTCCAGCCCGGTACTACATCAGCGAGGTCCTCACCGAAGTCGCGCCAGCCGGTACCCACATACCAAAAGCTAGTATACGCGGTCTTGAGCTCAGGCGCTGCCGCACTACTTCAGGAGCACCCGATCACGGTCGTCTCCTCGGACCACTGCAAGACATCATCCGAATCGCGAGGCGACCGGCGGTCGCCAAGTGGGCCGTCGAGATCGGCCCACAACATCAAATACGAGCCACGAAGCGATCAAGTCAGTGCAATCGCAGACTTCATCGCTGATCGGAGGAGGCCCAGCAACGGAGAAGATGCCGTACCTCCACATCGAGCCGCACTTCGACGGCTCCAAGAACGCGGACGGTGCAGGCGCAGGGATAGTGCTGACTTCACCAAAGGGCGACAAGCTCCGCTACATCCTCTGCCTCGACTTCACGCCCTGCACCAACAACATGGCTGAGTACGAGGCCCTACTCCACGGCATGCGAGCCGCCAAGGAGATGAACGTCAATCGCCTCCACTGCTACGGAGATTCCGACCTTGTCGCGGGGCAAGTCGCCGGCACCTGTGACGCCGTCTACCCTACCATGGCGGCGTACCTCCAAGCGGTGGACAAGTTGGGCGGCCACTTCACCGGCTGCTCCGTCGAGTGGATCGACAGGCGGAAAAACAAGGAGGCCGACGCACTCTCTCGCATCGGGTCGGCTCGACTCGCACCACTAGCCGACGTCTTCCTCCACACGATCACCAAGCCATCAGTCTCTCCCCCGAGGGAGATCGACATCGGAGTCCCACTCCAACTAGAGGCAGCCTTGGTCGCACTCGTCAACGAGCCAGACGACTAGACCAACTCCCTACATCGCCTACCTGGAGGCCGGCACCCTGCCGGCAGACGAGACAGATGCTCGAATGATCGCTCGTCGATGCAAGTCCTACACCATCATCGACGGCGAGCTCCACAAGCGCAGCGTCACCGGCGTGTTCCAACGCTGCGTCCAACCAGATGAAGGACGCAAAATCCTCCACGACATTCACTCCGTGATCGCGACCACGCCGCCGCTTCCCTGGTCACCAAGGCTATGCGACATGGCTTCATCGCCCATCACCACGCCGACGCTGTCGATATCATCCAGCGATGCGCCGGTGCCGGCACGCCAACCAGACGCACGCGAAGCTCGGCGCCAAAACAATCCCCATCACTTGGCCATTCGCTGTGTGGGGCATGGACATGGTAGGCCCTTCAAGAAGGCCCTCCGGCTACACCCACCGCTAGTCGCCACGACAAATTCACGAAGTGGGTGGAGGCCAAGTCCGGAAATGCGACGGGAAGACCGCCACTAAATTCCTACGCGAGCTCATATATCGCTACGGGTTCCCAAACAGCATCATCACGGACAACGGCACCAACTTCGCCAAGGGAGCCATGGCCGAATTCTGCGAAGAGCATCATATCCGGCTCGACCTCGCGTCAGTCGCCCACCCGGAATCCAACGGCCAGGCGGAACGGGCCAACCAAAGCATCCTCCATGGCCTGAAGCCGCGACTCCAAGTACCACTCGGCGCACCGGTCTGCTGGGTCGAGAGCTGCTCCGTCATCCGGGGATCCGCACCTCGCCAAGATCGACGGATTCACCCTTCTTCATGGTCTACGGTGCGGGCAGTCATGCCCACCGACCTCGAACACGACTTCATGGTCGTCCACTATACGGAGGCTGCAAACGAGCTTGCCCGCCAAGACGGGATCGACCAAATAGATGAAGCACGCGACCTCGCTCGGTCACGCACTGCCATCTACCAGCAAGGACTCCGCCGCTACCACAGCCGGCGGGTGAAAGCTTGCACCTTCCAGGAAGGCGACCTGGTGTTAGGCCTCATCTAGGACAAGAAGGGCATGCACAATCTCTCCCCTCCGTGGGAAGGTCCATTCGCTATCGGGCGCGTACTCAGCAACGACGCCTACTACCTCATCGACGTCCGCGGGGACGGAGAACTCGACGTCAAGCGACCATGGAATGTAAACCTCCTACGGAAGTTCTACTCCTAGAACCCCACACATGTACTCTCCAGTCTCTATGAAATAAAAAGAAACGGTTACCGCAAATTGTGCCTACTCCCCATAACTTGTGCCACTCGCACTCGTAATAACAGCGTTAAGCTAACTGCAGAAGTCAACCTTTGGTACAGCGATCGGAACGGCCAAGTAGTGCGGTGTAAGAGCATTGAATCACCTCAGGTCTTGCATCGTCCACGAAAAACGCCAACCCGGAGCCCCATTGGAGTTGCCTAGCTCGACTGGTTCTACGAGCAAAGACAACTGCCCTCGCTTCTCATAGCGACCTTGGTCCTCCGCATCCCCGGCATAGCGACTCGAACAGCTAAGTACCACGCTCGGGGACTGAAGACCCCTGTCATGAGCGTCGGAAAACGCCAAGTAAGAGAGCATGCCCAGACTGCCACGCGATGACCCACGGGCTGCAGGAGTGACGCGATCTCACCAACGCGCCAAGTCCTCAACCACCTCGAGTCGCGCCTAGAACTACCAAGTACCACGCCGGGACTCGCCACCCGACCTCGTTCACGACGGAAAACGTAAAATCAGAGCACTCAAGGGAGTCGCCTAGCGACTGGCTCTTCGAGCTCGGGCGAGTCGACCAAAACATCAAAACACATGATAACAACACATACATCATATACGAGGTAAACCCCACAAAAAGGGCGGACGCGCTCGGGGACTCGTTCAAAAATCAATCACAAACACACAACAAATACTAAAATAGACACAACGTCTCATTCATTCGCATAATGCATTGTTTCATGTTACAAAATATGCCCGCGTGGCAGACCTGCTGCTAACGCCACAAGGCAAACTATCCTACTCTACAGGCTTCGATGACGACTCGCCAACATCCCGGCGATTGCGGATGAACGCCATGTACGGGTTTGACGGATACGTCGTCAGTTCACCCGCCATCGCCGTGCGAAAAGGTTGCTCGACCTTGAAGTCACGATGCGGCGGCTCGGGGTCGTTCGGCGCGACGACCGTCTCCTGGTACGGAAGGAGGTCGCCCATTGCCCAGACACGTTCTGAGTACGTGGCGGCACGGTCCTGCAACTTGAGGACATCGGACAGCTCCACCGCGCCAGTCGACGATGGATATCCACTCGTCACATCGTCGATGTCGAAATCCTCGGGGAAGTGGGCGAGTCCAAGGCTCAGGGCCGTCAACGCTCCACGCCGAAACGCCGACCACGTCATGTATTCAACGACCGCGGGCGCCTTCTCCAAATATTTCCACACCTCAACGAGGCCGCTGGGAATCACCTCCGTGGGCGATATCTCTTGGAGATAGGCACTGATGCACGTCGCCGACAATGTCGCCGAGTCGACGAGCATACTTACGCACTGCCTGGCGTCAAGCGAGCTCGCCTCTCCTTCGCTATAGATGATGCGACCTGCGAGTAGAAGACAACAATGAATACGACGGACACTACAAAAGAGACAACCATCGGAAAGGAAGGAGTACTCACCAAGCAGCGGACGGGCGAGTTCCGTGATGAAGCATTGAAGCGATGTATGGTCGTCCTGAAGCCCAGCAATGAGGACTTCCGACACCTTGCGATCCTCCTCAGCGGCTGCAATGGCGGCCTTAGTTCGCTCGTCAGCCGAGCTCGCTTCTTCCTTCGCTTCCCGCAGCTCGCGCTCGAGGTTGGAGATCCGCTGTTCAGCGGCACTCAAGGCCGATTGCGCCGCCGCTAATTCACCGGTGGGACAAGCCTGGCGAGCTTCCTCGCCGCAGCAAAAGCTTGAAGCCCTTTGTTCGCTTCCTAGACGATGGCTAGCTCCTTCTCCGCGCGCTGCTTCGCGGCCAATCGGTCCGCCGACTCAAGATGCAGACCCTGCACATCACCAAAAAAGTTAGTCAAAGCAAAATTCCTAAGTGCCCACCCGCTGAAATTCAGCGAGCGCACTCGGGACCGCAATTAAGAATTTAAGTGCCCACCCGCTGAAATTCAGCGAGCGCACTGGGACCGGGCGATCAAGAAATTCCTAAGTGCCCACCCGCTAAAATTTAGCGCGTGCGCACTCGGGGACTGGATGCGAAAAAAAAGATGAGAAATTATAAGAATCAGGCCGCTGCAAAGCACCGACCTGATCCTCGGGGACTGGATGTACCTGGATGGCTGCGCCAAGCATGCCATGGAGTTGTATCGCGTCCACAGACGCGAGTAACGCCGGCGTGTGTCCACGACGTTGGTCAACTTCAGCATCGGCGGTCCTAGGAGTGTGGCTCGAGGGCGCTGCTCCACTCGACGTGGCCTCTTTGGTCATGAAGCGTGGGAAGGTAGCGATAGAGGCACCCGCCCCAAGGGAGGTCGCCTCCGCCGTTCCAGGCAAGGAAGCGCCCTCCTTCGTAGACGCGGCTGCCTCCGTCGCGGGCCCGGCCGGCGCGACCGCCGTATCGTCAGAAATCGTGACGACGTCATCACCCTTGGCCTTCTTGCTGCCATCCGCCGAGGCGACGACCTCGTCCGCCTTCCTCTTGCGGGAGGGGTCCTCCTCGCTAACGACGGGTGGCACCTTAGCCACGGTTGGATGGCCCATCCTCTTCACTCCAGTCCTGTGCATCAATCGAATAAGCAAAAACAAGCGAGATAGTTATGAAAGGCAAGGAAGGGTGAGTGCACTCACTTGGCGACTGGGATGAAACGTAGCCCCGTACGGAGGCCGGCCGGTTTTTCCAGTTCAGGGGCCGGGCGATCGAGCCCCATCTCCGTGACGTCGCGCCCAAGACACGGACGGCTTCTTCGTCGTTGAGGCCGCGGCCGAGCCTCAGGACATCCTCGGCAAGAGCCTCCTTGCGAGGCGGTTGTCAGAGCCGAGCCTCCTTGCGAGGCGGCTGCGATTGAGCCTCCCCCAGCCCGTAGATGGGGCGAATGGCGGAAGCCAGCGGCACTTCCTCGATCGCCGTCCAGTTCGGCCGCCATCGGCGCGCCTCACCGGCCGGGCTGGGAGCATCGGAGCTGCTCGCCGAGTGCGGTGGCGAGGCCGGCTTGGATGGCTTCGTCTTCTTCTTTGGGGGAGCCCTCGCCTCCCTTTCCTTCTTCTTCTTCTTTGACGGAGTGGCTTGACGGCGCGAGGTGGTCTCTGGTAGCTCGTCGTCGTCATCGTGACGCTCGAGGCTTCTGCTTGCCTCGATCTCGCGCTGTCGTTGTCCGCGGGTCTTTCGGACCAGCGGGGCGACCTCCTCCTCGGACTCGTCATTGTCGTCCTTGTCACCCTTGGTGGGCGGCGACTCGCCCACGTCCTGGGCGGATGAGCCCGAGCTCGCCGTCCAAGGAGGAGCCACCTTCCACCACTTGGAATAGCAACGAATACGTAATGAATTAGAATTACCGCATCGTGACAGATCGCGAGCAAAGTAAGGTGGTTACCGTTGAGCTGGGCGCCATGTATAGGGGCGACCCAGCGCGGCCGTGTACACCGCCTGGGTAATCTTCTTCAGCGCCGGGAGGTAGTCCTCCAGTTTCCATTCATCGAGGCAGGCCTTCATCGAGTCTCCCTGGCCCGTGTACTGGTACATGTAGTGGTCACGCTGGGCGAGCGGGACCGCCCGAGCCAGCAGTTGTAGATTTATTGTCCGAGGCCCTTCTTTTTCGACCGGATGGTCCGGAGCATCTCGTCGACCATCCGCTGGTCGTTGGGAGCTTGCCGACTTGGAGATGGCACGGCCGGACCGATTGGCGGAGTACCCGGGATCGCCGCCTCCGGAGTCGCCGCCACGTAGAACCACGACTTCTTCCATCGCTCGCTTTGGCGGGCAGCATCGATCAAAGAATGAGGCTTTGGACTTGAGTTGGAATGTCGCCGCCGCGCTAGCATTGTCAGCCTGCTTCCTCGCGGCTGATCCGTCTGTGGAATGATCTTGCCACAAGGGAAGTAGGGCGGCAGCCCAAGTAGCATTCACGTAACGCCACAAAATGGCGAGCGCCGATCTTGTGGGGACCCGATCCAAGGCTGGATCCGTAGTAGGCGCAGGTTGCCGAAGAACAGGACGATGAAACCCTAGCCCCGCTTCGAGATGACTGTGAAACAGATGAATTCCCTCTCTCGCGGGTTTGGGGTCGTTCTCATTGCGGAATACGCCAACAGCCTCGCAGGATCCCGCCTCCTCGAAAGAGGCCAACCGCCTCGTGCATTTGGATCTACCCACGGTTCGGTGGAGAGGGCCATGTGAGGGTTGGTTGGGGTCGGAGAATTTGGTCGGATGGATCGCGATGGGGAAGGAAAATGCGCTTGATCGGAAGAAGTGGTGAGAAGTTGGCTTTACAATCGCCTGCCATTCCCCTTATATAGTGGGTGTTACCCGCCAAATCAGGAAGCCGTTACCGTGCGATGATTACGCCAAAAGTCACCGTTGGATTACCCCAACGGCTAGTTTGACCACGCCTGACGGTCCAACTCTGGCCACTCGGCTCACTGACCCAATCACTATGACAGTGATTCGCCGGCTCGACTCGCCAAAGCCGCGACTTGGATCACTGGTTTTCTCCTTTGTACAGGAGCCCGCCGACGATTCGACTGGATGCCTACTGCGAGCGTACTACTGCCAAAGAACCACCTACGCCTAATCGACGACGGCCTCGGGGACTGCTTGATGGGGATATGCCTCGGGTATACCCGGCGGGGCGTTCGGCCGACCGTGAGTGGCGAGTGGGCCTGCATAACGGCGAGTGGATTAAAGCCCAGCAAGGCACCGAGCGACTGGAAGGTGAAGGCCCAGGCGAGTAGATAGGCCCAGTCGGATTAGGTTAAACGACTACCGAAGCTTTAACTGAATCGGTTGAGATATGTAAACCCTAGGGGAGGTGAGCCTATATAAACCTCCCTATAGGGCGAGTAGAGATACGTTCCATCATACAGCCAAGCGACTCGCTGCCTAGCCGCCGAGCTCGCCCACTGTAACACCACCATAATACAATCTAGCAGGAGTAGGTCTTTACCCTCCGGGGGGCCGAACCTGGGTAAAACCCTGTGTATTTGCCCTCATCTCGCACCGCAGATGGCTGGCCGCCCTTGCCCCTCGTTCTACTACTCGCTGCCGATTGTAGCATCTGCCGTGACTATTCCCACGACACATGTGGTGAGTGTTAGAATCATAAGGAATACTCTTCCTCAAGAGTCCTTTATGGCCATCTGTTTCGGTCCGGTTTCATGTCTGGCTATAATTGTTGGACCAAGCACGGAGAAAGAGGGGTTATGATGGAAGACAATGAAGATGAAGAGAATGATGACAGCTATCCTATGTCCCCTGAATACGGTGGTACTACAATGGAAGACAATGATGAAGAAGAAGTAGAAGAACATGCATCATATGAGTTAGATGATGATCTTGGTTGGGCCATTGCTGATGCAAAGGGAGAATGTGATAGCGAAAGGGAGAGGTTTAAATTTGAGCAGATGTTAGAGGATCACAACAAATTGTTGTACCCTAATTATGAAGATGGCCACAAAAATCTAGGCAGCACACTGGAATTGCTGCAATGGAAGGCAGAGGTTGGTGTGACTGACAATGGATTTGAAAAGTTGTTGAAGATAATGAAGAAGCTGCTTCCAAAGGATAACGAATCGCCTTGATTACGAAGCAAAGAAGGTTGTCGCCTCTAGGATTAGAGGTCTGAAGATACATGCATGCATTAATGATGCATCCTCTACCGCGTGAGCAAGATGCGAGAATTTGGATGCATGCCCGGTATGCACTGCATTGTGGTATAAGATCCGACCAGATGACCCTGGTGATGTTGAGGGGGAGCGCCCCAGGAAGAGGGTTCCCGCCAAGGTGATGTGGTATGCTCCTATAATACCACAGCTAAAATGTTTGTTCAGAAACGAAGAGCATGCCAAATTGTTGTGATGGCACAAACAAGACCGTACGAAAGACGAGATGTTGAGACACCTCGCTGATGGGTCGTAGTGGAGAAAAATTGAGAGAAAGTACCCGGACTTTGCAGGTGACGCGAGAAACTTATTGTTTGGTCTAAGTACAGCAGTCATAGCACATGGCCTGTGACTTTGTGTATCTATAACCTTCCTCCTTCGTTGTGCATGAAATGGAAGTTCATTATGATACCAGTGCTCATCTAAGGCCCGAAGCAACCCGGAAACGACATTGATGTGTACCTAAGGCCATTAGTTGAAGAACTTTTACAACTGTAGCACGGACAAGGTGTACGTGTGTGGGATGAGCACAAACATGAGGAATTTAACCTACGAGCATTGTTGTTCGTAACCATCAATGATTGGCCTTCTCTTAGTAACATTTCAGGACAGACAAACAAGGGATACAATGCATGCACACACTATTTAAATGACACTGAAAGTATTTATTTGGATAAGTGTAAGAAGAATGTGTACCTAGGGAATCGTCGTTTTCTTCCGCCCACACATTCCCTAAGAAGGAAAGGCAGGCATTTCAATGGTGAAGCAGATCACCGGAGTAAGCCTGTCCGTCGTACTGGTGATGATGTATTTGATATGGTGAAGGATTTAAAAGGAATCTTTGGAAAGGATCCTGGCGAATAGTCCGTTCTGAAGGGCGCTGGTGGACACGCACCCATGTGGAAGAAGAAATCTATATTTTGGGAGCTACCCTATTGGAAATTCTTAGAGGTCCGCTCTGCAATCGACGTGATGCACGTGACGAAGAATGTTTGCGTGATACTGCTAGGCTTCTTGGGCGTGTATGGAAAGAATAAAGATACACCAGAAGCACGGCAGGACCGACAACGTATGAAAGACCGAGAAGGCTGGCATCCAGAGTTGTTTCAAGGTACTGCCAACTACGCTCTTACCAAGGAAGAGAAGGAAATATTTTTTGAATGCCTGAGTAGTATCAAGGTCCCTTCTGGCTTCTCGTCCAATATAAAGGGAATAATAAATATGGCAGAGAAAAAAATTCCAAAACCTGAAGTCTCATGACTGCCACGTGCTTATGACGCAGTTGCTTTCGATTGCTTTGAGGGGGCTTCTGCCAGAAAATGTTAGAGTACCCATTGTGAAGCTATGTTCGTTCCTCAATGCAATTTCTCAGAAGGTAATCAATCCAGAAAGTCTACCAGGGTTACAGAAAGATGTGGTCTAGTGTCTTGTCAGCTTTGAGTTGGTGTTCCTACCATCCTTCTTCAACATAATGCCGCACCTTCTAGTTCACCTAGTCGAAGAGATTACCATTCTCGGTCATGTATTTCTACACAATATGTTCCCCTTTGAGAGATTCATGGGAGTCTTAAAGAAATATGTCCATAACCGTGCTAGGCCAGAAGGAAGCATCTCCAAGGGCTATGGAACAGAGGAGGTCATTGAGTTTTGTGTTTACTTTATTCCTGACATTAAGCCGATCGGTGTACCTGAATCACGACATGAGGGGAGACTTAGTGGAAAAGGCACGCTAGGAAAGAAAGCAAAAATATGTATGGACGGACATTCTTTCACTAAAGCAATTCTGCAAAGTTCCACCTTGGTGGCTCCATATACCGAGGTACACAACAATATTGTACGCTCGAACTACCCGGGGCAGTCTGACAGGTTGATTAGATATGAACACATGAAGACTTTTGGCGGTTGGTTGCAGACACATCTCATGAATGACACCACTATTGGAGATCAGTTGTACTTGTTGGCCAGGTCTCCATCTTCAACTATATTGATTTTCGAAGGGTACGAGATAAATGAGAATACATTTTACACGCACGCCCAAGATAAAAAGATCACCAACCAAAATAGTGGTGTCCGATTTGATGCAACGGACGAGAATGGGAAAAAGGACACATATTATGGTTACATAGAGGACATATGGGAACTTGACTATGGTCCTATTGTTTCGATGCAAATGGGTCAAGATGATAGGAGGTTGGGTAACGGTAGACCAGCAGTACAGAATGACAACAGTGGATCTCAATAATCTTGTGTATGGAGACGAACCATTTGTCCTTGCCAATGATGTGGCTCAAGTTTTCTATGTGAAGGACATGTCTACTAGACCGAGAAAAAGGAAAGCTAAGCAAAAGAATACAATATCATACGATGAGCCAAAGCGCCACATAGTTCTTTTAGGAAAAAGAAACATGGTGGGAGTTAAGGACAGGACAAACATGTCAGAAGATTATAACAAATTTCATGAAATTCTGCCATTCAAAGTGAAAACTGACCCAAGCATACCGCTAAATAAGGAAGATGCTCCATGGTTACGGACTAGAAGAAAACCAAAACACTAGATGTGGATGTTGGTGATGTAATAATGTATTAAACCTTTTGTGAATTAATCCTATTTTTTAGAATTTTTGAGATTGCTATAGGCAGGTAGAAAAAACAACATTTGATCACCTGTGCAAACTCACAAGAATACAACAACATCTTCATATTTAGTCCCGGGACTAGGTACACTCAAGAAATTTATTAATATTAAAAACCGGGACAACCGGGACTAGCTAACACTCAGGGCTAAAGCCACCCCCTTTAGTCATAATCATGCCTAGTCCTATAGTACGCAGCTTCAGGGTCTTCTTCGTCATCATCATCGTCACCTGCCACTCTGGGGATCCTCAGCCCAGCCATGGCATATACCGGGGGCACCTGCCACTCCGGCCTCGGATTCACGGCGGGGAAGGGGGGGGGAGGGGTCTCCTGGAAGAACAATGCCTCTACCACCGGGCAGGGGAGGGGCCTTCTTGTGGCTCTGTGGCGGGTGGACTTGTGGGCACCGCAGGCGAGGATGGTCTCCCCCGGTGATGTAGCGCATCACGCCGATGATAGTACGGTTCGCCCACCACAAACGTCGGACGGCTTCGTTGTGGTTCACCGGGGGGCGGGCCATCACCCTCGTACCTAGCGAGCTCTATTTCCTGCTGGTTAGCGAAGAAGGCATTCTAGGTGTCGTAGTTGTCGGGATCCCACTGGGGATCCATCCGCTGCTCCGACGTGAGCTCGTGGTAGAAGTGGTTCATGATGGCCGCCTGTCGAGCGGATCCTTGAGGCACAGGAGGGACAGGAACCCCTCCAGCACTCAGCATCCAGCCGGCGGGCGGCCGGTAGCCCGGCGGGCAAGGGTAGTTGGAGGCGGATAGCGCCTCGGTCTCCTCGAGGGTCAGAATGGCCCAGTAGGCACTGTCCATTGTTGTGAGAGAGGAAGGTGTGGATGTATGGATAGCCATGGCATGGTAGGCCTATATATAGATGGAAAGGGCGGGAAAACATGGCGGGAAGCGGTGGGAAATGACGGGAAATATCTTTAGTCCCGGTTAGTGGCTACAACCGGGACTAAAAGCACCGTTCAGAGGGAAAGGGCGGGAAAATATGGTGGGAAGTGGTGGAAAATGGAGGGAAATATTTTTAGTCCCGGTTAGTGGCTACAACCGGGACTAAAAGCACCGTTCAGAGGGAAAGGGCATGAAAACATGGCGAAAAGCGGTGGGATATGGCGGGAAAAATTCGAAACGGGCATGTTTGTGTGTTGAATCGTGGCATAGTTTGTGATACGGTGCCCATATTGTGCATTCATGTGTATATTGGGATGGCGAACAATGTTGTAGGAGGAAGTTTTCCTTTTCGTTGCTCAGAAAAGGCATTTTCCATTTTCCGAGCGCAAAAAGACGGGTCATTTTGTGAAGCAGCCACCAAAATGCAGTAACAGAATGCTACCATCCCATTTTTCTAAAATACTAGACCACCTTACATGAACTATCTCCCAACCGGGGGATCTCAAACCTTTCTGTCCTTCCTGAGTGAAAAAGACAAATGTCCGCCAAATCGGTAGGAAGTGGGTCCGGTTTAAACTACAAGTACATGATCTAACGCCCGTGATTTTTTGAAAAAATCATTTTTAGACTCACAATATGTTGTTTCTTTATAGATCCAATGCAAGTTCTAACATTCTCATCCCCTATCGTCACGCACGCCGTTTTGACCTAAGTTAAAAACGGGAAAAATTCTAAACGGGCATAAAAAATTCAAAAAAGATCCGAACAATGTAAATCTTGGGAACAACTATATAACAGAGTAGATATAAATTTTATTTCTGCAAATTTTGATATATAATAATTAATTTTCCTAAACCCTAAACCCACAATCCTTTTTTTAAAAGGTTTGGAAAATAGACCTTTAGTCCCGGTTTGTGGTACGGAAAACCCTTTCGCCCCGGTTTGTAATACCAACCGGGGCTAATTATTTAGGGTTATTTTAGGGTTAATTATTTAGGGTTATTTTAGGGTAAATAACCCTAAAATTACCCCTAACTAATTAACCCTAAAATGTCCCCCTTTAGTCCCGGTTTGTACTACCAACTGGGGCTAAAGGGGGGGGGGGTATAAATACCCACCCAGTGCACCTCGGTTAGTGCAACGAACCGGAGGACACAGAGCCACCCCACCATCGCCGCACCGTCTTCCTCCTCTCGTAGAGCCACCATGCCGTCACGCCGTCAACCGCTGCGCCTTCCCTCCCCGCGTCGCCCCTCCTTGCAGAGCCACCGTTATGCCATGTAGTCCTCCCCACGTCCCTCCCAGCGATATAAGCGCGCCATCGTCTGCCGCCTTCGAGCCCGCCGAGCCTCGCGCCAGCCACGCCGTCCACCACCACCGGAGCCGCCCCTCTCCGCGGTGAGCTCTCTAGTTAATTAGTATAGTGTTAATTTTGTTAGTTATTTTGTTAGTGTTAATTAGTTAGTGTAATTTTATTAGTGTATTTTAGGGTTAATTAGTTAGGGTTATTTTAGGGTTAATTAGTTAGTGTTATTTTACGGTTAATTATTTAGGGTTAATTAGTTAGGGGTAATTTTAGGGTTAATTAGTTAGGGTTATTTTAGGGTTAATTTTAGTGTAATTTTTCTTAGAGATTTTAGTTAGTGTTTAATATAGTTTATTTTAGTTAGTGAACTTACTTAGTGTTTAATATAGTTTATTTTAGTTAATACTATTTATTTTCGTCATGTTTAAAGTATATAGGTTTAATTTTAGTGTTTAGGAAATTATACCGATTCCTCATCCTTGTTCACTCGAGGGAACAACGGAGGACTACTAGACTCTGTCGCCGGGAATCCACGGGACTGGGCTCTGCTGGGCTGGCACTGTGAGGTGCTACCAGCCGAGAGACGTGGTCTGGTGAGGAATCTTGGTGTCGTCGTCGACCCAGATCTTCTGTGGTGGCGGCCGAGTGGTCCAGGTGCGGTGCAGAGGGAGCCGGCCCCCGACGAGGTGGTACAACGTCGTTTCAGGGAGGAGGACGAGCACGTCCGACATTACATGTATATTTTAGAAGTCCGGGTCGCCAATACCTGACAGCTTCTTCAGTCACCTTACCCGAGATATTCTCCAGTGATGGTTTCTACTCTTTGGGTGCACACCTCCCGCGGCTCAGTAGCCGGGGCTCGACGTCTTCGCTGAGCTAGATGTGTAATAGGGTACCATCTTTTATTCGAGATGTATTGTTGTTTAATTGGTACTTTATTGTTGTACTAGCTGGATTATTCGAGATGTATTGTTGTTTAATTGGTACTTTATCTTTCTTCATCGCATTGTTTAATTGGTACTTTAATGTGTAATATGGTATATTAAGCTAAATTACTTTATCTTCCTTTATTTTATCACATTAAGCAAAATGGTTTTATCTTTCTTCTGTATTAGTTAAGTTATGGACGGTAGAGACAACGAAGAGCACATCATGTACAACATGATGATGAGGGTACAGGAGGTTACCATTACGATGGAGCAGACGACGATGGAGATGATGATGGCTCTCAATACCTCAACTTGGATGAAGCCGGCGGAAGAGACAACTAAATGCAATAAACATTGGTACCAAATAAAGATTAGTAAAAATACTACAAACATTAAACTAACAAAATATTAATACTAAATACTAGTACAAACATTAATTTTTTAATACTAAATAAAAATTAGTACAAATACTACAAACATTATATTAAACTAACATTTTCGTCGGTGAGGTCAATCAATGACGGCGGTGAAAGCGATGGCCTTGGAGCGGCGAGGAGCTCGTGTGGCAATTGCCTGGCGAGGCGAGTCAGGGCCGGTCGACGAGGGCGGCGGCTAGGTAGACGGAGCGATGATGGAAAATTTCGGCAGCACCTCCTCTGCGCGCGATCGATTCGTCTCCGTCTTCTTTCTCTGTGGCTATGTGGCGTGGGTTGGGCATGCGCACTTATATAGCCCCTCCCTCTAGTCCCGGGTCAAGCCATAACCCGGGACTAAAGACCCTTTAGTCCCGGGCGGTGATACGACCCGGGACTAAAGTCCCCACCTCTAGGCCCGGGCGCAGCCCTGACCGGGACTAGAGAGTTTTTTGGCCGCTTCAGTTTCGCGCTTGAGCCCACCTCTAGTCCCGGGTTAAGCCACGGCCCGGGACTAGAGGGTTTTTTGTAAACTTTCTTATGTTTCCTTTTTATAATTCAAATCAATTAGAAAACTTTGGAAATTCATATCTCCTATTGTATAAAGTCAAATAATACGAATAATATGTATATTATTATCAGAAAAACATAAGGAATCTGAATATATCATCCATGCATCTGTTTGCATCATGTATCAATTGTGCCATTTTCAAATCAAAAGGCAATCACTATTTTTTCATATTTTTGAATTTGACAAAACTTTCAACATGAAAAGTTTTTGAATTTGAATAACTAATCCAAAAATATTTTATGTTTTCTAAAATAGAGAGTTTTTTGTAATTTACTTATTTTTTTATATAACTCAAATCAATTAGAAAACTTTGGAAATTCATATCTCCTATTGTATAAATCCAAATAATACAAATAATATGTCTATTATTATCAGAAAAATATAAGGAATATGAATATATCATTCATACATCGGTTTTCATCATGTATCAATTGTGACATTTTCAAATCAAAATGCAATCACTATTTTTTCATATTTTTGACTTTGACAAAACTTTCAACATGAAAAGTGTTTGAATTTGAATAACTAATCCAAAAATATTTTATGTTTTCTAAAATAGGTATTTTTAATTTACTTATTTTTTAGTTTATATAACTAATTAGAAAACTTTGGAAATTATATAAATCCAAATAAAATAAATAACATGTCTATTATTATCAGAAAAAATAATAAGCATGAGAATATATCATCCATACATCTGTTTGCATCATGTATCGATAATTTCTGTTTGAATAACTAAATTTCTGTTTGAATAACTATTCCGAGGGCCTTTAGTCTCGGTTGGAGGCAATAATCGGGACTAAAGATATTTTCCCGCCATTCTTAGATCCGTCAAGCCACGCGCCATGCTTTCCCGCTATTTATCTCCGCTTTTCGCCATGTTTTCCCGCCATTTCCCTCTATATCTTGGCCAAATGCCTTGGCTACCCATGCCCGTCGGGCTATCGGTTGCACGCCGACTGGATGATGAGTGTTGGAGGGGTTCCTGTCGCTCCTGTGCCTCAAGGTTCCGCACGCCAGGCGGACATCACGAACCACTTATACCTAGAGGTCATGACGGAGCAGCGGATGGATGCCCATTTGGATCCCAACAACTACGACACCTGAAATGCCTTCTTCGCTAACCGGCAGGAAAGGGAGCTCGCCAGGTATGAGGGTGATGACCCTCCCACGGTGAACCACAACGAAGCCGGCCGCCGCCTGTGGTGGGTGAACTGGACAACTATCATCGGTGTGATGCGCTACATCGTGTAGTGAGATCATCCTCGCTTGCGTTGCCTGCAGCCACCGCAGAGCCCCCTCCCCCCACGCGTCATCTAGGTGTAGCGGCATCGTCATCCGGGAGCCTCCTCCCCCATGCGTTGTGAATCCGAGGCCGAAGTGGCAGGTGCCCCCGGAATATGCCATGGCTGCGCTGAGGATCCAGCCATGTGCGCCTAGAATAACAACGATGACAAAGACGAAGATGAAGACGACCCTGAAGCTGTGTACTATAGGGCTAGATATGAGCATGACTAAAGGGCTAGATAATGGGGCCCTTTAGTCCTGATTTTGTAGTCCCAGTTAGGAAACTGGGACTAATGGACTGTTTCCTACTACGACTTTCTCGAACTATGAAGATGTTGTTCTATTCTTGTACTGGGAAGCTAACTAATTTCATATATTAGGGAGTGCCTCTATGACCAGCAGTGTGGATATTCCTTGATCCTTAGGCATCTCCATAGAGCTGGCCATAGTGTTGTCGCTGCTCTCGCACAGCATCTTGCAGTTTATAACTTCTCTAACTAGATCAATATGCCTGTAAGCTAACTAATTTCACATATTAGGGAGTGTCTCTATGTCCAGTAATGTGGAGATGTCTGAGGACTAGATCCTTAGGCATCTCCATAGAAGTCTGTGGCACATATGGGAGCAATGCGCCACAGAAGTTTCTCCCCCTTTTTTATTTTTTTGCAGGAAAAACATCTTCTTTTTGCAATAACTTTTACTCTTTTTGAATTTGGGGGATCTGTAAAACATAAACGGCTTCCAGCAGTCAAAATCGAGTAGGAAATTTCGAGACGATCATTTTGGTATATTAAACTTTTTTCCGACATTGTATCCAAAAGTTTTGGCCGTTTTACTGTCCCATGAACTTTTTTGCAAAATACATCGAAATTCATGTTTTTAATTTTTCCTACCAACTATACCCCAAAATATAACTATATCTCAAAGGAATTATTTTTTGAAATTTTTATCATTTTCATTTATTTTTTACAAAAGTTAAAAGGCGATCCAGTGGGGGTGGTGTTTGGATCTGTTTTCAACTTCTATGGCGCATACATCTAAATGCACCACATAAGTTACAACTTCCATGGCGCATATATAGGTATGCGCCATAGAACATTGGTCAACTGAATTCTGTGGTGGGGCCTACCCTCACTTTCTGTGGCGCATATGTCCATATGCGCCACATAACTTCTATGGCGCATATGGGATGCGCCACTACTATCACGCCACTAAAGTGTAGTTCTGTGGCGCTTATTGAAATGTGCCACAGAAGTCTCAAAAACTTGTGTGGTGCATATTGCCAATATGCGCCACAGATTTTTGTTTAAAATTTCAAAAAAAAACCCGGCCAGATCTGGCCACAGGTGGGGATCACCGGAGGTGGGGGCCGATGGTGGCCAGAGGAAAAGAAGGCCGATGGTGGCCGGAGGAGGAGGAGGTCGCTGGTGGAGGAGAGGAGGAGGCCGCCGGTGGAGGAGGGGCTCGCCGAAGGAGGAGGTGGAGGTCGTTAGTGGAGGAGAGAAGGAGGCCGCCGGAGGAGGACGAGGTCATCGTCGGAGGAGATCACCGGGGTGGAAGAGGAGGAAGGATGAGGAGCTTACCGGGGTGGAGGAGGGAGGAGGAGGAGGTAACCGGGGTGGAGGAGGAGTAGGAGGGAGGAGGAGCTCACCGGGGTGGAGGAGGAGGAGCTCACCGGGGTGGTGGAGGAGGAGGAGGAGGAGCTCACCGGGGTGGAGGAGGAGGGAGGAGGAGGATAAGGTGAGGAAGAAGGGGTGGAGAAGGAGAGAAAACTGGAGGAGGAGAATGATGCAGGAGGAGAAGGGTGGATGAGTGGAAAAGGAGAAAAGAGAGGGAGAAGGGACGGCAGGATTAAAATTTCGAATCCTTCCCAAGACTTCTGGGGCGCATATGGGAGCAATGCGCCACAGAAGTTTCTCCCCCCTTTTTTATTTTTTTGCAGGAAAAAATCTTCTTTTTGCCATAACTTTTTACTCTTTTTGAATTTGGGGGATCTATAAAACTTCAACGGCTTCCAGCAGTCGAAATCGAGTAGGAAATTTCGTGACAATCATTTTGGTATATTAAACTTTTTTTCTGACATCGTATCCAAAAGTTTTGGCCGTTTTACAGTCCCATGACCTTTTTTGCAAAATACATCGAAATTCATGTTTTTTAATTTTCCCTACCAACTACACCCCAAAATATAACTTCCGTGGCGCATATATAGGTATGCACCATAGAACATTGGTCAACTGAATTCTGTGGTGGGGCCTACCCTCACTTTCTATGGCGCATATGTCCATATGCGCCAAAGAAAGTGAGGGAACCCAACCCCGGTGGCGAGTCCACCAAAATTCTATGGCGCATTGTTTCCCTATATGCGCCATAGAAGTGTGAAGATTTCGGTGACGGATTGCCTAAAATGCGCCACTGGAGTTTATCTTGGCGCATGGTCACACATATGCGCCACAGAAGATTTGTCTATCTATAACTAGTTTCCTAGTAGTGCCACTGTAATAGTGTCGCCACTCACTGGCATAGTACCACCACCCACCAAAATAGTATCTCCACTCACTGGCATAGTTCCGCCACCCACATAAATAGTGTTGCCACTCACTGGAATAAAGATGAACCTTTAGTCCCGGTTGGAGACACCATCCGG
The DNA here is from genome assembly GCA_030063025.1 of Avena longiglumis. Classification (NCBI taxonomy): domain Eukaryota; kingdom Viridiplantae; phylum Streptophyta; class Magnoliopsida; order Poales; family Poaceae; genus Avena; species Avena longiglumis. The sequence goes on from CP125979.1 coordinate 107,086,327, forward strand.
GACTAAACATGCTCACACTGGCCCCAGCCTTCCACAATCCCTTAAGTCCTGATTGGTTTCTACAACCGGGACTAAAGATGAAACTTTAGTCCCGGTTGGACACCATCCGAGACTAAACATGCTCGCCTCCCGTTGCTCAGGATAGAGTCTCATATTACATAAATATTTTCTTCTGATTTTTCAGAACATAGTTACATGAAATGTTTAATACATTATTACATATCATTTCTTTGCGTGTGTCCCTTTCTGATTGTGTCATAACCATGGAGCATCTTCATTAATTAACATGATTGTTGGATCAGTGTTCACCGTGAAGGGCAGAATTTCATGAAACTTATCACAATCTTCTGACATGTCTGTCTTGTCCTTCACTCCCACGATGTTTCTTTTCCCTGCAAGAACTATGTTTGGGATTCTTTTAGATTTTTAAAATTCGAAAAGGAAAAAAGTTATTTAAAAAATGATTTTTTAGCAATTTTTATGCCATATTTGGAATCCTCACAGTCGTTCTCCTGCAGCGACAGGATTTTTGCCCATTTTCCTGTCGTGGCAGAACCCGCCAATTTTTTGCCAGATTTTTTTAGTCCTAAATGATGTCTCAAACCAGTACTAAAGGTCTATCTTAAGTGCTGGTTGGAGACACCAACCGCGAATAAAGGGTCTTGCCCACGCCCACACCCGCCTCCACCCCTTTAGTCCCAGTTGGTAATACAAACTGGGACTAAAGGCCCCTTTAAACCAGGACTATAGGTTATCAGCATCCTAGTCACATTAGTCCTGGTTCCTAACTGATATGTCATAAACGTATCTATAATTTTTGATACTCCATGCTTGTTTTGTATTAGATTTCTTATGTTTTGTCTACACTCTGAGGTATTTTTATACATTTTCCGGAACTATCCTATTGACAAGATGTCGCAGTGCCAGTTGCCTGTTTTCTGCTGTTTTTGGTTTGATAAAAGCTAGTAAAGAAATATTCTTGGAATTGGACGGGACAAAAGACAAAGTCAATATTTTACCAGAAGGAACACGGAGTCCGAAGGGCAGCCGAAGTGGGGCCACGGGGCGGCCACACCCTATGGCAGCGCGGCCAAGGGGGGGCTCCAGCCCTAGGTATGGGCCCCCCGGGCGCCCACCTACCTTGCCCCTTCGCCTATCAAGCACCCCGATGCAGAAACCCTAAGAACCCAATCAGATCTCCACGAAACAGTCCGTAGTCTCCGCCACCGTTGTCCCTAGATCGGGAGGATCCGAAGCTCTTCCTAGCACCCTGCCAGAGGGGAGAGATCATCTTGGAGGCCTTCTTCATCACCATGCCAGCCTCCAGAGTGATGCGTGAGTAGTTCACCCTTGGACTATGGGTCCATAAAGTAGCTAGATGGTTGTTTCTCCTCCTTTGTGCTATCATGTTTAGATCTTGTGAGCTCCATTCATGATCAAGATCATCTATTTGTAATCCTACATGTTGTGTTTGTGGGGATCCGATGGATATTGAGATACTATGTCAGATTGATTATTGATTCTATCATGTCTATGTTGTTTGTGATCTTGCATGCTCTCTGTTGCTAGTGGATACTTTGGCCAAGTAGATGTTTGTAACTCCAAGAGGGAGTATTTATGCTCGATAGTGGGTTGATGCCTATAGTAATCTGGGGAAGTGACAGAAATCTCTAAGATTGTAGATGTGATTTTGCTACTAGGGAGAAAACAACAATCCTTTGTCCATGGAGAAATTGTATTGTTTGTTTTACACACTTTGCTTAATGCAATTATCCGTTGCTTGCAACTTAATACTGGAGGGGGTTCGGATGATAACCTGAAGGTGGATTATTAGTCATAGATGCAGTTGGATTACAGTCTATGTTTTATGTTGTAATGCCCAATCAAATCTCGTAGGAGTCAAGATGTCTAGTATATGCATTGTTATGCCTTCTCAATCTGTCAATTGCCCCGCTGTAATTTGTTCAACCAATATGCTATCTATTTTATGGAGAACACCTCTAGTGAACTGTGGACCCCGGTCTATTCTTTATCATTGATATATCATCCACTGTTACCGTTACTGTTTACTTTCTACAAACAATTATTATCTTCCACACTATACGTTTAATCTTTTGTTTTCAGCAAACCGGTGAGATTGACAACCTCACTGTAAGTTGGGGAAAAGTATTATGGATTGTGTTGTGCAGGTTCCAAGTTGTTAGCAACACCGTGGAGTTTTTTTCTTACTCCTATTGGTTCGATAACCTTGGTTTCATAACCGAGGGAAAACTTGCTGCCGTGCTCATCATACCTTCCTCTTGGGATTCCCAACGAGCTCTACATATCTGAGCCATCACTAACACATTCGGGACTAATGCTCCGGAGGGCTTTGGACGAAAGCCCTGTTTTCTACTAGTGGGAGTAAGTATGAACGCCTAGTAATCTCCAATAATGAAATGTGGAGTCATGCATGTATCGGATTTATCCTTCCACTGTAAATTTGCTCGTGCTATATGGTCAACATCCAAGTAGCCTCTGCTTTATCCCCCTCACGTTCGATGGCCAATGTATTTGACTGGTTGTATGGAATTGAGGATAAATACATGACTTTGTTTAGGGTCTGAGCGCTTGCCATTATTTGGTCGTTTTGGCTATGTAAAAATGACAAGATTTTTAATAACATTATGTATTCTTCCGTGCAGGTTATCTATCGGACTACAACTATTCTCCGATCATGGACTACTCTTTAACGTATGGAGTTTCACGACTTGTTTGCGGAGGGGTGTACGTGATTGAAGGATGCGATGGGGGATATTTTTCCTGACATAGATGGTCGCGTGATTTACAGATTGGTCTTCCATAGATCGTGGGTGTTGGTTCTTGTACAACATTTTGTAATTTCCATCTTTAAATTTAATTTGTAGTCATGTGGATTGTTCGGTTGTGTAGATCCTATCTATGCAGAGGCCGGGTGTAAATATTACTTGAGTAACAAAAGGTCCCTTTTCCAAAAAAATGCATATATGGATGAGATACAAGTACCAAGAGCGACGAGAAAAAATAGGTACTATGTGAAATTTGTATTTTGAATATGAACTGTTGTACTACATAAAATATGGGAAGTGCTAGGGGTTCCTCGGGATGGAAACTTTCCGCCCCTGGGTCCCAAGCCATCGGATTAGGTGGATCAACGGTTCAGATCTCTCCCTCCTGCCTCTCATCCTGCTTTTGCTACAGATTTTTCAGTTTTAGCTACATGTAGGAAAAAACAGAATATACTACCTCGTAGGAGACTCTATAGCAAAAATTTGTCCTAATGAAGAAGATCCGACCTTGCCCGCGACTTTCGTCGGTAGACCTCTCCGGAGACCGTATAGTGAATAATTTACACTATTGTAGCAAAACCATAAAACATATGTAGCAAAAAAATTAGCAATTGTAGCAAAAAACCGACATCACCGGTGGCTTGGTAGAAAAAAAATTTGGGTTGTCGTACAAAAATTAATTTTGCCGGAGACTTTCGTCGAAAATGTTGTAGCAAATACTTTATGCTATTGTAGCAAAAACATAGAACAAAAATAACAAAACATTTATACTATTGTAGCATAACCCTGTAGCAAAATATTAAAATACATCCACTGGTTCGTAGCATCACAACCCTTCATTTGTAGCAACGAAGACCACTTCTTGTAGCATCATTGTCCTGCCTGTGTAGCACCACTGTCGTGGCTAGACTGCAAAAACCGTCGACCACACAGGAGCCATGGAGGCACGGTCACGTAGGCGTGCTTGAAGAGTGGAGGTAGGCGGCTTTCGACGAGCTTTAGGTGAGGGCGGCGACCTCTGACGAGCTTTAGGGGAGGGCAGATGCGCGCTTTGGCTGGCAAGAAGCCAGTGGTGGAGCATGACTGCAATATAAGTATGAGACAGATTGTCAACCAAGATGGTAGTATGGGCCAATCAGGCCAGATCTTTTTGATTGTCGATTATTTACCAGATCGGTTGGTTAAATAGGATAATAAAATGAATTTCAGTTTTATAAGACTGGGCCACCACCCAGGTTGGCCTCCAAGACGCTCTGCCCCTGCAAGAAGTCAAGGCGACGCTGATGGCGACTCTGGCGAGGTCTTCCCTGACGGGATCTGCGTGGCAGCGGCAGTCATTCAGCCCATCTCAGGGGGGCGCGACGGATGCAGGACACTGGTGGAAACGGGGATATAGGTCCCGGTTGGTACGGGGCTTTAGTCCCGGTTGCCCAACCGGGACGAGGCAATCGGGACTAAAGCCCTAACCTTTAGTCCCGGTTGCCCCACCAACCGGGACAAAAGGGTGCACACATGGCAGCGGCAGAGGGCGAGGGGGGTGGATAACCTTCTGCCGCGGCAGATATTTGGCCCATTTCTCTGCCGCGGCAGAGAATTCATTTTAGCACATTTTGTTGCCGCGGCAGCATTTTCGCCACTTCTTGTGCCGCGGCAGAGAATTCATTTAGGTTGTTTTATTGTTTATTTAGTGATTTGCACTTATCAATGAAGGAACCTTATATTACATCATGAATATCATGACAATATTACATTCAATACATGGATCGAGTTCATGCACTACATACAAAAGTTGCTATTCGATGCTACCGGCCAATTCCTTCAAAGTTGCTATTTTTACAATCCCTATTGTCTATACACAGCCAAATAGTATTCCCCTTTTGGGTCTAGGACTTCTGCATCCAAGAATCCCGCCAATTCCTCCTGAATTGCTCAGACGATCCTTTGGCGTAAGACCGTCCGTAGACGTTCGATTTGATTTAAAAAGGAGTCACCTATATGAATGAAACTAAACACAATTTGATTGTAATTAAAAACTATAGAAATTGTTTACGACGTGGAGTTGCTCTAAATTTCTGCCCTTCTCATCGCGACGTCCCGGATGAACTCGCAAACATAGTATCCACATAGATTGTTACCGGTCCTCGTCGGGCACTTTACGAGAACAGAGTTCAATCAAAATAATAATCAAGCATGATAATAACTGTATCAAAACTAGAATCAAAGAGATGCGCGGATATAGCTAGTGGTGCTTACATTTAGTGGTTGAAATGTAAGCTCCTCTTTCCAAACACCCCTAGCCTTGTTGGTGAACCGTTTCCAAGCGCTGCCCGGCGTAGAAAATGAATAAAATAAGTTATTAATTACTTGATATCATAAAATTCACGAACGTTGCCGATATAGTGTCGTAATGATTAGAATTACCGCTGGAGAAGTATCTGCATGTCCTTCCACGTCTCAAGGGGTTTATGTTTCGAGTCCATGACTAGTGCACGCCCTTTGTCAAGTTGAATGATTAACAGAATATAGTGGTAGCTGCGAATGCATAACTAATCAATTATATACTTAACATCGAGTAAGCGAAATAGAAAGTGTATAAAGACAATAACACTCACTCGAAGTTGTAAGGAAATAGTATTTCCCTTTTGGTTTCTTGAAACCTTAACGCGTGTACTATATTATCCTCCGTATCCTGGGGTTTTGTTTTGAGATTAGCTTGATGAACCCAATATGGGTCAATGAAGCCAATGTCATAGATTTTTCCTCTTCTACATTCGAGAATCTTCATTATGCATATTACAGTATGATTATATACATGCAATAAACAAGGTGAGAGCTGGAGACTAAATTAATTACAGAATTATTACTTACAGATAATAGGCACTGATGATCGATTTGTCGAAGGCGTCTTGATTGAATAATTGAAATAGTTCATAAAATTCAATGGATATCATGTCATCCATATCTTTCCCATAATGCTTTTTTGTAACCTTCAGCACTATCCAGTTAGCCCCGGCCTTTGTGGCATGCAAGTACCAGTTATGCAATCTTCGCATTTTTGTTGGAAGATTGTTTACCTCCTCAGGTTTGACGAGGTTTGCCGTCGGGTATTTGTATGCTACTTAACTCACGGGAAGAACTCTAATCGATAACTCTGGGCAATACTCATACCTTGAGCAGCGGCATCTTCTCAGACAGTGCAACTACCTACGGATCATACGCTTCGCCCCATATTTGCTTGACCCCACATTGGTTTGGGAAATCACCTTGAGAGGGGCGCAAGTCTATTTTGCTTGTTCTCCAGCTGGGAAACAGATTTCGCTTGCATCGATCTTGCTCTTGAGGCTTTTTGTGCCGCATGTGACTTGAGAATAGAACGCTCATAGTCTGATGACAGCTTTGGCTCGGGCTGATGAAGAGTCTTTAGCATTTTCAACACTTTGCCTTTTTCTTCTTTGGTGCTGGGGAACTCTGGATCTTCGGCCGCCTTAGCTTAGCGAAAAAACGCTGTCGTTTCCGCATCAACGATCGCCGCAGTCTCCTCTTTAGTGCAGTCATAAGCTCTCTTGGGAGGATCCTTTGGTACTTTTGGAAGAGGCTCTTGTTTACGTTTCGGTGATCGCTTACCACGACGCACAGTAGCGGTACGCTTATGCTTTTTATCTTGAGGCACCGGCGATGGCTCCCGCGGCGATGGCTGCGCCGGAGATTGGTGAGGCGACGTAGCCGGGTGAGGCGACGAAGACGGCTGCCGCGGCGGCGACGACCTCGCTGGAGACGGGTGAGGCGGCAGCGAAGATGGCCTTGGCGTGTGATTTCGAAGCACGATACATTCCTTCGGCCATAGAATGGTGACGTTTTTTGCGTCTCCCAGTACAGTCACATCCCCTTCACCTGCAGGGTAGTGAAGATCCAAAACTTCAAAGGTGGGCATGAGTTCATCCACCCCGACAACAGCGTAGCCCTCTAGAACCGGACGACAGTGGTAAGTTGGTGTGGGTCCAATTGGTAAGGCATAGCCGACCGCCACCTTCATTGATATATTCACAACTTTGACATGTAGCTCGCAGTGTGTCATCTCTGTGATATCATCCTTCGGGTAGCCAACAGAGCCATCGTCGGTGCACCATCGTCATCGCCATTGTCATCACCGGGACCTCGTGGAAGCCACCGCTTTCGATTATTCGATAGGCCAAGAGCATCGAATGCGCAGTGTCTTTCTTGAGATGGGCAGTAGTACTTTGCTCTTTAAGTGCGTTAATTTCATCTTGTTGTTGCTTTAATCGTTCTTCAATTAAACACATTCACTCTTCGACTATCTCTTTCAACTTCCGCCTGTGTCCTTTCTCCTCACGGCTTCTATGGATATTTCTTCCTCTCTTGAAACCCAGTCCTCCATGGTTGGGAGCCTCTTGTGCCTCGTGTTCGTCCACCATGTTCCTTATTTCCAAGGGCGAGTGTGAGCTCATCATTCTCTCTATCGGAATGAAGTCCCCATCTTTAACCTTTACTACTTTTCTCATCCTCTCGATTGGCAAGGGTCTTCTTTATGTCGTATGTTATATATATACCTCCTTCCGAGTCCAACGTGCCCCATGCCCGTAAAACCAATTCCTTCCACGTTCTACCCAATAATACATCTGCCTGGGTGATCTTTTTAGCACGATTCATTCTCAAGTTTCTCCCACTTAGGAATGCCACCAGAGCCACCTTGCCCCATAGTATGGTGATACTTCTTGTTAGCGATTCATCTTATTCGTTGCAGACATTTTCTTAGCTTTTTCTGATGTCTTGTATTCCAAAAACTCAGCCTAGAATGGTTTTATCTTCTCAAACTGAATATTCTTGAAATCGGGAGTCTTCTCTTTCACGACATAGTCAAGGTGCAATATTTTCTTCCAGTTGGTGAAACACTGGGCCATCTTCTTCAAATCCTCCTCGACCTTAGCCTCCATGGCTCTCCCATGTTGTAAGGCGTCCTCAACTGGATCCTCCGCATTTGGATCCAGCTCTATCTTCGGTAGATTGAAATTAACCATGAGCCTCTTCCACAGTAAATCTTTGGCGTGGTTAGGGACAAATAAACATGTTCCCTCTTCATCCGCATTATCAGGCCTATTCCAATTTCTAATGGTGATCGGGATTAAGTCCCTAACGATTACTCCGCATTGTGCCACAAATTTGTTTGCGACAACTTCGGGAGCCGTCGGTTTGCCGTCTTCAGCGACATATTCGATCCTGAACCTCTCATGGTCTTCCAACTTTTTGGTTGGGCCTCGTCTGCTCTTTTCAGTAGATTCCTTCGATCTGGAGGGCAAAAATAAGAAAGATCGTCGTTTAAGGGAATATGCCCTGAGAGGCAATAATAAAGTGTTTATTATGTGTATTCCAATTATATGATAGATGTTTATTTTGCATGCTATAATTGTATTAATACGGAAACGTTAATACATGTGTGTTTAATAAACAAACAGAAAGTTCCTAGTTATGCCTCTCTCATAAACTAGCTCGTTGATTAACAAGATGATCAAGGTTTCCTGATCATGGACATTGGATGTTGTTAATAACGGGATCACAACATTAGTGTAATGGTGTGATGAACATTCATCCGAAGTATAGCATTACGATCAAAGTCATTGAGTTTATATTGCTATAACAACTTACGAAGTGATCCTAATCCTTAGACTATGAGATCATGTCAATCACTAACACCGGAAGAGTTTCTTGATAACATCAAACGTCACACCGTAACAGGGTGATTATAAAGATGGATTCAGAACTAATAAAGTGTTATGTTGAGGCTCATGGATCGAGAGCGGAATTTGTTCATCCCGATGACGGATAGATATACTCTGGGCCCTCTCGGTGATATCACATTGATTAGCTTGCAAGCAAGTGATTTGATCACTAGAATGTTATATCACAAGAACGAGAAAAGAGTGCATGTCGGTAACGAGATAAAACTAGGTATGGAGATACCGATGATCGAATCTCGGACATGTAATATATCGTGAAACAAAGGGATTAAGATACTAGCGTAAAACGTTCCGACGATCACAAGAAAGTCATCGTTGAATGTGTGGGAGTCAGTATGGGTCTCCAGATCCCGCTTCTGATTATTGATCCGAGAGGGGTCTCGATCATGTCCGCATTATTCACGAACCGTAGGGTGACACACTTAAGAGACACCGACATCCAATTGGAGCAAATGTTTCATGCCGAAAGAATGAACAAGCGCAGGAATTTATTTCACTAGATACCGAAACTGGTTTTCAGGTGAAATTGCATAAAGTGGTTATGCATGTGAAATAGAATTCTAGCAAGGGGTTATTTGTGAATGTTTGTCATTAAAGTAATTGAAAAAATTCTGAATAAAATAAAAGAGTTTTATTTAATGAGAGTTTGCATTAAATTTGGTGGAAATTTTAATGGGAATTTGAGTGGACTTTTGAGTGGAGGGAATTTAAAGGAGATTTGTGAGTGGAGTGTCCACCCACATGAAGAGGGGATGGCAAGGGGGCAGCCCCATGCGCCGGCCACCCCCTTGGGGTTCCCCCCTCCTCCTATAAAAGGAGCCCCCCTCCTCACTTGTCTCACACACCTCCTCGTGAAGGATCTCTCTCCCCCTCTAGAATTTATCCCCATGGTCTCGGACTAGCGAGATACATGTTCCCGGTGGCTATTCGGCAAGAAAGAGTTGTGCTTCCGCTGCATTGCTGGAGCGAGGAGGCGGAGGTTGCTCGGTGCCTCGAACGTGTGTGCGAGCACGGATGCGCTGCTGATTTGCGGCGCTAGGACTTCCTCTCGATCTTGAGATCGGCAAGAGATCGTCTACATCAACCACGAGTTGAACTCGTTAAGCTTTGTCGGTCTTCAAGGGTATGTTCTCTACAGATATACATCCGCCCGTTGTTTGTATCTAGTAGATAGATCTTGGTATATAGTTCACATAGTAGGAAATTTTTTGTTTTCTATGCTGCGAACCCTTCCGTGGTATCAGAGACGGATCTATGCGTAGATACTTTACACGGGTAGTACACATATGAGTATGTGGGCGATGATGATCATGTTGTTGCTCCTTTGTTGTAATTTTTGATATTGGTGGCATAGTGGGATGAAGCGGCCCGGACAAACTTTACATGTCCTCGCACATGAGACCTGTTCCACGCTTGACATGCAACTAGTTTGTATAAGTGGCTAGCGGGTGTATGTCTCTCCTACTATAGTCAATATCTATTTTGCAAGCGAGTTGTCAACAATTTGATTATCCTCGTTGTGGTTCATGTTCGTAGGTAAGAACGGTTCTATCTCGAAATCCCTAAGCCACGTAAAGCTTGCAATGGATAAATTAGAGGCGTCTAGTTTAGATTGTTGCTGGGCTAGTGTTATGATATGGTAGTGTTGTAAGTAGAAGTATGAGATGATACTCTTACAACACACATAGCGTGTAAAATCCATAGACCTTGGATTTACACATATAGGTATGATAGTGATCATACCACGATGCACATGATAGAGATCATCTGCGGGAACCATATCATTTCACTAATAAACATATGATGTTTTGATAGCATCTTATATTGCTTGTTTAGCGCTTTGTTAGCATAATAAGATGATCCCTCATTTAAATATCAAGATAAGAATGTGTTCTTCCTTTAGTATGCACCGATTATGTTTTCGCCGCTCCAAGACATCACGTGATGATCGGGTGTTCTTGGATCCACGACCATATTTCGGGTGTAAAACAGTTACACACGCGAATACTAAGGTTCTAACTTGGCGAGCCTAGCATGTACAAACATGGCCTCGGAACACGGACCGAAAGGTTAAGCATGAGTCATATAGTTGATATGATGCCCATTTGATGCTCGCCTTTGAAACTATACCGACTCACGTGATGATCGGACTTGGTGTAGTGGATTTGGTTCATGTAATCACCAAAAGGCATGAGGGATGTCGTTTTGAGTGGGAGTTCATTCGTAATATAGATTAGTTGAACTCAATCTATCTTACACTTAGTCTAAACTTTACAAATTCTGTTGTAGATGGCACCACCGCTTTTAATTTCAATGTGTTCATGGAGAAAGAGAAACTAGCAACGAACGGTAGCAACTTTACCGAATGGGCCATGAATTTGAGGATTCTCCTCTGCTTTGCACAAAAGCAATATGTGCTAGAAGCGCCGTAGGCCCCCACCTTTAGATGATGCCCCTGACGAGGAGAAGAATGTCTATCAGACTCGTCAGGAGGACCACAACTTAGTTCATTGCGGCATATTGTATGGGCTAGAGCCGGAACTTCGAAAGCGTTTCGAAAACGGCAATGCATTTGATACAATGGGTGAGTTGAAAATGATTTTCGACACACATGCTGCTGTAGAGAGCTACAACGCTTCAGAAAAGTTCTTTAGCTGCATGATGGAAGAGCACGGCTCCGTTAGTGAGCATGTACTCAAGATGTCGTGTTACGCCGATAAGCTTGTGTCCTTGGGAATATCGATTCCCATTGACTTAGGCATCCATCGTGTTCTGTAGTCTCTGCCACCTAGCTATAAGAGCTTCGTGATGAACTATAATATGCAAGGCATGAAGAAGTCTCTCCCAAGCTTACCAATGCTTAAAAGCTGAAGTGGAGATCAAAAAGGAACATCAAGTGTTGATGATCAATAGGAACACTGGTTTCAAGAAAGACAAGAAGGGAAAGCGGAAGGAAGTAAGGCGGCAAGCTTTGCAGCGCTGAAAAGAAACCCCGAGTTGGACCTAAGTCGATTCCGAAAAGTGCTACTATTGTAAGGGGATCGCCATCGAAGCGCAATCGCCCCAAGTATCTGCGCACAAGAAGGCCGGCAAGGCAAACAAAGGTATATATGATATACATGTTATTGATGTGTACTTGACTAGTGCTCGCAGTAGCACTGGGTATTTGATACCGTTCGGTTGCTAATATTTGTAACTCGAATCGGGGCTCTGGAACAAGCGACCGCTAGCAAGGGGTGAGGTCAAGATGCGTGTCGGCAATGGATCAAGTGTTGATGTGATCGCCGTTTAACACGCCTCTCCACTTGCCGTCGGGATTAGTTATAAACTTGAATAAATGTTATCCGGTGCACCTTTGAGCATGAACATTGTATCCGGATCGTGTTTGATGCGAAGTGGTTATTCATTTAAATCGAGAACAATGGTTGTTCCATTTATATGAATGAAATCTTTTATGGTCATGCACCGATGATGAATGGTTTATTTCTATTAGATCTCGATGATAATATTACACATATTCATAATGTTGATGCTAAAAGGATTAAACTTAATGATGATATATCCGCATATATGTGGCAATCGCCGCTAGGTCATATTGCGTTAAAAGCATAAAGAAGCTCCATTCGGATGGACTTTTGGAATCACTTGATTATGAATCATTTGATACATGTGAGCCATGCCTTATGGGCAAGATGACTAGAAACGCTTTTTCGGTTCAATGGAACGGCATGATTTATTGGAAATCATACATTCTGATGTATGTGGTCCAATGAGTGTGTCGGCGCGAGGTGGATATCGTTATTTTGTTACTTTCACGGATGATTTGAGTAGATACGGTTATATCTACTTGATGAAACACAAGTCTGAAACCTTTGAAAAGTTCAAGGAATTTCAGAATGAAGTGGAAAATCATCGTAAAAGAAAGATCAAATTTCTACGGTCCGACCGTGGAGGTGAGTATCTAAGTTACGAGTTTAGAACTCACATGAAAGAGTGTGGAATTTTTTCACAACTCACACTGCCGAACACCACAGAAATGGTGTGTCGAACGTCAGAATCGCATTTATTAGATATGGTTCGATCTATGATGTCTCCGACGGACTTGCCGTTGTCATTTTTGGGTTATGCACTAGAAACTGTTGCATTCACTTTAAATCGGGCACCATCTAAATCCGCTGAAAAGACACAGTATGAATTATGGTTTGAAACAAACCTAAGTGTCATTTCTTAAAGTTTGGGGATGCGATGTTTATGTGAAGAAACTTCAACCGGATAAACTCGAACCCAAAGCGGAAAAATGCGTATTCATAGGATACCCGAAAGAAACTATTGGGTATTCCTTCATCACGATCCGAGGGCAAGGTTTTTGTTAAGAATGGATCCTTTCTAGAGAAAGAGTTTCATGAAGGTGTGAGTAGTCGGAAGGTAGAACTCAAGAGGTTGTGGAACCTTCTCTTCAAAGTATGGCGGTAGCGCAGCCGGAAGTTGTTCCGAGTTGGCTCCACTGTTGCTGAAGAGGGAACTAATGATAATGATCATGAAACTCCGAAGAGAGTACTACCGAACCTCGCAGGTCAAACAGACGCTGCAGCCCCGAGTCAGACGGAAATCCTGTCATGAATTTCATGGTTGATGAAAATGATGACCTGCGACGTATGAAGAAGCGATGATGAGCCCGGATTCCAAAAATGGTTAGAAGCCATGAAATCCGAGATGGAATCCATGTATGAAAATCAAGTTTGGAACTTGGTGGAATTACCTCACACCGAAAGGCCGTGGAGAACAAATGGATTTTCAAAAGGAAAACTGATCTCGATGGTAATGTGACCGTCTATAAAGCTCGACTTGTCACAAAGGGGTTTCGACAAATTCAAGGAGTTGACTACGATGAGACTTTCTCCCTAGCGATGCTAAAGTCAGTTAGGATTATGTTAGCAATTGCTGCATATTTCGATTATGAGATATGGCGATGGATGTCAAAACCGCTTTCAATGGTAATATTGAAGAAGAGTTGTATATGATACAACCAAAGGGTTTTGTCGATCCTAAGGATGCTAACAAGGTGTGCAAGCTTCACGATCCATCTATGGATTGAAGCAAGCATCACGAAGTTGGAATCTCCGCTTTGATGAGGTGATCAAAGAGTTTGGATTTGTCCAAACTTATGGAGAAGCTTGTATTTACAAGAAAGTGAGTGGGAGCAATGTGGCATTTCGATATTATATGTGGATGACATATTATTGATCGAAATGATATAGATCTTTAAACAGTGTTAAAAGTTATCTAAACAAAGAAATTTTCAATGAAGGACCTAGGTGAGCGTCATACATATTAGGCATAAAGATCTATAGAGATAGATCTAGGCGCCTAATAGGGCTATCGCAGTACATACCTTGATCAGATTTTAAAGAAGTTTAAAATGGACGAAGTAAGAAGGGTTCTTACCTATGTTGCAAGGCAATACATTGAGTAAGACTCAAAGTCCGGCCAGCGGAAGAAAGAGAGATAATGGACAAAGTCCCTATGCTTCACCATAGGCTCTATAATGTACGCCATGCTATGTACAAGACCGGATGTGGCACATGCTATTAGTTTGACTAGTAGGTACCAATCGGATCCAGTTGAACATCGGATAGCGGTACAAGAATATCCTTAAGTACTTACGAAGAACTAAGGATATGTTTCTTGTATACGGAGGTGAAGAAGAGCTCGTCGCTAAGTGTTATGTCGACGCTAGCTTTGACACCGATCCGGATGACTCTAAGTCTAAATCCGGATACGTATTTCTCATGAATGGCGGAGCGGTTAGTTGGAGGAGCTCCAAACAACCTGTGGTAGCGGGATCAACAACGGAGGCCGAATATGTTGCTTCTTCAGAAGCGGCTCAGGAAGCAGTTTGGATGAAGGAGTTCATATCCGAACTAGGAGTGGTGACAAACGCGTTGGACCCAATGGTGATCTATTGTGACAACAATGGTGCCATTGCCAATGCCAAAGAGCCAAGGTCTCACAAGCATTCCAAGCATATTAAGCGCCGGTTTCACTCCATCCGCGAGCATGTCAAGGATGGAGATATAAAGATTTGGAAAGTACATACAGATCTCAATGTAGCAGATCCGTTGACTAAAACTCTCCCTAGAGCAAAACATGATCAACACCAGAACTCAATGGGTGTTAGATTTATCACTATGTAACTAGATTATTGTCTCTAGTGCAAGTGGGAGATCAAGGAATATGCCACGAGAGGCAATAATAAAGTGTTTATTATGTGTATTCCAAGTATATGATAGATGTTTATTTTGCATGCTATAATTGTATTAATACGAAACGTTAATACATGTGTGTTTATAAACAAACAAAGTTCCTAGTTATGCCTCTCTCATAAACTAGCTCGTTGATTAACAAGATGATCAAGGTTTCGATCATGGACATTGGATGTTGTTAATAACGGATCACAACATTAGTGTAATGGTGTGATGAACATTCATCCAAGTATAGAATTACGATCAAAGTCATTGAGTTTATATTGCTATAACAACTTACAGTGATCCTAATCCTTAGACCATGAGATCATGTCAATCACTAACACCTAAGAGTTTCTTGATAACATCAAACGTCACACCGTGTAGGTGATTATAAAGATGGATTCAAAACTAATAAAGTGTTATGTTGAGGCTCATGGATCGAGAGTGGAATTTGTTCATCCCGATGACGGATAGATATACTGGGCCCTCTCGGTGATATCACATTGATTAGCTTACAAGCAAGTGATTTGATCACTAGAATGTTATATCACAGAACGAGAAAAGAGTGCATGTCGAACGAGATCAAACTAGGTATGGAGATACCGATGATCGAATCTCGGACATGTAATATATCGTGAAACAAAGGGATTAAGATACTAGCGTAAAAGGTTCCGACGATCACAAGAAAGTCATCGTTGAATGTGTGGGAGTCAGTATGGGTCTCCAGATCCCGCTTCTGATTATTGATCCGAGAGGGGTCTCGATCATGTCCGCATTATTCAAGAACCGTAGGGTGACACACTTAAGAGACACCAACATCCAATTGGAGCAAATGTTTCATGCCGAAAGAATGAACAAGCGCAGGAATTTATTTCACTAGATACCGAAACAGGTTTTCAGGTGAAATTGCATAAAGTGGTTATGCATGTGAAATAGAATTCTAGCAAGGGGTTATTTGTGAATGTTTGTCATTAAATTAATTGACAAAATTCTGAATAAAATAAAAGAGTTTTATTTAATGAGAGTTTGCATTGTGGAAATTTAATGGGAATTTGAGTGGACTTTTGAGTGGAGGGAATTTAAAGGAGATTTGTGAGTGCAGTGTCCACCCACATGAACAGGGGAGGGCAAGGGGGCAGCCCCCATGCGCCGGCCACCCCCTTGGGGTTCCCCCCCTCCTCCTATAAAAGGAGCCCCCCTCCTCACTTATCTCACACACCTCCTCGTGAAGGATCTCTCTCCCCCTCTAGAATTTATCCCCATGGTCTCGGACTAGCGATATACATGTTCCCGGTGGCTATTCGGCAAGAAATTGTTGTGCTTACGCTGCATCGCTGGAGCGAGGAGGCGGAGGTTGCTCGGTGCCTCGAACGTGTGTGCGAGCACGGATGCGCTGCTGATTTGCGGCGCTAGGACTTCCTCTCGATCTTGAGATCAGCAAGAGATCATCTACATCAACCACGAGTTGAACTCGTTAAGCTTTGTCGGTCTTCAAGGGTATGTTCTCTACGGATATACATCCGCCCGTTGTTTGTATCTAGTAGATAGATCTTGGTATATAGTTCACATTGTAGGAAAATTTTTGTTTTCTATGCTGCGAACCCTTCAGTCGTTACTATTTCTATATAGATAGCAGATGATTAATTAATGAATTGATTATATTACATGCACCTCGCCGAGCGTCGTCTTCGACATTACAAGGCATCGCTTTCCTCATGAAGGCAACACCTTCAACCTCAAACAAGTCGTCTATTCCGAAAAGAGGATCACCTCACCGAGTTGTTCGTAAACGTTGATACGTCTAAATTTTCTTCCCACGGATCACACCTTGGATCAACTCTTCCTTTTCTTCGCCTCGACGTGGGTCCATATTTTACGCATAGGTGGAAAACGAATAAGTCAAAGCGGCTAAAGGAGAAAGTTAAGTACGGTGTTGAGAGATATAAACCCTAATTCAGAGAAACCCTAATATATACATACACAATAATAAAATGAAGAGAAACCCTAAACCCTAAACCTAGCTACAAAAAGGAAACCGTGTAGTAGATAGGCACATCGTCGAACCCACATGCACCTAAGGGGTATTAATGATTCCTTATCTAAGATAGGGCTTTTAAGTTGCTTGACAATGTGAATCGGTGCGGGCTACCCACAAGGATCGATGGGGCGAAGACCAATAATACCAAACTAATTAATAAACCTAATAATACCTAACTAATAATAAACCTAATAATCCAAACACCGAAAAGAAAGGGAAACAATCAACACATGGCATCGATGCAATTCTCAATCAAGTATGATGATCTTACAAGTTAATTTTCATTGGAATGTAACCCTAAGAAATGCTCGACAATTTAATCGGGGTTCCGAGGGGTGAAAACCCTAACTCGGGGAAACTCCGGAACATATGAGAGGGGTGCATTTGTTCTTCTAATTATACTTGTCATTTAAGTTGTTGAACAATGCATGATTATAGGTTAAATAGATAGGTTTCATTTTTCTGAACAATTTGATATATTATTTGTATTTTTCTGACTTATAAATAAAAAGATATTGAATTTACAAGTTTATATCAATTTCTGGAATTATTAAATCATTTAAAATTGAATTACCGTGTCAATATGACATTAGCAAAGGGTTGGTTTTTTACCAGACAGAACCTAGCCATCTGTGTGATCTTGGGCCTAGGCCACATCGCAAGCCACCGTGGTGGTCAAAGGTCGGCCAGGCCGTGGGCCCACGTCGGTGGCCGGTGACGTCATCTCGGCGGCCACCGTCGGGTGCTCACCGGGGACGGCGCTGTGAGGCGTGCGGGGCGACGGGGCTAGGCTTGATCGAAGCAGCGCGTCACGGTAGGCAATAAAGTGGCAGCGCCGCTCGAAGAATCTCACCGGAGCTAGGCGCACGGCGGGCAGCGGCGGCGGTGCTTGCAGCGACACGACGCGTGGCGGCTACAACAAGCAAGCGGGAAAACGGAGGGCACTGGGAGGTGCAGAGGCTCACCGCGCGTTAGAGAGAGGCGGCGCCGCTCCTTCTTGGTCACCGGAGCGTCGCCTCCGTCGAGCTCGAGCGGCGGCGGCGTCGGGCAGGGGGGAAGTAGCTGGTGCGCGCACGGACGGAGGCGGCGGTGCTGGCGGACGGAACGCGCGGGCTCGGGCAGCCTGACGGCGTCGGGGGCGGTTGTGCGCGCGTCGGTGAAGCAGAGAAGTGAGATGGGGAAGGGAAGAAGAAGAGGAGGGGCGTCAGTTATAACCAAAGGACCTTTAGTCCCGGTTGTTGGCTCCAACCGGGATTAAAGGGTTATACGTCCCGGTTGGAGCCAGCAACCGGGACGTATACTACAATATTTTCAGCAGACCAAGGGTTGGCGCGCAGGGGATCTTTAGTCCCGGTTGGTGGCTCCAACCGGGACACATTCCCCTGTTTTAAAAAAATTTGAGGTATTTTCTCTCTGTTCCTGCCTTATTTTTTATTTTGGGGTTTAAATTTGTATTGTTTTTTAAATGATAATTAATTTGGAATTTAGAAAAACTTTAAACATAAAAAGTGTTTGGATTTGAATAAATAATTCAAAACCATTTTACATTTTAAAATAATTAATGTAACCATTTAAAATATGAACCATTTACTATTAAAATGAATTAACTTATATTTTTTTAATATCAATTTGGAATTTAGAAAAACTTTAAACATAAAAAGTGTATGGATTTGAATAAATAATCCAAAACCATTTTCTATTTTAAAAAAATAATTAATGTAACCTTTTAAAATGAATTAACTTATATTTTTGAATATTAATTTGGAATTTAGAAAAACTTTAAACATAAAAAGTGTTTGGATTTGAATAAATAATTCAAAACCATTTTATGTTTTAAAAAATAATTAATGTAACCATTTAAAATATGAACCATTTACAATTTAAAATGAATTAACTTATATTTTTTTAATATCAATTTGGAATTTAGAAAAACTTTAAACATAAAAAATGTTTGGATCTGAATAAGTAATTCAAAACCATTTTCTGTTTTTAATGGGCGGAAAAAAAGGACGGAAAATAATGGGCGGAAAGAAATTTTGATTAGGATAGAACTGGAATTAAAGTACATAACGGAACTAACACAAAGTTACATAGAAGAACTGAAAATTAAGATACATGGCCAGATTAAGCCGCAATAGGCCGAACTTGTTTTGCAATGTTGGAATAATTCAGTCATGCTCCTCCCTACACCTGTAATACTCGCCACTGTAGTCGTCGTACTCGCCGCGGCCGTCGTCGCTATCGTCGTCGGGGTCTCCGTAGTTGAACCTTGAAGGTTGAGTACGAGTGGGCTGGACTTGAGGGTAGCTCAGGCGGGGGCTAGAGTCGGCGGCCGTGTCGTAGGCCATGACGCTCTGGAGAGTCCGGCCGCGCCACCATAGCCGACGGCCGGCCTCGTTGAAGTTCGGAGGAGGTGGGCCCTCCTCGTGTGTGGCATCCCGCAAAACCACTACTAGAAAATCGATTGGTGTTTTTGTTTTGTGCATCATCATTAGATCATGCCCATGTCATCATGTCATCATGCCTCATTGCATTTGAGCATCATATCAAACCTTGCAATTGATTTGTCTTGCTTATGTTGTGCTATCACAATACCTCTTCCCTTTTTCTTACTCTCTATTTTGATTTGGTTTTTCCGAGGTTGATCGAGCGTGTGTTGCTATTGGTGCACCCCGGCCGGGTAAAACTTTCTGAAAGCCATGTCCGCGGTTATGGACGACTTGGAGCACAGTATCTCGACCATAGACAAGCATAACTAAAGTTTATTGCTATAAATTTGACTTTATAATGACTAGTAATCAGCTTCACTATAATGGAATGGCTAAATAATACTGCCCATAATTGCTTGTTTGAAGTGTCGCTTGCGACCATTGTACCTGACTAGTAAGTATGGCAATTACAACGGAATGGCTGAATAAAAGTACCAACAACTGCTGGGTTTTGGGTTTATCTCATGCTATCTGTATCTGATTAGTAATTGCCGCAACTATAACGGAATAGTTAATTAAAAGTGCCCACTGCTTACTTTATCAGGACGATTATCTAAACTTGACTAGTAAAGTGCCGCAACTATAACGGAATAAATAAAACTGCCAACGGTGTGAGTTCCTCGGTTGACTTCCTCGTTTGGTCTCGAGGGGGAAACGCCAGGACGGGTTTGTTTGATGGTAGTACCAGGTTGGATCCGGTTAGGTCTTTCTTACCCCTCTCTGATAGCCGCCAGTTGAATCGAGTCTCTATAGGTTGTTTAGTGCATGCTGCCGCTGCCGTTTCAGTCCACCATACCTATGTAGGCGAGGACCGCCGAATTCTAGCCTCGCCGTCTTGGCCTCGATCGACGCTCCTCTTTTCCTTTGCCCTTTGTCGGCACCTTTTGTTTAAGAAGGTTTTGAGATCGACGTCGTTAGCGTGGTTACCCTTCCGCTTGGCAGCAGGCAGGGTTATGGACGCCATTGGTTATTCTTCAGGGCTCTTAGCCCCATTTGCATCTTGTCCGTAGCTGGACGCGCTATCGTTTTCAAGGTGATTTGGATCTTTGTATATTATATCTGTATTCTTGACTCATTGAGTCGCTGTTGTATATATATCTGTTCTGTGGGTCCCATCGAGGACTGTTGTGTAATGTTATTACTTCGTTTTCCACCCGCACGAAAGTTCCTGGTGGGCACCTTTGAATCGTTTCTATGCGTGTTTTGGCGGGTTTTCGCTAAACTTGCATAGGTCCGATTCTGAGGGTGCTACAGAGTGGTATCAGAGCTCAGCAGTTGCGATACCCCACAAGTCCAGCCTGTAGGATAACCTAGCTAACGGCCGAAGTAGAGTGTCAAAACTATCTTTGCAAAATCGGTTGGATAGTTCTGGTTAGGTCTGATTTTATTCCTTACCCCTCTGTTATTCTCCTCTTACCTCTACGTGTTTGGAATCCGCTCTCGTCTTTTTCTTCGAGTCCAGGATTTCTCGTGGTTGGGATTCCGTCGTACCTTCAGGGTTTCGCTCCCTCCTTTGATAACGGTGTTCTACCGTCCGGTGTTCAAGCTGCCTGAGGAATCCGTCTGCTGTGGTACCACTCTTTGTTCCTTGTTTGTGCCTTCCGGTGTTTTCCGACACGACGTCATCATCTACACCAGATCCGATGCAGAGTCTGCATCACTCCCTTGTTTCTGTACCTCGATTGTCGAGATCTTCAGTCTGCTTCCGAGAGTTGGTTGCATAATCCGCCTATTCGTGTGCAGAGTAATGGTTTGGGTGCACGATGGACTGATCACCATCCGACTACTCTTATCATTCGCTCTTGTACATCGAATCAGTGGATCCAGCAGTTTTACTCCGTCCACGGAAGTTAGGGGTGGCTTATTTGTGGATACCTCTACCTTCGACCTTTTGATCCCGGAGTGTTCTCTCGACGATCACGGACAACTACCTCTTGTTAGTGGTGTCGCGAGGATCTACACGAAGCGAGAAGACGCATATCGCCGACCTTCCTTCCGGTACCATGAGGCGGATCTCGAGGGCGAGATCCCTTGTTAGTGGTGTAGAATTGTGGCATCCCGCAAAACCACTACTAGAAAATCGCTTGGTGTTTTTGTTTTGTGCATCATCATTAGATAATGCCCATGTCATCATGTCATCTTGCCTCATTGCATTTGAGCATCATATCAAACCTTGCAATTGATTTGTCTTGCTTATGTTATGCTATCACAATACCTCTTCCCTTTTTCTTACTCTCTAATTTGTTTTATACAAACAAGGACAATTGCTAGGGTCCAAATTTTTCAAAAGAATCTTTTGTTCTTTTACTAAAATCCTAATCTTATAAAATGCCCAAATTGACGCATACACATATTATGTATGTGGGCATTCCCTCTGTCTCATATGCTAACTCCCTCTAGTCTCTTTGGTTGCCCTGAATCCCCTTGTTCAAAAATCCCTGCAGAGAATTCAAAACAAGTGAAGAGTCAAATGATTTTGTAAAACAATCAAACAACAAACATAAAAAAACAGAAAATAAAATAGAGAGAATCCTGGCCTAGCCGCAACAGCCCAAAGCAGCCCAGCAAAACCCACCTGCCCCTCCCCTCTTGCCTTCTTCCTGGAACCGAACACGCATCGAGCGTGAGCTGCTGGTGGCCGACGTCAGCGCACCACACCACCACACAGCCTCCATCCTCATTTTTTTCCTTTGAGACAGTCCCTCAAAACCTAGTTCTTCCCCTCGAGCCGCCGCCGCCACCTCCCTCTTCTATGTGTCCTTTTTCTCTTCTCTACAAGCTACTCACACCCACCACCGAAGGATTCATGGCCGTGCCGTCGACAGGATTGCCTTCGACCCCTTCCAAGACCACCAAGAGCTCCGCCTCGACACCAAGATTGTCCTCGCACAAGGAATCCAGCCAGGAGCCCCTGCAACATCACCTATGTCGCCATCATCCTCATGAACGGTCGAGCACGTACTCAACAAATATGTCGCCATCTGACCTCCTCTGCCTCATCCAAGTACAGCCCAAGACCCCCGGTGAGCTAGCTGTTCCGTTCCCTTTCTTCCCCTTCTTTCTCGTACACCGTAGCCGCCGGTCCACTCCCGCTGAAGCTCGAGCACATCTCTGCCATGAAGAAAACGATCTTGTAGTCCGTGTTTAGTCCGTCAGTTAACCAAGTGTTTCCGCTCTGAAACTGCCAAGATGTAGCCCGATCCCGTGCGTCTTGGCGAACCTCGCTTGGAAGATTTTGTTCCTTGAAGAACCCAGCTCTCGCCAGCACCAACTGAGTGCAAAACCGAGCACTATGCCACTCTCAGTCATCTCCCGAAGATCATCGGATTTCTCTGTCGGGAACTGTCGGCAGTTCGTCAGTGAAACACATCCTTTTGTTCTCTGTTTCCAGCAAGCTCATTCTTGTGCTTCCCTGTACACCATTTCGCCTTGTATGTTTCTTCCCACGCTGCGTCGCCGGTCTGAGGTTGTCGCCAATGCCAACACCACCATTCCACCTGCGAAGCGGACGCCAACCAGTTGCCACCACTCGTCTGTCTCTCTGTCACAAGAATGCGTCCATGTATGTGTCAAGTCCGAACCTAGTGAGACTCTTGTTTTCACCTGCCTGCCTATTAGCTTGAGCTAGCTAGTTTTGCGAGATGAATCGATTCAGCTGCTAGCTAGGCAGCTTGCTTAGCTCGCATGCGCAAAGGCTCTGCTAGGTACGAAATTTCTGGTGGCGCACCACTTCCCTGTCTAGCATATGCATTTAAATCTTTTCGCTCGTCGGTTGATCTATTTCCCAGTAGACCCAGGTTCATGTCCCAGAAGATTCAGGTGTCTCTGTTTTCTGTCTCCACATTGTAAGTTTAGAAACATTTAAACTAGCTCCTGGTTTAATCTTAACAACAATCTAAACAATTTAATTATGGTTTGAATAACAATGTGTTTTGAAATTAAAAAAATGAACTAGTTCGGAAAGTCACTCGTTTTATTTTTGGAACATTTAAAAATGCTTCAACAATAAATATACTTGTTTAAACATTGAAAGGGGTACTTGCATAATTCTCAAACCATCGCTCCAAATAAAATAAGCTATATGCATATATGTTTTATTTATCAGAAAATTACAAAGAACATGATCATTGCTTTTACACATGTTTCATTGTGCGGTAATTTTGCATCCTCAGCTAATATTAACTTATGGGACATTTGGGCATGTTGTTTTCATTGCATTTTAAACTTAAAGTAGATCATCTATGCCCTGCTTTCCCATGCTAATGAACATTTAAATTGATGGTTAAAAAAAACAACTTGAATCATATCTCTTAATTGGGTTCGCAAAATAAAACATATTATATACGTTGTGTTATCATTAAAATGCAAGGATTAATAATGTGCTATCCAAAATAAATTCTTAACAATTAAAAATTTCGAAATTATTTTAAATGCTATCAAATGCCTATTTCTTAATAAATCCATAACTATGAAACAGTAACTCCGAATTCAACAAATGATATGTCTAAACCGATCAGCGCGACGAGCTTTTTCCAACTATGCATTTCATACTTGTCATTTCCTACATCATATCATGATCATGCCGGTTCTTCTGCATTAGTTGTAATTATTGCATCGCTGTTTTTTTTTCTAGTGCCTTGCTTCTTTCCGGATAGGACGATGAGATGTTGTGAGCTTCGACAAGTTCTTCGCATGTGAATCTTCGGCAATGTTTTCAGGCGAGCATCTCCCCCTTTCTACCTATCTTACTTTTATAGCATTTATTCCCTCCTGTTGATCTACTGCTATCTGTGTTGCGATGCTCTAGTTTTCGTACCGTGATATCCCTTGCAGCCTTATATTGCATTGGACACATCCTATTACCTGTTGTTTGGTACATAGTTGGACTTGCGCGTCGTAGTCGCTTGCTCAAGTGCTGTTGCGTGTCGTCCAGTACCACAGTTGTTGGAGTATGGCCGAGTGTTTATTGTTGGAGATGATCATGGCTTTACTTATCGTTCACTTTAATTCCTGTTTAACAACTAAAATTGAAGTAGGTAAGCAGAGGCACAGGTGGGCAATAGATGTTATTTGGTTGTTAACCGTCCACTTGTGTCCCGTAGGACCCCGAGTACTTGATACTTGTTCCTTGAATTTTCGCGCTATCCATATCCGGGAGGATTATGGGACCCCCCTGAGCCAGAGCTTGATTCATTCTTATTTCTTGGGGCCACAAACTAGTTTGAGGTTTTATTTACTATCCTGTACTTATGTCATGCTACTTCTGTATTTAAATTGTGCGACAAATAGCACACTGTACTGTTTAGGAATTGTGACCCGTTTACGCGGTATCGACAAGCCCAGTTTTGGGTTCCCAGTCGCTTACAGCCGGCCCCACAAACCTTGGGTCCGTCTCGGAGCTAGCTTACTTCGTGGCGGGTTCTACTTTAAGGGGTGGCCCCCTGAAATATTTCTGAATCCTGTGTTTGCTTTGTCGTGAAAGCCTCGTTGGGTTTTGATTTGGTTTTTCCGAGGTTGATCGAGCGTGTGTTGCTATTGGTGCACCCCGGCCGGGTAAAACTTTCTGAAAGCCGTTTCCGCGGTTATGGACGACTTGGAGCACAGTATCTCGACCATAGACAAGCATAACTAAAGTTTATTGCTATAAATTTGACTTTATAATGACTAGTAATCAGCTTCACTATAATGGAATGGCTAAATAATACTGCCCATAATTGCTTGTTTGAAGTGTCGCTTGCGACCATTGTACCTGACTAGTAAGTATGGCAATTACAACGGAATGGCTGAATAAAAGTACCAACAACTACTGGGTTTTGGGTTTATCTCATGCTATCTGTATCTGATTAGTAATTGCCGCAACTATAATGGAATAGTTAATTAAAAGTGTCCACTGCTTACTTTATCAGGACGATTATCTAAACTTGACTAGTAAAGTGCCGCAACTATAACGGAATAAATAAAACTGCCAACGGTGTGAGTTCCTCGGTTGACTTCCTCGTTTGGTCTCGAGGGGGAAACGCCAGGACGGGTTTGTTTGATGGTAGTACCAGGTTGGATCCGGTTAGGTCTTTCTTACCCTCTCGATAGCCGCCATTGAATCGAGTCTCTATAGGTTGTTTAGTGCATGCTGCCGTTTCAGTCCACCATACCTATGTAGCGAGGACCTGAATTCTAGCCTCGCCGTGCAATCGCCTCGATCGACGCCTCTTTTTCCTTTGCCCTTTGTCGGCACCCTTTTGTTTAAGCAGGTTTTGAGATCGACGTCGTTAGTGGTTACCCTTCCGCTTGGCCTGGGCAGGGTTATGGACGCCATTGGTTATTCTTCGTGGCTCTTAGCCCCATTTGCATCTTGTCCGTAGCTGGACGCCGCTATCGCTTTTCAAGGTGATTTGGATCTTTGTATATTATATCGTATTCTTGACTCATTGAGTCGCTGTTGTATATATATCTGCATGGGTCCCATCGAGGACTGTTGTGTAATGTTATTACTTCGTTTTCCACCCGCACGAAAGTGCCTGGTGGGCACCTTTGAATCGTTTCTATGCGGGTTTGGCGGGTTTCGCTAAAACTTGCATAGGTCCGATTCTGAGGGTGCTACATCGTGCCTGGCGAGTGCCCTCTCACGCCGATCCACGAAGAAGGCTTCCCAACTCGAGAAATAGTCGGGATGCCATCTGGGATTCCTCCGCTGCTCCGACGTGAGCTCGAAGTAGTAGTAGTTCGTGATGGCCATCCGACGCGCCACACCTAGAGGGACAGGAGGAACCGGCATGCCTCCAGCGCTCAGCATCTAGCCGACGGGGACACAGTAGCCCGGCGGGCAGGGGTAGTTCGAGGCGCAAAGCGCCTCCGCCTCCCTGGGAGTTAGTGCTACGGTGGAAGCCATGGGAAAGAGTGATGAGGTTGCAGATATGAGTCTAGAGATGTGCAATGACAATGGAGGCCAACCCTACATATATATATAGTGAAGAACTGGCGGGAAGAACTGGAGGGAAGAACTGGCGGGAAAAAATGGCGGGAAGAAAAATGGCGGGAAAAATGGCGTGTCGACATTATGTCGTGCGGCGTGTACCTTGTCCCGGATGGTGTCACCAACCGGGACTAAAGATGACTCTTTAGTCCCGGTTGGAGACACCAACCGGGACAAAACACGAGTCAACACTAATAATAGGGGTGAGTGTTGGAAAATGGAAAAGGGCTTTTCCGTGCGACAAAAAGGAAAACCTCCTCCTGCAACATTGTTCTCCATACCAATGTCCACACACATGCATAATATGGGCACAACATCACAAACTATGCCGTGATTCAGCACATAACATCGGTCATTTGGACCGAAAGCCATGAAACCTCGAACATGATAGGTCATTTTGTGAAGGTTTTTTCGAAACATGATCAATATACCAAGTCTGGTATTTTTCCTTTCAACTATGTAACATAATATGACACCACGCGAAGGATTTTCATTGTTCGGATTTTTTGAATTTATTATGCCCGTTTTGAATTATCCGAATTTCTAACTATGGTCGAACCGTGTGCATGAAGATAGGGGACGAGCATCGTTAGAACTTGCATTGGATCTCTAAAGAAACCACATATTGCGAGTCTAAAATGATTTTTCAAAAATCACGGGCGATAGATCATGTACCGTAGTACAAATCGGACCCACTTCCCGCCGATTCAGAGACATTTGTCCTTTTACCGGAATGGACAAAAAGTTTGAGATGTCCCTGTTGGGAGATAGTCCATGTAAGGTGGTCTAGTATTTTAGGAAAATGGACGGTAGCATTCAAAACGGCATTTTGGTGGTTACTTCACAAAACGACCCGCTTTTTGCGCTCGAAAATGGAAAAGGGCTTTTCCGCATGCAAAAGGAAAACCTCCTCCTGCAACATTGTTCTCCATACCAATGTCCACACACATGCATAATATGGGCACAACATCACAAGCTATGCCGTGATTCAGCACATAACATCGGTCATTTGGACCGAAAGCCATGGAACCTCGAACATGATAGGTCATTTTGTGAAGGTTTTTTCGAAACATGATCAATATACCAAGTCTGGTATTTTTCCTTTCAACTATGTAACATAATATGACACCATGCGAAGGATTTTCATTGTTCGGATTTTTTTTGAATTTATTATGCCCGTTTTGAATTATCTGAATTTCTAACTATGGTCGAACCGGTGTGCATGAAGATAGGGGACGAGCATCGTTAGAACTTGCATTGGATCTCTAAAGAAACCACATATTGCGAGTCTAAAAATAATTTTTTCAAAAAATCATGGGCGATAGATCATGTACCTGTAGTACAAACCGGACCCACTTCCTACCGATTCGGCAGACATTTGTCCTTTTTACCCGGGATGGACGAAAAGGTTTGAGATGTCCCTGTTGGGAGATATTCCATGTAAGGTGGTATAGTATTTTAGGAAAATGGGATGGTAGCATTCTGAAACGGCATTTTGGTGGCTACTTCACAAAACGACCCGTTTTTTGCGCTCGGAAAATGGAAAAGGGCTTTTCTGTGCGACAAAAAGGATGGTGTCACCAACCAGGACATTATGTCGTGCGACACATGCATAATATGGGCACAACATTATGTCGACATTATGTCGTGCGGCGTGTACCTTGCCCAGGATGGTTTCACCAACCGGGACTAAAGATCAACCTGTAGTCCCGGTTGGAGACACCAACCGGGACAAAACACGAGTCAACACTAATGATAGGGGTGAGTGTCGACATTATTTCGTATGTGTCGACACTATGCCGAGCTGCTTGTACTATAAATAGGCATCCTTGCGAGTCCAGTCCTCCAGCCAGTTTGAGGCATCTCCAAGATGGTTTTCGAGAGTAGGGACACCACTGCGGCCAGTTTTAGGGAGATGCCGACGGAGCCCAATCCTCCGGCATCTCCGAGAAACTGGTCATAGAGGCACTCCCTAATATGTGAAATTAGTTAGCTCCGAGGCGTATTGATCTAGTTAGAGAAGTTACAAGCTGCAAGATGGTTTTCGAGCGGGACACCATCGCCAGTTTCGTGGAGATGCCGAGCCAGCCTCCGCATCTCCGAGAAACTGGTCATAGAGGCACTCCCTAATATGTGAAATTAGTTAGCTTCGAGGCATATTGATCTAGTTAGAGAAGTTACAAGCTGCAAGATGGTTTTCGAGCAGGGACACCACTACGACCAGTTTCAGGGAGATGCCGCCGGATCTCCAAGAAACTGGTAATAGAGGCACTCCTAATATGTGATCAAGGCTTTGGAGATCAGATCTTAATGGTAAGTACGAATCGGGACAACTTCTTCATAGTCCCGGTCCAGCCACAAAACGGGACTAACACTCTAGACATTTATTAATATTAAAAACTGAGACTACAAAACCGGGACTAAAGGCCACAAACCGCGAAAGATATCCTTCGGTCAAACCACAAACCGCGAAAGACATGAACTAGAGTTACATAATATGAGCATGAACTTCTTGTCATATGTCCTTCCTTATGATCGCTTCAGACGTAACCATGGAGCATCTTCTTTACTTAACGGAATGCTTGGGTCAGTTTTCACTGTGAAGGGCGGAATTTCATCAAACTTATTATAATCTTCTGACATGTCTGTCTTGTCCTCGATTCCCACGATGTTTCTTTTCCCTGAAAGAACTATGTGACGCTTTGGCTCATCATATGATGTATTCGTTTGCATATTTTTTCTTTTTTTCGGTCTAGAGGACATGTCCTTCACATAGAAAACCTGAGACACATCATTGGCTAGGAAGAATGGTTCATCTCTATAACCAAGATTGTTGAGATCCACTGTTGTCATTCCGTACAACTGGTCTATCTTTACCCCTTCCCCATTCAGGTTGACCCATTTGCAGCGAAACAAAGGGACCTTAAAAGAGACTCCATAGTCTAGTTCCCATATCTCCTCTATGTAACCTTAATATGTGTCCTTTTGTCCATTCTCGTCTATTGCATCAAAGCGGACACCACTATTTTGGTTGGTGCTCTTTTTATCTTGGGCGATCGTGTAGAATGTATTCCCATTTATTTCCACTTAGTCTTCCCTCATGCCGCGAGTCAGAAACACCAATCGGCTTAAGGTCAGGAATAAAGTCAACACAAAACTCAATGACCTCCTCTGTTCCATATCCCTTGGAGATGCTTCCTTCTGGTCTAGCACGGTTATGAACATATTTCTTTAAGACTCCCATGAACCTCTCAAAGGGGAACATATTGTGCAGAAATACCGGACCGAGAATGGCAATCTCTTCCACTAGATGAACTAGGAGATGCGTCATAATATTGAAGAAGGATGGTGGGAACACCAATTCAAAACTAACAAGACATTGTACCACATCCTTCTGTAACCTTGGCAGAATATCTGGATTGATTACCTTCTGAGATATTGCATTGAGGAATGCACACAACTTTACAATGGGTACTCGAACATTTTTCGGTAGAAGACCCCTCAATGCAATCGGAAGCAACTGCGTCATAATCATGTGACAGTCATGAGACTTCAGGTTTTGGAACTTTTTCTCTGCCATATTTATTATCCCCTTTATATTAGATGAGAAGCCCGACGGCACCTTGATACTGTAAAGGACTTCAAAAAAGATTTCCTTCTCTGCTTTGGTAAGAGCATAGCTGGCACGACTTAAGTGACGCCCTTTATCCGTCTTGTTATGTGTATGCATGTTCTTTGGGTCTTTCATAATTTGTTGGTCCTCCCGTGCTTCAGGTGTATCTTTTGTCTTCCCATACACGCCTAGGAATCCTAGCAGGTTCACGCAAAAATTCTTCATCACGTGCATCACGCCGATTGAAGAGCGGACACGCAGGACTTTCCAATATGGCAGCTCCCAAAATATAGATTTCTTCTTCCACATGGGTGCGTGTCCTGTAGCGACGTCGTTCGGAACTGATTGACCGCCGGGACCCTTTCCAAAGATTACTTCTATGTCCTTGACCATACCAAATACATCATCACCAAGAGGAGTTTAGGCTTCTTCGGTGATCTGCCTCACCTTTGAAATGCTTGCCTTTCTTTCTTACGGGATGATTGGTCGAAAGAAATCGTCGATTCGCCAGGTACACAACCTTCTTGCATTTATGCAAATATGTACCTTCAGTCTTATCTAAACAGTGGGTTCATGCCTTATATCCCTTGTTTGTCTGTCCTGAAAGGTTACTAAGAGCAGGCCAATCATTGATGGTTACGAATAACAACCCTCATAGATCAAATGGCTCCTGTTTGTTCTCATCCCACGCACGTACACCTGGTTTGCCCCACAACTGTAAGAGTTCTTCAACTAATGGCCTCAAGTACACATCAATGTCGCGTTCCGTTTCGGGCCTTGGATGAGCACCGCATCATAATGAACTTACGCTTCATGCACAACCAAGGAGGCAGGTTGTAGATACATAGAGTCACGGGCCGTGTTGTGTGACTGCTCCCCAAAAGGATTCATGCCATCCGTACTTAGACCAAACCATAAGTTCCTTGCGTCACTTGCAAAGTCTGGGAAGTCTCTCTCGATTTTTCTCCACTGTGACCCATCAGCAGGGTGTCTCAACTTCCCGTCTTTCTTACGGTCTTCTTTGTGCCATCGCAACAACCTGGCATCCTCTTTGTTTCTGAACATGCGTTTCAACCTTGGTATTATAGGAAAATACCACATAACCTTAGCAGGAACCCTCTTCCGGAGGGGCTCTCCCTCAACATCACCAGGGTCATCTCGTCTGATCTTATACCGCAACGCATTGCATACCGGGCATTTATCTAAATTCTCATACTCCTTACCGCGGTAGAGGATGCAGTCATTAATGCATGCATGTATCTTTTGCACATCTAATCCCAGAGGACAGAGAGTCTTCTTTGCTTCGTAGGTACTCTCGGGAAGTTTGTTATGTTTTGGAAACTTCGGCTTCATTATTTTCAGCATATTTTCAAATGAGGAGTCAGTTAGACCACACTCTGCCTTCCATCGCAACAATTCCAGTGTGGTACCGAGCTTTGTGCTGCCATCTTCACAATTTGGGTACAACAATTTCTTGTGATCTTCTAACATGCCCTCTAACTTCAACTTCTCATTTTCTGTTCCACAGTCTCGCTTTGCATCAGAAATGACCCTACCAAGTTCATCAGCCGGCTCATCTGATGCCCGTGCTTCACCTCTTTCCTCTCCATTGTCTTCCATTGCAAGATCATCAGATTCAGAAACATATGATGATAGTTGTTATCATCATCTTCTTCTTCACCATCTTCCATCATAACCCCTCTTTCCCCGTGCTTGGTCCAGCAATTATAGTTGGGCATGAAACCTTTCATAATCAGGTGGCAGCGAATGATTTTCGAGGAAGAGTACTCCTTGTTGTTCCGACATTGAACACATGGACAACGTATAAATCCATTCTCTTTGTTTGCCGTAGCCACATCGATAAATTTATCCACGCCTTTGATATACCCAGCTACGCGCCGGTCACCGTACATCCATTCCTGATCGTTCATCTGCATCATATAAGTAAGTTTATCAAAAAACAGGACATCAAACCAATTCACACCGACACATGAATTGTATCAATGACCTAGAAAAGATAAGATTGCTAACCTCGATCGAGGGAAATAAAGAGGAGAAATCTCAAGTGCGTCTCGGACACCTTCTCTATTTTTGTTCTATGAGAAATTCAACGGGATTATTCACTCAAACATTTCATCAAACACCTTCAATGCATGCATAGAAGAGAAAAAACTAGCACACCCCTCACACCTTCCACCATTCGAAAAAACAGAGTGGAGGCAGAGGGGGCTGGGGCGTTGCATTTATAGAGGGCAGTAGAATACGTCCCGGTTGGAGCCAGCAACCAGGACTAAAGGTGCGTGCCACGACACGTGGCTGTGGCCAAACCTTTAGTCCCGGTTGGTGGCTCCAACCGGGACGTATTCCCCCTTACCAACCGGGACGCATGCCCCCTAGCCTCGTGCCCGCTCCAACCGGGACGCGTGCCAGCATTAGTCCCGGTTGGTGGCGCAACCGGGACTAATGCTCTGAGGGGTCGCGAACGGATGGCCCTTTTTCCACTAGTGGGAGGAGGAGGTCAAGGTCCGGCGACCGGAGTTCGTCGAAGCTCGGAGTGGGCACAACGGAGCTCAAAGATCCTCCATGTCCTGAGAGGTCTATGACGCACGACGGAGGAAGGAAGTGCAGGAGGCCGTGAGGGAGCCGAGCCGGCAGTGCACGATGGCGAACGGTGGAGGCAGCACATGATTTATCTGGAATCGTATGTTTTGCGGACGGTTTTGACCAAGGAGAGAAATAAGGATATAAGGAGGTGGGGCCGCGTCTTTTGGGGAAGCGAGGCAGACACTCATGAAGTGAGCCGAGGGATCACGACGCACGATCCCCCGAGGGAGGCTATCATTTTCCATAAAATATTATCGACGACGGAAATTGTCAAGCAGTAGCCAAGTCGAGGGGTAGGCCTCTTCGGGTAACACCTCAGATTTGGGGGTCGGAAAGCTCCTTCTCTTTTTCACCATCCCGAAGAAGCTCAAGCCTTGCTGTCCACAAATGAGGGTTTAGCATAGACTAGAGGGGCTCACATAGCGTGATGGCGAGACGCGAGAGCCATAGTTCTCCTCCTATTCATGTCGAAAGGATATCCGAGGCGGTTCCTAGAGGGATACGGGCCGTCGGGAGTAGTAGTGTAGACCGACTAGCTGCGAGCTACTGCAAACCTCCCATGACTCGGCGAGTGTTCCATTGTTTTTCTCGTGGGGGAGAAAGTTGTCCGACGCTACTCTGACAAGATGGTGGTATCTAAGTGCGGATACATGATAGGAATTAGGTATCCATAGGTGTCTCTCGAGTAGCGGGGAGGTATCCCTAGTTGGCCTATGGCTACTCAGACACAATGGTTATGGTGTTGTAGGGGCTACCGCTACTCGGGAAGCGGATATTCTAGTGTCATAGGGGTAACCATACTGAAAGCCGGATACCATAGTGGGACACATGCCGGTTGGGTGGGAGGAGATGCTCTCTCTCTCTCTCTCTTGCTTGGAGGGGGGTGAGTGGGCAGCCAAGGAAACCCTCCCACCTTGCGGGTGGGGGATCTATATAGAGTTTGTGGGAGTTTGATCAAAAGTTTGTCCCTAGTGGGTGAAGGGTTTCACGGCATAGTAAATCAAAATTTTCTACGGATGCGAACAGAGGGAAAGCCAAGATCTAATCTAGGAGATGCAAACAACGAGAGAGATTGGATTAGATCTACATACCCTTGAAGATTCAAGATGGAACGTGGCCGGAACGTGGGTGATGTAGTCATACTCGCTTCTCCTCCTCGCGATCCGATCCGATCTAGCACCACAAGTGGCGGTGCCTCCGTGAGATGCACACGGCAAAGACTGACGCCTCCTTCCTCGGACCAGCAAGTATGGTGGAGAGACGGATTGGATCTACAACACGACGGCGTGGTGTATATGATGGAGAATTTCTGCAGCAGGGCTTCGCCTACAAACAGTCGGGAGGGAGAGAGGAAGGGCAGCAGGGCGGCTAGGGTTGGAGGGGAAGGTGTGGGGGGTTGGTGCGCCCCCACTCCTCTTTATATATAGGGGGGGGCGCATCCCTAGACCCTCCCCCAAGCCCAAACCGGCGGCCCCAAAGGATAAGGAGTGGGGGGCAAGGAAACCCCCCTTCTAGAAGGTCTATCTCGAGTTTAAACCTCTCTTGGCCGGCTGGGCCCTATGGGGCCTTGTGCCCCTGGCCCAATGCGGCCAGGGCACTCCCTCATAGGCCCATGCCCCCTCCCGGAAGGTGTGGCCACGTTGGTCCCCTTCCGTAAGGTTCTAGAAGCTTCCGGTACAATACCGATTAACCCGCAACAATTCCGAACTCCAAAAACTGCACTGCTTATATGAATCTTATTCTCCGGACCACTCCGGAACCTCTCGTGATGTCCCGGATCCCATCCGAGACTCCGAACAAAAACTCATAAACCAATTATCCAATCTATCCTAGCGTCGAGACACGTTAAGTGTGTGACCCTGCGGGTTCGAGAATATGCAGACATGATCTTCTATCAATAATCAACAGTGGTCTGAAACCCATATTGACTCACACATTCATCGATGATCATATCGGATGAACCACGATGCCGATTCAATCAATCCCATATATATATTCCCTTCGTCTCACGATATTTTACTTGCGAGATTTGATCGCTTGCCGTCATACCTTGTTCAATCTCGTTCACAGCAAGTACTTTACTCGTTCCGTAATCCGATGTCACTTTGTGATTAACTCCTTAACCACATGCTTGCAAGCGGTGTTGATATCGATTACCGAGTGGGCCCGAAGTATATCTCTCCGACTTGGGAGGGACAAATCCCATCTCGATACATAGAACCCAACAGATACTTTCCGATCACCTGAGAGACACCTTTATGATCACCGTCTCATAGGATGACGTTTGATGAACTCAAAGCTTTCTTCCGATACCAGGGAGTTGTATTATCTCATGGTCTAAGGAATACAATATTGGACATAAGAAAAGCTTCGCAAAGACGAACACGATGACACGATCTAATTGCTTCGCTTAGTTTGGGTCTGTCCACCATATCATTCTCCCAATGATATGATCTCATTATTAATTGACAACTCATGTCCATGGTTAGGAAACCTTAACCATCATTAATCAATGAGCTAGTCCATAGAGGCGTACTAGGGACACGGTGTTGTTCACAAACCACACAAGTATTAAAGTTTCCACTTAATACAATTCTAGCATGGAATATAAACATTATCATGAAAAAGAATTATAATAATAACATCTTTATTATTGCCTCTAGGGCATAATTCCAACAGTCTCCCACTTGCACTAGAGTCAATAATCTAGTTTACATTTAGCAACAATGTCACACCCATGGCACTGAGGTGCTGATCATGTTTTGCACGCGGAAGAGGTTTAGTCAATGGATCTGCGACATTCAGATCTATATGTACTTTGCTAATCTTCAGATCTCTATCTGCTATATAATCTTGGATTATATGAAACTTGCGGTTGATATGCTTGGTCTTAGGATGATATCTTGGTTCCTTAGCGAGTGCTATGGCGCCAGTGTTGTCACACAATATCTCCAGTGGGTCCAATGCACTTGGAACCACGCCAAGCTCAGTGATGAAGTTCCTGATCCAAACTCCTTCACTTGACGCTTCTGCAGCAGCCATGTATTCCGCTTCTACTGTAGATCCCGCGATCACGCTTTGCTTGCAGCTTCTCTAGCTCACAGCTCCTCCATTCAAAATATACACGTATCCTGTCTGAGATTTAGAATCATCCTTGTCGGTGTCAAAACTAGAATCGACGTAACCTTTTACGACAAGCTGTTCATCACCCCCATAGACTAAGAACATTTCTTTAGTCCTATTTAGGTACTTTAGGATGTTATTTACGGCTGTCCTGTGTTCCACTCCTGGATCACTTTGATATCTGCTCTTCAAACTAAGAGCATTGGACACATCCGGTCTAGTACACAGCATGGCATACATGATGGAACCTATGGCCGAGGCATAAGTCACTTTGCTCATAGATTCCCTATCATTTACCGTAGCTGGACACTGAGCCTTGCTCAACATCTTACCTGACAACATAGGCACCAAAACTTTCTTTGCCTTATCCATTCTAAACCTTTTCAGAACTTTGTCTAGGTATGTACTCTGGCTTAAAGCTATCAGGCGTCTTTGTCTATCTCTATAGATCTTGATGCCCAATATATAAGCAGCTTCACCTAGGTATTTCATTGAAAAACACTTGTTCAAATAACTCTTCACATCGTTAAGCATGTTGATGTCATTTCCGATAATCAATATGTCATCCACATATAGTACCAGAAACGTCACCGATCTCCCACTCACTTTCTTGTAGATACAAGCTTCGTAGAAATTTGGAACAAATCCAAAGCTATTGATCACTTGATCAAAACGAAGGTTCCAACTCCGAGATGCTTGATTCAGTCCATAAATGGAACGCTGAAGTTTGCATACTTTATCAGCATCCTTAGGATCGACAAAACCTTCGGGTTGCATCATATACAACTCTTCATCAATGTTGCCGTTGAGGAAAGCAGTCTTGACATCCATCTGCCATATTTCATAATCATGAAATGCAGCAATTGCTAATAAAATCCGAATGGACTTAAACATCGCTACGGGAGAGAAAGTCTCATCGTACTCAACACCTTGAACTTGTCAAAAACCTTTCGCGACAAGCCGTGCTTTATAGACGGTAACATTACCATCCGCGTCCGTTTTCTTCTTGAAGATCCATTTGCACTCAACGGCCTTTCGGTCGCTAGGAGGGTCCACCAAAGTCCATACTTGGTTTTCGCTCATGGATCCCAATTCGGATTTCATGGCTTCTAGCC
This sequence comes from Avena longiglumis, assembly GCA_030063025.1. Classification (NCBI taxonomy): domain Eukaryota; kingdom Viridiplantae; phylum Streptophyta; class Magnoliopsida; order Poales; family Poaceae; genus Avena; species Avena longiglumis. Next base: position 107,123,084 of record CP125979.1, read on the forward strand.
ATTTCTCAGAGTCTGGGCTCATCATCGCTTCCTCATAGTTCGTAGGTTCACTGTCTTCTACTAACAAGACAGTTAAGACAGGTTCTTTGTACCACTCGGGAGGGCACGCGACCTTGTCGACTGCGTTCGATGTGACATCGTCCGAAGCTTCATGATTCTTGTCATTAGCTTCCTCTATTGTTGGTGCGGTGATCGGAACAACTTCAGGTGCCGCGCTACTCTCCAATTCAAGAGAAGGTTCAGTAACCTAGTCTAGCTCTACTTTCCTCCCACTCACTTCTTTCGAGAGAAACTCCTTCTCAAGAAAGGAACCGTTCTTTGCGACAAACACTTTGCCTTCGGTTCTGTGATAGAAGGTATACCCAATAGTTTCCTTAGGGTATCCTATGAAGACGCATTTCTCCGCTTTGGGTTCGAGCTTGTCCGGCATCAACTTATTGATGTAAGCTTCGCATCCCCAAACTTTAAGAAACAACAACTTAGGTTTCGCACCAAACCACAGTTCATACGGTGTCGTCTCAACGGATTTAGATGGATCCCTATTTAAAGTGAATGCAGCGGTTTCTAATGCATAACCCCAAAATGATAACGGAAAATCAGTAAGAGACATCATTGATCGGACCATATCTAATAAGGTTCGATTCTAGCGTTCAGACACACCATTGCGCTGTGGTGTTCCGGGTGGCGTGAGTTGCGAAACGATTCCGCTTGCTTTAAGATGCGTGAGAAAATCATAACTCAAATATTCACCTCCACGATCGGATCGTAGAAACTTAATCTTTCTGTTACGATGGTTCTCCACTTCATTCTAAAATTCTTTGAACTTTTCAAACGTTTCAGATTTATGTTTCATTAAATAGATATACCCATATCTACTTAAGTCATCGGTAAAAGTGAGAAAATAGCGATATCCACCGCGCGTCGAAACACTCATCGGTCCGCATACATCGGTATGTATGATTTCCAACAAGTCCGTTGCTCGCTCCATCATACCGGAGAACGGGGTTTTGATCATCTTGCCCATGAGGCATGGTTCGCATGTGTCAAATGATTCAAAATCAAGAGACTCCAAAAGTCCACCATAATGGAGTTTCTTCATGCGCTTTACACCAATATGACCTAGGCAGCGATTGCCACAAATAAGTAGTATTATCATTTTCTACTTTGCATCTCTTAGCCTCAATGTTATGGATGTGTGTTTCATCCCTTTCGAGATTTAGAAGAAATAAACCATTCACAAGAGGTGCATGACCATAAAAGATGTTACTCATATAAATAGAACAACCATTATTCTCCGATTTAAATGAATAACCGTCTTGCAATAAACACGATCCGAAATAATGTTCATGCTCAACGGGCACATAATAACATTTATTAAGGTTTAAAACTAATCCGAAGGTAAAACTAAGGAGAGCGTTAAGCGACCATCACATCAACTCTTGATCCGTTGCCAGCGCATCGTCACCTCATCCCTCAAGCCGTCTATTCCGTAGCTCTGTTTGAGTTACAAATATTAGCCTGAACGGTATCAAATACCGGGCACTACACGAGGGCTAGTAAGGAAAACATCAATAACATGTATATCAAATATACCTTTGATGGTGCCGGCCTTCTTGTCCGCTAAGTACTTGACGATTCGCTTCGATGACCCTTGTCCTTGCAATAGAAGCACTCAGTGTCCGGCTTAGGACCAGACTTGAGCTTCTTCTCAGCAGGGGTAGCGCTTGCCGCCGCCCTTCTTGAAGGGCTTCTTTGCTTCCTTACCTTTCTTGAAGGTGGGCTTGTTGACCATCAACACGTGGTTATCCTTTTGATGTCCACTTCGCGGCCTTCATCTTAGCGAAGAGCTCGGTGATCGATCAGTGGAACCAATCGATTATGAGTCACTACAAAACTTTTGTAGATGGGAGGAGTGATTGCAGAACCACTGTCAATCTTGAGCTCCTCCGAATCGTGCATTCCGATTGCTCAAAGGCGTTGAGTGTAGCCCGTCATCTTAATGGCGTGCTCACTAACGAAACTCCCTTCCTCCATCTTGCAGTTAAAGAACTTCTCAGAGATCTCATATCTCTCAGAACGGGCCTGAGTCTGAAACATGGTTTTCAGCTCTTCGAGAATCTCAAAGGGCCCGGGATAGTATTCAAAACGATTTTGAAGTTCCGGTTCCATAGCAAACAACATGGTGCTCTTAATCACACCATAATTGATGGGGATATGCCTACTGGGGTATCCTCAGCGGGACGTTTCCGACTGGCCCGAGGGCTGGCGAGTGGGCCTGCAGAACGGCGAGTGGATCAAAGCCCATCAAGGAGCCAGGCGACTGGAGGTCGAAGGCCCAGGCGAGTAGATAGGCCCAGTCGATCTGAGTTAAACGATTGGCGGAATTGTAACCGAATTGGTTGAGATATGTAAACCCTAGGGGAGGTAAGCTTATATAAACCTCCCCAAGGGGTGAGTAGGGAGACGTTCCCTCAGACACCCAAGCAACTCGCGCCTAGTCGCGAGTTCGCCCATTGTAAACGCCTCCATAATACAATCTAGCAGGAGTAGGTCTTTACCCTCGGGCGAACCTGGGTAAAACCTCGTGTCTTTGCCCTCATCTCGCAGATGGATGGCGCCTTGCCCTTCGTTCTACTACTCGCTGCCGATTGCGGCATCTGCCGTGGTCATTCCCTCGGCAGTGGCGCCCGTGGGGCTGGCGGTCTGGCGGTGTTCTGCGGCGAGATCCAATCTGCCCATCAGGCAGTGCGCCACCGGCCGCATGATAGCGATCGGCGAGATGCTCCAAATCTTGCCGAGCAGCTACGTCCCGGCGGCGCGACCCGTCACGCACAGCGTGATCCTGCCAGTCGGCACGATCAGCCTCTTCGTCGGCTTCACCGACGTCATCACCTCGGAGGACTCGGCTCGCATCCGCGAGTCGCCACCACGCGATCAGCTCTCCGAGAGCCAGATCCGCACGATCCACCGCCTCGCCTCCGAGTACGACTCGGCCCACAGCAACGTGGCCGAGAACTCAGCGGTCGCGGAAGACGCGACCCTCACCGACGACGCGGCAACCCGGCGTCACTGCGGGTCCATCACCGCGGCCTCGTCCGGGCTCCATCGCCAGGTCTCCAACGGGAGATTTCGAGGACCCTCCATCCTCGGGATCTTCGACGACTCGGGTTGGAAAACTCCGCCGACCTCCAGCGGTGCCGGTCGCCATGCCGCGACCTACATGGCCACCGTACCGATCCACCGGAGGACCCTTTCTCCACCCGATCCCTCCTAACGCCACGGCGGCGGTCGAGAACTCCGCCTAAAGTTGGCGGAGCAAGACGCAAGCAGGCGCGAAAAATTTCGCCTCGGTAGGTGACAGCGAGGCTGTCACGCTACCACCAGCAGCGGATCAGGTCACGCTGAATCCCACCGTTCGTGCCACGAACCCGACGATGAAAGCGACCCGGCGCGCATCGCCGAGCGCGCGATCTGCGAGAACGCGCCGCCAGGAGGAAGCAACCGCCCTCCGCCAGGATCGACGGCGATGGGTGCCCCGCCACCACCCAACCGCACCCCTCCCAGGGATCAGCCGCGGATAGTCGTCTCCTCACGGGAGCGAGACGCGAATGGCCTTCCACTGTTCTCCACCCCGATGGACAACCTCGTGGCAGGCCGAGCCGCGGCCGACAGCATCACGGCGACCGGCGACGGCGCCTTACAGATCGATGCGTCGGGGCCCTACTCGCGAAAGCGTGGAACAGCAGAAGCGCCGACTCGCGAGGCGAGTGTACTCGCTCCTCGGGAAGCGGGCGGCCTCGGCGGCCGTCCGGTGGCAAACACCCTCAATTGCCGCCGCGAGCCACTGCAGCTCCAACGGCGACCGAATGCGGCACTCTCCCAACGATCCCGGGCGACCAACCGTGCGCGCTAACGGAGAGCCAATCGGCCTTCGCACATCATCAACAACCAAAACTGGCGCGCCACGCCAGCCCGACGACTGCGGCACACCTAACCACTCGCGCGATGGCGAGCCTATGGGTCGCTCGGTCGACTAGGGCCCAAGTGCTTGGCCAATGATCCGAGGAAAAGTACCCACCCAATTTCAAGGCGCCAAGGAGATCGAAAAATCGACTCCTCGTATGACCCCGCTTGCTTGACACATACCTCATGGCAATGGGGATCGCGGTCACCGACCTACCGCCGCCCGTTACCTCCCACGATGATGGAGGGGCGTGCGGCAATGGATCAACACGCTCCCCGTGATGATATCGACTCACGGGAGGAAATGCGAGACGCCGTCGGCACTTGAGTGCTCCTACACCGCGCCACCACCATCGAGGACCTGGAGCGATCGTCCGGGGACCCGCGAGTCGACCCAGCTGGGTCCAACGGTGGCAAGAGCTGCATAACGCGGTCGGCATCCACCGGACACCGCGATCCATTGCTTCAAGACCTCGTGCCGCCACGAGCCTCGTCGCCAAGCTCAGCGACGCCCGCACACTCGACAACATCCCGACCTCCTCGAGATCGCCAAGCGATACGCCGAGGAAGATCCCAATCAAGGCGTCGACGACGAGTCCGGACAACGACGCCGCAGGCGGCAGCGATGGCGGCCGCCGACCCTACGCTACTGGCTTTCGCCTCACGAGCAAGCGCGCAGCGATGGCGAAGTCGACTTCGTCGCCAATCTGAGCACGCTGGCGACCCCAAGAGCTACCGCCGTGACGGAGGGCAAAGACGCGACGGCGGGAACTACAAGAATAAGCCAAGGTTCGATCTCGCGGCCCTCCTTAACCAACCATGTGCGTTTCACAGCAGGGAAGGAAAGCCCGCCACGCACACAACCGCCGACTGCCACACCCTCAGGGAGATCGAGAAGGCACGGCACGCGCGAGAGGACACCGACAACGACCCGCAAAATGGCGGAAAGTTCGGCAAAGTAGCCGGCTCGCTCCACACCTTCACCGGCTTCACCACGAAGCGCGAGAAGAAGGTCATCGCCCGCGCCGTCGCCGTCAACGCGGTGGCCCAGACAGACGTCCCCGGTTCTGAACTGGTCGGGCAACCATCACCGAGCGGCAAGACCACTCGCCACGCGCCAGTATCCGGGGCGAGTCGCCTGGTGGTCAAGCCCAAGGTCGGCGACTCGGCTCCCCAAGACTCGATGGGCGGCAGCTCCATCAACATCCTCTACCTCGACACCTTCAGCATTGCGGCTCCCGATCGATGATCGAGACAACCCACCACGTTCCGGCGCATCGTCCCGGTCGGAAGGCGTACCCGATCGGCAAGGTCACGCTACCCGTCACCTTGGCACGGCAAACTTCCGCACGGCGGATCGTCTTGAGCTGGTGCCCTTCGACCCTTACCATTGCGTCACTGGGGCGCGGCGTTCGCCAAATTCATGGCGGCACCCCCACTGCGTAACGCGATGAAGCTCCCGGGCGTGCGGCGTCATCACCATCAATGGCGACCCGACATGGCCGCGAATGCGAGGCCAAAGGCGAACTTCGCCGACGCCGTCATCGCGGCGGAAGCGATCACGCCCGACGAGCTCGCCAAATCGCGGGGTCAACAATGACGACCCACAATACTCAAGAAGCCTCAGAGGCACAAACACCTCAACCTTTGAGGCCACGGCACACCACCGTCGAGCTGGTCCCAGCGACCCGAGCCAGACGGTGACGATCGGGACAGGCATGAGCCCAGCATAGGAAGGCGCTCGCCGAGTTCCTTCGTGAGAATAGGGACATCTTCGCATGGAAACCCTCCGACATGCCCGGTGTCCCTAGGGAGCTCGCGAGCACAAACTAACGCCGACCCCAAAGTGCGACCAGTCAGCGATCGCTCTGGCCCTTCAATGAAGAGCGCCCGTCGAGCAATCGCCGAAGAAGTGCGGCGCCTGCTGCCGGCTTCATTCGCCAATCAAATACTCAAGTGGCTGGCAAACCCAGTCCTGGTCGAAAAAAAACGGGACACGGAGAATGTGTATCGACTACACAAACTGAACAGCGTTTGTCAAAGGCGATTCGTCCTCCCGCGGATCGATCAAATCATTGACTCCACCGCGGGCTCGAGTCGCTGTGTTTCCTCGACGCCTACTCGGGTATAACCAGATCAAAATGGCTGTCGAGGGCGAAGAAGACGGCGTTCATCACGCCATTCGAGCCTTCGCTACACCGCCATGACCTTCGGCCTCAAGAACGCGGGCGACCTACCAGCGGTGCATGCAAGAATGCCTCGCGAGCCAAATTGGCGCAACATCCACGTCTACATCGACGGCGTGGTCGTAAAATCCGCCGCCAAGGCGACCTACCGCCGATCTAGCGGAGACCTTCGCTAACTGCGGAGGTACAAGATAAAGCTCAACCCGAGCAAGTGCACCTTGATTGTACCCGCGGCAATTGCTAGGTACGTCGTCTCCAAACGAGGGATCGAGGCAAACCCAACAAAGATCGACACGATCGCGGCTCGGCAAACCCGAGTGCTGCGCGGCGTCGAAGCTGGCGGGCGTGTAGCGGCTCTCGATCGCTTCATCCCGCGGCGGCGATGCCACTATACCGCTGATGCGCAAGAATCCCACCTTCGATTGGGACAAGGAGGCGGACGGCAGCGCTCGCGACCTCAAAAAGGTGCTACTCGCGCACCACTACTCGCCGCACCCGTCGACAAGGAGCCCATGCTGGTTTACGTCGCGGCGTCCGGAGCGTCGTCGGCTGTAATGGTCGTCGAGCGACCAGAGGAAGGAAAAAGCGCCCGATCCGGCGGCGGTATACTACATCGGCGAGGTCTTAACAGTCGCGCCCGTACCTGATACCAAAAGCTGGTATACGCGGTCTTCAGAGCTCAACGACGCCTGCCGCACTACTTCCAGGAGCACCCCATCACGGTCGTCTCCTCAGCTCCACTACAAGACATCATCCGCAATCGCGAGGCGACCGGGCGGGTTGCCAAGTGGGCCGTCGAGATCGGCGTCCACAACATTAAGTACGAGCCACGGAGGGCGATCAAGTCGCAGCATCGCGATTTCCTCGCCGTGGGAGGAGGCCCAGCAGCGGAAGAAGCCGCCGTACCTCCATTACTGGAGCCTGCGCCAGCGGTCCAAGAACGGGCGGTGCAGGGCGGGGATAGTCTTGACCTCACCAAAGGCGACAAGCTCCGCTACATCCTCCGCCTCGAATTCACGCCTGCACCAACAACATGGCGAATCTGAGGCCCTACTCTGACATCACGAGCCGCAAAGGAAATGGCGTCAATCGCCTTGGTGCTACGGAGACTCCGACCTCGTTGCGGGTCAAGTCGCGGCACCTGCGACGTCTCCCCTACCATGGCGGCATACCGCCAAGAGGTGGACAAGGTGGCGGCCACTTCACGGCTACTCGGTCGAGTGGATCGACGGAGGAAAAACGAGGAGGCCGACGCCTCTCTCGCATCGGGTCGGCTCGATCCGCACCACCGCCGGCGTGTTCCTCGACACCATCTTCACGCCGGTCTCTCCTCCGGAGATCGACATTGAGTCCCGCTCCAACGAGGCAACCTTGGTCGCACTTTTCGTCACGAGCGAACGATGGACCAAGCCCTACATCGCCTACCTGGAGACAGGCAACCTGCCCGCAGACGAGACAAGCGCTCGAATGATTGTTCGCCGATGCAAGTCCTACACCATCATCGACGGCGAGCTCCACAAGCGCAGCGTCACCGGCGTGTTCCAACGCTGCGTCCAACCAGCCGAAGGACGCAAAATCCTAGACGACATCCACTCAGGCGACTGCGGCCACCACGCTACCGCGCGCTCACTGGTCGCCAAAGCCATGCGACACGGTTTCTACTGGCCCACTGCACACGCCGACGCTGTCGATATCGTCCAGCGATGCGCCGGGTGCCGGTACGCCAACGGGCGCGTCCCAAGTTCGGCGCTCAAAACAATCCCCATCACCGGCCATTCGCCGTGTGGGGCATGGACATGGTAGGCCCCTTCAAGAAGGCCCCTCGGCTACACCCACCTGCTGGTCGCCGTCGACAAATTCACAAAGTGGGTAGAAGCCAAGCCAGTCCGAAATGCGACGGAAGATCGCCACTAAGTTCCTCGCGAGCTCATATACCGCTACGGCTTCCCCAACAGCATCATCACGGACAACGGCACAAACTTCGCCAAGGAGCAATGGCGAGTTGCGAGGAGCATCACATCCGGCTCGACCTCGCGTCGATCGCACCCGGAATCCAACGGCGGGCGGGCAGGCCAGCAAAGCATCCTCCACGGCTGAAGCCGCGACTCCAAGTACCACTCGGCGCGCCGGATGCTGGGTCGAAGAGCTTCCCTCGTCATCCGGGGAATCCGCACCTCGGTCAATGGTCGACGGATTCACCCCTTCTTCATGGTCTCTGGCGGAAGCCGTCATGCCAACCGACCTCGAACACGACTCGCGGATCGTCCACTATCTGGAGGTCAAGCGAATCGCCCGCCAAGATGGGCTCGACCAACTCGGCAGCGCGACCTCGCGATCGCGCACCGCAATCTATCGCAAGGACTCCACCGCTACCACACCGACGGGTGAAAACCGCACCTTCCAGAAGGCGACTTGGTGCTACGCCTCATCCAGGACAAGAAGGGCATGCACAAGCTCTCCCCTTGGGAAGGCCCGTTCGCTATCGGGCGTGCTCGGCAACGACGCCTACTACCTCGTCGGCGTCGCGGGGACGGTGAACTCGACGTCAAGAGGCCGTGGAATGTAAATCTCCTCCGGAAGTTCTATACCTAGAACCCCACATATGTACTCTCCGGTCGCTATGAATAAAAAGCAGTTCTACCAAAATTCGTTTACTCTCCATGCCTTGTGCCACTCTTTTCGTAATTAACAGCGTCATGCTACAATAAATCAACCCTTGGCACAGCGGCACGGCTAAGTAGTGCGATGTAAGAGCACCGAGTCATTTCAGGTCTTGCATCGTCCCGAAAAACGCCAATCCGGAGCCCCATCGAGTCGCCTAGCTCGACTGGTTTCTGAACCAAGACATCTGTCCTCGCTTCCTACAGCGACCCTGGTCCTCTGCATCCTCGGCATAGCGACTCGAACGGCTAAGTACCACGCTCGGGGACTGAATACCAGTTCGTCTCGATCGAACAGGGAAAACGCCAAGTAAGAGAGCATGCCCAGGACTCGCCACGCGACTGACCCACCGGGCCAGGCAGGAGCGACGCGCTCACACCAACGCGCTCAGTCCTCAACCACCCTCGAGTCGCGCCTTGAACTACCAAGTACCACGCCGGGGACTCGGCCACCGGCCCGTTCGCGTCTGGGAAAACGGTAAATCTGAGCACTCGAGGAGTCGCCTTGCGGCTCTCCGAGCTTCGGGTAGTCGACTCAACCAACATACACATGATAAACAACAAAACATCATATACAAGGGGAACCCCACAAAGGGCGGACGCGCTCGGGGACTCACCCAAAATCAACCCAAAACACGCAAAAATAGCAAAATGAACACAACGTTCCATTCAATCGCATATTGCATTGTCTTACATTACAACATATGCCTACTCGGCAGAACTGCTGCTAACACATTTGGGCAAACTAAACTACTCTGCAGGCTTCGACGAAGAGGCGCCAGCGTCCCGGCGCTTACGGATGAACGCGGTGTACGGGTTCGATGGATACGTCGTCAGCTCGCCCGCCATCGCCGAGCGGAAAGGCTGCTCAACCTTGAAGTCGCGATGCGGCGGCTCGGGGTCGTTTGGCGCGACGACCGTCTCTTGGTAAGGAAGAAGGTCGCCCATCGACCAGACGCGCTCCGAGTACGCGGCGGCACGTTCCTGCAGCTTGAGGACCTCGGACAGGTCCACCGCGCCAGTCGATGAAGGGTATCCACTCGTCACATCATCGAGATCGAAGTCCTCGGGGAAGTGGGCGAGCCCAAGGCTCAAGGCCGTCGATGCTCCGCGACGAAACGCCGACCGCGTCATGAACTCTACGACCGCGGGTGCCTTCTCCAAGTACTCCCACACCTCAACGAGGTCACTGGGAATGACCTCCGTGGGCGACATCTCTTGGAGGTAGGCGCGTATGCAGGTCGCCGACAGCGTCGCCGAGTCGACGAGCATGTTCACGCACTCCCTCGCGTCAAGAGAGTTCGCTTCTTCTTGGCAGCCGATAACACGACCTGCGAGAAGGAGACAACTGTGAGTACAATGGAAACCACAAACAGTACAATCGTAAAGGCAAGGAAGACGCATTCACTAAGCAATGGGCGGGCGAGCCCCGTGATGAAACTTTGAAGCGATGTATGGTCGTTCTGAAGCCCAACAATGATGGCTTCAGACGCCTTTCGATCGTCCTCCGCGGCCGCAATGGCAGCCTTCGCTCGCCCGTTCGCCGAGCTCGCTTCTTCTTTCGCCTCCCTCGATTCGCGCCGAGGTCGGCGATCTTCGTCGGCGGTGCCCAATGCAGACCGCACCGCTTCAAGTTCTCCAGCAGGGACAAGCCCTTGGCGAGCCACCTCCGCCTGCGCAGCCACAACCTGAAGTTCCTTGTTTGCTTCTGGAGAGCGGTTCCTTCTCGACGCTGTCGCAGCCCAATCGCTTCCGACTCGACTGAGACCAGTACATCTTCAAAGTCAGCACACATGAAAATTCCTAAGTGCGCACTTGTTAAAATTTAGCGAGTGCGCACTCGGGGACTGGCGGTTGAAAAAATACTCAGTGCCCACCCGCTATAATTTAGCGAGTGCGCACTCGGGGACTGGCGGTTCAAAAAATACTCAGTGCCCATCCGCTATAATTTAGCAAGTGCGCACTCGGGGACTGGACCCGAACGCGCAAAACAAGAAACTAAAAAGAATCAGGCCGTTGCAAAACACCGACCTGATCCTCGGGGACTGGAGGTACCTGGATGGCCGCGCCAAGCATGCCGTCGATTGCGCGCGTCCACGCAAGCAGCGCCGGTGTGCCCGACGTTGGTCAATCTCAGCGCCCGGTCTTCGGAGCGGGCTCGCATCGCCCGCTTTTCGCCGTGGCCCTTGGTCATGAAGCGGGGAAGGTAGCGATTGGCGCCCGCCCCAAAGGAGCTCGCCTCCTCCGGCCTAGGCAACGAATGCCCCTTCCGTGGGGCGGTTGCTTCCACTGGCCCGGGCCCAGCGGTCGCCGTGTCGTCGAGACGGCGACAATGTCGTCGCCCTTCTTCTTGCCTTCCGTGGCGGCGGCGACTTCATCCACCTTCCTCTTACGAAGGGTCCTCCTCGCTAGCGGCGGAGGCACCTTAGCCACCGTCGGGCCCATCTTCTTCACTCGGTCCTGTGTATCAAGACAATTCAGTCAAAACAATCTAAATATTAAGAGGAAGATGAAGGCCGAGTGCACTTACTTGGCGATCGAATGAACGCAGCCCAAGACGGAGGCGGCCGGCTTCTCCATTTCGGGGCCCAATCGGCGAGCCCCAGCTCAGACGCCGAGGGCCCAAGATACGGAGGGCTTCTTTGACGTTGAGGTAGCGGTTGGTGCCTCCGGGACACCTTCGACGGAGGCCCCCTCGTGAAGTGGAGCTGCCGCGGACGGAGCCTCCTTGCGAGGCGATACCGCCACGCTCGGAGCCTCCTTGCGAGGCGAGACCGCCACGCTCGGGACCTCCTTGCAAGGCGAAGTCGCCACGGCCGGAGCCGCCCCTAGCCCGGAGACCGGCGCGAAGGGCGGAGGTAGTGAAGCCAGCGGTGCCTCCATGGATGGCGCATCCAGCGCGGCTGCTGCCGGGGGCGCCCCGTCATCGGCCGAGCTGTGGGCATCGGAGCCGCTCGCCGAGCGCGGCGGTGAGACCATCCTCGGCGGCTTCGTCCTCCTCCTCAGGGGGGCCCTCGCCTCTTTCTCCTTCTTCTTCTTTGCGGGAGTGGCTTGACGGAGCGAGGTGGTCTCCGGGAGTTCCTCGTCATCATCATGACGCTCGAGGCTCTTGCTCGCCTCGAGTTCGCGCTGACGTTGCCCGCGGGTCTTTCGGACCAGTGGGGCGATCTCCTCTTCGGATTCGTCCTCGTCGTCCTCATTGCCCTCGACGGGAGGTGACTCGCTTGTGTCCTGGGCGGATGGCCCAGAGCTCTCGTCATCGGCGGGTGGGAGCCACCCTTCCACCACTTGAAATAGCTGCGTTAAACATGGAACAAAGTTAGAATTACCGTTCGCATATGCTGCATCGCGAATGAGATCAAATTATTACCGTTGGAGCCGGACGCTTCGCGGTGTATGGAGGGAGCCCGGCCTGCGCATCCGTGTATGCCGCCTGGGTGATCCTCTTCAGCGCCAGGAGGTAGTCCTCCAGCTTCCACTCGGCGAGGCAGGCCTTTGTCGAGTCTTCTCGGCCCGTGTACTGGTACATGTAATGCTCGCGTTGGGCGAGTGGAGCGACGCCGCCCAAGCCAGCGATTGTACAGTTCACCGTCTGGAGCCCTTCTTCTTCGACGCGAATGGCTGGAGCATCTCGTCGGACCATCCGCTGGTCGTCGGGAAGCTTGGCGACCTGGAGATTGCGCGGCTCGGAGCGGTCGGCCGAGTACCGTGGGATCGCCGCCTCGTCTTCCGGGGTCGCCTCGGTCACGTAAAACCAAGACTTTTTCCAGTCGCTCGCTGCTTTGGCCGGCAGCATCAGGTCGAAGAAGGAGGCTTTGGATTTCAGTTGGAAGGTTAAGCCGCCCGCGGCTAGCATTGGGCCGCCCGCCTCCTCGCGGCTGATCCGTCCATGAAACAGATCTTGCCACAAGGGAAAGTAGGGCCGGCAGCCCAAATAACACTCGCAGAACGCCACAAAGATGGCGAGCTGCTCGATGCTATGGGGACGGATCCGAGGCTGGATCCGTAGTAGTAGCGCAGGCGCGGAAGAAGAGAAGTGGAAACCCTAAACCCGCTCGAGGTGACTAGTGAAGCAGATGAACTCTCTCGCTGGGTTGGGTCGTTTCTCGCTGCGGGATTCGCCCGGCCGCCCGCAGGATTCCCTCCTCGAAGGAGGCCGATTGCTCTGGTGCATTTGGATCTGCCCCAAGGTTCAGTGGAGAGGGCCATGGCTGAGGATTTGCTTGGGGGCCGGAGGATTGCGGGTCGATCAGATCGCGGGATTAGCGGACGAAAGATGTGCGTACTCGGAAGAAATGGTGGGCGGTTGGTTTTCCGATAGCCTACCATCCCTCTTATATAGCGGGAGCTGCCCGCCAAATTAGGGGACCGTTACCGCGCGATGATTACGCCGAAAGTTACCGTTAAGTTACCTTAACGGCTAGTTTGACCACACCCGACGGTCCGCCTCCTGCCACCCGGCTCGCTAAGTTACTCGCCGAGGCCGCGACCCGTTGGTTCGGTTCGCCCAAGACGCGACTCGGTTCGCCGGATTTTTTCCTTCGTGCAGGAGCCCGCCGACGATTCGACTGGATGCCAACTTGAAGCCGTATACTCCATGCGCAGCCACCCGCGCCTAATCAACGACGGCCTCGGGGACTACTGATGGGGATATGCCTACTGGGGTATCCTCAGCGGGACGTTTCCGACTGGCCCGAGGGCTGGCGAGTGGGCCTGCAGAACGGCGAGTGGATCAAAGCCCATCAAGGAGCCAGGCGACTGGAGGTCGAAGGCCCAGGCGAGTAGATAGGCCCAGTCGATCTGAGTTAAACGATTGGCGGAATTGTAACCGAATTGGTTGAGATATGTAAACCCTAGGGGAGGTAAGCTTATATAAACCTCCCCAAGGGGTGAGTAGGGAGACGTTCCCTCATACACCCAAGCAACTCGCCGCCTAGTCGCCGAGTTCGCCCATTGTAAACGCCTCCATAATACAATCTAGCAGGAGTAGGTCTTTACCCTCCGGGGGGCCGAACCTGGGTAAAACCCTGTGTCTTTGCCCTCATCTCGCACCGCAGATGGCAGGCCGCCCTTGCCCTTCGTTCTACTACTCGCTGCCGATTGCAGCATCTGCCGTGGTCATTCCCTCGACAATAATCATCTTTGCGCGACAGATAGACAGCTTTCTCATCAGCCGGCGCAGTTGCAGCAGGGGGGGTCACCTAACGCTTTCCCAAGGACATAGTCCTTTTGACCGCCAGAGAGAATGATTCTTAGATTGCGGAACTATTTGGTGAAGTTAGACCCATTGTTTCTAAGCTTTTCTATCTCAGCAAAAACGTTGAAGTTGAGGTTGGACTTGGCCATGTGATCTACAGTATTTGCAAGTACAATTTAGACTATGTTCATGATAAATAGTTCAACTTAATCAAATTACTAGATGAACTCCCACTAAATTCAACATCCCTCAAGTTGTTTAGTGAACACGATCCAAATTCACCACACCTAATCCGATCATCACGAGAAGAGATGTGGTTTCAATGGTGGACAACGAAGTGTCGATCATATCATTCATATGACTCATGCTTAACCTTTCGGTTCTTGTGTTCCGAGGCCATGTCTGTACATGCTAGGCTCGTCAAGTAAAACCCAAGTATTTCCGCGTGTGCAAAACTGGCTTGCACCCGTTGTATGTGAGCGTGAGTCTATAGCACCCGATCATCACGTGATGCTTGGACACGACGAACTTTATAACGGTGAATACTTGGGAGAACACGGTTTTATCTTGATCTTTAAGTGAGGAATCATCTTATAATGCTACCGTCGCGATCTAAGCATAATAAGATACATAAAAGATAAACATCACATGCATATAACTTTATGTGACATGGTATAGCCAATCTTGGCGCAATGATCTCCATCTTGTGCGTCTTGCATGATATCCATCACTCCACCATGATTGCCTCCACCACGAATAGCAACTACAACTATTGCTAACTACTTAGCGATAAAGTGAAACTATTACATGGCGTATAAAGTTGACACACAGGTCATACACAATTATAAACACAACCATATGGCTCACGCGGTTGTGTACTCATCGACATGCAAGTCGTGAAACATTACAAAACATGATCATCGCATACATTATACACATCACATCTTGGGCCATACCATATCACGAAAAACACTCCTGCAAAAACAAGTTAGACGCCTCTACTTTGTTGTTGCATGTTTTACGTGGCTTATGGGAGTAGATGCTAAGAACGATTCTTACCTACGGAAGCAACAACGGTGATATTATGGTTGCCAAACTCCGGTGTTAATCCCATGACAACTATAGTGAGAGAATCGACATCCACCACCGCATGTGGAACAAGCCACCGCGTCAAGTGCGGAGCGGTCTCGCGAATGACGTCGTAAGGTTGGCCTGACCGCTTCAATCTCACTATCCCACGTCATAAGAATAACACAAACAAGAGGCACAGCAGAAAACATCAACGCCGCAACAACCATGTTGCGTTCTACTCGTGAAACACATCTACGCATAGATCTAGCTCGATACCTGAAGGGTTTCGGCATAGTAAATCAAAATTTTCTACGGATGCGAACAGAGGGAAAGCCAAGATCTAATCTAGGAGATGCAAACAACGAGAGAGATTGGATTAGATCTTCATACCCTTGAAGATTCACACAGCGGAACGTTCGTCGGAACGTGGGTGATGTAGTCGTACTCGCTTCTCCTCCTCGCGATCCGATCCGATCTAGCACCACAAGTGGCGGTGCCTCCGTGAGATGCACATGTGCAGCACCTCGACGTATCCTCCTTCCTCGGACCAGCAAGTATGGTGGAGAGACGGATTGGATCTACAACACGACGGCGTGGTGTATATGGTGGAACAATTCCGAACTCCAAAAATTGCACTGCCTTATATGAATCTTATTCTCCGGACCACTCCGGAACCTCTCGTGATGTCCCGGATACCATCCGAGACTCCGAACAAAAACTCATAAACCAATTATCCAATCTATCCTAGCGTCGAGACACGTTAAGTGTGTGACCCTGCGGGTTCGAGAATATGCAGACATGATCTTCTATCAATAATCAACAGCAGGGTCTGGAAACCCATATTGACTCCCACACATTCATCGATGATCATATCGGATGAACCACGATGCCAGGATTCAATCAATCCCATATATATATATATATATATATATATATATTCCCTTCGTCTCGCGATATTTTACTTGCCCGAAATTTGATCGTCGGTACCATCATACCTTGTTCAATCTCGTTCACAGCAAGTACTTTACTCGTTCCGTAATCCGATATCACTTTGTGATTAACTCCTTAACCACATGCTTGCAAGCGGTGTTGATATCGATTACCGAGTGGGCCCGAAGTATATCTCTCCGACTTGGGAGGGACAAATCCCATCTCGATACATACAACCCAACAGATACTTTCCGATCACCTGGGAGACACCTTTATGATCACCCTCTCATAGGATGGCGTTTGATGAACTCAAAGCTTTCTTCCGACACCAGGGAGTTGTATTATCTCATGGTCTAAGGAATACAATATTTGACATAAGAAAAGCTTCGCAAAGACGAACACGATGACACGATCTAATTGCTTCGCTTAGTTTGGGTCTGTCCACCATATCATTCTCCCAATGATATGATCTCATTATTAATTGACAACTCATGTCCATTGTTAGGAAACCTTAACCATCATTAATCAATGAGCTAGTCCATAGAGGCATACTAGGGACACGGTGTTGTTCACAAACCACACAAGTATTAAAGTTTCCGTTTAATACAATTCTAGCATGGAATATAAACATTATCATGAACAAGAATTATAATAATAACATCTTTATTATTGCCTCTAGGGCATAATTCCAACAGTGGGTGGAGGGAGATATTTTACCTCCTCTACATGGTGGATTTGTTTCTTTGGCCCACCCACTTTATGATACTTTTGCTGTTAGGTGCCTCCAACTTTATACACATGAGGCCTTTGGTAGATATTACATAGGTTCCCCTAGAGACCTTATTTATAACATATCTCCTATTGTAGGGATTGGATTGCCACGTTGTTTTCTCTGGCATACTTGGGGCTTGATGCATCCGCTTGGGGAGTGCTACGGCGTGTCCGGAATAGTGCCATCAGATCATCCTTTGGGTAGCCATTGGGAGCTGCTAGGGGCGCGCTGAGTAGGGTGCCCGACGACTTGTTCTTCGTCGAGCCTCACACCGGCGAGGTGGTTGGTGTGTGTGGATCCACACATTGTGAGTGTCACTAGGAGCTACGTGTCCGTTGAAAAGCCTTGGCATGGACTTGGTGATGGTGCGCCGTGCTCCGAGACATTGAGTTCTCGCTCCTTGCTCCTCGGGTTCCACGATATGTGGGGTGCCTTCCTCATGGCGGTGTTTAGGCAAATTTGCGTTGACTTGTGGTCAACCAATAATTCCGTGTCACCACAGTAGCCCGTCTATTATCAGGGCAGTACCGTATCACGCCGGGCCAGGTCATTGCATAGTCTGACATCCGTGTTTTAGGGTATTACCCCGGGAATGAAGATTTGCTAATGGGTGGAAAGTTATCTCTTTTTGGGGCCCGAGGCCAACAGGCAGTTGTTGCAATCGTGTGCTGTTCTTTTGCCAAAATCTTGCCGAGGCCCATCAGTTGGTCTTTAGAGCAAGTATAATAAGCTTATGTAAGCAGGCTATAAGAGATTAAATAATATACTCTTGCTTAGGTGGAGGAGAGAGAAGAGAAGAGAGAAGGGGAGTGGGCTCTTGGCTAAGAGCCAGCTACAGCATGTGCTCCTAGGTACCATTTGAGAGTGAAAGGTGGACCATGCCACTAATAAAGTATAGTACTATAATTTATGTCTATCTATTGTACAAGTTGACTATTAGATTGGCTATAGATGACATGTACATGTCTTATAGCCAGCAACTTGCTCTAGTCCTTGCTCTTATAGGGGAAAGGCTTTGAAATGTTAGTCAGATATTAAAATGTTAGTCGACACGATTGCAAGTGCACCAATTACTAGTGAGACACCAAAGAGTTAAATATGGAGGTCTGAACTCTGATGAACTAGATACCAGTGTCCTTCTAACAATCCAACCATCTGTTACGTACACGCACACATATATATGTCTCTGCGTACACGTATTTGTGCAGGTGGTGCACGTTGAGGACTCGACTAATATCCGTTCTTACTATCTATCTATATATACAGTATAGTAACTAACTCGGTTACCAATTACCATGATTAAAGAAAAAAACTAACTCGGTTACCAAAGAGTCCGCGTGTACGCGCGAGTCGCCTTGAAGTTTTCTCTTGTGTGCACGTCTTCTGAAAGGAACGGTGTATGTCCTTCCATATCTCGATTTGATTCGTCGGCGTCGTCTTCTTTTCTTCGAACAATAATATGGTTTTGAGGTCCCCGCACGTTAGGTCATGGCGGGGCATGGAAGGCGCCGCCGTCGTCGTCGGAGCATCGGCCGTCGCTACTGCTGCTCTATGCTGGGCAGCTTGGAGATACTACAAGCACAACACACGTCGCACCCACCACACCCGCGGCCTCAAGACCTTGCACCCCAGCAAGACGGATCCGGTCATCGGCCGCGACGACGAGATCGACCGCCTCGTCTGCATTCTGTGCCGCCGGACCAAGAACTGCGCCGTGCTCGTCGGGGCGGCGGGGGTCGGCAAAACGGCCATCGTCGAGGGCCTCTCCCAGCGGATCGCCGCCGGGGCGGTCCCCGAGGCTCTCGCTGGAGCGCGCGTCCTCGAGGTTGACATCGGAGCGATGGTCGCCGGGACCCGGCTGCGCGGCATGTTCGAGGAGCGGTTCAAGGATGCCGTCAGAAAGGCCGAGGACGCGGACGGGAAGGTGATCCTCTTCATCGACGAGATGCACATGCTCGTCCGCGCCGGCGACGAAGGAGGCACCACCGATGCTGCCAACCTGATCAAGCCGGCGTTGGCCCGTGGTCGCATCCGGTGCGTGGGCGCCACCACCTCCCAAGAGTACCGCAAGTACATCCAGGCGGACGCCGCGCTAGAGCGACGGTTTCAGAAGGTTAACGTTGAGGAGCCAAGTACACAGGCCACCATAGCCATACTTCGGGGGCTTAAACAGCGGTACCAACAACATCATGGCCTGAAAATTCAGGATGATACTCTTGTTGCTGCTGCACAGCTTGCGGACCGTTATATTACTGGTAAGGAACATGAACTTACTCTTGTATTATTTGTTGCATATAATACTAGCACTACTTGGATACGCCTATCTTTGATTCTATTACTATCAGGTCGTCGATTCCCTGATAAGGCAATTGATGTTATCGATGAGGCATGCTCTACCGCAAAACTGCAGGTCAGGAAACAAAAAGAAGTTAAAAGTAAACAAAATAGTAGCTCTATAGAAGCACCCAACAAGGAGGTAATCGTTCTCCCTAGTCATGTTGAAAAGGTAAGTCTCCCTAATCATGTTTGCGCTTATAATTTCCATAGTTTCAATTATGATATAATATATTCGTCAATACACTGTAACCTTTTGTGTTTTCAAGGTTGTGGGCAGATGGACAGGAATTCCTATCAATATACTTGATCAAGAGGAGAAGGACAAGCTGATCCACCTAGCGGACAGATTGCGTGAGCGAGTTATTGGTCAGGATGAAGCGGTTGATTTGGTTGCTAAAGCAGTGTTGCGTTCGAGGGTAGGCTTTGGCCACTCTGGTCAACCGATAAGTTCTTTTCTATTTTGGGGCTCTAGTGGTGTTGGAAAGACTGAACTTGCAAGAGCTCTTGCCGAGAAGCTATTTGGCAGCGAAAATATGTTACTTCGTTTTGACATGTCTGAATATGTTGGACATGGAGCTGTGTCACGTCTTATTGGAGGGCCAGGAAGGTTAATTTTGTATTCTTTGCATCTCATGTGTGTTCTTTACACTTCTTTATCATATCTTGCTTATTAATTCCACTCTTAATTACAGCTATGAAGATGGTGGACAACTCACTGAAAAAGTTAGGGAGCACCCGTATAGCATTATCCTTTTTGATGAGGTGGATAAGGCAGAGCCCTCGGTGTTTAATATTTTTATTCAGCTCCTCGGTGACGGTATTTTGACGGATGGCAAAGGTTGCAAAGTAAATTTCAAGAATACTATCATCATTATGACCTCAAATGTAGGAGCAGATCACTTACCGGCAGGAATAGCAGGAGAAACCAAAATAAAAGTTGCACGAGATCTGCTCATAAAAAAGGTTTGGAAATCTCTAAATAATTCTGCATAGGCTTTGCTAGTTGTCCCGTTATTCTCATCTATATATACTTGCTTATGCAGGTACAAAGACAGTTCAAGACTGAACTTATCAACAGATTGAGCGAGATTGTGATATTTGAGTCACATTCACTCAAGACACTGAAAGAGATCGTCAAAATCGAGATGAGAAATATTGTTGCCACAGTAGCTAGCAAAGCGATCTCCCTGTCTGCAAGTGATGCAGCGATGGATGTCATATTGTCACAATCTTATGAACCAGTAAGTATAGCTTATTTTCTACATTATCTCATGATGATCAACTTCCCACTTTTGTAAACCCACATATTTTAATAGCCTCCTGTAGTTGTTTGTTAGTTTTTTAACGATGCATATTTGGACTATCGCAGGCGTATGGTGCAAGGCCGATAAGCAAGTGGATGCAGAAGTATGTGTTGACAGTTCTTTCCGAGATGGTCGTTAAAGGAGAAGCTGGTGAAGGTTCAACCATCTCCATAGATGCCACCGATGATAATAAACAGCTTAAGTACCAGGTTTTGCAGAACAAATAGATGACAGATCCATGAGGTCACATGATTATTTTGGTGGTAAAGCTAGATGTTCGTGACTTCACTTTTTTTAGATACATACGTATTTAGACTTATTTTGTGACTAGATATATATGAATCTAGACAAAGTGAATCACTTATTTTGGGACGGAGGGAGTTTTTTTTACACTAGATGAACAAAGTTTTGGAACTAGTGAACATGATTTTTGTCCGTATGAACAAATTTGTAATTCGCCTAAGTAAGATTTTCTGACAAGAAATATACTCTCTTCGTCTCAAAATAGATATCTCAGATTTTTCAAAATTTGGATCTCCATATGAACAAATTTGTTATTAACCTAAGTAAGGTTCTCTGACAAGACATATACTCCCTCCGTCTCAAAATAGATGACTCGGATTTGTTCAAATTTGGATGAATCCAGACGCTATTTTTTTTTAAACTAGGCAAGAGACTTGCCATTCATTGATATAGTAGAAGAGAGATGACCAGTTTATGAGGGAAACAAGCCAAAAACCGATACAACGCAGTACTACACGTCGGCCCCGAGGCCGCGCACCACACGAGTCGACGGCCTAGCCACCCAAGTGGCCAAGGCGACACCCAAAAAACACCTCAAATGCAACAAGGCGGAGGCAAAACTCAAAGCGTCGTTCCTACATCCACGCCAACCCTCGGGCCACCACAGTGATGCCACGAAGACAAAACCAACTGAAACACCAAAACTTACAACGAAGGGCCACCACAGTGATGCCTCCAACGAGGGTAGCGACGACTGAGAGTGCCGCCATCACCGGCATTAGCCAAGGCCGGTGCAGGGTTTTCACCCGGAGCACACCAAACTAAAGTCATGTCCGCCTGACCGCCGAGTCGAGGTGGCCCAACAGCCCGTCGACGCTGTTGGAGATATGCCCAAGAGGCAATAATAAAGAGGTTATTATCATATCTTCATGCTTATGATAAATGTTTACATACCATACTATAATTGTATTAACCAGAAACATTAATACTTGTGTGATTTGTAAACATAAAAGAGTTCCTAGTAAAGCCTCTTGTTAAACTAGCTTGTTGGTTGATATATGATCATGGTTTCCTGATCATGAACATTGAGATGTTATTGACAACAAGATCATATCATTAGGAGAATGGTGTGATTGACATACTTCTATAGATAAGCGTAGCATAAGGATCAAGTCATTTCAATAGTTTATTTGCTATAAGCTTTTTGATACATAGTAATCTAATTCCTTCGACCATGAGATCATGCTAATCACCATCACCGGATGGATGCTTTGATGACATCAAACACCACAGTGTAACTGGGTGGCTATAAAGGTGGCATTGAGTGTTCGAAAAGTATGTGTTGAGGCACATGGATCAAGAGTGGGATTTTTCCATCCATATGACGGATAGATATACTCTGGGCCCTCTCGGTGGAATGTCATCCAATTAGCTTACAAGCATGTGACTGTCTCACAAGGGATCACATATCACGGGAACGAGAAGAGTACTTATCGGTAACGAGGTTGAGCTAGGTATGCAGAGATACCGAGGATCAGACCTCGGATAAGTAAACTATCGCGAGACAAAGGGAAATTGGTATTGTATGTAAGTGGTTCATTCGATCGCAAAGTAATCGTAGAAATATGTGGGAGCCATATGAATTTGCAGATTCCTCTATTGGTTATTGATCGGAGAAGAGTCTTGGTCATGTCTGCATAATTCATGAACCGTAGGAAGAGACACTTAAGGATTCGATGTTGTTTAGTAGATATGTAATGTAAGTAGGGAGACCGAATGTTGTTCAGAGTCTCGGATGGGATCCAGGATATCACGAGGAGACCCGGAATGGTCCGGAGAATATGATTCATATAAGGAAAGTCCAATTCCGGAGTTCGGGAATGATTTCGGTGTTTTCACCAGAATGATCTAGAAGGGTCTAGAAGGTTCACCGGACCGGAAGGGGAAGGGTACATGAATGTGTCATGAATAATTGGAATGATTGCATCATGTCCTAGGTCACTTGGTTAGGCATTTGTAAGAAAGAAATTGAGCTCCAAATTGAAAGTCAAAAGGCAAGTTTGAAAATTTAAACTGGGACAATGTATACTGGTGGAGGAAGGAAAGAATCCTTCTTTCCCTCCACCACAAGCCAACAAGGAGAGGGAGTTGGGGAAGGATTCAAACTCCCCTTTCCCAAACTGCCCTCCCTCTCATAAATAGAGGGAGGGGGTGCCCTAAGAGATACAACACCAGCCCTCCCCACATAGTTGTCGCGTCTCCGCCGCCCCCCAGCGTCGCCGCCTCGCGCTGCCGCCGGTTCGTCACCGTCGCCCTAGCCACCACCGAATCCACCTCCTCCTCTCCGGCCCTCTAAACCCCAGATCACCGGAAACCCTAATTCTCCACCATAAACCACTCCCGCTTAGGCGAAGCCCTGCGGGATCTCCCTCTACTTCTGACACCACGCCGTTGTGCTTCCGAAATCACGAGGGGAGAACTACAACCTCCGCTGCCTGCTGGAACAAGGGAGAGGAAGGTCTTCATCGAGTACCGAACGTGTGACCGATCATGAGCTGAACATTCTGGCCTTGAAGGATCGTCTATGCGATCTTGAGATCGGCAAGTGTACGACTACATCACCCACGAGAATCTACTCTAGTTAACCTCTTTGGAATCTTTGAGGATGAGTACTTTAATCGACTCGTTGCTACAATCTAGTAGATAGATCTTGGCTTGTTTGTGTTCATGCGGTAGAATTTTTTTTGTTTTCCATGCTACGAACCCCTACAGACGCCAACAACCAACTCGCTCCACTGGTCCCCCTGGCCGATGGAGCATCCAAGGTGAGGACCCAGGAGGCAAGCGACACAAGAAAGCACCGCCTTCGCTCGATCCCGTGAGGGACCTGGGCTTTCCCCCGGAGAACCCGGGCGGAGGTGTGAGAGCACCACCACGACGACGCCTCCAAGAAGGGCATGCCGCCATGACAGATGTAGAGATAGATTGCCGACGTCCACCACCTCGACCTTCGAGCCATAGACGACGCGCATCTTCACCTTGTCCTTCACCAAGCGCCTTATATTTTGTAGATCCTGATGAGAGTTACAAATGTGAGCAACAGAACCGGTATCAAATACCCAGGTGTTACTCTTGGCGCTAGTAAAGAATAAATCTATAATATTTATATCAATTATATCTTTGTCTTTGGCAGCAAACTGGTCGGCTTTCTTGTCCTCAAGGTACTCGGGGCAGTTGCGCTTCCAGTGCCCATCCCCTTTGCAGTAGAAGACGCCGGGATTAGGACCGGGCCTTGTATCCTTAGTGGTGTTGGCAACAGATTTTCCATCCTTCTTAGGCTTCTTGCCCTTGCCTTTATGCCCCGTCTTTTTCAAGTTGGTGATCTTATTGACCATCAGCACCATGTGCTCCTTCTTAATTTCAACCTTAGAAGTTTTGAGCATGGTGAATAACTCAGCTAGGGCCTTAACCATACCATACATGTTGTAGTTCATCACGAAGTGCTTGTAGCTAGGGGCAGTGAGTTCAGCACCCTATCAATCGAAAGCTCGTCCGGAAACTTGCAATCCAGGGCGTACAGTCATTAAACGTAGCCAGACATCTTGACTACATGATCACTCACACTGTTGTTCTCTTCCATCTTGGCTGAGAAGAAGAGCTCGGAAGCTTCATACCTCTCAGCCTGAGCCTGTGGAGCAAATACGGCCTTGAGATCTTCAAGGATCTCAAAAGCACTCATCTTTTCAAAACACTTTTGAAGCTCCGTCTCTAAGGCATAGAGCATTCTGTTGGGGTTCCGATGCAGAAAACAAAAAAATCCTACGTCGGATCGCCCTGACTACCCAAGATCTATCTATTAGTACTACAAATGGCCGAAGGTTTCAGATACATACCTTGTAGTCCGAAAGCGGTTAATGTAACACCCTAGTTTTAGTTAAATATCAATTAGGATTTAGTTCGTGCATCATGAGCATCATATTTAAAATGCATGCAAAAGAAACATATAAAACCCTAAACCCTAACTATTTTACCTCTCTCTCTACAAGCAATTCAACAGGTTTTGAATATTTTCAAAAGACTCAAAATGTTTAGATCCCAAACAGTATAAAGGGGTCCCTGCTGTATTTTCATATTTACAAAAGCCTCTAGTATTTTAAAAGTATTCAAAACAGATTACAAATTGAATTATACAAAAGAGAAAAGAAATTGAAATACAATTGGAGAAGAGAAAACAAATTCCAGAAAAAGAAAAGGTTTCTATAAAAAAACAGAGTCACAGAGCAAAGTAGGCCGTATCGGGATGTCAGGAGAAACAAACTCCAGGACCTCGTCATATCTAGGACCAGGTCAAAGTGTTGTAATCTGTAGATTAAGAGGCATTGATTAGCTTCTATTTGTTCTACCTTAAAGTGTCACACTATTTTATACTAAGAGGTCGTGATGAGTTTTATGACCCCTTAATGAAGTGATGCTCTTATACATATTTACCCACTCTTACTCGATCTTTCGCGCTCGTGAATGATGCGT
The DNA here is from genome assembly GCA_030063025.1 of Avena longiglumis. NCBI lineage: Eukaryota > Viridiplantae > Streptophyta > Magnoliopsida > Poales > Poaceae > Avena > Avena longiglumis. The sequence continues at coordinate 107,148,274 of CP125979.1, forward strand.
GTGCGTAATAATGTGGCTATCCGAGATTATTAACAATTAATATTGTTTTGATCTCTAAGGACATACATGTCATTCTTAGCATGATTTCTTAACCCTGTCACTAAACAAAGGATGATTGTGCTACCAAGTCCGTTATTCTGGTGCACTATTTTTGGTCAAAGAGTTAGGTTTGTGCCAAACCTCTAAGACTATGTCTTCTTTCCTTACCAAGCAAGTTTCCTCTCGAACTAAGAGACATATCGGTGGTTTGTGATATTCTATATGTCTTCTAGAAGTATCACCATGTTGCCATATGACCGTATTGCCAAGTTCTTGAGCAAGTCAGTTCTCTAAACTGCTCTTTTCTCCAAGGATTCGTTCTGGATACCCCTGAACTAGTTGGTTGAGCTTATACAACAACTTGGAGAGTTGTAAGACAAAACTTATATCCGAATATGTTCCTTCTTAAAGGGATATCTAGTTTTGCTCGTATTGAAGAAAAATAGTGTCTCCTTTGTGGATATGTTATCTTCCCCCACCTTTGATTTGATTTGGGTTATCGTCAAATCAAACTCAGTTCCAAGGACTATCTTGATGGTGTTCCTACTTGTGATGTTTCACTTGAGTACATCTTCATGTCCTTTGGTCTGACCAATACAGTTGCCTTGTTCAAGCAACATATGAGTCCATCTTCTTGGAGTGTCCCGATAAGTTTGTTGTTGAGCCCATCGATGACATCCTTATCGCCTTCATGCTAGACAAGATTCATACGGAACAATTGGCATTAATGTTGGAAACTTTCGAGAACCATCTTCGAGTTATGTCAAAGTATGAGTTCTGGATGTTAGAAGTAACCTTCTCCGATTTGACCCGTTACGGTGGAAACATACTTATTGCGTGACTCATGGTCTCGGCAAAACCAAGGTAAAGGTCGTGGCCAACCACCCTCTGCCAGCCTTCTAAGGAAGAGGGCTAATAGCTTGGCATTAAGAGTCGGTTGGTACGTGTGGGTAAAGTTGTACACCCCTGCAGGGTTAAATCTTTTTGAAAATCCATGTTCACGGTTAAGAATGCTTGGTGACCAGATTCTAAGATCATAGAGAACTTTAACCTAATCGTAAAACTTGGCAGATCAACGTGTGCTTAAGGATGCTTCCTCATGGGTACGAGGGGGTGATCCTAGTTGGTAGATGATGATGATTTAGTGGATATCAAAAGATGATGATCAATACTTTGGAGATGTCGCTCTCTTATCCCCTTCTAAAATACTCTGATTAGACGAGCTTCTTCTCTCTCTTGTTGTACAAACAAAGATGGCTTTATGCAAAACAACTCCACCAGCCATAAGTCTTGTGGAGTACACCCTGTACTCACCCTTGCTTTGTTGATAATTTTGGCAGAGTAAGTGTTCCCTGAAGATCAGTTTGGTACTACATCGACATCGACGAGTAGCTTTGGGTTCCCGGTCGGCAGCCTCGAATCTATGTGATGGGAAGTCATCATTATGCTTCAGGCCTCTTATGCCATTTGTTAAGTTTGCTATACTTAATAGCATAATTTGCCTTCTTTTGTTTGATGTTTGTGGTCAGTGACCTCTGCTTGTAATAATTTGGTTCTCTGCTCAGTTATGAGCTTGCTGTAATAATTTTTGTGTCGTAGGGTCACTGTTGTGTTACCGATTCTACACTGCATATTCTCGAGCTCAAGGTTAAGCTTATGCCAGACGGAGGTCTGAGATTTTTTTATCCCTAATCTCGGGGTGTCATGGGTATTGGTATCAGAGAAGTACCAACCGTAGGAAAACCTTGATATTGGTCGATGTTGAGTCTAGTGTTTGTGAAAATTATTTTAAAAGATGAAAAGTATTTGCGAAAAATCTAGTATGCTTCTTTTACTCCTTGTCTAGTATCGTTCTTAATCTGGGTCATCTTATCTGAAGTTGGTTTTGGAAAAGTTTTGATATCTCTCCTAGTCTTTCAAAGCTTAGGTTCCTTCTGGGCATGTCGTATCTAAGCCAGTTGACCTAGTGTTGAGTTCTATAGATTTGTGTGTGTGTTGTGAATTCCTTGTTCCCCTTTGCTTATATTCATCTGAGATATTCCTTTCTATCATGATCTCTCTATATTTTGGACCCACAATATTATATTGTTGGATCTGTAGTGTTCTATTCTAGGCTTCGAGGTCTCCTTTCGCCTCGTGTGCCCCCTCTTTGTTTGTTGGGTACTTCACAAGTTGCCTCTTATCTTGGAAGCTACCTCGTGATTATTATCTTGTAGTGTATGCCATGTCACTCAAGTAGTAGTTACTTCTTTCTCGGTTTTTAACCCTTGGACTTGAACTGAAGATCCCTGATTGTGCTAGATTCTGGTCTTGTGAATCTTGTACATGATGCTGACCTTTAACCCAAGATCCATTCCTTTGATCCATGTTGCTAATGTTCACACATTACCTCGGAAAGGCTAGTATTACAATTATAGCCTTCGAGCTTGTGGTCTTTGTCTCGATTAAATTGTGACAACCAAGGACTTCCCCTACCACATGCTATGGCAGATGTTCTTTAATGGAACCAAATAGATCACGACAAGAGTACTCCTCGAGAGTCTCGCATCTATATTCGTGACTCTGCCACACCTTACCTCTTCTATGCATTGGTTTTCGGAAGATTGTTGACTTATGCATCCACATATCGGGATTCTATCTTGAGCATGTTCTTATCCCCTTGTTGTTTTCCGACCTTTGTCTACCAGCTGGTAGCCAAGTAGTTATCTGCATTGGTGTCTTTCGATGCAAGATACTCTTGTGGTCCGTCATGACCAACCATTTCGGGATGTCAAGAGAAACTTTCGATGCAAGATACTCTTGTGGTCCGTCATGACCAACCATTTCGGGATGTCAAGAGAAACGAACTCCAGTACCTCGTCTTATCTAGGACCAGGTCAAAGTGTTGTAATCTATAGATTAAGAGGCATTCATTAGCTTCTATCTGTTCTACCTTAAAGTGTCACACTATTTTATACTAAGAGGTCGTGATGAGTTTTATGACCCCTTAATGAAGTGATGCTCTTACACATATTTACCCACTCTTACTCAATCTTTCGCGCTCGTGAATGATGCATGTGCGTAATAATGTGGCTATATAAGATTATTAGCAATTAATATTGTTTTGATCTCTAAGGAAATACATGTCATTCTTAGCGTGATTGCTTAACACTGTCACTAAACAAAGGATGATTGTGCTACCAAGTCTGTTATTCTGGTGCACTCTTTTCAGTCAAAGAGTTAGGTTTGTGCCAAACATCTAAGACTATGTCGTCTTGCCTTACCAAGCAAGTTTCCTCTCGAACTAAGAGACATATCGGTGGTCCGTGATATTCTATATGTCTACTAGAAGTATCGCCATGTTTCCATATGACCGTATTGCCAAGTTCTTGAGCAAGTCAGTTATCTAAACTGCTCTTTTCTCTAAGGATCCGTTCTGGATACCCCTGAAATAGTTGGTTGAGCTTATACAACAACTTGGAGAGTTGTAAGACAAAAGTTATATCCGAATATGTTCCTTCTTAAAGGGATATCTAGTTTTGCTCGTATTGAAGAAAGATAGTGTCTCCTTTGTGGATATGTTATCTTCCCCCACCTTTGATTTGATTTGGGTTATCATCAAATCAAACTCAGTTCCAAGGACTATCTTGATGGTGTTCCTACTTGTGATGTTTCACTTGAGTACATCTTCATGTCCTTTGGTCTGACCAATATAGTTGCCTTGTTCAAGCAACATATGAGTCCATCTTCTTGGAGTGTCCCGATAAGTTTGTTGTTGAGCCCATCGATGATATCCTTATCGCCTTCATGCTAGACAAGATTCATACGGAACAATTGACATTAATGTTGGAAACTTTCGAGAACCATCTTCGAGTTATGTCAAAGTATGAGTTCTGGATGTTAGAAGTAACCTTCTCCGATTCACGTGTAGTTGTTGAAAGATGTCACCGTGAATCCGAGTAGAGTTAACTCTGATCCTTAAGGACACATGTGTGTTTGATTGTCAGTACCTTATGTGTGTGCAGTTGTCTTTTGACAAGGTTCTAATACATGGATCTAGCAATCTAGCTCGGTCTTTTGGAGCTTGACACCGTAGTCCATGTCTTGATAATATAGTAACTTTACCTTGGTGGTAAATGTCACACTTTTCTATTCGGACATGATGAGTATGAAGTATCATTCCACCTAACCAAAGCTGAATCTCAAGTAGCAACAATGGTTGGTGTTCCTCAAGGTTTTAACATAAGTATCTTTGTGAATCTTGCAAGATTGATGTAATGGTTGACACACTTAGCCGAAAAGACTGATTGTCATAATCTCTTGATTCAGCAATAACAACCACTTTCATGAGGCTTCTTCTATAATTTACTATAGGAGTTTTGCTTATGGGTTCCTTTGTATCCGAAGTCCGACCTTTACTTGATGTCTCATATCTTGAACATCAAGGAGAACATTTAAACTAGTTTTGCAAAATGTCTCTCGGTCGACCCTCCAGACCCTTTTATGTTGGCAATCGTTTTGTTGTGACAAATAATTGAGGTCTGAGAATGAAGTTTCTTTCTTCTCGTGTCATAAGGAATCTTCTTCATTATTTATCTAGTGGTGTAAATAGATACCCCAATCTTTGGCATAGATTTTGGTATACCTGGATGAACAAAGAGTTCTCTTCGTTTCCTCGGCCATGTTTTAAGAATGACTATGATTTTGGTAATCAGAAGTTTTTTTGATACATGTTCTTGTGACTCTTATGAGTCCTCTCCACAAAACAACTTTCTGTCTTGTCCTTCCGTTGGATGAAAAAGTGACCCTTCTGTTTCAAAAGTAGTTCAACAACTTGGTCTTGTTGATCCATATCTCTGCAACCTGAAATCTCTACTTAAGTCGTTTAGTAGAGGTTCCTCATCGAAGTCTGTGTTATGTTCTTTCTGTTGGAAGCTTCCATTCTTCAGAAGCTTTAAACCCTTCCGTAAGCTTCATGGTCTCAATCCTCATACGACCATCTATCTAACACTTGAAACCATCTCCTTTTGTTTCCTCCGTACCCTTGGCTTGTTTCATGTTCGTCATCTAAGAGTTGTTTTAAACATTCTATCCACGAGTTGACCATGAGATACTCTGTGTGTTGTTTAGTGTGTTTCCCTCTTATCTTAGAGTGACCCTGTTTTTTTCTCTCTCTGTCTCTCTTCCTACCTTTGGAATCTCGGGTCGAGATTCTTGTAAGGGGCATAGAGCTGTAACACCCCAGTTTTAGTTAAATATCAATTAGGTTTTGGTTTGTGCATCATGAGCATCATATTTAAAATGCATGCAAAAGAAACATATAAAACCCTAAACCTTAACTATTTTACCTCTCTCTCTACTAGCAATTCAACAGGTTTTGAATATTTTCAAAAGACTCAAAATGTTTGGGTCCCAAACAGTATAAAGGGGTCCCTGCTGTATTTTCATATTTACAAAAGCATCTGGTATTTTAAAAGTATTCAAAACAGTTTACAAATTGAATTATACAAAACAGAAAAGAAATTGAAATAGAAAACAAATTTCAGAAAAAGAAAAGGTTTCTGTAAAAGATCAGAGTCAGAGAGCAAAGCAGGCCGCAGCCCACTCTCTCCCGCACCTATCTGCCTACTAGTGCAGCCGCAGCAGCCCCTTTCCTTTGCTTTGCTGCAGCCCAACGACGGCCCAAACTCGGCCCAAGCCGGCCCAAGCCGGCCCATACCTCTTCGATGTGCCTCTTCTTTCTTCTTCCTCGCGATGAACCGAAGCAGCTCGGTGGACTGCGCGCTGTCGTCCGATGCCACCGCCGCATCGCCTAGCGCCAGGATGAACGCCGCCGCCCTCCGTCGTCTACAAGTATCCCAAGACGCCGAAGGCGAACCCTATCTTCCTCTCTTCTCCAAATCCCCCTCTGGCTGGAACCCTAGCTTGCAGGTGCCGCTTGTCGTCGTCGCCCAGGACCTCCGGCGTTCGATTGAGGTCGCCATCATGCTCGTCGTGCCTCATTGATCCTCCTCGCAGTTTCAATCGAGCCGGTGCGCTCGCAGTCAAGCGAATCGAGGTCTCCGACCCAACTCTGGCCACCGCCGTCCCCGTCGATTCTAGCCAGCCAAGCTTCGCCGTTCAGCCCTGCTTGCTCCTGGTGAGCTAACGGTCCCAATAGGCCTTTTCGTTGCCTCCCCCTCTTCCTCTGTCGATCTCGCACCATGCGTCTGCCGCCGCTGCCTCTATCCACGTCGCCGTCCATGCTCTGGTGGTCATCCCGCGGCGTCGCCGCCTATTCCTGGTCCCCCTCAACGAGCCGCATCGAACGAGCCCAGTCTCGCTTCCTCACGTGCCCGCAATCGGCCAAGGCATCGCCCACCCGATGATCCCCATTGCTGATGTCATGCTGACATCAGCATGAGGCAATGTATCCTCTTTTCTTTTTATTAAATTCATTTCTGTAATTATTTTCTGGAAATAAGAATAATATCCCATGGGACGCAGTCGTCGGTGACTGGGGGTAGCCCAAGCCCCAATGACAAACGCCCCAACCCCTCTGGTGACGTCAGCGTGCTCCTGTGCTGACGTAGTAAACCTTTTTAAATGGTTTAATAAATCCAGAAATTGATATAAATATTGTAAAATCAATAACTTATTATTTATAAGGCAGAAAAATACAAATAATATATCAAAATATTCAGAAAAATGAGAACTATCTATTAAAGCTATAATCATACATTGTTCAACAACTTTGAAGACAAGTTTAATTAGAGAACTAATCAACCCCTCTCGTATGCTTCTGGAGTTTCCCCGAGTTAGGGTTTGTACCCCTCGGAACCCCGATTACGAAGTTCGAGACAAAGGAAAAAATCAAAACATTCCATCCGACCCCATTACCGGGATCCGCAGGCATTGATCTCGCTGCCCTTGACTCTTACTCGACCAGAGTGCAACTGGTTCTTATTTACGTAGCCTTTCGTGCCCATGCCATTGCTTTGCCTTCGCTTTTCTTCCTCTGGGCATCAAAGGAGGGCGTAGACCAATATTTCATTAGAAAAAGCTCTTCATCGCTCGTCCTTAGGAAACGGACTCGTCGCTATTTTGGTGCTAGTTTGACTAATTAGCTTTCGTAGTGCCCTCTTTTCGTAGATTGGAAGGACCCTCGCTAGATATGTTGGTGTAGGGAATTCCTGTTCTCTTTCATAGATAGGAGGGGCATGCGTGCTTAGAGATAGTCGAAGGTGTAATCTTTCAAAAAGTAGTAAGTAAAAGAATCGCAACTCACTCTGGATGGATATTTAGGTTGTTGCATAGCTCAGGTCAGAGCAAGGTGCCATCAGGCGTTCAACAGGCAGTCTCACGATCGGGCATGAGTGTCCTGAAGAAGAAATTGTATACTCCCTTTGGTCGGAAGGCGGCGGGGGAAGGAAGACACTGGGCGGGATCTTTCAGCAGCGAATTCCCCATACAAATACGATTATTATTTGGAACTACACCAAAATTATTGACATTATTCATGTGTTGCCTGCCAAAACCCACCGGCGAGCAGCGACGAGCAACACGAAGAGCCGGGAGGCTCCCAGAACTGCTGGTGGGCCCTGGTCCCTCGGGCAACGGCCGCAAAACCCAACACGTCACGGCTTGGTTTGAGGCGTTCACGACCTATACAGTCGGAAGGTGAAGGATTGTTGATTGATTTCTGCATGGTAAACAAGTATCGTAAAATTCAAGCCGTGACGGCTCCCGTGTTTCCACGTGAATTGGCTCCTAGAGCCGATTAACCCATGGTTCGCATTAGATCTATGATAACATGGGGTTTTGCTTCATCATTACAAGTTAAATCGATCTCGACGGTTTAACGTTTTCACTACGTGATCGGGCGTCCTACACGTAATTGAGCTGGTAGATACAAAAGATGATAGAAAACTAACCCTAGAGGAGGCCTAACAACCGCGTAAAGTCAATTACGGAACAACTTCTCTAGAACTAGTAAACCACGTCTTTACGTACTACTGGATCGTTCAACCCGTTTGCAAGGCCTGACTACGTAGATATCAAACTAAACCTTGGAGAACAAGGCATAACCATAACAGATCGGAACAACTAGATAAAGATCAAGCAAGGTGCTACCCTTGCACTTGGGAAAAGGTGCAAAGGTAGCGAGGTAATTAGCGGTAGCATAATTTAAACAATCATAGCAAAAGGCACCGATGCTAACCTCAACAAATCTATGATAAGAGTATTACTCGCCATCAACAAGGCTTCAGTACGAGTAACACCAAATAACGATAGTAAATCGCCTAGATCGCAAGATGCGATCTAGGCGACATATTACTACGAAAGAAATCCTAGAAACAAGGGGTGGCGATCTACGAGATTGTGTTGTTGTGAACGTGATTGTCCTCTTTTTCGATAACCTTAGGTACATATTTATAGTCGGAGACTTTCTATCTTTGGAATAACTCTACAACTCTATCTTTACCTAAACTGAAGCGGAACCTACTACGATACAAGATACACGGGCAATTTAGCCCAAATCCACGACAAGGCCGATTCAACAACACGTTGAATATACGTATCTTCCAAGCCCATCTTGATCACGACCCATCTCCTTCTTTGGCCAAAATATGGCGATAACACATGCCCCTCGGTTTTGGCAATAATAATTCGAAACCACTCTGTGATGTTTTCCTTCCCCTCTTCTTTTTTCTCCACATCGGGTTCTGGCGTTGAGTAGAATCGTCACGCCACCCCTCATCATGATGCCTGTCTTCTCAACTCCTTCGCGATTGCATGATTTGACGATTTTGGCGACATTCGGGAAACCGCTATGGCATTGAACCGCCTCCCACTATTCCCTTATTTAAATTTATCCGGCGATTCGCGGTCCCCATCTTCCTCCAAGAGCCAAAAACCCTCTTCCTCCTGAAAAACCCTCTTCCTCCGCCATGGCCTCTTCCTCTTCCGCCGTTCCTCCCGGTCTTCCATGACATTAGCGGCCGGGAGCCCGGCGAGCACCCGCCCGCGGCGTACAATACTCTCGCCCACAATGGTGGGACGAGAGGATTGGGATTCGCCGTTTGGTCGGGAGGACGGCAGCGTCGACGGCGGCAAGGAGGGCCTGCAGTTCCTCGTCGACAGGAGGCTGAGGCGAAGAGCGACGGCCTTTGGTCCTAGGGCGGCGTCGAGTCTTCCGACGAGGAGGAGGAATCGGAGGACACCTCCTCCGCAGTACCGCCGGTGGCGCTTCCGCGGGTCCAGCGAGGACACAAGACAACGACGAGGACGAGGAGGCCTCAGCTTTCAAAGGCGTAAGACGGCAGCCAAGCGGCCGTGAGGACAGCGAACAAGACGGCGGCGACGACAGCGGCCTCTAGATTAGGAACCAATAGTAGTAGTAGTAGTAAGCTCCCTTTTGTAATCAATCAGCCTTTTGTAAGCAATCAGCTTTTGAATGAATGAATGAAAATCCGTTTCTCGAAGATTGCCTTTTTTCGCCCCAATTTCGCCGATAGTCAAAATAGGCCGATGCTCCAGAAGCCGATAGCACCGTATCGGCCTTCACCACACTGCGTTCATACAGTCAAACAAGTCAAACCTCAAAGAGCCGATGGCAACGCATCGGCTTTCCCAAAGAAACGTTGACAAGGTCAAAACTTGGTCGCATACTTAGGCAAACCTAAACAGCCATTTTCCAGTTTCAAACGGTAACCTGCGACCCTCTTTAAAAAGGGCGACCCAGATCTCCAATTGCCCACCGACGAGATTGAGCTCACAGCGACAAGACCCCTCAATCCCCAACTGCATAGATCCATCTCTGCCGGCAAACTAGATGGCGGAATCGTCCAATACCAATCCAGAGGTCTCCGGTCTGAAGGTACGCCTACTCCTCGCAGTCTGAACGCGATGTTAGAATTTAATGGCGAACACCTGAATTAATGCCTTTATTCCACCATTAAACTTTCTAGGTTTCAGACATTCTGTGCGCATCCTCTCTCCCAAATTCCCTCTGTCTTGGCCTCGCATGATTCTAGTCCTGCCCATCGATTTCTTGCGAAGCAAATGAATCCCTTCGTAAGCCAAGACCTAGATCTGAACTCTTGGGCCATTGCTGCAGCCTGGCCTAATCCCCTGAACATTGGGTCTCTTGGTTCAACAGAGTAGCTAGAGCTTACCAATCCCAATGGGAAACCACAGAATAGCCGATGCCTTGCATTTATCATTGTCTCCTCTTGAGAAACATGAGAACCTTCGAAAACCATCGGCTACTTCAGTCGGACGCTCTGACTGCTTTATGTTCGGTCATGGCCCTATGTCACCAACCACGTTAGGCGTGGTGATGATCATTTGATGCGGATGTTACATCACCCACTTATACGCTTTAAAGCTGACCAAAGTCCCCTACAACCGTCTTCTAAAACATCGCATTAACTGGGGTGCCTACCTCCAACGCCATATGAAAACAAAGGGCCTGTCTCGGAGAAAGAACATCTGACCTTTCTCAACTTCCGGTGGAGCATTTCATATTCTGTGGCCCTTCCTTGCTCCAACCAAAACTATCTCTCCTTAGCCCACAACGGCCAAAGGTACTCAACTTGGCCTCGGCAAAATGTTCCTTGGAGAAGTCTATCGATACCTCCAGTTGATGTCATCAAGCTGTTCTCGGCATAGCATCAAAACAGGTGGTCCTTGGTGGTTTATTCAGCTATGGGCTCACCTGTATTTTCAAAATCACATCCCAAACTTCCCTTCCGGAAAGCTGCACCTTTCCGGATGTAAAGGAAGCAGATCCGATGCACCGACTATGGCCAAGCTTTGTATAGACTGCGCAAGATGGTGACCCCTCGAGCGTCTAAATGGTTCGATATTTTCTTTCAGGACTGGACAATCCTATCTTCTTTCCTTACATGGAAGAATCAACATTTTGAAAACCCACTCTCCTTGAGGCTAATTTTGCCGATGACACCAAAGACTCTTTTCCACCGTGATTCGACCTGTTTCCTTCCGGTTGGCATGAGTCGTCCAAGAATAATCAAACCAGGTATGAATTCTACCCGATCGTAGTAGCTTCGCCAATTTGGCCTTGGACAAGTACCTCCCCATTTCTTTCTTCACCACCTTATAGAGAGTAGAGCCGACCTGCCTGATCCTCTCACCAGCCAAAGGTGTTATTCCTTCTTTGATGCTCTGACCATCCCAATTCCCAACGACCTCACCTTTGTCTCATCAACCGATGGCTTTGAAGACTGGTGGTCAATGTGGAAGACTCACGCCTTGGAGAGCTCTGGGACCGTTCTTTGAAGCTGATGTCGATTATGACATCCCGTGGAGCAGGTACCACTACTTGCAAATTTTCTTGATGCGACTTACAAATGATTCTTCTATTAATCCATTCTTTCTCTTTGCGGCAACAAGATGGCCCGAACCTCACGCAGTGATGGCTCCCCCTTGAGTTCTTTCCGCTCACTGTGGTTCTTTTCTGCAAAAACTCGCCACCTCTGAAAAAGGTCATAATGCAGAAACAGCCGATATCACCACAATCGGCTTCCAAGAACCCAGCAACCTCTAAGTCAGCTGCCCCTCGAGTTCCAACTAAAACAAGAACGACGGCGAGGAAGGTAGCTGCCAGGAAGACCTTGAGGCGCGGGCCCTTCTCGAGCTCGCATGTAGGGTAATCTATGCCTTGGTCGATCCTTCTAATTCTTCCATCCTTGCAGACATGCTTGTGCTCACGGGTTCTCCTTTTTTATAGGCTTCCGTCGAAGACACCTCCAGCGAGAACACTCAGACCAATCGAGGAGAACTGGACCCAACAGATTCTGAGAGGACCATCACACCGAGCCAGCCAGATCCATCACCATCGGCTTCCAGGAAAAGGTCTTTTCTCGAACCTCGCCTCGAGCACCGGTCGGCGGGGCCATTATCAGGTCCCAAGAGAGCTCGCATCGCAAGCTTCTTCGTCGAGCCGGAGGTTTCAAAATCATCACCCTTTACGCTCTTACCACTTGCTTCTTTTTTATCGCCGATTAATCATTATTTATATCGGCTAAACACCTTCCATGCGACGGTAGCGTTTCTAGTGGGAAAGCTGGCGGTGCGATGCCTTTAGCCAAACGGACCTAGCAATCCCGAAGGTGCAGATGAAACGGCTACCACTCCGCCAAGCCCCGGCAACCACACACAAGCCGATCGTCTCCTCATCTGCTATCCCCCCGATCTTAGGAGAGGTACGTTAGCTTCTTTCGGCTCATCCTTACATGTTTGGATGCATACTGACGCCTTTTCGGGCTGCCAGGGTTGTGATATTTCAGGTTTGCTGACGTTCGACCCTGAATCCATCGAACCAACCCCCTCTGTTGCTGATGATGAACCACGAGCCAGGGCTATTCCACCTTAATTACAGCGTCTTAAAGCCCTTCTGTCCTTCCCAATCGAAGAGTTGATCGAGAGTTCTGGCTGAAATAAAAGACCAGCTCCTAGTAGCATTGCAGGTGAAGCTTTGGCCAGTTGTAACCCTGTCTTTCTACGGGTCAAGGGTGAAGTTAGCTCGTGAGAGGATCAGTCTGCGCCACGCCCAACTTCCACTGAAGGCCAATATTGCAGACAGATGCCAACAGCTCAACGAGAAAAAGGCGTCTCTGGATGCCAAAACTGACACCTCTGTCAGTACCGCCGAGCTCGCATCCTTGAAAAGGGAGCTGGAAGATCTTGAAGAGAAGGTCCGGGCGACTAAACAGCTCATTCGCAACAAGGAAGAATCCATCGCCCGTTCCCAAGACGAGGCGGAAAGCTCAGCTCTGAAGACCGATCGGTAAATACGCTACGAACAAGCAGCTAGTGACGGGCAAGGATGAAGATGACGAAGCCGAGATCGCCGAGGTGGATCGTGTCCGTGCTGACGCCCTCCACACCTTCTAAGCATTTCTTCAGTAGCTCGTATGTGTAAACTGGCACCTGTTTGTAACATGTGTGAACCTCTAGAGTCGATGACCGTGCATCGGCTATATATTTTTGTTTTTTATTTGGCCGATTTCATGTATCGGCCCCCACATTTTACTGTCCATCGTCTCACGTGCTTTTTACTTGGCCGATTTCATGTATCGGCCCCCATATTTTACTGTCCATCATCCCACATGCTTGGGAAATATTTCTTGAGATGTTGACCGTTGACCGCCACTGGGAATTTTACGCCGTCCAGCTCCTCAAGCATGTATGCGTTTCCTCTTAAAACTTGATCGACCCTGTACGGCCCGTGCCAATTTGGAGACCATTTACCATATGTTGCATCCTTAGTCCCTAATGGCAACACGGCTTCCCATACCAGATCACCAACGTGGAACTCCTTTGGCCTCACTTTCTTGTTATATGCACGAGCTACCTTGGCCTTGTTCTCTTTGATTTTCTCAAGCGACCACAGCCTGAGCTCAGTTAAATCCTCAACACTGTCACTCATCAGGGTTGCATATTCTTCAGTTGTTAGATTGTCCTGAAAAGTGACACGTCTCGATCCAGCCGTAATTTCCCAGGGCAATACGGCTTCTTGTCCATATACTAGATGGTATGGCGAGGTTTTTATCGCTCCATGGCATGACATGCGATAAGCCCATAACGCTTCTGACAAAACCTCGTGCCAACGCCTAGGGTGCTCATCGATTTTTCTTTTGATCAGCTTGATGAGGCTCTGGTTGGACGCTTCAGCTTGCCCATTTGCTTGAGCGTAGTATGGAGATGATCTAATCAGCTTAATCCCCGTGTCCTCATAGAACTTTCTAAACTCGTGAGAAATGAAGACCGAACCTCCATCGGTCGTGATGGTTTGGGGAATCCTGAATCTATGGATGACATGTTCTTTCACAAAATTGATAACATCCTTTGAGTTTACTGACTTCATCAGGACAGCCTCCACCCATTTAGTGAAATAATCAGTTATGGCCAAAATCCACATGTGGCCTTTGCTTGATGGAGGATTGATTTTGCCGATCATATCCATGCCCCAACCTCGGAATGGCCAAGGTTTGATGATGGGGTTCATAGCTGACGCGGTGTAACACCCTCAGAATCGGACCTATGCAAATTTGGGCAAAATTCACCAAACCCGCATAGAAACGATTCAAAGGTGCCCACCAGGCACTTTCGTGCGGGTGGAAAACGAAGTAATAACATTACACAACAGTCCTCGATGGGACCCACAGAACAGATATATATAACAGCGACTCAAAGAGTCAAGAATACAGATATAATATACAAAGATCCAAATCACCTTGAAAACGATAGAGCGTCCCGCTACGGACAAGATGCAAATGGGGCTAAGAGCCCTGAAGAATAACCAATGGCGTCCATAACCCTGCCTGAGGCCAAGCGGAAGGGTAACCACTAACGACGTCGATCTCAAAACCTGCTTAAACAAAGGGGTGCCGACAAAGGGCAAAGGAAAAGAAGGAGCGTCGATCGAGGCCAAGACACGGCGAGGCTAGAATTGGCGGTCCTCGCCTACATAGGTATGGTGGATCAAGCGGCGGCGACATGCACTAAACAACCTATAGAGACTCGATACAATGGCGGTTATCGAGAGAGGGTAAGAATGACCTAACGGATCCAACTGAGGCTAGCACCAAACAAACCCATCTCGATGTTTCCCCTCGAGACCAAACGAGGAAGTCAACCGAGGAACTCACACAGTTGGCAGTTTTACTTATTCAGTTATAGTTGCGGCACTTTACTAGTCAGGTTTAGATAATCGTCCTGATAAAGTAAGCAGTGGGCACTTTTAATTCACCATTCCGTTATAGTTGCAACAATTACTAATCAGGTACAGATAGCATGAGATAAACCCAAAAACCAGCAGTTGTTGGTACTTTTATTCAGCCAATTCGTTGTAGTTGCAATACTTACTAGTCAGATACATTGGTCGCAAGCGACAACCAAACGAGCAATGGTGGGCAGTATTAATTAGCCATTCCGTTATAGTGAAGCTGATTACTAGTCATTATAAGTCAAATTAATAGCAGTAAACTTTAGTTATGCTTGTCTATGATCGAGATACTGTGCTCCAAGTCGTCCATATCCGCGGACACGGCTTTCAGAAAGTTTTAACCCGGCCGGGGTGCACCAATAGCAACACACGCTCGATCAACCTCGGAAAAACCAAATCAAAACCCAACGAGGCTTTCACATGAACAATCACAGGATTCAGAAATATTTGAGGGGCCACCCTTTGAGTAGAACCATAGCAGTAGACAAGCTACGAGACGGCCTCAAGGTTTGGGTGGACGGCTGTGAACGACTGGGAACCCGAAAGTGTGGCTGGGCTTGTCGACACCGCGGAAACGTGTCCCACTCCTAATGACAAAGGTGCAAGACTCGCACAATCGTAAATAAAGCGGTAAGCATGGCATAAGTACAGATCGTAAATAAAACCTCAAACTAGTTTGTGGCCCCAAGAAATAAGTGAATCAAGCTCGCTCGTGGGGGTCCCATATACCTCCGGATGTGGATAGCGCATAAAATCAAGGAACAGTATCAAGTACTCGGGGTCTTCACGGGACACAAGTGGGCGTTCGAAACCAAATATTATCTATCACCCACCGATGCCTCGCTTATTCAATTTTAGTTGTTAAACAGAAATTAAAGTGACGATAAGTAAAACTAGAATCATCTCCAACAACAACATGCGGCAATACATCAAAGCTGTGGCATATGGCGACACACAAGCAATATAGTAAGCGGCATGACGCATGAAGACCAACTAGCTGCCAAACAACAGGCAATAGGGTGTGTCCAAGGCGATATATGGCTGCAAGGGATAACAAGGGTACGGTATCTAGAGCATCGCAACACAGATAGCAATAGATCAACAGGGGGAAATAAAGACTATAAAAGTAAGATAGGTAGAAAGGGGGAGATGCTCGCCTGAAAACATTGTCGAAGGTTCAACCGAAGATCGGGGCGAAGCTCACATCAACTCAACGGCCTTATCCGCGAAGAAGCAAAACACTAGAATAAACACCGGATGCAATATTTAATACAACGGCAGAAGATCGGCATGATGCATGCATGATGGATGACATGGCAAAGGTGCGATGCAATTAGGTCATATTAAGCGGAACCGGGGTCCCGACAATTAGTTAGGTGGTTCATGTTGTTTAGATACCCCGCAAATTTAAATGTGGTTGTAGCAAGGCAAGATAATATACCGGTCCGCTACACAAGTTTAATGAGGTCAATATAAGGCTAGATTTGCCCGCATATGGGCCCCATACTTATTGATTAGGTGAATCGGCAAAAGGCCCCCAAACCACAGATATGCATGCGAGATGACAATTTAATATGCAATCAAGTTGTTATTATGCATTTATAAAATAGGGTATCGAGGGAAAAGGGGTCACACATTTAGGGTTCGACGATCTTGTTAGGGTTCCGGGGTTCGGGGTCGGTCTCAGGGTCCAGGGTTCGACGGATCTGAGGTTCGGGGTTCGGCGGAAGCGTTCTCGGATATCGGGGGTAGGTCTTGGCGTTCCGAGAAGCCGGACTTGGTGTTTCGGGGTCGCCTCGATTTCGTTCTGGTCGGTGCAGTTCTTGGCGAGCATCGGGTCCGGACTTCCGGACGGGTCTTCAGGGTCTCGACAACTTCGATTCTCTGTGGCGACCTTGGTACTCGATGTCCGTGAAGTAGTACTTGTCGCCCTATCGTCTTCGGGTTCGCTCCATTCGGGTCCTTGTCGGAGTACTTGTCGTCCCCTGAAGGAGGGCTTGCGTCTAGGGTCTCGGCGATCTTGGCGCATCGAGAGGGTCGAGGAATCGGTACGGTCTTCGGTTTCCGCGAGATCATGGCGTCGGGGTTTCCGTGATGAAGCTCTTGTCGAGGGTTCGGCGCCAAGGTCGTTGGCGAGATCGGGTTGCCTCGAACGGTCATAGGTTCTGCGTTTACACGCTGACACATACACAGCACACGATACACGAGCACACGCATACACGAGCACACATACACGAGCACACGCATACACGAGCACACACATACACGCACATCGTGCAGCCCTGGGGCCACGGTGGCGGCCAGCGAGGCGAGCGCCGGGCCGCACGGCGGAGTCCGGAGGTGGGACGGGCAGCGGCGACGGGGTGCTCGCGGCACGAGGTCGACGGACGCGAAGGGGCCCAGCGGGATCTGGCAGCGGCGAGCTAAGCGTAGGTGCAGGTGAGGAGAGGGAGCTCCCGGCGGCCGGCGGGATCTGCGGGCGTGGGCGGAGGAGTCGTCGCGGTGGCGGCTGTGCGTTGGCGGAGGGACGGTCTTGGCGGTGGCGGCAGCGGAGGCGGCGGAGGGCAGCGGAGGCGGAGGTCGCTGGCGCCGGCGGCTGCGTCAGGCGACGCGCGGCGGCGGGTCGACCGGCGGCGAGGCGACGCCGCTCGAAGCGGCTCGAGGAGGCGGAGGAGAGGCCTGGCGGCGGAGGCGCTGGCGCGTGAGCGCCGGGTCGGCCCAGGCGAGACTAGCGGCCGAGGCGATCTCGAGGGAGAGGAGCTCTGGCCGGTTGCGTGCACGAGGGGAGAACCAGGGAAGAAGAAGAAAGGGAGGAGGAGGGAGGTGGTCGCGTGTGGGGCCGGGGTGGAACCCGCGGGCGGTTGGTGGCTGGGGCGTCCAGGCGCGTGCGTGTGAGGGAGCCAGGGCGGGTGCGTGTAGTGCGTGAGGGTGCTGGCAGGGAGGTGGGTTGAGAGGTGGAGGGATGAGAGAGAGAGAGATGCTGCCACGTGGCAGGCTACGGTTGGTGGGGGGTGAGGGGTGTGGTGAGGTGTCGTGCTAGGATAGGTTGGGGTGATGTGGCTGGGAGGGGTGGGTAGAAATATTGGTAGGTTTAGGATTAGAAGGGCGGCAGGTTTGGACCGATCTGAAAAATCTGGGGCGGTCGTTCGGGTCGGGTTGGCCCGTTCGACTGCCCCTACAAAAATAATTATAAATTTTATTTATTTTAATTAGAACATTTGCAAACCGATAGCAACAAAATAAAATACTCCGGAGCCCCGGGGTTTGGCGTTTGAATAAAAGATGGGGCGTTTGGAAAACAAATCGGGGTTTTTCGAGAATAGTTTTGGCAAGCAATGCACGATGATGACGATGCAATGCACAAATTCAACGCGATTTTCTAGTAGTGGTTTTTGCGGGATGCCACAATTCGACACCACTAACAATGGATCTCGCCCTCGAGATCCGCCTCATGGTACCGGAAGGAAAAACGGTGGTCCGCGTCTTCTCGCTTCGTGTAGGTCCTCGCGACACCACTAACAAGAGGTCGCTGTCCGTGATCGTCGGGAGAACACTCCGGAAACAAAGGACGAAGTTGAAGGTAAGGCCACCTCTAACTTCCATGGATAGAGTAAACCGCTGGATCCAGCTCGATGTACAAGAGCGAATGATAAGAGTAGTGGTATGGTAGCTACTCCATCCCTTTTCGAACCATTACTCGCACACAATAGGCGGTTTGCAACCAACTCTCGGAATCGATCAAGATCTCGACAAGCGAGGTTCGGAACAACGGAGTGATGCAGTCTCTGCATCGAAACTGGCGTAGAGGATGTCGTCGCGTCGGAAAACACCGGAGGCACAAACAAGGAACAAAGAATGGTACCACCGTAGACGGATTCATCAGGCAGCTTGAACACCGGATGGTAGAGCACCGTTATCGAGGAGGAAGCAAAACCACGAAGGTATGCGGAAACCCAACCACGAGAATTCACGGACTCAAGAGAAAGAAGAGAGCGGATTCAAACACGCCGAGGTAAGAGGGAACAGCAGAGGGTAAGGAGTAAAATCAGACCTATCCGATCTATCCAACCGATTTTTCAAAATAGTTTTGACACTCTACTTGCCGTTAGCTAGGTTATCCTACAGAATTTGGACTTGTGGGTATCGCAACGCTGAGCTCGATACCACTCAGTAACACCCTCAGAATCGGACCTATGCAAATTTGGGCAAAATTCACCAAACCCGCATAGAAACGATTCAAAGGTGCTCACCAGCACTTTCGTGCGGGTGGAAAGCAGTAATAACATTACACAACAGTCCTCGATGGGACCCATGAGCAGATATATAACAGCGACTCAAAGAGTCAAGAATACGAGATATAATATACAAAGATCCAAATCACCTTGAAAAGCGATAGGCGTCCGCCACGGACAAGATGCAAATGGGGCTAAGAGCCTGAAGAATAACCAATGGCGTCCATAACCCCTGAGCCAAGCGGAAGGGTAACCACGCTAACGACGTCGATCTCAAAACTGCTTAAACAAAGGGGTGCCGACAAAGGGCAAAGGAAAAAGAAGGGCGTCGATCTTGAGGCCAAGACACGGCGAGGCTAGAATCGGCGGTCCTCGCCTACATAGGTATGGTGGGCGGCGGCGGCGCATGCACTAAACAACCTATAGAGACTCGATACAATGGCGGTTATCGAGAGGGTAAGAATGACCTAACGGATCCAACCGAGGCTAGCACCAAACAAACCCATCCCGATGTTTCCCCTCGAGACCAAACGAGGAAGTCAACCGAGAACTCACACACGGTTGGCGCTTTACTTATTCGATTATAGTTGCGGCACTTTACTAGTCGTTTAGATAATCGTCACGATAAAGTGGCGATGGGCACTTTTAATTCACCATTCCGTTATAGTTGCAACAATTACTAATCGTGCAGATAGCATGAGATAAACCCAAAAACCAAAGGTTGTTGGTACTT
This sequence comes from Avena longiglumis, assembly GCA_030063025.1. NCBI lineage: Eukaryota > Viridiplantae > Streptophyta > Magnoliopsida > Poales > Poaceae > Avena > Avena longiglumis. The sequence goes on from CP125979.1 coordinate 107,167,991, forward strand.
TTATTCACCAATTCGTTGTAGTTGCAATACTTACTAGTCGATACATTGGTCGCGTTTACAACCAAACGAGCAATGGTGGGCAGTATTAATTAGCCATTCCGTTATAGTGAAGCTGATTACTAGTCATTATAAGTCAAATTAATAGCAAGAAACTTTAGTTATGCTTGTCTATGATCGAGAATCTTGTGCTCCAAGTCGTCCATATCCGCGGACACGGCTTTGAGAAAGTTTTAACCCGCCGGGTGCACCAATAGCAACACACGCCGATCAACCTCGGAAAAACCAAATCAAAACCCAACGAGGCTTTCACATTGAACAATCACAGATTGAAATATTTGAGGGCCACCTTTGAGTAGAACCATAGCGGAGTAGACAAGCTCGAGACGGCCTCAAGGTTTGGGTGGGCCGGTGAACGATCGGGAACCGAAAGTGTGGCTGGGCTTGTCGACACCGCGAAACGTGTCCCACTCCTAACGATGCGGACAATGTACCTCGCTGTAAATAAATAAAGCGGTAAAGCATGGCATAAGTACAGGATCGTAAATAAAACCTCAAACTAGTTTGTGGCCCCAAGAAATAAGTCGAATCAAGCTCGGCTCGGGGGTCCCATATACCTCCCGGATGTGGATAGCGCGCAAATCAAGGAACAGGTATCAAGTACTCGGGGTCTTACGGGACACAAGTGGGCGTTCGGAAACCAAATATTATCTATCACCCACCGATGCCTCTGCTTATTCAATTTTAGTTGTTAAACAGAAATTAAAGTGACGATAAGTAAAACTAGAATCATCTCCAACAACAACATGCGGCAATACATCAGCAACTGTGGCATATGGCGACACACAACAGCAATATAGTAAGCGACGGCGACGCGCAAGACCAACTAGCTGCCAAACAACAGGCAATAGGGTGTGTCCAAGGCGATATATGGCTGCAAGGGATAACAAGGGTACGGTATCTAGAGCATCGCAACACAGATAGCAATAGATCAACAGGGGGAAATAAAGACTATAAAAGTAAGATAGGTAGAAAGGGGGAGATGCTCGCCTGAAAACATTGTCGAAGGTTCAACCGAAGATCGGGGCGAAGCTCACATCAACTCAACGGCCTTATCCGCGAAGAAGCAAAACACTAGAATAAACACCGGATGCAATATTTAATACAACGGCAGAAGATCGGCATGATGCATGCATGATGGATGACATGGCAAAGGTGCGATGCAATTAGGTCATATTAAGCGGAACCGGGGTCCCGACAATTAGTTAGGTGGTTCATGTTGTTTAGATACCCCGCAAATTTAAATGTGGTTGTAGCAAGGCAAGATAATATACCGGTCCGCTACACAAGTTTAATGAGGTCAATATAAGGCTAGATTTGCCCGCATATGGGCCCCATACTTATTGATTAGGTGAATCGGCAAAAGGCCCCCAAACCACAGATATGCATGCGAGATGACAATTTAATATGCAATCAAGTTGTTATTATGCATTTATAAAATAGGGTATCGAGGGGAAAGGGTCACATTTAGGGTTCGACGATCTTGTTAGGGTTCCGGGGTTCGGGGTCGGTCTCGGGGTCCGGGGTTCGACGGATCTGAGGTTCGGGGTTCGGCGGAAACGTTCTCGGATATCGGGGTAGGTCTTGGCGTTCCGAGAAGCCGGACTTGGTGTTTCGGGGTCGCCTCGATTTCGTTCTGGTCGGTGCAGTTCTTGGCGAGCATCGGGTCCGGACTTCGCCCCCGGGAACGGGTCTTCAGGGTCTCGACAACTTCGATTCTCTGTGGCGACCTTGGTACTCGATGTCCGTGAAGTAGTACTTGTCGCCCTATCGTCTTCGGGTTCGCTCCATTCGGGTCCTTGTCGGAGTACTTGTCGTCCCCTGAAGGAGGGCTTGCGTCTAGGGTCTCGGCGATCTTGGCGCATCGAGAGGGTCGAGGAATCGGTACGGTCTTCGGATTCCGCGAGGGAGATCATGGCGTCGGGGTTTCCGTGATGAAGCTCTTGTCGAGGGTTCGGCGCCGAAGGTCGTTGGCGAGCTCGGGTTGCCTCGGAACGGTCATAGGGTTCACACGCTGCTACCATGACACATACACGAGCACACGAGCACACGCATACACGAGCACACACATACACGAGCACACGCATACACGAGCACACACATACACGAGCACACGTGCAGCGGGCCCACAGGGCCACGGTGGCGGGCCAGGCGAGGCGGAGCAGGCCGGGCCGCACGGAGACGGAGTCCGGAGGGTGGACGCGCGGGGCCGGCGACGGGTGCTCGGGCGACGAGGTCGACGGACGCGAGGGGGCCCGGGGATCCGCCGGGCGAAGCTAGGGCGGTAGGTGCACGGTGAGGAGAGGACGGCTCGCGGCCGGGCGATCTGCGCGGGCGTGAGCGGAGGGGTCGTCGCGTGGCGGTGTGCGTTGGCGGGCGAGGACCGGTCTTGGCGGTGGCGGAGGCGGCGGAGGGCCGCGAGGCGAGGTCGCCGGCGGCGACTGCGTGCTGGCGGGCCGGCGCTGCGTCGCGGCGGCGAGAGCGAAGGCGACGCCGCTTCGGCTCGAGGAGGCGGAGAGGCCGCTGGCGGCGCAGCGCTGTGTGGGCGTCGAGGGTCGGCGAGGACTAGCGGCCGAGGCCGAGGCGGCGATCTGAGGGAAGGGAGGAGCTCTGGCGGTTGCGTGCGAGGAGAACCAGGAAGAAGAAGAAAGGGAGGAGGAGGAGGTGGTCGCGTGTGGGGCCGGGGTGGAACCAGCGGCGTTGGTGGCTGGGCGTCCAGCGCGTCGTGTGAGAGGCAGGCGGTGCGTGTAGTGCGTGAGTCTTGTGGCAGGAGGTGGGTTGAGAGGTGGAGGATGAGAGAGAGAGATGCTGCCACGTGGCAAGGCTACGGTTGGTGGGGGTGAGGGTGTGGTGAGGTGTCGTGCTAGGATAGGTTGGGGTGATGTGGCTGGGAGGTGGGTAGAAATATTGGTAGGTTTAGGATTAGAAGGGCGGCAGGTTTGGACCGATCTGAAAAATCTGGGGCGGTCGTTCGGGTCGGGTTGGCCCGTTCGACTGCCCCTACAAAAATAATTATAAATTTTATTTATTTTAATTAGAACATTTGCAAACCGATAGCAACAAAATAAAATACTCCGGAGCCCCGGGGTTTGGCGTTTGAATAAAAGATGGGGCGTTTGGAAAACAAATCGGGGTTTTTCGAGAATAGTTTTGGCAAGCAATGCACGATGATGACGATGCAATGCACAAATTCAACGCGATTTTCTAGTAGTGGTTTTTGCGGGATGCCACACGCGGGTACCATCTGAATTTTCCCAAATTTCTGACATGCTTGACACCCTTTGTAGTACTTGAAACAGTCCTCAAGCATGGTGGGCCAATAAAACCCTGATCGCCTGATCAACCATTTCATCTTGTGAGCTGATTGGTGAGTTCCACAGGCGCCTTCGTGTACCTCGTGTAGGAGCCGATTGGCCTCGGCTGTCCCCAGGCATTTGAGCAATAACCCTTCCAGAGTCCTGTAAAACATGTCATCCCCAATAAGCACATACTTCATGGCCTTGTACCTTATCCGTTTAGGTGCCCCCCGAGCCGAATCCTTCAAATGGCGAAGATATCGGCTCTCGATCGTCGACTTCAGTGAACTGCACGAACATCGGCTCCTTCTGCTACGTCCTTGTAGCCTGAAGCCATTTGTGCAAGATCATTCGCCTCGGTATTCTGCGATCGCGGGATCCAGGTGAAGTTTATGTACCGGAACTGTGCCATCAGCTCGCGGCATTGCAGCCATAATGGGAAGAGCGACTCGCTCTCACACTTGTACTCCTCCGTGAGTTGAGAAATCACCAACTTGGAGTCTCCAAAAATTTCCACTGCTTCTGCTCCGGCTTCGATGAGCAACTCCATTCCTTTGCGTATCGCCTCATACTCAGCGACGTTGTTGGTGCGAGGGGCAGCTAACCTGATGGAGAAGGAAAATGTTGCCCCCCGGGGCGACATGAGTAGCATGCCGATGCCGCACCCATCGTCGCAAACCGATCCATCGAAAAACATAGCCCACGCTCGTATAGACAGTGCTGCTATGTTAGTGTTGATCCTTTCAGCGATAAGGTCGGCCAATGCCTGACCCTTAACTGCTTTAGCGGGTTGATACCGGATGTCAAACTCTGATAATGCAAACATCCATTTGCCTAGTCGGCCTTTCAACATAGGGGCCGACAGCATGTGCTTTATGACATCTGATTTGCATATGATGATAATCTCCGCTGATAGCAAAATGTGGCGCAGCTTGGTGCAGGTGAAAAACAGGCAGAGGCACAACTTGTCGATCTCAGGATACCTTGTCTATGCATCCAGCATCCTTCTGCTGATGTAAAATACAACTCGCTCCAGCCCATCATAAACTTGCACCACCACTGAAGCGATGGACGTGTCAGCTACTGACAAGTAAATGTAGAATGGTCTATCCGGCTGGGGCGGGATCAACACTGGCGGCTTCGTCAGATATTCTTTGATCTCGTCGAAGGCTCGTTGTTTCTCTGCCCCCCAGCGGAATTCCTCGTCAGATTTAATTTTCACCAGTCCCATGAACGGCTCTATTCTTCCTGACAGATTAGAGATGAATCGTCTGACGAAGTTGATCTTGCCGATGAGAGACTGCAGTTCTTTCTTCGTGGTAGGTGGCTTCATTGTTCGTGACCGCTGCCTCGACTTTTAGGCCGATCTCAATTCCGCGTTCATGGACCAAGAAACCCAAGAACTGACCAGCCGTCACCCCGAAGGCGCACTTCTTTGGATTCATCCGTAGCCCGAATTTTCTTGTGCGGTCCAGGACGCGTTGCAGATCGTCCAAGTGTCCTTATCTTGAAGCACTTGACCACCACGTCATCGATGTAAATTTCCACCAGCTTGCCGATCAGGTCATGGAAAATATAATTCATGGCTCTTTGGTACATGGCGCCGGCATTCTTCAGTCCAAATGTCATGACTACATATTCGAACAACCCCACGAACACGGGACTCTGACGCAGTCTTGTGTATGTCTTCGGCGCCATAAAAATTTGGTTGTAACCGCATTGCCATCCATGAAGCTCAAGATTTTATGACCAGCCGCTGCGTTGATTAACGTCTACGCCGGCATCGGATACTCATCCTTTGGGTAGCTCTGTTGAGATCCCGAAAATCTATGGCAACACGCCGGTATCGTCCTTTCTCTGATGTACGATACTAGAAATCCACTCAGCATACCGCATGGCTGATTAACTTGGTCAACATTTTCTCGACCTCCTTCTTGACTTCTTCGAATTTCGGCCTTCATCATCGTGCTTTCATTGCTGGAATGGCCGAAATCCTTTTTTAAGCGGGAGCCGATGCTCAATGATGCTCCTGTCTAACCCAGGCATCTCTGTATAGTCCCAAGCGAAGTAGTCTGGATATTTTTTCAACAGGGCTATCATCGGACCCCGCAGACTCGGATCTAACTTTTTGCTGATAAATGTTGGTCGTGGCTTATCCCCAGGACCAATGTCGATTTCTTCTAGTTCATCAGCGGATGTAAACCCATATCCTAGCTTTCCGTCACCTGTCAAATCGATGCTAAACACAGGGAAAACAGTAGGTGAGGATAACAAAAATAATTTGGGCTGATTGCCTGAATCGGCCCCCTTTTTGATTGCATTAGTCAAGGACGGTTTACACCTTATTGTTTTACAATGGCAGGGCATCTCCCTGCTACGACTACGTGATCTGCTTGTCGTATGATTGCTGCTTTTTATTTTTTGTGGCCGATCACAGGGATCGGCCGCATACGCATCTGATCGTGGACTTTGCTACTCTGTCGGGCCGATGGATAAGACCAGCCTCACCCGTTTTTGTAGCTTCAATGCGCTCAGCCGTCTAAACTGATTCGAGATCGGCTCTTGGTCTTCGCTTCCAGACGTTCATGCCAGCTATGGAGATCTCTATAGAATCATCTGCATGAATGACCTCCACCTCATCTCCATCCTTTGTATTAAATCGGTGCATCGTGGATGGAATGCATCAGTTAGCGTGAATCCAATCTCTCCCTAGCAAGACAGCGTAGGTGCTTTTGCTGTCCACGACGAAGAATGACGTAGGGATGGTTTTCCTGCCCACGGTCAGATCCACGTTCAGTACGCCTTGTGTTTCTGAAGTTTGGCCGTTGAAATCGCTTAACGTGACGTTGGTTTTGATCAGATATGCAGTGGAGCGTCCCAAACGCCGTAGCATGGAGTATGGCATTATATTGACTGCTGCTCCGGTGTCCACCAACATCTTGCTGACAGGCTGCCCATTGATGTAACCTCGTAGGTACAGGGCTTTCAGATGTTTGTAGCCCTTCTCACGTGGCTTCTCAAAGATAACCGGCCGTGGGCGCGATCAACCGTGCCTTTGGTAGCTCGTTGGTTCTTGGAGCGCAGAATTCTGACGGAAGTATGAACACCATGTTTGTGCCAGCCGATGTCTTTGCATCGGCTTTTACCGGTTTGGGGCGCCACTCTTTCCTTTTCGGGCGGTCTTCCGTTTCCAAGGTCTGCCGAATTTTAACGGCCAGATTGGGACGTGCTTTCTTCAAAGCGTGGAATCTGCTTGGCTTCCTCCAAGTTACGCAGCCGCTGCACTCTACGCTTTTGGGTGTGTCTGAGTCCGTCGGGACACCACCTTGGACGGTGATATCTGTCTTCTCCTTTGTCATCCCTTGGCTCCTCGAGACCTTCTGCTCGAGCGGACTCCCTGTATCGGCTCTGAGGTGGGAGAGGCCCTAGACGCTTGAACACTGAAACTGGCCCCGTGTCCTCCCTCTGCTGTCCACATTCTGGGCAGTTATCGATTGTAGGCAATCGGATCATTCCCGTATCCCAGCAATACTTGAAGAAAGGACAATCCCAATGCTTGTCGACGCCCTCCTTTTCTTTTGACGTTCCTCTAGAGGGGTGCTCATATCCCTCATCGTCTCTATCGCGCCGGCGACGTCGCCGCTCATACTTTTATTTTATTTAGAGGTGCGTGAGTGCGGTTTCTAATATCGACGCTACGCGATCCGCATTATACGCCGCTGGGTCATCGGGCCGGGTGGCGTGGACCTCTCTCTCTCTCCTCTCTCGAGGCGACGCCGCCTCCTCCTCCTTGTATGTGTGGTGGTATGGTGGTACCAGATCCGCCATGTTAACATCGAACGAGAACTCCACCGACGCCACGCCGTGGTGTGTCTACCATGTTGACGGAAAAAATGGGTTTGTGTCTACTTTCATGGCGAGCGCCCCGAGATCGGCCTTGCTCTATTGCTGTTTGATCTGGAGACGTAGCTCTTGCGGTCATTGGTGGTGTGGGTGAACGAGTGATGCCACTTGCAGTATGGTCTCCGTTCATCTCTGAGTCGTAGGATTTTGTGGCCTTGGGTAGCTTGATTGCTTTTCTTTCAGTGAAATCAAATATCTGCTCAGCTTTGCTCACGTCAAGTCGAACCCTTTTGCAGGCCCTTCTGCTTCACCCATTTGGGGACACGGATCTGCCCCGAGCCCATTCAGCCACGGCCACCTCCTGGTCTTGAGGATCATCTTCTTCGTCGACTTCGCTTTTCGGAACTTTTTGAACTTGTCTTGGTACAACCCGGGTGGCGCTCGCGTCGAAATACGGGGCCATGCCGCCATGAGTTGTGGTACTCTGGAAAGAGACTCCTTGATGATGATGTGCTCTAGACCCAACAACTGCCATTTCATTCACCATGCTTACGACGCTTGAACTTGTCTTGGGGTGGCTTGGTGGTACATCGCTGTTTCGCACATCGCCGCAGGCGCCAATGAGATGTACTCTACTTGGAAAGCGAATCCCTTTGATGTGCCGAGATACCCAACACTGCGCCACCGACCGCTTCTTTTCGATTAAGCTTGCTGAGTAACATCGGTTCTTGGCGATCTGAAGCCTTTGGATGTACTCGCTCTGATTTCTCCCGCTTCGCACTTTTGTGCAGTGCGCAATGCCAGCCTCAGTAGCCTCTGAATGATACTGGATGTGGAACTGCTCTTCCAGTTGCTTCCAGGTCCGAATCGAATCAGGTGGCAGCGAGGTGTACCACCCAAAAGCTGGTCCTGTCAGAGATTGCGCAAAGAACCTTACTCGCAACTGATCCGATGCTGAAATCATGCCTAGCTGTGCCAGGTATCGGCTCACGTGCTCGATCGAGCTCGACCCTTCTGAACCGCTAAACCTTGAGAACTCAGGGAGCCGATACTTGGGCGGCAGCGGAATTAGATCAAACTTGTTGGGGTACGGCTTGGAATAGCCGATTGTCCTCCTCTTTGGCACGAAGCCGAACTGGTCTCTCAAGATGGTAAGGATTTGCTCCACTGTTTGAGCTGCAGGGGCTAGATTCTCATGAGTCGTTCCAGTGGCATACTTGGCTAGCCACGCCTGTTTGTCGGCGTCCATCCCGGTTTGCTCGCTTCCGCGCTTGAAACCCTGCTCGCCCAGAACTCCTGCATGAAATCCTTGGTTGCAATCTGGTGGCGTGTCGGTTATTGCAGTCCAAGACGTGGGTGCACACATATCCATGTGGGATTTCTTTAGGTGGCTCAAACAGAAACGGCAATCGCTGGGTCGCCTCCGACCTTGTATGAGCACGTCGCTGCCTGGTGGCTCCGGGCTGCAAGTGTGAATGGCAGCGGCCTGGTGCAGGCGGTCTTTCTCCTGGTGAGTCCCTTTAGTAGGCCCCACGGAGAGTCTTGATGTTTCATGATCTCTGAACTACATGACTGCGATCCGCTCGAAAGCGTTCACCAGGCTCTCAGAATGGCGGTGAAGAGAATGAGCCACCATGTAGTTGACTTCCTGTCGCAGAGCTCTGGTGCGCTGAAGGAACAGACAGATCCACCTCATCAAGAGCACCCTCGGGTGAGAACCCTTTCCACCTGATGCCATGCTTACGGGTCCTCCCAAAAGAGCCGATGAGATCGGCTTCGAAGAGAGCTTTGATGTCATCATACTTCGCCTTGTGCTCCTCAGGCAGCTCGTCAAATGCGTGGCTGGTCATCCCCCATCTCAGCGTCGGATGTTGATGCAGATCTGTTGAATGTCCCACCGGCGTGCGTAATGTGTTGCTGCCAAAACCCACGGCGGCGAGCAACACGAAGAGCCGGAGGCTCCCGAACTCTTGGTGGACCTCGGGCAACGCCCGCCGCAAAACTCCGCACACGTCACGGCTTGGTTCGAGGCGTGCACCTGACCTATACCTGGTCGGGAAGGTGAAGGATTGTTCGATTGATTTCTGCATGGTAAACAAGTATACGTAAAATTCAAGCCGTGATGGCTCCTGTGTTTCACAGAATCGGCTCCTAGAGCCGATTAACCCATGGTTCTGCATTAGATCTATGATAACATGGGGTTTTGCTTCATCATTACAAGTTAAATCGATCTACGACAGTTTAACGTTTTCACTACGTAACTAGAACGTCCTACACGTAATTGAGCCTGGTAGATACAAAAGATGATAGAAAACTAACCCTAGAGGAGGCCTAACAACCGACGTAAAGTCAATTACCGGAACAACTTCTCTAGAACTAGTAAACCACGTCTTTACGTACTACTGGATCGTTCAACCCGTTTGCAAGGCCTGACTACGTAGATATCAAACTAAACCTTGGAGAACAAGGCATAACCATAACAGATCGGAACAACTAGATAAAGATCAAGCAAGGTGCTACCCTTGCACTTGGGAAAAGGTGCAAAGGTAGCGAGGTAATTAGAGGTAGCATAATTTAAACAATCATAGCAAAAGGCACCGATGCTAACCTCAACAAATCTATGATAAGAGTATTACTCGCCATCAACAAGGCTTCAGTACGAGTAACACCAAATAACGCATAAGTAAATACTGCCTAGATCGCAAGAAACCCTAGAAACAAGGGGTGGCGATGCGCCGAGATTGTGTTTGTTGTGAACGTGATTGTCCTCTTTTTCGATAACCTTAGGTACATATTTATAGTCAGGAGACTTTCTATCTTTGGAATAACTCTAAAACTCTATCTTTACCTAAACTGAAACGGAACCTACTACGATACAAGATACACGGGCAATTTAGCCCAAATCCACGCACAAGGCCGATTCAACAACACGTTGAATATACGTATCTTCCAAGCCCATCTTGATCACGGCCCATCTCCTTCTTTGGCCAAAATATGGCGATAACATCATGATAGCGTAAATCTCCTTGTTCATGATTTTGTGTGTGTATTTTTAGCTTTATTTATTTCTCTTCCCAACCGCTAATGCACCTTTTTTTTTCAAATCTCAGGGACATGGTCTAATCATGAGGGTAGTATTTTATCATGGTGTTGGATCCCAAGTTTTTATGGATTCCTTTTTTGTTACCGGGGTCGACCCCAAAGCCATAATGTCTCAAAACGAAGAGGCTATAGAGAAACTTTGATTTTTTCCTTTGTCTCGAACTTCGTGAAGAACTCCATTCTATCTCTCCAACAAAAAAGTGGGGCTGCGCTCCAAATTGTCGAGCATGATTTAGGATTACATTTCAATACACATTAACTTGTCATATCATCATCCTTGCTTGAGCATTGCATCGATGCCATCTGTTGATTGTTTCCCTTTCTTTCTGGTGTTTGGTTCTTCCCGGTAGAATACGATATCAAGATTGAGATCGAAGCCCGAGGTAAACACCACCGAAGATCGAAGAACAATGAACAATACTTGACCAACTATAACCAAGTCAAGTACAAGGCTCCCGAAGATCTGCGTATCGGTTATCAACTGGCAAAGGGGAGCATAGCCCCACCATGATATAATCCTATGATTTCGAAAGCATTTCAATTCCTGCCATGATGCATACGATTCTACTGTGGTATTTTACCAATAGATAGAGTATCATATCTGTTGCATTACTCCCTTTAAGCTTATATTACCTGATCCAGTGCTCCTAGCATAAATAGGTTTGGCTTGTGTGCACTGCTAGAGCTATTATCTATGTCTTGCTTAGCCATGCATAGCTGTTGAGTCTGGTCCATCCAGATGATGTATCAGATGCAAAGAATCTAGTATGACAGGAGAACATGATGAGAAGATATCAGAGGTGATATGAGTTTAAACATGCTAAGGATTGTATGGGAGGCCACGGTGGGATGTGGTTTTTCTAGTCCCATGATCGCCACCACTAGGAACTAAGTTCTTGCCTTTGGAACCGAGATGAGCGTATATCCACACGGGGCTTGGGAACCCCTCACCTGATTAACTTGCCTAGTAGATTCCATGAGTCACATAGTTCGGGCGTTCCATTCGACATACGCATTGAAAACCTTTTGAAAGATTTGGCGGGTGAAAGGTGCATCATAACAGGTAGGTAAGCATGGCCAGGGTTTCTTGGGGTCGATGGAGCCCATGGTAAACCAACCTCGGCTCACATCTTTAAGTACCGGCTTCGGGATTTGACCCGTTACGGCGGAACCATACTTATTGCGTGTCTCATGGTCTCGGCGAAAGCAAGGTAAAGGTCGTGGCCAACCACCCTCTGCCAGCCTTCCAAGGAAGAGGGCTAATAGCTTGGCATTAAGAGTCTGTTGGTACGTGTGGGTAAAGTTGTACACCCCTGCAGGGTTAAATATTTTCGAAAAACCGTGTTCACGGTTAAGAACGCTTGGTGACCAGATTCTAAGATCATAGAGAACTTTAACCTAATCATAAAACTTGGCAGATCAACGTGTGCTTAAGGATGCTTCCTCATGGGTACAAGGGGGTGATCCTAGTTGGTAGATAATGATGATTTGGTGGATATCAAAAGATGATGATCAATACTTTGGAGATGTCGCTCTCTTATCCCCTTCTAAAATACTCTGATTAAACGAGCTTCTTCTCTCTCTTGTTGTATAAACAAAGATGGCTTTATGCAAAGCAACTCCACCAGCCATATGTCTTGCGGAGTACACACTTTATTTACCCTTGCTTTGTTGATACTTTTGGCAGAGTAAGTTTTCCTTGAATATCGGTTTGGTACTACATCGACATCGACGAGTAGCTTGGGGTTCCCGGCCGGTAGCCTGGAATCTATGGGCTGGGACGTCATCGTTATGCTTCAGGCCTCTTAGGCCATTTGTTAAGTTTGCTATACTTAATAGCATAATTTGCCTTCCGTTGTTTGATGTTTGTGGCCAGTGACCTCTGCTTGTAATAATTTGGTTCTCTGCTCAGTTATGAGCTTGCTGTAATAATTTTTGTGTCGTATGGTCACTGTTGTGTTATCGATTCTTCACTGGATATTCTTGAGCTCAAGGTTAAGCTTATGCCAGACGGAGGTCTGAGATTTGTTTAGCCATGATCTCGGGGTGTCACAGTTAACAGTCCAAGGGGAACATGGATGATGTAGTCATGCTCGTAGCCTACCTCAAGGTCGCGAAGCTCCTCGCAAGTCACCCCTTGCTCCATCAGTGTGCAGCATTCCAGCTCATGACATCCAAGATGCCCCAAGTTTGGCTCCTCATGGTTTGGTACACATACGTTGTACGATGACGACCTCTGGCTCCTTCATCCATACCGGGAGTGCGGAAGTATATCTCTAGCTTGGAATCTCCACAGTTTAACGACGTGCTGCTAGTGTGTCGTCTCTTGCGCGAATAGTACTATAATGGGACCATACTAGCACAAAGAGACAACTATAGAGAGAGAGGGAGGGAGGAGGCGCATAGAGGAGGGAGGAGAGATCCCAACTCGTGGACTTGGTGTGTTCTCCTCCAAGGGAGAAGGCCTCCTTATATAGGGGATGGGGGCAGGCTTGCCTCCTCCCCAAGGCACCTAGACAGCGGCCAAGGGAGGGAGGGAGAATCCCTAGACACCCCAAACCCTAAACCTATGGTTTCCCTAGGTGCATGGTCCCTTAGGGCCCATCTAGGAGACTTTCCCTATTGTGGTTTCCCTCATGGGCCCTTTTTCCCTAGAAAGTTTTGGCCCATTAGTGGAATACCCTTTCAAAATAGATTTTAATATTAATTACATTAATTAATATGTAAATACATATTACAAAATCCGATTTGAACCGAAACACCTTTCGGTTCCCTTTCAATTTCCTCTGAACGACTTTGGAACTTCTAGGAACTTTCATTGTTGTCATGTAAACTTTGAAACACACTTAGCAAAAGTCAAACTTCTTTAGCCAAAATATATATAATTTTATCTCTATGTATATCCTAGTGCATAACATGCAACTATGTGCCTAACTTTGCTTCTTGCCTTTTAAGAACAACTTAACTCTAATTCAGTGATTAACTCAGGAATCACCTCAAAACATGTTCTTCCAACCACATCCTTGGGTCACATTACATCGAGTATACACCATGGTTATATGGAAGAACATATGACTGAGGCATAGGAGAGGCAATGCATCTCTTACTTTCTTTTAACCATAGTTTTAATGCTGAGACTAACTCAATTCTTCATACAAGTAAGAACTTCTTTCTTTACCTTGTTCCATTTTTAACTACTTCAAAAATATTACCTAGGACATTCTGAACATCTTCAAAATCAAGTCCAGAAAGCATTCAACATTAATGTTTATTAAACTTACTGATCTATCTCGATAGATTTCATTGTTTAATAACTTGTTTAACTTCATCCACATTTACTAACTTAAATATTATTAATACCAATCACATTAATCATATATGTCATCCACATATTTCAGAATGATGACACGCTCACACTCAAATATGGCATCCGTATATGAGATCCAGGGATTTCACTTAGCTCCCACTCAAAATATATCTCTTACATACTAAGATTTAGCTAAGCTACTTATATTAGCTCCCACTCAAATGAATGTCCTCTCAATAATCTTTGACATTCCAAAATTCTTTGATCATCATCAAATTGAGAATTCCAGTTGCGAGATTCCAATATCCATATATTGCTGGTATAAACCCAATAGACTCAAGCATCGCTACATAAGTAGTCAACTAGTTTAAATTATCCAAACAAACTTTGTGACATATCAAGCTTTATGTTCTTCATTAAGTTTCATTCCTACTAATGACTTTGCAGCCATTTAGAAATACCAAGTAAACATATTTACTTAATAAAATCAAGTAACATATTACTTTGCAATCTTAAATGTAACTTAATATAGGATTTTATGACTCCAAGTCATTTCTCGCACTTTGGTCCATCACGCTTCTTTGTACTTCGTAGGTATGTCTTGTTCAAATAACATGACAACTGAATCAATAATATAATTCTGCAACTCGCAGAATATATATTATTGAATCCTACTTTTTTTAGTAAAAGTATTCACTAAAACTTTATGATCATTATAATTAGTTTATCCTCTATTTTTAGAGTTTGGTTTCTCGAAGCAAATTTTGATGCGCCACTCAACAATTCAGAGGTAAGGTTAAATACTTGTTTTGATATTTTACTTTCTTTCACATGTATCTTCATAAGGACACATAAAACCTTTGGTAAATAGCAGATTTTCCCTTTGTGGAACATGTATTCGTAGTTTCCTAAGAATACGCTACAAAGACTTGTTTATTCGCCACAATTTCTAATTATCAAAATCTCTAAAAACTCGAACATGCCATAACTTTTATGGTGTTGTTTCCAAGAATCTTTAGATGTTCCTTTGTATTTCAAACGAGTGTTTTCTTATTTCGATATTTAACTCTAAGCAATAACTGTAACTCTGATCAGAGATAATGTTAGACTATATGTATCTAATATAAAATGATTATGATATCTAGACATATCAACACCTTGAATTTGTCCAATTATCATAATTTGTGAAACATCTTTCACAAGTTCTTTTATGCCAAAATTAACTTAAATACTTTAGTCATGTCGATCAAATCGAAAAAAGACTTTGTATTCTTGTTAATCCAATATCCCACTTTGTTGTGAAATCATATGAACAATTAAAAATAGTTTTAAACTTATGTTTCATTAAGTAAATACCCCTATTCACTTAAGTCCACAACGAAATAATGATTTCCACTATTTGTTGAAAACAGAATACATCACTATGTACAAAATTCCACATTTCTTCGCATATAACTGGAATGCGAAGTTTTAGTCATTTTGCCAAATGAGGAATGTTTTGCAAAGTCTCTAGATCAAATATCCAAGACCCCGATTTTCATCTAAATGAAACACATGCAATAACCACCATGACTTAAACAATAGTGTCATTTAATTATTAACCTTTGGATATATTTTAGCATTCTAATCCTTTATAAATTCTTTAAATTATTATCATTAACATAGTGATGATAATAACTCATTTATAATAATAATGTGACCATAAAGTATTATTCATAAGAATAATACAACTGGCTTATAACTTATTCATATGAATAATCATCTCGCTAAAAGTAAGACACACAAACAAGGATTACAAAATGTTATTCAAGTTCACTAATCCAAATAAGAAACTTTGAGGAAAGTAGTGATGTTGGCCATCAACTATTTTGATTGCCATCATCAAGCCACATTGCCTCATTTCCAGCAATTCTCAAGAAGACCATTCTATTTTCAGAAAACGGGATAAGTATCCAATACTTTGTAAGTTGCAACAATTTTTGCAAGAATTACATTTATAATTGGTATATCTAACATATACCCTTTTCTCCTATTGGTTATGGTATCAGGAAGAGAAGATTGTTTATTACGAGGATATCCCTCAGGGATGGGTATTAATATATGAAGTTGGACCCTTTTGCTAATAAGTTCCATATAAAGCAAGCAATTTCCCATGGTATTAAAGGACCTCAATGGTATAGACCATGGTCTATAGGATATTTGAAAATAGACATCTAGATTAAGTTCATAATATGAGTTCAATTCATATTGATCTCCTACTAAAATTGTCATCTCCTAGACGATTTTAGCAATCACACGATCCAAATTCACTATATCACCCTGATCGTCATGGCCGGCAACATAGCTTCAAAGTTAGACATTTTCCAATGTCAATCACATCATTCATGTGACTCATGCTTCATCTTTAGATCTCTTGTGTTTCGAGGCCATTTCTGCACATGCTAGGCTCGCCAATTCAACCTTAGTGTATTGTGTGGCACATACATGGCTTGTAACCCACACCATATGTGAACATATATATGTCTAGCCTCTGATCGTCACGGCCGGCTTTATAACGACGAACTTTCTTGGTGTTTGCACACTAGGGGAGAACACAATAATGGTATTATTAGGGATTATCTTATCTAATATTCTACCATTGAGTATCTAATACTAGCACATAATAAGATGTAAAACAGGTATCAACATCACATGTATTTTGTGATATGATATGGTCCTTCTCGCTCCTTGATCTCCATTGAGCGCTCTGTCATGATCTCCATATTTCCATCAGTTTGACGATAAGTCCACGAAGCCACCAGTAGGTCGTCCATCGGAACGATGAATATTACTACATGATAGCTGTGAGATTCGACATATTTTTTATGGCTTCTATCGATGGTTTTCGTTTGGATTTGATGTTTTCTAGCTTTACCTAACGCTAATACTTTGGTAGCAAAGAAAACTTGGTTTTTAATGTGTGTTTCAGGTTCTGAACATCAACAGAGGGATTTAACAGCATAAACAAATATTCAGACGAAAACAACCAAGTATCTTTTTGGAAGCAATCCAGAGGAGTTGTCTGAAGCTTTAACGAGCAACTATACAGCGGGAATATTTCTCCGGCCGTATAGTTCCCGCCGTATAGCTGCCATCTCCTTCGTCTTATTAAAAGGGACAAATTTCGTGAAGAGGCCGAGGAAGAAAATAGAACACATGAGCCAGCATCCCATCCAGAAGAGAGAAAGAAGAGATACAGAGAAGAAGGGGAAGATGTTCTTCATCTCACTCCACGATCTTTGATCTCCAAGCCACCACACCTCCATAGCCATTACTTGTACTTGAGAGAGAGAGAGAGAGAGTTCTCCACCTTGCAAGATTAGGGTTTGAGATTGTTCTTCCTATCTTGAATTGTGTTGGATTTATTTCAATTTCTTATTGTGGATCTCCACGGTAATATCAAGAAGAACTTCCTTTATTTAATTATATTGATGATGCTTTCTTCTCTCATGTGTGAGTAAGTTTCCTTGGGCGTGGGAGATGTAGGGGATTGGTGAGATGTGATGTGCCTATATAACTTCCATTAAGTTTGTGGTTAATTTTAATTACTATATTATGTGTGCTTGACTATCTGTGGGGTGCTTAATGCCCGTTGTCCAATTAAGGGCCCAGACAACATGATGATTTGTTCTACATAGATAGAATCTTGTTTGCTAGCAGACCGGCGACCCTCGTGTGACACGAGGATATCAATGGGAAACTAGTTTGACTCAAGGATAACGAGGAACCATCGAGATTATTGCATTAGTCCAATCCAAGGACCTTCATTGCTAAGAAACCTGAAGGATCTTAATCGTCTATTGACTAACCATGGTTGTGGTAAACAAGCTAGTAGGATTATTGAAGTTGGGATGAAATCTACCAAGAGGAGTTCCGGCTAATTATGTGTTGCTCGCCTACACACATACTTATAATATTATAATTGTTACACTTATCACTCATCCACCTGGCACATTCACCATCACCATGAACTAAATCTCCCCACACCTACTTTGTCATTTGTAGAAAACAATTCGTTCTTTATTTTTATGCTTTTTATTTCTGAATTTTACATTTTAGTTTATTTAAATACTTTCGTTTAATCCAAACTCTATTCTTATTTCAACACTTGTCGTTAATTCACTCGAAGACCTGTGACAACTTCAGGTGTGACAGATACTTCACCAATAAACACTTACCTTTGGGCTCCCTATGGGATCGACATCTTAACTTCAAAACTAGATAAAAATGTTATGTGCACTTGCAGTCGTCAAGCTATTTTCTGGCGCCGTTGCCGAGGAGCTAAGCACTAAGTGTTGTGTCTTGACATTTCAGGTGTTATTATTACAAGATGGTATGCCTAGGAGACAAAGGGTCTACACGCTCTGGTAGGGATTATCTCCTAGATTATCTTGAATGCGTGCCTACTCAAAGGCGCGAGGAAATTATTGAAAAACTTTTGAGGTCGAATATAGTTGAATTTGAAAACCTAAGTGACTTCATGAAAATTATGTCCATTCATAGGACAACTCCCAAGAAACCTGAGAAGACTCTCAGAGAATAGAGTGATCCAAATTCTGCTTTTCTTAAACAACCAATAGAATTTCCTAATCCTCGAGTTAGGGAATATCGATTTGATGGTGAGATTATTAAAATTTTGCAGGAAAAAGCTTTCAGCGAAAGGGAATATGAAGACCCAGGAAGACATCATAGAGAGTTCAACGATGTGATAACATCACTTGGACCAAAAGGTTTGCCTAGAGAATTCTCTCGTTTAAAACTATTTCGTTGGTCTCTCAAAGGTAAAGCTCTAGACTGGTTATATTCTCTCCCTCGCCATTATATTAAATGTTGGGAAAACTGCATTGTAAAAATCATACATAGGTTTAATCCTTTTACAAACGTAACATAACTTAAAAAGAATATAGGCAAATTTAGTCAGAACATGGGAGAAAATTACCCACAAGCCTGGGAAAGATTCTTTGGAATAATCAATAGTATTCCTCATGGCTATTCTGAGTCTACTGTTTGCCACTTATTTTATCACGGTCTTAATACCCAATGCAGAGAGTTGCTAGATTCATCAGCAGGAGGATCGATAAATACTTTAATTGTTAAAGCATGTTTGGAATTGATGTCTACTAGGGCTAAGAATGATTCTTTATATAATCCTGATTTTGGTACTAAGCCAGAAAAGTGAATACTTCGTACTAATCCTAATCTTATGCCTGAAGTACGCAAAACTATGTAAGAAAAAGGTATACCTTCTGAACTTTTCAAGGAAAACAAAGTAGATTTGTTACAAGTTTTTACTAAAGAATATGAAACTAGAAAAGTTTTTCAAGAATTCAAACATCGACAGGCTAGATCTTACAATAGCTTGCATAAGCAATTTCAAAGTCACAAAAAGATTTCGGCCGAACTCACATAAAATTATGAGGAAATTGCCCAAGAAATAAAATTATTTCACAAGTACCTTAGTATGATTGAAACTCAATGTGAACGAATAGCATCTGGTTATCAAATTTTTCTTTGTTATGATATAAATATTCCTGTTTCTACTAATGTTGTTACAAGAATAGGTGCAGTTATTAAAGGACCATTAGGATCACCAGAATATGAAGCTGAAAAAGATCGAAGGGAAAAAGGCTTGCTCAAAGCAAGCTAAGAAGATGATACATTGGTGGATCCTCAAGATGAGACTTCTCAAGACACACAAGATCAAACCTTGGGGGAGCAGAATGATACACAGGAAGATGATTATAACTCTGATGCAGAGACTGTTTATCCAAGAGAAGAAAAAGACACAAACAAAGAAGATGAATCCGTTTCAATAGAAAAGAATAAAGGCGACAAGGAACACCAAAAGAAAGTGACTAAATAGCCTGATCCTCCACAAAAGGTAAAATATAAAGGTAAGAAACTTCCATATCCATATCGCAAAAAGAAAGCACCAGATCAGGTAATCTATGATTCTTTCACAAAGGCACTTAATGATCTTCATCTAGAAATTTCATTTGCGTATGCAATAAAAGTGCCTGCCTATTCTAAATTTCTCCTTGATATTCTTAATAGAAAAAAGAGATAACTGAAATCGTTGCCATGGTGACTAGTTACCCTACTAATGGGAGGCTATTGTCTAAGTCAGGAGACCCCGGGATACCAACTATTGCATGTTCTATAGACAAAACTGATATTCATAATGTCTTATGTGATTTAGGTGCAGGAGTTAGTGTAATTCCATACTCCCTCTATAAAAGGTTAGGATTAGGGGAATATTCCCCCACTTCTATCACTTTACATATGGCTGACAAATCCACTAAACAACCTGTTGGTATGATTGAGGATGTTCTACTTAGAATAGATAAGCATGTTATTCCCACTGACTTTATTATTCTTGAAATGTCGGAGGATGAAAAATTATCTATAATACTCAGAAGACCTTTTCTTAGCACTAAAGGAGAGTCAGTTGACTACGCTGAAGGAAAAATAATCTTCAATATTTATGATGCTAAAATAATCCGGTATTTTCCAAAGAAACTAGAAGCATGAGAAAGGTATGTTCCACCGGCAAAACAAGTTCATGTGGTAAGTGCCTTTGATAAAGGGCAACCAAAGGTAAGAATTCGAGAACAGAGAAGGGGTTGAAATATTCAACCGATCTTAATAAAATGCTTATTGGGAGTCAACCCATCATATCAATAAAGTAGAGTCAACTAATAAAAAGTTCATCGCATTCCTACAACTTTTTAACAGACATTCTTGTGGAAGCGCGTCCGTAAAAATGTAGCTATAAAAAAGTAGTAGAAATATTGACTGAATGAGTATAGATTTAGTGTAGAAAATAAAGTTTGAGTTTTATACTTAGGAACTAGACTAATAACATTGTTCAGTTAAAAAAGTGCATCTCTGAAAATTTGGGTGAAAAAGCATGTTCCAGTAGGACGTAACGACTATATGGCAGGGATTTTTTATTCTAGCCGTATAACCGCGACCGTATAGTTATCGACAAAATTATCAAAACTTGGGGGTTTGGATACAGAAAGTTTGACGACCAACTATATGGTGGGACCATTTGGTCTGGCCATATAGTTGTGATCTGGCGTTGGGAAAGTATAGCACTCGTTGCCGCCACAACTATACGGCGGGAGCTACTTAGACCGTCCGTATAGCTCCCGCCGTATAGTTTGGCTTGACCACATAAACGGGTCTAGGAAGGTTAGTTTTCTTCCTCCTCTCATTATTTCTCTCAACCTCTATCTCCAAAACTCTCAAAACCTCTCAAGAACTCTTAATTCTTCGCAGATTTCGTTCGTTTGAGTGGGGGAACCAATAGATCGGTATGTTTCTCTCCCTATCCATGAATTATTTTCAGAATTTCATGGTTGAAATCTTCTAATTGAATTAGTGGATGAACTCAAGATTGATTGATTTTATCTTTTAATTTCTCATGTTATGATTGAATTCCTCTATGTAGAATCGTTCATATATCATGTAGAAACTATTTGCCTAAGGTTTTATGTTGAAATTTCTTAGTGCATCAAGATGAACAAGCTCGGTAGTATTTTTCTCAAGAGCAAGCGCCAACATGGTGACGGCTCGGGGCTCCGGGCTGAGCTCGACAACAAGTATGCCACGGTTTTGGCGAGCAAGGTGCTGCCCACATGATGGGCCAGTTGAGGGAGGACTTCAACTACCTGTGTACAAATGCAGGGCTCTTCGGACTTGCCAATGCAATCCATTACACCTATGAAGGGCTCACCCATGAGTTCATCACCTCCCTCTACGACGACTACAGGGAGAAAGGTAATGCATGCATGATAAATTTCACTGTTAACCAACGGCCATATCAAATTACCTATCAACAATTTTGTGGGGCTTATGGATTCCCTCCAGAAGGGGAATCGACTGTTACAAACTTGTATAGTGTTGGGGATATGCTATATGGGTATCCTCATAGCATGTCTCCTATCCGGATAACCCGGGTGGCCCACAGTTAGTAGCATGGCCCATGGCCTGCTGGGCGGCCTAGTTAGATGGATCCATAAGGGAGGCCCATGCCGGATAAAGGAAGGCTACGGTTGGAGTCACTGACGTACCCGGAGCCTTGGAGTATAAGACACACAAGACTAGTAACAGACGGTGTAGGACTCTGTAACCTGTCCGGCTAGGACTTTTCCCTGTAACCCTAGGACCTGGCGACTATATAAGTCGGGCCTATGGGATCCTTCAGGGCACAATATCAGACGATAACTTAGACTTTCTAGTCACCTCGCACAGCGAACCAATCCCTGTAACTCGGCCTATTGCCCTTATAGTGATTTATAGCAGGAGTAGGATTCCGCCACCGTCGTGGGATCTGAACCTGGGTAAGCTGTGTTACCTCGTACCCGTCAACTGACCGCCTTCCCCCACGTCTCTAAACACGCATTGTGAGGACCCCTCCATGGCATACTCGTCGGCAATACCACGACAGTTGGCGCCCACCGTGGGGCAAGAGGCGCTTCAGGCTCTTCAGCGGGCGAGGACCAAGATCTTCGCGGGAATCGGCAAAACCGTGGCCATCGGTCGCGTTCTCTTCTCCGGCAACGTTCCGATCGTCCCCCCTGACAAGTTTTGGATCCCGGCAAAGACGAACCCTACACGGTGTTCGATCGTTCCTATCGGAGACATCCACCTCTTCATTGGCGAAACCGACTCGGGCACTAGTTCCCTGGGAGTCAGAGGAGCATCAAGACCCGCACGGACTGCCTACGGGCAGGATACGTTCGCGGAAGAATCGATGTCGAATCTCTCTTTGGAGTTTGCCGGCAAAGATTGGAAAAATTCAAGGCCCACCCAAACCGCCCCTGTGCAGGATATAAAGGTGGAATATCCCTACAAGTCCGCCGGCTTCGCCCGTGCGTCTGGACAGCAGAGATCCAAGTTCGTCGGCGTGGTTACCATCTTCGATCTGGCGCGTCGCGTTCAGAGAGAGGTCGAAAACCCCCACGATTACCTGGCCTGGTGGCTCCGTATACGAGCCGATCTGGCCCACTACCCCAATGATGATGCTATGTATCACTTCGTGGAAGGACTGGACCACAGCACGCTTCTCCGGCATTCTCTAAGACGGCAGCAGGCATCAGGACGCCTTACCTTCGAAGGCATGGTGAACACCGTCAAAAACTACGCGGAGGCTGAAGCGGCAGCTCAGACAGCGCTTGCGCTCATTGACGGAGCCCCTCCGATTCAGCCACCGCCACCACCACCTCCGGCCAGCATTGTCGCAGCCGCACCGCCACCTCCAGTCATCGTCGTTGCTGTTGCACCTCCACCGCCAGTCATCAAAGAAGTCCTGGCAACCTCCGACTCTGTGATTGACGCGCTCTATGCCGACTTCAGTGCATATTCGGAGGAGATAGATTTCAGTCCAGAGGAACTAGACTCTGCCATGCAGGAGATGGAGGAGGAGTACACGCGTGACGAGCAAGCCAACAATGTCGTCACGTCTCGAGAGGTGTTCGTCACCATTGGGATGGTGATGGATGAAGATCAACCCAGACGAGCTCCGCCTACAGCGCTGGAAAAGGGGAAGGGGCCACTTATTGCCGCTGACGATGATCGCGCAAAGGTCATGCCTCCCCCGCCTAACCCAGTGCAGCAGCCGCAGGAACTCGCCACCGGCCCGAGCAACAACAACACCGCAAACTTGCCGCCTCCGGCATCTACATCCGATGCTGCCGAAGTTACTCCAGCTGATAGAGTGATGTACGGCAATATACTCGTCGAGCCACTGACCATAGCTCATATCCGGAACGTGACCCGGCTCGACGAGAAACGCCAGCAGCTGCTAGAGGAAGCGCAGGCCATCGCGGAGCAAGGCGCTAAGCTAGATCGAGATCTGGTCAACGCGCAGAAGTCCATAGAGAAAGCTAGAGCAATGGAGTCCGAGTACAAGACTCTGCTGCAGCAGCAGAAGGCTAAGAAATCTCCAGCTCGCGTCATCAACGATCCTGGTGTGCGGCGAAACCTAGGATGGGCTCCCTCGAAGCCGGCACAGGCCAAGCCATACATTGACAGTGAAGGCAAGCAGGTGATTCCCACCCCACTCCTTAACCTCGCCGTTGCCAAGACCCTTCTGGAGCAGGATAGATCGCCCGAGGCAGTGGAACATGTCTATGACCTAGTGGCCAAGGCGATGAAGCAGCAGGAAAAGGCCACCTCTCAGAGGCTTGAGTCTGACCTAGCGCTTTGCCAGTCTAGCCAATACAAGCCGCCAGGGGACAGATCTCCTCTTGATGTCGGGTCCCAGACGGGTTCATCAGAACGAAGTCAGAGGGATGCGCGCAATAGGAAGGATGCCATCCCCACATCCTCCGACCATGGAGAAAAGGCCCGACCTCGTCGCCCTTCGCCACTGCCCCGATCTCCCCGACATCGCGAAGATTACAAGGCTCACCATCGTACAGATATGCCCCCACCAAAGCAGTGCGGCATCGTCATCTGCGACAACACGGAGCAGACCCGTCATGACGGAGAGCGTAACCACGGGCACACGAGCAGGTCACACCACGACCCTCCACGTCCGGCAAGCAACTATGACAGGCGTGAGGCGTCACAGGAGGGTAACAGCAAGAAGGATAATCCACCGCCACCTCCGCCTCCGTCACCACCAAGTAGTCACCATGGCGGAGGACGCCCGCGTCATTCACGCAGCCCATCCCCTGTTGACAAAAAGAAGAACCCGGAGCCATACGATGCACGTTCGCGGATCGATAAGATCCACGAGGCCCGGGAAGGACCATACCTGGGACCTAGTTGCTTTGGACTTGCAAAACGATCCGCAACCTACCCCAAAGGTTTCCGGATTGACAAGACCATCAAGCCCTATGATGGTACCACCAAGCCAACCACATGGTTGCAGGACTACGACAACGCGGTGGAGATTGCCGGAGGCAACCCCAACGTCGCCGTCAAATACCTCCCATTAATGTTGGCGGGCACGACCCGTCAATGGATCGATGACTTGCCGGAGAAATCTATCTACAACTGGTTGGACATGCAAGAAGCATTCACCAAGAACTTTGAGGGTACATACAAGCGTCCCTACACTATGGGCGATCTACAACGGTGCGTGCAAGAGAAAGACGAGACATCTCGCGCCTACCTCTCTCGCTGGCTGGACATGAAGAATTCCTGCGCAGGAGTGCACGCTCAGACCGCCATGGCCGCATTCATTGACGGATTGGAAAGGGGCACATTGCTCCGGCATAAGATGAAGCGTTTGCAAAACAATCTCCAGCTTGACTTGAACCAGATGATTCTGTTAGCTAGTGAGTTCGCAGCAGCCGACGACGATGCTCGCGGCTCCCTGCCGGCAACAGCCGTTCCAACTCAGGCTTGGAGGAACAACAGTACAAAGCGGAAAACCTCTCCAGAAGAAAAGCAATCTACCGACATGGTCACTATCACTTTTGCAGGACGAGCAGAAGGCGGACAACGTGGCCGAGGAAGAGGAGCTGGTCGTGGGCAGCAACGAGGTAGTGAAACCGCCTCGGCGCCGCTCCGCGTTCCCCAAACCTACGAGGAGTACCGCGATATGCCGTGCCTCGTACACCTCGATGCCAACGGCAAGGCCACCCATACCAATCGACACTGCAAGTTTTTCAACGACCTCAAGGAAGACCCGGAGTCCGGCTACAAGCGAAGTCGGAAGAACAGACCGCGAGGCAAGGGCAAGGGGAAGAAGAAGTAGGAGGAGTCCAAGGATTCAAGTGACATGGATGAAGACGTTGACCCCAAGCACTCCGCCAAGAGCGACGACAAGGGCAAGAACCCCTTTGCAAAGAAGGCTCCAGTCTACCACACTTTCCTTGGCACCCCCACCGTCCGACAACAGAAGACCTCTCTGAGGATCCTGATGGCCACTCTCCCCCTAGTTCCCCAGTACATGCACTGGTCGGAGATTCCAATAACTTGGAACATGACGGACCACCCAGACCTTATACCCACGGAGAACCAGTATGCCATGGTCATCAACCCCTTGATTGACGGCGTGGAGTTCACCAAGTGTATGGTGGATATTGGAAGCAACATCAACATCATGTACATAGATACACTGCAGAAGATGAACTTGACGGAGGCAAACCTAAGGCGGACCAACACCATCTTCCACGGCGTAGTTCCTGGTCGGGAGGCTCGGTCCCTTGGGTGCATTACACTTCAGGTTGCCTTTGGCGATGTTAATAATTACCGCCAAGAGCGCATGACCTTCGAGGTGGTCCCCTTCAAGAGCGTGTACCACGTCATATTCGGCCGCGACATATTCCACACGTTCATGGCCAAGCCATGCTTCGTCTACAACAAACTCAAGATACCCGGACCAAACGGTATCATCACCGTATCCGGAAGCTTTACCAAGGCAAGGGACTACGAGATCAATGAAGCAGCCGTTGCAGAAGCTGTCCTCTACAGCGAAGAATTCAAAGAGATCCAGAGCAAGGTCGATGACTCAGAGATGCCCGCGTCGAAGAAGCAAATCTCTGACTCCGCTCGTGCGTTCAAGGCCGCCATCGAGACCAAGCCGGTGGAACCTGTGGTAGGCGATGCCTCCAAGGTCACCGCCATTGGGACGAACCTGGATCCCAAATAGGAAAGAGCGCTCGTCGAGTTCCTCCATGAGAATAGGGACATCTTTGCCTGGCAACCAGCCGACATGAAAGGTGTACCTAGGGAACTTGCCGACCACAGCTTAAACATTGATCCAAAATGCAAACCAGTGAAACAATCTCTACGACGCTTTGGAGATGAGAAGAGACACACCATTGGCAAAGAGATAGCTAGGTTACTTAAAGCTAGATTTATCCGAGAAGTCCTTCACACCCGATGGGTGGCCAATCCTGTACTTGTCCTCAAAAAGGGAACCAATGAATTAAGAATGTGCGTTGATTACACCGGCTTGAACAAAGCATGTCCCAAAGATCCATTTGCTTTGCCTCGCATTGACCAAGTCATTGACTCGGCGGCTGGCTCGGAACTTTTGTGTTTTCTCGATGCATACTTAGGATACCACCAGATCAAGATGAGGAAGTCGAACCAATTGTCCACTTCATTCACTACCCCATACGACACGTTTTGCTATGTCACGATGCCCTTTGGGCTGAAAAACGCAGGTGCCACGTACCAGCGGACAATGCAACATTGCCTCCATGACCAAATTGGTCGAAACGTTCACGCCTATGTGGACGATATCGCGGTGATGTCTAAAAAATCAAATGACTTAATCTCCGACTTAAAAGAAACCTTTGATAATCTCCGGAAATACAACATGATGCTTAACCCTAAGAAGTGCGTCTTCCGGGTTCCAGCTGGCAAATTGTTGGTATTCATCGTTTCCCAGCGTGGAATCAAAGTAAACCTGAAGAAAATCAAGGCCATCTTAAACATAAACCGTCCGACATGCCTAAAGGACATTCAACGACTAACATGGTGTGTTGCAGTAGTTAGTCGGTTCGTCAGCCGACTTGGAGAGAAGGCTCTGCCGCTATACAAGTTGCTGAAGAAGGCGGACAAATTCACATGGACAGACGAGGCAGATGCAACATTGAAGCAGCTCAAGGAGATTCTTTCCTCAGCGTCCATCCTTGCAGCACCCGAACCTGGTGAGCCCCTGTTAACCTACATGGTGGCAACCAACCGGGTCATCAGCATCGTCGTCGTGGTAGAGCGGAAGGAACCAGGCTATGAGCACGGAGTTCAACGACCAGTTTACTATGTAAGCGAGGTCTTGACAGAGTCCAAGCAGGATTACCCGCACTACCAGAAGATAGCTTATGGAGTATTCCTTGCTTCTCATAAGCTGAGGCATTACTTTCAGGAGCACCCAATCACAGTGGTGAGCAAGACTCCACTGTCCGACATTATCAATAACAGCGACACTACAGGAAGGGTCGCGAAGTGGGGCATCGAACTTGCCGCTTTCGAGATCACCTACAAGAGACGCGACGCTATCAAGTCACAAGACTTGGCGGATTTTGTTGCAGATTGGACGGAGATGCCAGATGCTACTCCGTTGTCGGAACCAGAGTATTGGGTGATGCACTTTGACGGATCAAAGCTGCTCAACGGCTCGGGGGCTGGTGTATTGCTACAGTCACCAACAGGAGACAAGCTACACTACGTTATGCAAATCCACTTCGAGGCTACAAACAACACGGCGGAGTATGAAGCACTCATTCACAGACTATGAGTAGCCAAGGATATTGGCATCAAGCGCATAGTTTGCTGTGGAGATTCCGACTTGGTTGCCCAGCAGGTGGCTGGCACCTGGAATGCGCGGAACCCTATGATGGCGGCATATCGAGACGAAATGGACGAGATAGCCAAGAGCTTCTTGTGCTACGAAGTCAAGTATGTACCTAGGGAGCAAAACAAGGTGGCTGATCTACTGTCTAAGCTTGGATCAGGGTGCAAGTAAATTTCGCCAGGAGTTTTTCTAGAGCATCTACGCACACCATCTGTGAAGGGAGCCGAAATCGACAACCCGGATAGAGCTGACTCTTTCGTCAACATGGTGACAAAGGTCCCTCCGGCTTGGACAAAACCGTTCATGGAATATCTCGAACACGGAACTTTGCCTGACGACAAAGTCGAAAGACGGAACTAGTAAGACGAGCAAAGGGTTATACCATAATTAATGGGCAACTCTACAAAAGGAGCGCTACTGGTGTATACCTAAAGTGTGTTTCCCAGCTAGAAGGTATGGAAATCCTACGTGAAATCCATCTCGGAGATTGCGGGCATCACGCCGCTCCTCGATCGTTGGTCGCGAAAGCCTTCCAGCAAGGATTCTACTGGCTGACCGCGAAGGCGGACGCCGACAAGCTGGTTGAGACATGATGGGATGCCAGTATTATGCCCGACAACCACATGTTCCTACTGAAGAACTGCGAACAGTACCAATAACTTGGTTGTTTGCAGTATGGGGCTGGACATGGTGGGACCGTTACAGATGGCACCTTGTGGGTTTACGCATCTGCTTGTAGCAGTTGACAAATTCACTAAATGGATAGAAGCTAAACCCATTAGAAAGCTTGATGGGGCAACTGCCCTCAGGTTCGTCCGAGATCTAGTGGTGAGATTTGGTCTCCCACACAGCATTATCACCGACAACGGCAGCAATTTATCACTCGGAGAAGTGGAGGCTTATTGTTGGGAGAAAGGCACCCGACTTGACCTTGCATTTGTGGCACACCCACAATCCAATGGTCAGGTTGAGCGAGCCAATGGATTAATTCTGCAGGGAATCAAGCCACGTCTTGAGGCACCGCTACATAGAGCACACGAGCCAGGCGGAAGAAGCGCCATCGATCTTGTGGAGTTCTGAACTACACCCAACAGATCCACCGGCTACACCCCTTATTTCATGGTATATGGAGCAGAAGCCATCCTACCTTCCGACATCCTTCACGATGCACCAAGAGTTACCGCCTACGACGAGGATGATGCTGAAGAATCCAGACGCCTAGATGTGGACCTTCTCAAGGAGGAGCGCGGTTTTGCATGCCAAAGATCCACCATCTACCAGCAGAAGCTACGCATCTACCATAGTCGCCGCATTCGGAATCGCTCGTTTAAAGAGGGAGATTTGGTGCTCCGACTTAAGCAGAAGAAGTCACACAAATTATCCCTGCCATGGGAAGGACCGTTCATCATAAGCAAGGCGCTACTCAATGGGTCTTATTACCTCGTTGACCATCATGAACTGAAGGATAGACCCAAAGAGGATCATAAGCGTAAGCGACGTTACCCGGATGATGACTACCCGGAGCTTGATCGGCCATGGAACATAGCACAGCTACGTCCTTTTTACACTTATCATTTTTTATCTAATTGTGTACCTCTTATATGATCAATGAAATAAAGCTCTCTGGTTCACTCATATTTTTTGATTCCTTTACCTCCTTTAGTGTTCATTTTTGGATCATGTAAAACCTTTATGCACAAGATTTGCGTTTGCACTTGTGAAAATTCCTCCCACGGGCGTTAGCTTAAGTTTTCTGGTCTACACGTTCTTTGTCGTTCTTATGTGGATTCTGGAGTAGTGACTTTTGGCACTTATTGTCGGCGATTTTGTGCTCAGGTTATTGACGGTGCCATTGGGCATCATCACCTAAGCGCATGGTTCCGACAACGAGTCTTCTGACTCACGAAAAGTCAAGCATAAGAACCAAAGTAAAGGATAAGCCAGCACTTGCTTAAAAAATAGATACATGCTGGAAGTTAGTTCTTGAGTAGCAGGAAATAACAATCGTTGTTTTCCGCCTTAAGTTACATAAACAAAGTTTTTCCGCATATACACCAAAGGTGAAACAAATATTACAAAGTTGTTTTTCACTCCTTTGGCGCAGGTGACTTGGAGGCAGCATCGTCACCAGTTAGAGAGCCACTCTCGAAGTCGGCGATGTGGTGGGACTCATAAGAATCTTGGTTGCCATTGTCGATGGTGTTCATGGACACGAAGACGTTGATGTCCACCAACTCGGCAACTCTGGTGTCATAGCCCGTGAGTGATGACAAGATGGCTTTGTGATTAATCTCTTTGCCATCATCGTCGACGTCGGGGATGCCAGAGGTCACCGTGACGATGTCGGCAACTTCGTAGTGTGCCTTCACCATTGACAGCGCCATCCTGGCGCCAGCCTGTGCACACAAAGCTTTTCAGCTCATGATACGCTCGGGGGCTCGCCGCAGAATCTCCGAGTACTTCGCCATGGAGTCCGATGCCTTGATGTGTATCTGGAGGGGCTTGGCAATCTCTTTGGCTTGGGTGATGGCAGTGTTGATGAAGTTGCCGGCAAGAACCATGCATTCCTTGGCCCGAGGAGGTGATCGGGTTAAACCCATTGGAGCTGAAAATTCCGACAAGAAACGCATGAGTTCAATAAATCAAAGTATCTAGACTGCAGAATTCCAAGACGGAGAAAGCTTACTGAAGATGTTGGCCTCAGCTTACCAGAGGGTGTCCACCAAGGATTGTTTCTCTTGTTGAAGGATCTTGTACGCCTCGTTGTGGCGGTGATTCTGCTCATCGGCAGCTCGCTTATGATATTTTAAGATCGCGATCTCCTCCTTCAAGCGGTTGATTTCCTCGGCGGCGGAGTCCTGCAGGGCCTTCATTGACTCCTCATGCATTTTCAGCATGTCCTTCCTCTCCTGCTTAAGAATTTTATTCTCGCTATCCAGCTCTTGAATGTGCTTGGATTGCTCGACAATATTCTTAGCCTTGGCGATGGTTTCTGCAAGTCGGAGAAACAAAAGTACACAGTGAGTACTCGGAGAATATGGGCACAAAACTAAGTCGGAATGCGCATTCGAAAACAGACGCTTGCTCTTGGTGATCTATTCCTTCAAGAAGGCAGTTTTACCCTTTTCAGCTTCTAGATCTGCGCGCATCTTCTGGTACTTGTCATTGGCCATGCCCCTCCGAGCATTCTCGTTCTGTGGAAAAAAGAACAAAGTTAAACGTTGTTTAGTCTGCTTGGAGCATCTAGTTAGAAATTTTCCATCTAGACGCTCGGGGCCTACAATATAAAGTTTTTAAACTCGAATATATGCTTAGCTTTTTTTAAGCATCTAGTCGGAACTAATTCAGTTACAAATAGAAGCTTGGGCACTTGCCGTCTACAAACATGTCGTAGGTGATGGTGAAGCCACGCTTTTTATGCTTCACCTTGACAATGTCCTTAAGGGGGAGCTTGACGGAGTCGCTCGAGAAGTTGTCCACGGAGATGCGGAGACTATCCCTTATGTCGCTGGTATACTCGTGCATGAGCTTCGCGCAGTGCTGTAGAGTTTGGATTCGCCTGATGAACCAGCACATGGCTAGGTCCAAGCCGGTCAGACCCGTCTCTACGAACCATTCGATCCGCCTTATGGCCGAGAAGTGTTGAGGTCGGAGGGAAGGGAGGCTTGGGATCTCCATGACGAGGCTTCAGCGGCGGCTCCGTCAACAAAGTCCGGGTATGTAACTTGTCGGCCAGCCAGGGGGATGTCTGGGCCGTAAAAGTACATATGTTGCCAATTCTTGCAGGACTCGTGGCCGACGATGTCGGGGAACCGCCGGCCAGGTCGAATCTTAAAGCTTATGGTACCGCAGTTCCTAAGCTCTTCCTTGTTGTGTCCGGCTTCATGTTTGACGGTGAAGAAGTACACGAAAAGGTCTAACCTAGGCCTTATCCCTAGATATCCCTCACAAAGTGCCGCGAAGTTGCTAAGCACTAAGATACTATTGGGGGAAAGGTTCTGGGGCTGGACCCTATAGGATTCAAGACGAAGAGCAAGAAGTTGGATATAGGCAGAGAAACGCCGCATACCAGCTGATCTTTGAGGTACACCTTTTCTTCGGCTTGGGGAGAAGGTGTCACCTCGCCGGACGGCGCCGCCCGCCAGGCGAGTCCCTCCGTCGCAGGAAGGTAGCCTTCAGCGATCATCTCTTGGATATCACGGTCAGTGATATCCGAGCCATGCCAGTCGCCCTTGTGCGAGTCTAGTTCCACCTCCAACGGCTCCAGCGCCGCCAGATTAAGGTCACCGTCGGTCGATTCGATGACCGCTGATGCAGGGATGACTATCCCCTCTGGAGGCACGACGATGGAGCTCGCCGGCTTCGCCGCGTCTTCGCTCGACGCTGCCAGGGAGGGAGAAGCGCTGCCGCTACTAGCCATGGAGTGAGAATGGATGCAACTGGTGCGGATTGGAAGCTAGGGTTTTTTTCGCGAGTCAGGCGCGGAGAGCTCGAAGGGGCGTGCGCTGGAGGAAGAAGATGATGCGAGGAGAATGAGGTAAAAAGTGGAAATTTCCCCACGGTTACTATTTATCATCCTCGGCGTCAAGATTCATGCAGCTTGATCAGACGGTTGCCGCGTAGACGACGTGTTCGCGAACGTGCGCGGAAATTTCGCCACGTCTCCAACCGTCTCCGCCAACGGTTCGTATTGCTCGCGCGGGAAAATCGGACATGATTGTGTTCTCTGCATGTGTGAGTTACGAGGCTTCGCTGACCTAAGCCTACGTCCTCCTAGCTGACATAGGTAGATGAGCCGTCACATCGAAGATTCCGAAATAGACGGGTCTAATCCGGCTACGGAAGAGTACAGTGGAAGATTCAGCATTTCTCCGGCTTACAATTTGAAGACGGAAAGAGTTTTGCAGGGTTCTTTGGGAGGACTACAAGATATTGCTTGATGATTTGCCGACAACCAACTAGACGGAGCATTCAACTGAAAAGGCAAGACGGCGCAAGATCTCGGAGTTCTCCAGGGGCTACTGTTGGGGATGTGCTATATGGGTATCCTCATAGCATGTCACCTTTCCGGATAACCCGGGTGGCCCACAGTTGGTAGCAGGGCCTATGGCCTGCTGGGCGGACCAATTAGATGGAACCAGAAGGGAGACCCATGCCGGATAAAGGAAGGCTACGGTGGAGTCACCAGCGTACCCGGAGCCTTGGAGTACAAGATATACAAGACTAGTAATAGATGGTGTAGGACTCTGTAACCTGTCCGGCTAGGACTTTTCCCTGTAACCCTAGGACTTGACGACTATATAAGTCGGGCCTATGGGAGCCTTTAGGGCACAATCTCAGATAACCTAGTGTCGACTACGACGCACCTCGCACGGCGAACCAATCCCTATAACTCGGCGTATTGCCCTTATAGTGATTTATAGCAGGAGTAGGATTCCACCACCGTTGTGGGATCTGAACCTAGGTAAGCTGTGTTACCTCGTACCCGTCAACCGTCTGCCTTACCCCATGTCTCTAAACACCCACTGTGAATACCCCTCCATGGCGTACTCGTCGGCAATACCATGACACACGTTGCTCCGACATAAGCTGAAGCGCTTGCAGAACAATCACCAGCTTGACTTGAACAAGATGATTCAGTTGGCTAGTGAGTTCGCAGCTGCCGACGATGATGCTCGCGGCTCCTTGCCAGCAATGGCCGTTCCAACATAAGCTCGGAGGAACATCAGTACAAAGTGTAAAACCGCTCCAGAAGAAAAGCAATCTACCGACATGGTCGCTATGACTTTTGCAGGACGAGGTGATGGCGGACAGCATGGCCGAGGATGGGGAGCTGGTCATGGGAATCAACGAGGAAGTGAAACTACCTCGGTGCCGCTCCGCGTTCCCCAAACCTACAAGGAGTACCGTGATATGTCGTGCCTCGTACACCTCGATGTCAACGGCAAGGCCACCCATACCAATCGACACTACAAGTTCGTCAACAACCTCAAAGAAGACCCAGAGTCCGGCTACAAGCGAAGTCGGAAGAACAGACCGCGAGGCAAGGGCAAGGGGAAGAAGAAGAAGGAGGAGTCCTAGGATTCAAGTGACATGGACAAGGATGTTGACCCGAAGCATGCCGCCAAGGGCGACGACCAGGGCAAGAACCCCTTCGTGAAGAAGGCGCCAGTCTACCACACTTTCCTTGGCACCCCCACCGTCCGACAACATAAGACCTCTATGAGGATCCTGATGGCTACTCTACCCCCAGTTCCCCAGCACCTGCGCTGGTTGGAGGTTCCAATTACTTGGGACAGGACGGACCACCCAGACCTTATTCCTACGTAGAACTAATGCGCCATGGTCATCAACCCCTTGATTGACGACATGGAGTTCACCAAGTGTATGGTGGATAGTGGAAGCAGCATCAACATCATGTACCTGGATACACTGCTAAAGATGAACTTGACGGAGGCAAACCTAAGACGGACCAACACCATCTTCCACGGCGTAGTTCCTGGTAGGGAGGCTCAGTCCGTTGGGTGCATTACACTCCAGGTTGCCTTTGGCGATATTAATAATTACCGCCAAGAGCGCATGACCTTTCAGGTGGTCCCCTTCAAGAGTGTGTACCACGTCATATTCGGCCGTGACATATTCCACACGTTCATGGCCAAGCCATGCTTCGTATACAACAAACTCAAGATACCCGGACTAAACGGTGTCATCACCGTATCCGGAAGCTTTACCAAGGTAAGGGACTGCGAGATTAACGAAGCAGCCTTCGCGGAAGCTGTCCTCTACAGTGAAGAATTCAAAGAGATCTAGAGCAAGGTCGATGACTCAGAGATGCCCGCGTCGAAGAAACAGATCTCTGACTCCGCTCCTGCATTCAAGGCCACCATCGAGACCAAGCCGGTGGAACTTGTGGTAGGCGATGCCTCCAAGGTCACCGCCATTGGGACGAACCTGGATCCCAAATAGGAAAGCGCGCTCGTCGAGTTCCTCCGTGAGAATAGGGACATCTTTGCCTAGCAACCTGCCGACATGAAAGGTGTACCTAGGGAACTTGCTGAGCACAGCTTAAACATTGATCCAAAATGCAAACCAGTGAAACAACCTCTACGACGCTTCGGAGACGAGAAGAGACGCGCCATTGGCAAAGAGATAGCTAGGTTACTTAAGGCTAGATTTATCCGATAAGTCCTTCACACCCGATGGGTGGACAATCTTGTACTTGTCCCTAAAAAGGGAACCAAAGAATTAAGAATGTGCGTTGATTACACCGGCTTGAATAAAGCATGTCCCAAAGATCTGTTTGCTTTTCCTCGCATTGACCAAGTCATTGACTCGACGGCTGGCTTGGAACTTTTGTGTTTTCTCGATGCATACGCAGGATACCACCAGATCAAGATGAGGAAGTCGGACCAATTGGCCACTTCATTCACTACCCCATACGGCACGTTTTGCTCTGTTACGATGCCCTTTGGGATAAAAAACGCAGGTGCTACGTACCAGCGGATAATGCAACGTTGCCTTCACGACCAAATTGGTCGGAACATTCACGCCTATGTGGAAGATATTGCGGTGATGTCTAAAAAGTAAAATGACTTAATCTCCGACTTAAAAGAAACCTTTGATAATCTCCGGAAATACAACATGATGCTTAACCCTAAGAAGTGCGTCTTCGGGGTTCCAGCAGGCAAATTGTTGGGATTCATCGTTTCCCAGCGTGGAATCGAGGTCAACTCGGAGAAAATCAAGGCCATCTTAAACATAAACCGTCTGACATTCCTAAAGGACATTCAACGACTAACAGGTTGTGTTGCAGCAGTTAGTCGGTTCATCGGACGACTTGGAGAGAAGGCTCTGCTGCTGTACAAGTTGCTAAAGAAGGCGTACAAATTCACGTGGACAAACGAAGCAGATGCAGCATTGAAGCAGCTCAAGGAGATTCTTTCCTCAGCGCCCATCCTTACAGCACCCGAGCCTGGAGATCCCCTGTTAATTTACATGGCGGCAACCAATCGGGTAATCAACATCGTCGTCGTGGTAGAGAGGAAGGAACCACGCTATGAGCACGGAGTTCAACGGCCAGTTTACTATGTGAGCGAGGTCTTGACGGAGTCCAAGCAGCGTTACCCGCACTACCAAAAGATAGCTTATGGAGTATTCCTTGCTTCTTGGAAGCTGAGGCATTACTTTCAGGAGCATCCAATCACAATGGTGAGCAATACTCCATTGTCCGACATAATCAACAATAGCGACGCTACGGTAAGGGTCGCGAAGTGGGGCATTGAACTTTCCGCCTTCGAGATCACCTACAAGAGACACGACGCTATCAAGTCACAAGCCTTGGAGGATTTTGTTGCAGATTGGATGGAGATGCCAGATGCTACTCCGTTGCCGGAACCACAATACTGGGTGATGCACTTTGACGGATCAAAGTTACTCAACGGCTCGGGGGCTAGTGTATTGCTATAGTCACCAACAGGAGACAAGCTACACTACGTTATGCAGATCCACTTCGAGGCTACAAACAACATGGAGGAGTATGAAGCACTCATTCACGGACTACGTGTAGCCAAGGATATTGGCATCAAGCGCATAGTTTTCTGTGGATATTCCGACTTGGTTGCCCAGTAGGTGGCTGGCACCTGAAATGCGCGGAACCCTATGATGGCGGCATATCGAGACGAAGTGGACGAGAGAGCCAAAAGATTTTTGGGCTACGAAGTCAAGTATGTAACTAGGGAGCAAAACGAGGCAGCTGATCTGCTATCAAAGCTTGGATCTGGACGCAAGCAAATTCTGCTAGGAGTTTTCATAGAGCATCTGTGCACACCATCCGTGAAGGGAGCCGACATCGACAACCTGGATAGAGCTGATTCTTTCGTCAACATGGTGACAAAGGTTCCTCCGGCTTAGACAAAATCGTTCATGGAATATCTCGAACACGGAACTTTGCCCGACGACGAGGTCGAGAGACGGCAAATAGTACGACGAGCAAAGGGTTATACCATAATCAATGGACAACTCTACAAAAGGAGCACTACTGGTGTATACCTAAAGTGTGTTTCCCATCTAGAAGGTATTGAAATCCTACGTGAAATCCATCTCAGAGATTGCGGGCATCACGCCACTCCTCGATCGTTGGTCGCGAAAGCCTTCCGGCAAGGATTCTACTGGCTGACCGCGAAGGCGGGCGCCGACAAGCTGGTTGAGACATGCATGGGATGCCAGTATTATGCCCGACGACCACATGTTCCTGCTGAAGAATTGCGAACAATACCAATAACTTGGCCGTTTGCAGTCTGGGGGCTAGACATGGTGGGACCGTTATAGATGGAACCATGTGGGTTTACGCATCTTCTTGTAGCAGTTGATAAATTCACTAAATGGATAGAAGCTAAACCCATTAGAAAGCTTGATGGGGCAACTTCCCTCAGGTTTGTTCGGGATCTAGTGGTGAGATTTGGTCTCCCACATAGCATTATCACCGACAATGGAAGCAACTTGTCACTCGGAGAAGTGGAGGCTTATTGTTGGGAGAAGGGCATCCGACTTGACCTTGCATATGTGGCACACCCACAATCCAATGGTCAGGTTGAGCGGTCCAATGGATTAATTCTGCAGGGTATCAAGCCACGTCTTGAGGCACCGGTACATAGAGCAGCTGAAGCCTAGGCGGAAGAATTGCCATCTGTGGTGTGGAGTTTACGAACTACACCCAACAGATCCACCGGCTACACCCCTTACTTCATGGTATATGGAGCAGAAGCCATCCTACCTTCCGACATACTTCACGATGCACTAAGAGTTGCCGCCTACGACGAAGATGACGCTGAAGAATCCAAATGCCTAGATATGGACCTTCTCGAGGAGGAGCGCATTTTGGCATGCCAAAGATCCGCCATCTACCAGCAGAAGATACGCAGCTACCATAGTTGCCGCGTTCGGCATCGCTCGTTTAAAGAGGGGGATTTTGTGCTCCGACTTAAGCAGAAGAAGTCACACAAATTATCCCCGCCATGGGAAGGACCGTTCATCATAAGCAAGGTGCTGCTCAATGGGTCTTACTACCTCGTTGACAATCGTGAACTGAAGGATAGAACCAACGAGGATCATAAGCGTAAGCGACTTGACCCGGATGATGACTACCCGGAGCTTGATCGGCCATGGAACATAGCATAGCTACGTCCTTTTTACACTTAGCATTTTTTTATCTAAGTGTGTACCTCTTATATGATAAATGAAATAAAGCTCTCTGGTTCACTC
This sequence comes from Avena longiglumis, assembly GCA_030063025.1. Lineage (NCBI taxonomy): Eukaryota > Viridiplantae > Streptophyta > Magnoliopsida > Poales > Poaceae > Avena > Avena longiglumis. The sequence continues at coordinate 107,206,161 of CP125979.1, forward strand.
ATATTTCTGAGTCTTTTACCTCCTTTAGTGTTCATTTTTGGATCATGTAAAACCTTTATGCACAAGTTTTGCGATTGCACTTGTAAAAATTCCGCCTACGGGCGTTAGCTTAAGTTTTCTAGTCTACACGTTCTTTGTCGTTTTTATGTGGATTCTGGAGTAGTGACTTTTGGCACTTATTGTCGGCGATTTTGTGCTTAGGTTATTGACGGTGCCATTGGGCATCATCACCTGAGCGCATGGTTCCGACAACGAGTCTTCCGACTCATGAAAGGTCAAGCATAAAAACCAAAGTAATGGATAAGCCAGCACTTTCTTAAACAATATATACATGTTGGAAACTGGTTCTTAAGTAGCCGGACATACAACATTGTTTTCCGCCTTAAGTTAAATACATAGTTTTTTTTGCATACGCATCAAAGGTGAAACAAAAATTACAAGTTGTTTTTCATTCCTTTGGCGCAGGCGACTTGGAAGCAGCGTCATCAGCAGCAGGAGAACCACCCTTGAAGTCGGCGGTGTGAAGGGACTCAGAGGAGCGTTGGTTGCCGCTATCGATGGTATTCATTGGCACGAAGACATTGACATCGACTAACTCGGCAACTCTGGTATCATAGCCCGCGAGTGACGACAAGATGGATTCGTGATTAATCTCTTTGCCATCGTCATCTACGTCGGGAATGCCAGAGGTCACCGTGTCTATGTCAGCATCTTCGTAATGTGCCTTCACCATGGATAGCTCCATCCTTGCACCGGCCCATGCACATGAAGCTTTCCAGCTTGTGATACGCTCGGGGGCTCGGTGCAAGATCTCCGAGTACTTCGCCACAGAGTCTGATGCCTTGATGTTGATTTGGAGGGGCTTGGCAATCTCTTTGGCTTGCGTGATGGTGGTGTTGATGAAGTTGTCGGCAAGAACAATGAATTCCTTTGCTGGAGGAGGCGAACGGGTTAAACCCATAGGAGCTGCAAATTCCGACAAGGAGCACATGAGTTCAAAAAATTCAAAGTATCTAGACTACAGAAATCCAACATGGAGAATCACTTACTAAAGATGATAGCCTCAGCTTGCCAGAGGGTATCCGCCAAGGAGTCCTTTTCTTGTTGGAGGAGCTTGTATGCCTCATGGTGGCGTTGATTCTGCTCGTCGGCAGCTTTCTTCTGATCCTTTAAGATCGAGATCTCCTCCTTCAAGCGGTTCATCTCCTCGGTGGCGGAGTCCTGCAGGGCTTTCATCGATTCTTCATGCATCTTCAGCATGTCCTTCCTCTCCTGCTTAAGGATCTTGTTCTCGCTATCCAGCTCCTGAATGTGCTTGGATTGCTCGACAATGTCCTTAGCCTTAGCAATGGTTTCTGCAAGTTGTAAAAGTACACAGTGAGTACTCGGAGGATGTGGACACAAAACCAAGTCGGAATGCGAAAAAGAAAACAGACGCTTGCTCTTGGTGATCTGTTCCTTCAAGAAGGCAGTTTTACCCTTTTCAGCTTCCAAGTCTGCGTGTATCTTCTGATACTTGTCGTTGGCCATGCCCCTCCGAGCATTCTCGTTCTATGGAAAAAAGGAAAAAGTTAAACGTAGTTTGGTCTGCTTGGAGCATCTAGCCGGAAGAATTCCACCTAGACGCTCGGGGGCTACAGTGAGAGTTTTTAACTTAGCAATATTCTTAGTCTTTCATTAAGCATCTAGTTAGAACTAATTCAGTTTTCGATTAGAAGCTTGGGGGCTACAGTATAAAGTTTTTAATCAGATATTTGCTTAGATTTTCTTTAAGCGTCTAGTCGGAACTAATTCAGTTACAACTAGAGGCTTGGGGGCTACAGTATTGAAATTTATAAACACTGCTTATGCTACTTTTAAAGCATCTAGTCGGAATAATTCATTCCACCTATATTCTTGGGGGCTACAGTGAGAAGTTCTCTAGCTTAGTCACTCTTAGAGCATCTAGATGCAAAGACCTATGGTTTTCCGTCTACATCCTCGGGGGCTATAGTGGGATACTCATATGAAATGCAAAAGGCAAATAAAACTTACAAGTGCAATAATCTTGAGGTTGGTAGCGCTCTCGGCCAGTAGCTTGCCAAAGGATACGTTGTTTCCTTGCAAGATCTCTGCTTGTCGGAGGAGCTCCTCTAGACCGTACGTCGGATATGTCGGTGCCGCACCTGGAACCAGAGCAGTGCTACCCGGTGTAAGTACCGGATAGACTATCTTTGGATACTCTATGACCTTCTTGGCTGCGGGGACGCCGCCTATGGCAGAAGTACCAGCTTCCACCACTGCCTTACCGCCACAGATGGCATCCTTATCCGGAGCTTCAGCCATTTGGTGGGCGGCACTCTCCTGCGTCGCCTGCTCACCGACAACAGCGACCTCAGTAGAGGCACCTGAGTCCACTTCCATGGCGGAAGGGCCAGATGCCTCCTTAGCTTGCGAGCTTGTCGGGGCAGACGAGGGCTTGACGGAGGGAGTGACAGGGGCGATGGCGGGAGATGTGTCACGATGCAGCATGTCCTTAATGGTTCTAGAAGCCCCCAATGTTTTGGAGGTCTTCTTCAAGCTGGTCGTGGCTTTCTTTCTGAAACGTGCAAAATGCATAAGTACAGGAGCAAGACAGATAAATAGAAAATGTCGGAGGAAAAGAAGCTTACACAAGTGGGGGTGCTTTGGCAAAAGGGATCCCGGTAGTCTTTCTTTTCTCCGCCTCCAGGGCGGCGGTAGTCTTTTTGGAGGCTCGACCCTCCATTTTCTTCTTCTTGCCTCCGTCGGCAGCGTCAGAGGAGGAGCTCTTCCGCTTTCGCACCAATGGAGCATCGTCGTCGGAGACGACTATGACTTCCTTCATATTTGGATCATATATTTGGGCAGCCATGCTATCCTCCTCTAGATCACAAACTGTTAAGTGAGAAGTCACCGTGTTTAGATGAGATAAAAATGGCTAGACGGAAGAACTGGAGTATATGTCATACACGGAAGATAAACAGTTACCTTTGCGCACTTGTTGTCTACGAACATGTCATAGGTGATGGTGAAGCCACGTCGATTGTCCTTCACCTTGACGATGTCCTTAAGACGGAGCTTGACGGAGTCGCTCGAGAAATTGTCCACGGAGATGCGGAGGCTATCCCTTCTATCGTTGGTATACTCGTGCATCAGCTTCGCGCGGTGATGTAGAGGTTGGATTCGCCTGATGAACCAGGACATGGCTAGGTCCAAGCCGTTCAAACCCGTCTCTACGAACCACTCTATCCGCCTGATAGCGTGGGAAGCATCGATGTCGGAGGGAAGGGAGGCTTGGGATCTCCATGTCGAAGTTTCGGCGGCGGATCCATCGACAAAGTTCGGGTACGTTACTTCTCGGCCGGCCAAAGGGATATCTGGGCCGTATAAGTAAGTACGCTGCCAGTTCTTGCAGGACTCATGGCCGACGATGTCGGGGAACCGCCGGCCAGGACGGATCTTGAAGCTTATGGTGCCGCAATTTCTAAGTTCTTCCTTACTGGCTCCGGCTTCACGCTTGACGGTGAAGAAATACACGAAGAGATCTAGCCTAGGATTAATACCTAAGTAACCCTCGCAGAGCGTCGCGTAATTTCTAAGCGCTAGGATGCTATTGGGAGAGAGGTTTTGGGGCTGGACTCGATAGTGATTCAAGACGGAAAGGAAGAAGTTAGAGATGGGCAGGGAGACACCGCGTACCAATTGGGCTTTGAGGTACAACTTTTCTCTGGCTTGGGGAGAAGGTGTCACCTCGCCGGCCGGCGCCGGCCGCCAGGCGAGCCCCTCCGTCGCAGGGAGGTAGCCCTCGGCGATCAGCTCCTTGATATCGCGGTCCGTGATGTCCGAACCGCGCCAATCTCCTTTGTGGGAGTCAAGCTCCTCCTCCAGCGGCTCCAGCACCGCTGGATTATGGTCGCCGCCGGTGGACTCAACCACCGCCGAGAAGGGGATGAACAGACCCTCTGGGGGCACGATGATGGAGCTCGCCGGCTTCGCCGCGACTTCGCCCGACGCCGTCATGGAAGGAGTAGAGCTGATGCTGGACATTGAGTGAGTTTGGAGGTGACTGGCGAGAATTGGAGCTAGGGTTTTTCGCAAGATTGCGCGGAGAGCTCGAGGGGGCGCTCGCTGGAGGAAGAAGACGATGCGAGGAGAGAATGAGGTGAAAAGTAAAAAAGTTCCACTGCAGTTACTATTTATGATCTCCAGCATCAAGATTCGTGCAGCTTGATCGGACGGTTGCCAGCGTGACGGCGTGCGTGACGTGCGCGGAAATTTCGCCACGTCCCAACCGTCGCCGCCAACAGTTCGTATCGCTCGCGCGGCAAAATCGTACATTATTGCGTTCTCTGCATATGTGAGTTACGAGGCGTCGCTGACCTACGCCTACGTCGCCCTCGGAAGATTCCGGCATGGACGGATCCAGTCCGGCTACGGAAGAGTACGATGGAAGATTCAGCATTTCTCCGAATTACAAGTTGAAGACGGAGAAAAACCTTGCAGGGTTCTTTGGGAGGACTACAAGATGTTGCTTGAAGATTTGCCGACATCCATCCAGACGGAGCGTTTCATGCGAAGAGGCAAGACGTCGCAAGATCTCGGAGTTCTCCGGGGGCTACTATTAGGGATATGCTATATGGGTATCCTCATAGCATGTCTCCTATCCGGATAACCCGGGTGGCCCATAGTTGGTAGCATGGCCCATGGCCTGCTGGGCGGCCCAGTTAGATGGATCCAGAAGGGAGGCCCATGACGGATAAAGGAAGGCTACGGTTGGAGTCACCGACGTACCCGGAGCCTTGGAGTACAAGACACACAAGACTAGTAATAGACGGTGTAGGACTCTATAACTTGTCCGGCTAGGACTTTTCCCTGTAACCCTAGGACCTGGCGACTATATAAGTCGGTCCTATGGGAGCCTTTAGGGCACAATCTCAAACGATAACTTAGACTTTCTAGTTACCTCGCACAGCGGACCAATCCCTGTAACTCGTCGTATTGCCCTTATAGTGATTTATAGCAGGAGTAGGATTTCGCCACCGTAGTGGGATCTGAACCTGGGTAAGCTGTGTTACCTCGTACCAGTCAACCGGCCGCCTTCCCCCACGTCTCTAAACACACATTGTGAGGACCCCTCCATGGCGTACTCGTTGGCAATACCACGACATATAGTGTCTCAGGTGTAGATACTTGGGAGGTTATTTCTGTGAATGGTGGTAGGGACTTCTATCAGAATAAGATGTCCACCATTCAAAACCCAACCATCCGTTACTTTGATATGTTTCTTGCTAACACTTTGTTAGGAAGAGGAGATACTAGCTCGATGGCCAATGCAGACGTGGCCATGATCACCAAGGCGCTCTTCCCTAATGCGCCACAGAGTCCCACTCCTGTAGCTCTATTCCTCTAGCACCTCCGCCACCAGAGCAACAAACAAAAAGGTGATATTCGCATCGGTGGATTGGTAACCCACCTGATCCACACTCTCGAAATTTCAATTCCTATTGTGCAACCTGTTGATGGCTCCATACTTATGGATGTCAAGTATATAACTGCTTGTGGCTTCCTTGGTGTTTATCGAGCTAATAGGAGGCTCCTAGCCTATCAATTTGGTTATCTTGATGTTGTGCAGGATGATCAAGTGCCATTTCCTTGCCCGCAATCTTTCAAGGTCCAAGGAAGGGACAACTGGATCCTAACGAAGGATCAAGTGACTGAATTCATGGAGGCACTCTATCCTGACTCCGAGGAGGAGGAAGGAGGGCAGCAGGATGAGCAGGAGCAGCAGCAGGAGCATGAGTACAACCCTGATTGGGAGGGACAGCAGCAGCAGGAACAGCCTTGGGACCAATGGCCCAATCAGCCACAACAGCAGCAGGGGTTCAACAATGTCCCCTACCAAGATTTTATGCAACTCAACCATCACGTTGGGGAGATCGACCAGACTCTACATGGATTAAGTGAATATGTGAGTGCCTTAACTAACACCTTCAGTACCTTCATGACCTACTTCCCCGACTACTACCAGCAGCACCAACAACCGCCGCTGAACAACGACAACAACTAAGCATGGCAACACCCTAAGCTTGGGGGAGGCTCTGAAAACTTCCAAACTTGCATTCATATTTTTATTTCTTCTTTTGATTTGTTTTTTTTTTTCCAAGAATAGCATGTTTACTTTCAGTTTGCATTCTTAAAACCAAAAACACAAAAAAAATAGTTGTAACTTTTATTTGCAATTTGTTTCTTTGTTTTTCTCGAAGATTGCTCAATTTTAGGTGACTTGGCAGTAGGGAAATATAGAGGGGATTCGACTCAAGTACGAGAACGAAGCAAGCAAGAGCAGATATCACATTCCTTTCATCGCTCCTTCTGTAACTTTAAATTGATCCTACAATTATTTACTACCTCCGTGCCAAGGCTTAAGGCATATAACTTTTTTTCAAAAGTCAAACTAGCTAAAGTTTGACCAAGTTTTTAGAGAAAAATATGAATATTTAAAATATGTAATTCATACCCTTTCATACATCATGAAACATATTTTCACATGGTATCTATGTAATATAATAGTTCTTGATAGTTTTTCTAAAAGTTTGGTCAAACTTTACATGGCTTGACTTTTCAAAAAAGTTATATGCCTTAAGCCTTGAGATGGAGAAAGTACTTGCTTGCACTTGAGTCACTCCCCACCTAGCTTGTTATCCTATAAATTAAATTCCCTTGTCAGTTTCTACCTTTAGCTTTGAAATAATGAGCAATGAACTTGGTTTAAATATTTCCCATATTTTTACAAAAATAAAAAGAATCCAAGCGATGACTTGACTCCATGTTTAGCCCAAAGGATTTGATTTTAGAAACTACTCAACCCCATTGAGCTTTATGTAAATAGACTCGATAGCACCCTTGAATGAAATTTTCTGATAAAATGGATGCTTCGAAGTAGTAGAGATTATGCCACTGCTTTTTCTAATAATTATAGTAGGATATTGCTTTACACGTGTCACTACAATACTGTCATACTCCATGGGGAATTATTAAATCTGCTGGCCAACGAACGATCTAAATGTGGGAAACCACTTGATTTCGGCTATTGAGTTATGTAAACGTCTATCGCAGCAATGCTATGACGGGTAAAATTTTAGTCTCCTCATGGTTTCACGTTCCAAGTGAAGTTGTAGTACTCCTCTGACCCACTATTGCTCAACAGCTATCTATTGGCATGGTCACAAGTGCGTAACATAGCCCCAATTAACATGTTAAAAATAGTGGCATGATTTCTCTATGAAAGAGCTGAAGTTTTTGAAAAACAAGGATAGGAAAAAGGTGCTTTGAGAGTCTTGAAATTTTGACGTGGGAGTAGATGAGTTGTTCTTAAATTAAATGTTCATGGTGCCAACTTGAGTACTCAAAATTGATTAAATGAACAAGAGCAAAAAGTTTTCATCTCTCAATAAGAGAGAAGCCAAAAAGATTTGTTTCACTTTCCTAGCTAAACTTTTGACACTAGCTTAGGCATTTGATTTATTTGGTAGCACGATATACATGGCTAGGAAGTGAACTCAGTGCAATCTTGTGAATATTTGTATGATCATGTTTAAGGTTGCAGGAATTGTGAAGAAAAGAATTTGACACCAAATTGAGCTTGTAAGTTCTTTTATTTATTTCTCGAATCTCCACTATCCTTTGTTATTTCATTTTCACTCGAAGACGAGCAACATCTAAGCTTGGGTAAGTTGATAGCTATTAGATTTGACACATTTTTTATGGTTTCTACCGATGGTTTTAATTTGGATTTGATGATTTTCTAGCTTTATCTAACGCTAATACTTTAGTAGCAAAGAAAACTTGGTTTTAAATGTGTGTTTCAGGTTCTGAGCATCAACAGAGGGGTTTAACAGCAGAAACAAAATATACAGATGAAAACAAGTAAGTCTCTTTTTGGAAGCAATCCATAGGAGTTTACTGAAGCTTTAACGAGCAACTATGCGGCAGGAATATTTCTTCGGCTGTATAGTTCCCACCGTATAGCTTCCATCTCCTTCGTCTTATTAAAATGGAGAACTTTCGTGAAGAGGTCGAGGACGAAAACAGAACAAACGATCTGCCATCCCATCCAGAAGAGAGAAATAAGAGATCCGGAGAAGAAGGGGAAGACGTTCTTCATCTCGCTCCATGAACTTCGATCTCCTAGCCACCACACCTCCATAGCCATTACTTGTAATTGAGAGAGAGAGATCTCCACCTTGAAAGATTAGGGTTTGAGATTGTTCTTCCTATCTTAAATTATGTTGGATTTATTTCTATTTCTTATTGTGGATCTCCACAGTAATATCAAGAAGAACTCCCTTTATTTAATTATATCGATGATGCTTTCTTGTCTCATGTGTGAATAAGTTCCCTTGGGTGCGGGAGATGTAGGGGATTTTTTAGATGTGATGTGCCTATATAATTTCCATTAAGTTTGTGGTTGATTTTAATTACTATATTATGTGTGCTTGACTATCTGTGGGATGCTTAATGCATGTTGTCCAATTAAGGACCCAGACAACATGATGCTTTGTTCTACATAGATAGAATCTTGTTCGCTAGCAGACCGACGACCCTCGAGTGGCATGGGGATATCAATGGAAAACTAGTTTGACTCTAGGATAATGAGGAACCATCGAGCTTATTGCATTAGTCAGATCTAAGGAGCTTAATTGCTAAGCAACCTAAAGGATCTTAATCGTCTAGTGACTGACCATGGTTGTGGTAAACAGGATAGTAGGATTATTGAAGTTGGGATGTAATCTACCAAGAGGAGTCCCGGCTAATTATGGGTTGCTCGCCTACACACATACTTATAAGATTATAATTGTTACACTTATCACTCATCCACCTGGCACATTCACTATCATCACGAACTGAATCTCCCCGCGCCTACTTTGTTATTTGTAGAAAACAACAAACAAATCGTTCTTTATTTTTATGCTTTTTATATTTGAAGTTTACATTTTAGTTCTATTTAAATACTTTCATTTAATCCAAAATTTATTCTTATTTCAACACTTGGCGTCAATTCACTCGAAGACCTGTGATAACTTCGGGTGTGACAGAGACTTCACCAATAAATACTTACCTTTGGGATCCTTGTGGGATCGACATCTTAACTTCAAAACTAGCTACAAACGATTTGTGCACTTGCAGCCATCACTATACAACTTAGTAACATAAAAGTAAACTACTTTACCTTCGTAACGACCAAGACCATATCAAATCACAAGCCCTCCTGCAAAATAAAGTTAGACGCCTCTACTTTATCTTTTACAAGTTTTTACGTGGTTGTTAAGGATTTCATAATAGAACCATCTCTAATCTATAAACTTTCCAACCACAACATGGATCCAAACAGTTGTCTCTACTACATCCTTTTTGGGGCCCTACGTTGTAAATACTATATCAACTATTGAAAGAGAGACAGACATCCGCTAGCCACGTATACGGAACAAGACGTATGTCGAGTGTGGAACCAGTCTCGTGTACGGATACACGTAAGGTTGGTCTAGGCTGCTTCATCAAACAATATAGCGATATAAACAAGTACACATTGGAGGGTAAAAACTATAGGATCAATTCCTACACAATCCTTGTGCCTACTGGTCGTATAGCATCACTACGCATAGATCGACTCTAATACCACTGTAAAAGGTTCTGGTGCAGAAAACAAATAAATTCTACGCTGGATCACCCTGACTGCCCACGATCTGTCTATTAGTAATGCAGTAATGGCCAAAGGTTTTGGATACATACCCTTGTAGTCCGAAAGTGGTTAACGTTCTGAAGGGAACGTGGCTGATGTAGTCGTGCTCGTAGCCAACCTCAAGGTCGTGAAGCTCCTCGCAAGTCACTCCTTGCTCCATCATTGTGTAGCAGTCCGGCTCAGGACATCCAAGATGACCAAGTGTAGCTCCTCGTGGTTTCATACAAATACGTTGTACGATGAAGACCTCCGGCTCCTTGATCTCTGCCGGGAGTGCGAAAGTAGATCTCCGGCTTGGAATATCCGCAGCGTAATGGCGTGCTACTAGTGCATCGTCTCTTGAGTGAATAGTACTATCATGGGACCATACTAGCGCAAGGAGACAACTAGAGAGAGAGGAGAGGAAGAGAGAGAAGGTGCATAGAGGAGGGAGGAGAGCTCCCAACTCGTGGCCTTGGTGTGTTCTCCTCCTCCAAGGGGGATCCTTATATAGGGGATGGGGGAAGGCTTGCCCCTCCCCAAGGCACCCAGGCGGCAGCCAAGGGAGGGAGGGATCGGCCCTAGTCTCCCCAAACCCTAAACCTAGGGTTTCCCCAGGCGCATAGGCCCTTAGGGCCCATCTGGGAGGCTTTTCCTCTTGTGGTTTCCCTCATGGCCCCTTTTTCCCGAAGAAGTTTGGCCCATTAGTGGAATACCCTTTTGAATTAGATTTTAATATTAGATTTAATATTAATTACATTAATCAATATGTAAATACATATTACAAAATACGATTGGACCAAAAACACCTTCGGTTCCCTTTCAATTTCGTCTGGATGACTTTGGAACTTCCTGGAATGATTCCAGTTCTCTCACGGCACTTTTTTGGTTTCCTTTTCTTGCTTCAAACAACTTCGGATCTCTCTCCTTTGGAACAATTCCGTCTTTCTATTTCTCTACTATGATTCCAACTTATAGATGATCTCTAGCTCATCGTACCCTTAAGTGTATCTCCCCACGGCTCGGGAATGACAAAGACATGATCTCTATCAATGATCAACAGCGGGACTGGGATGTCCATATTGACCCCTTTACATTCCACGATGACGATGTCATTTGAACCGTAAATGTCGAGTACAATTCCCTTTGTTTCTTCGATACGACTTGTCCGAGATCCGATCATTTGGTATCACATACATTGTTCAATTTTGTTACCAACAAGTACAGTTTCACTTGTTACCTCTATATTACATCCCTATGACCTAGTCACATGTTGCAACATTATGGATGTAATCTCATCAAGTCGTCCTTAAGTATCTTACCCGTCACTGAGTGAACAAATCTCGGTCTTGATTCATAGGCCTCAACTTGTTCCTCTGGAATACCCAACGTACACCTTTATAATCACCATTCTACTGACTGATGTTTGATGCAGTCGAAGCAGACTCGGGAGACCGTGATTAATATGATCCCACAGTCTAAGGAGAAGGAGACTATGTTTCTGACTATTGCAACGATCAACTTCGTGACTTGATCGAGTCGCAATCTTTGGGTAATGTCCATCACATCATTCACCAATGATATGACCTTGTCAAATGGAACTATCACCCATGATCAGGAAACATTGATCATTGATTTCCCAACAAACTAGTATGAACAGAGGCTACTAGGGACTTCTGTTTCATACCACGCATGTAGCAATGTTTCCACTTGATACAGTTATAGCACAATATGAAACTATTATGAACTTATTGAAATATGAAAATAATAACCATTTATTATTTGCCTCTAGGGCATAATCCCTTCACATTCCATTCTAGATGAGGGAGAAATCATCTGCCTTGGACTACCATACATTCTTTTCATCCTAGGAGGCGGTTTCTATCGGATTAGCGGGAAGTTCAGCCTCGATGACATAAGTCAGCTTGTAGGGGACTAGGAGGATCATTAGGTTGCGGTGCTAGGCGATGAAGTTAGACCCATCAGTTTTCAGCTTGTCCTTCTCTAGGAATGAGCTAAAGTTGAAGGTGGGTGGGCGAGACATCTACAATGGATTTGCAAAGTATTTAGATCATGTTCATAATAATGGGTTCAAGTTTTAATTTACATTAAATTAAAAACAAAAAGATCTCCCACTCAAACAAACATCCCTCAATTCGTTTAGTGATCACATGATACCAATTCGCTACACCACCCCCGATTGTCACGACCAGCGATATAATTTTAAAGGTAGACATTCCCAATGTGACTCATGCTCGACCTTTCAATCTCTTGTGTTTAGAGGCCATATATGTACATGCTAGGCTCCCTGATGAGTCCAAAATGGGAGCATTTTTACTTATTCTTTTTGCATAAGTAGATTAGAGTTTTTAGTATTTTACCATGTTTGTGCGCACCTTTTGTCCTTATTTCAAAAAGATCCCAATTTACTAAGTCTATAATGAACATATCAATTGAGACTATCATATTACACAGTAATCTGGTATTTTAAGCGATAAAAGTCATTTTATTGACTTATCTTCGCACATGGAGGAATTGCCTGCGCCCAGGAGGTTCCAGCCCGCGTAACGACCAGTGGTACGGGCGGAGCCTGCCCATACGACCTGGAAACGGGACCACCTTGTCAAATACTTCCTCCTCGCGAGAACAGATCGCAGATCCGACATTCACAAAAATCTCTAGCCACGAAAAGTCACACCAGAAAGGGATTTGAAAGAGGAACTTGGAGAAGGGAAAATCCTTGCTGCTTCATAGATTATTGGAGGACAACGCATCATACCCTACATTATCAACCGTTGCATCTCCATCACCATCTTTACCCCCATCTTCCATTCATTAGCTCTTGTTGTGATTCTAGATTCAATTGTGGTTTGCACTAGATTCATTCCATTAACTTTATCCATCCATTTGATTGTGATGATGTTGTTGGTTGTTTCCATGTGTGAGTAGTTCCCTTTGTTCTTGTGGAGATGGAGAAACCCTGGCATTATTATGAAATGAAATAAAGATGATCTATTACTTGTGTACAGGATCCATTGATCTATGATGTGTGTTTGATCTCTGCCTTTAGATGGTATGTTTAGTCGGCCACATATCATCCGCCTTCGGGTCTAAAGTAAGAGGATGAAACCCTTTGAACGTGTTTGTATGATTGTGCCGAAAGCTATTCTGACTATAAGGCCGCTAGAACCCAACACGGTCGAAGGGGGAACAAAGAGAGATTCACTAAGCTAGGGGAAACCCTTAATTGCGGTGGTCTGCATGGTGATTGCTTCCAGTCATCGCAGTGGTTATATAGAGATGACCTCATTCTTGGCTCAACAAACTGACTGCCTATGAGCCTTGTGATGAACATCTTATTACGAAACTCTCTCCACACATATCATGACATAATAAATAGGTTATCCTAATTATTATTAATTACAACATGCTAGTGGTGTATCCTACATCCCCACAAACGTCTTAGCCCAACTGAGTTCAACCACCATTCCATATACTCTTTTTACTTGCTTTGTTTTTACTTGTTTTATTTATTTTCTTGCATTCACAACCCAAAAACCTTTCAAACACCCTTTACTTGAAATCAAAGGAAGATTACCAAGTATCCTTTGGTAGATAGTGATGAGGGGCATAAATACCCTAACCAAATAGTTTTGTGTGGGTTCGATACTCTTATTTAGAAACTAGCTACAATTGATATGTGCACTTGAAGTCATCACTCCCCAACTCTAACTTGTGTGTATTATAGTGCAACATGGCTTACACCCACCGTATGCGAACGCGGATATGTCTGACACCTGATCGTCATGGTGTGCCTCATACCGGAGAACTTTTTTAGTGGTGCACACACAAGGAGAACACTATCATTGGAATTATGTGAGAGATCATCCTATTATGCTATCGTCGTATATCTAATACATAAGCAGAATAAGATGTAATATGAATACTTCAAAAGCATGGTGCCATGACATGGTTGCAGCGCCTTGATCACCATCGAGAGATCCAATGGAAAATGTTTCATAAACCTACCAATACCATTTCACAATGCATGCGTGTGCAAAATAAAGTTAGATGCCTATACTTTATCTTTTGCAAGTTTTACGTGGCTTTAGGGCTTTCACGGCAAAATCCCTTCTCACCTATGAACATTGAGCCACAACATGGATTCAACAGTTTCCTCTTTTCTCCCTTTTCAGGGAACTCTGGTGTAAATGTCATATCAACTATTTTAGAAAGATGAACACCCCCCAAAGCCACTTACACTTATGGACCAGTCTCACGAATCACCGTGTAATGTTGGTTGGGGGCCGCTTCATCAAACAGTACCGCAATATAACAAGTACACGAAAGAGGGTCGCAACTAGAGAATCAATGCCCACATATTGCTATGTGTTCTATACGTACGATATGTCTACCCATAGATCATCTCTAATACCACTGTTGGCTTCCGTAGCAGAAAAAATTCTAACTACGTGAACACGATAACCAAGATCTATTATATGTAGACATAAGTAACAAAGAGGGAAATGGTATTCATACCCTTGAAGACCGAGGTACACCTTAGGCAGGTAGGCCTATGTTATGAAGAAAAGCATCTCCTAGTGCCCCAAGTGTGGCGCCTCCAATGTTCTACACACATTCAGTGTAGGAGACATCTCCTGAACTCCGATCCAGCCGAGCGGCGGAAGAAGAAAGAAGGCAGACCGAACAATGCACGATGGTAGTGCAAAGGTGGAGAACTCAAGTCCCTCAAAGTTCTCTCCAATTTTACGGAGAAACCTCTAAGGAAAATGAGAGAGAGAGGAGAGAATGAGATGCCTCAAAGGGTAGGGGTGCCCCTTTATTTATAGTAGGAGGGGGAGGGCTTACCCCATGGGGCAAGCGGTGTGGGACTAATGCCCACTCCTGCTAGCCACCATAGGGCGTCATCGTCCCTAGGTGGGTCCCATGCAGGGAGCCCACTAGGGCTAGGACGGCTTGCCCCTCCTCCCTTGGCGCCTTGCCCTCTTAGGCCTCCCTTTGGTTGAGGCCCATAGGTATGGGCTACCTTTTAAAAATAAAATAAAATAATATGTTTTATTATTAATTCCATTAATGAATATAAAACACATATATTATTATATGTTTCACTCGGGAACTCCTTTCGGACCCCTCCGATCAACATCGAGTGTTACAAGGAACTTTTTTGGTTTCTCTCTCTCATTTATCCTGCGGTGCCGGATTAATCCCTATGTGTCCCCGCCCTTAAGTGTGCCACTCTTCGGTTCGGAAACACTCTGGACATGACTGAGACCCCTCATGTATCAACAATCATCAGCAGGACCTGAATGCCCATAATGACCCCAATGCATTTCACGAATCTCATCGCTTGAACCTTCACTATCGCGTCCCAATCCCTTTTCCACTCTATACCTAGTTAATCCGAGATTTGATCTTCGGTATCTCCATACCCAGTTCAATCTTTTTACACATGAACTCGTTTACTCATTCCCGTTTTGTTGCATTCCATGACCTAGTCATACGCTTGCAAGCTTCGTTAATGCAACGTCAGCGAGTTGGCCACGTGTATCTATATGTTACTTGGATTAGCAAATCTTAGTCTTGCTACATACTTATCAACACGTACCTTTAGAAACCTGATTGTACCTTTTTTGATCACCCCTTTACAGCTTGATACTTGATACCACCAACGCCCCTTCCAGTAACGGAAATTATGTATTATCTCACAGTCAAGGGATTAGGTTGCGAGATTTCTATGTTATCATCAATGACGAATGTTTGTAATTAGATCTCATTGTGATATACCTTTGGGTGTATGTCTATCACATCATTCAACCAATGATATGACCTCAATTGGCGTAAATACCCATGATCTTGAAACCCTAGATCATCCTATTTACTAATGAGCTAGTTCGCTATAGGTACCTAGAGACACGGTTTGTTTACATATCACACGTGTATTAACGTTTCGTATTATCATAGTTAAAGCATGGCATGAAATGTATTATGAACATATAAGAGGTACATCAAATAAAACACTTTATTATTTGCCTCTATGGCATATCTCCTTTACTACTATCATGGGTATGCCCAGCGGTATTCACCCTTGGCCTATCTAGTCTGGACCGACGGAGGCCCATGTGACAATATGCTAGTAACGGTGAAGTCCATGACGGTTCGGGTGACGCAAAGCCCATGAAGGATCTGACTCCTTGGCGGATATGGCAGGAATAGATAGGAAACTTTAGGGTTAAGCCCTCAAGCTTGTAACCTACTTGGACATCTCCCGAGACCTAGCCTCCGCATATAAAGGTTGGGAGGGAATGAAGAGGAGGATCACCTAAGCCCTAGCTCACAAACACCTAATAGATCTAATATGCGCACCATCACCATCAAGGCACCCTTGTAACATTTGGTTCATCGATCTATCAAGAATATACAAGCAGGGGTAGGGTTTTCCCTCCGGGAGCCTAAACCTGGGCAAACCTCATGTACCGATGTGTTTGTCTGTAAGTAGACAAAATCTCTAGCATGCCGCTCTTCCTTTAAACCCAAGTCCATAAAGTATGGGCATTGACGTGATCACCCCATGTCCACTAGGTTATGTCATAATAGCTAAGTGACATGGCACTATGGTGTTCTCCATTTATGGATATGCGTAACTACTAGACCTAGCTAGCCTAGGTGCATTCATAGCTACTACACTATCTCTCTCTCTCTCTAGTCCTATGTTGAACTTTAGTTATAATCCTTTGAAGAATCCAAAATGGGCTTGGTGAAAATCTAGAGCTTGTTCTTCTCCTCCTAGCTCATGTTCTTGCTCTTTTCTCCTCTCTAGATCTCTCTCTCACTAGTGAGTGTGGACAGTTTTTTTTCTCTCTCTCTCAACCTCTAGTATGAGGATTTGTGAGCTCTAGGTGGTGGTCTAGGCTGCTATTTATAGTGTTTTAGGGTTCATGTGGTTGTGACGTGTCATTGCATGCAGGTTGTGACTAAGCTTCTTATATTGCCTCTCTAAGTTGACTTATAGTGTGGTAATCAGTTTATGTCATATGTCTATTATAGTAGGTCGGTTAAGGGCTAATTTGGTCAATTTACTCTTTTGGACTTGACAAGTAGATATTCCTATTGATGTGTTCATGTGTCTCTTGACTGAATAAATTCTAGGAACTTTTCCTAGTAAGAATTACTACTTTGTTATCTTGTTTGCTTTGATAAAATATCTACATGACTTTCTATCATACGTTGCCATTTGTTTTTGTCTTAGAATCCTTGTTTGATGGTACTTTTTATTTACTAAGTTAATTGTTTTATTTACTTGTCTTTTTTTACTACTAGATTGCTTACTAAGCTTACTATGATAATCCTGAGTTGTTCTAGCTTAATGAGCTAGTGATCTTTCTACACTTGCTTACTAATCTATGCCTAGCTCCATAGTTGGGTTTGTTGTTGTGGTTGCTGGGATCTGTCTACTGTTGCTGCTATCTATACCCTAGCATTGGCTCCTGGTGTTGTTGTCAGCTGGCTACTACCACTGTCATCTACATTTGCTTTGTTATCTTACTGGTTTTGTTTGCATTGCTTAAACCCCTGAAACATATGGATTCTAGCACAAGTTCCTAGAATTCTATTAGGATTCTATATCAATGGTTCACCTGAGGGTGAACCTACATTTTGACATCACAAAAATTATCCTTCTATCTTTGTTTCCTTTGAAGGTTAAAGCAATGGCTAGAATGACTTCAAGATGAGATATATGGATAGATAGATAGATAGATAGATAGGTTTTTCTTTTTGTAGTTTGTAATTAGGTTTTATTTTCTGTTTCTGGTAAATTTCCTTTTGGAGAAATCTTGTAAAGAACCTTGTATTCAATATATATATGAATAAATATTCCTTTATTTGTGTGCTATTCTCCTTTTTACCGATGAGTTATTTATTTTCCTAAGTTAAATATTTTAAAATTCATGTTTCAACAATTCAAACCACAATTTTGAACTCAATAGTCACTCCTATCTTAACTATGAATTTAATATTATGTGTAAGTGTGGATTTGAGTCATGGACTCCAAAGATGTTACCGGAACATTTTGAATGCCTAAATTTTGAGAATACAAGTTCATTTTGAATTTTGAATTTAAATCCTAGTGTTGACCTAAGTCAAACTTCAACACCAGAGTTCAATCTCAATAACTTGTATCCTCTAAAGCCAAATTTTTAATTTTTTTCACACTTTTTCAAATGCATGCTATGCAATAACACTTATCACAATTCAGTCCTCCAAGAGTTCCTATTTTTCGGGTCATTACACATGGCACGCACATCGCAACATTAAGCCACTGGAGGTTGTGGAAACCTAATCCGCCAAGGAGCTTCGCCTAGCACATGGAATGCCACGCCATGAGGCAGCTACGCCCCTAGCATCTTCATGGCCAACCCATAAGAACCCTCGCTGAAGTTCATCGAATAAATTAATTAAGCACCCACGGCTCCAGGTCCAAAGCCATGAACTGGTAGATTACCGAGGACGTCATGACCGCTTGCACATATACCACCCAGCCTTCCCTCGTCAATAGTCGAGCCTTCCAAGATGGAAGTTTGTTGGCCATGTTGTGAACGAGGGGCTGGACATCGCTCTTCCTCACACTACAGGAATGGCGTTGTGTGCCGACGGCAGGGAGCTACGCCGACGGCCAAAGGTCGGGGCCGTCGGCGTAGCACCGGGCCAGGCCAGCCCAGCTTCCGAGCCCTCGGCGTACCGCAGCCGTCGGCGTAGCGGCACGTACGCCGAGGGTGACCGTCGGCGTAAACTTAGCCCTCGGCGTACGGGGTGGCCGCGTGGCACTAGTCAGGCCAGGCCGGGACATGCCCTAACGGCGTCAGCATTACGCCGAGAGCCGCTGTCGGCATAGGCTACGCCGACGGTCACCCTCGGCGTACGTCCTGCCTACGCCGACGGTGACCCTCGGCGTACCTATGCACTTTTTTTTCCTTACCAAATTATTTGTATTTATTTATTAGTATTAATTATTTAGGTTCTATTTTATCAATTGGATGGATTCGTAGCCTCCGAATAATAGTCTTCACGCCCACATAAAATGTCGAATCTTCTCACAAGTTGAGAAATTTGCATGTTTGTGTGTTATTATCACATGTGCATGAAATTTATATTTCACAAATTTTTGTGAAGTTGTTCAAAGATTCAATCACATGTGCCTGTCCCCCCTCGCATGCATGCGGAAGCGTAGGTTCCGGACCCGTATAAGGGGGAATCTCCCCGTTGAGGCGAAGCTAATATGGTTTTACATCACCCTATGACCTAAACAAACACAAAACATATGTGTGTGAGTGTGGTGAGAGGTTGGTATAGGTGCTTGCATGTGTCCCCCCTCGCATGCATGCGCTCTAACCTAGAGGCGAAGGTTCCGGGCCCGTATAAGGGTGGAATCTCCCCGTCGAGGTGAAACCGGGTAGGATAGTGACCCAACTTGTGAGCCAACATGGTTTGACATCACCCTATGACCTAAACAAACACAAAACAAGAGAGAGCTACGCCGGGCTACCCCTGTCAGAGGAACGTCTAGGGGGGTAGACGATCCGAGTGTGCACAGAGATCAGGGTTTCGCCGGAGGAAGACCACGAGAACATCGGAATGAGATGAAAACTTGCATGTGCCCCTAGCATATGTGTGTGTGGGTGTGGTTAGAGGTTGGTATATATATGTGCTTGCATGTGTCCCCCCTCGCATGCATGCGCTCTAACCTAGAGGCGAAGGTTCCGGGCCCGTATGAGGGTGGAATCTCCCCGTCGAGGTGAAACCGGGTAGGATAGTGACCCAACTTGTGAGCCAACATGGTTTGACATCACCCTATGACCTAAACAAACACAAAACAAGAGAGAGCTATGCCGGGCTACCCCTGTCAGAGGAACGTCTAGGGGGGTAGACGATCCGAGTGTGCACAGAGATCAGGGTTTCGCCGGAGGAAGACCACGAGAACATCGGAATGAGATGAAAACTTGCATGTGCCCCTAGCATATGTGTGTGTGGGTGTGGTTAGAGGTTGGTATATATATGTGCTTGCATGTGTCCCCCCTCGCATGCATGCGCTCTAACCTAGAGGCGAAGGTTCCGGGCCCGTATAAGGGTGGAATCTCCCCGTCGAGGTGAAACCGGGTAGGATAGTGACCCAACTTGTGAGCCAACATGGTTTGACATCACCCTATGACCTAAAAAAACACAAAACAAGAGAGAGCTACGCTGGCTACCCTGTCGAGGAACGTCTAGGGGGGTAGACGATCCGAGTGTGCACAGAGATCAGGGTTTCGCCGGAGGAAGACCACGAGAACATCGGAATGAGATGAAAACTTGCATGTGCCCCTAGCATATGTGTGTGTGGGTGTGGTTAGAGGTTGGTATATATAGCTGCTTGCATGTGTCCCCCCTCGCATGCATGCGCTCTAACCTAGAGGCGAAGGTTCTGGGCCCGTATGAGGGTGGAATCTCCCCGTCGAGGTGAAACCGGGTAGGATAGTGACCCAAATTGTGATCCAACATGGTTTGACATCATCCTATGACCTAAACAAACACAAAACAAGAGAGAGCTACGCCGGGCTACCCCTGTCAGAGGAACGTCTAGGAGGGTAGACGGGCCGAGTGTGCACAGAGATCAGGGTTTCGCCGGAGGAAGACCACGAGAACATCGGAATGAGATGAAAACTTGCATGTGCCCCTAGCATATGTGTGTGTGGGTGTGGTTAGAGGTTGGTATATATATGTGCTTGCATGTGTCCCCCCTCGCATGCATGCGCTCTAACCTAGAGGCGAAGGTTCCGGGCTCGTATGAGGGTGGAATCTCCCCGTCGAGGTGAAACCGGGTAGGATAGTGCCCCAACTTGTGAACCAACATGGTTTTACATCACCCTATGACCTAAACAAACACAAAACAAGAGAGAGCTACGCTGGGCTACCCCTGTGAGAGGAACGTCTAGTGGGGTAGATGATCCGAGTGTGCACAGATCATGGTTTCGCCGGAGGAAGACCACGAGAACATCTGAATCAGATGAAAACTTGCATGTGTCTCTAGCATATGTGTGTGTGGGTGTGGTTATAGGTTGGTATATATAGGTGCTTGCATGTGTCCCCCCTCGCATGCATGCGCTCTAACCTAGAGGCGAAGGTTCCGGACCCGTATGAGGGTGGAATCTCCCCGTCGAGGTGAAACCGGGTAGGATAGTGACCCAACTTGTGAGCCAACATGGTTTGACATCACCCTATGACCTAAACAAACACAAAACAAGAGAGAGCTATGCCGGGCTACCCCTGTCGGGAGGAACGTCTAGGGGGTAGACGATCCGAGTGTGCACAGAGATCAGGGTTTCGCCGGAGGAAGAACACGAGAACATCGGAATGAGATGAAAACTTGCATGTGCCCCTAGCATATGTGTGTGTGGGTGTGGTTAGAGGTTGGTATATATATGTGCTTGCATGTGTCCCCCCTCGCATGCATGCGCTCTAACCTAGAGGCGAAGGTTCCGGGCCCGTATAAGGGTGGAATCTCCCCGTCGAGGTGAAACCGGGTAGGATAGTGACCCAACTTGTGAGCCAACATGGTTTGACATCACCCTATGACCTAAACAAACACAAAACAAGAGAGAGATACGCCGGGCTACCCCTGTCAGAGGAACGTCTAGGGGGGTAGACGATCCGAGTGTGCACAGATCAGGGTTTCGCCGGAGGAAGACCACGAGAACATCGGAATGAGATGAAAACTTGCATGTGCCCCTAGCATATGTGTGTGTGGGTGTGGTTAGAGGTTGGTATATATAGGTGCTTGCATGTGTCCCCCCTCGCATGCATGCGCTCTAACCTAGAGGCGAAGGTTCCGTACCCGTATAAGGGGGGAATCTCACCGTTTAGGTGAAACCGGGTAGGATAGTGCCCCAGCTTGTGAACCAACATGGTTTTACACCACCCTATGACCTAATAAACACAAAACAAGAGAGAGCTACTCCAGGCTACCCCTGTCAGAGGAACGTCTAGGAGGGTAGGCAATCCGAGTGTGCACAGAGATCAGGGTTTCGCCGGAGGAAGAGCACGAGAACATCGGAATCAGATGAGAACTTGCATGTATCCCTAGCATATGTGTGTGTGAGTGTGGTGAGAGGTTGGTATAGGTGCCTGCATGTGTCCCCCCTCGCATGCATGCGCTCTAACCTAGAGGCGAAGGTTCGGGCCGTATGAGGGTGGAATCTCCCGTCGAGGTGAAACCGGTAGGATAGTGACCCAACTTGTGAGCCAACATGGTTTGACATCACCCTATGACCTAAACAAACACAAAACAAGAGAGAGCTACGCGGGCTACCTGTCGGAGGAACGTCTAGGGGGTGACGATCCGAGTGTGCACAGAGATCGGTTTCACGGAGGAAGACCACGAGAACATCGGAATGAGATGAAAACTTGCATGTGCCCCTAGCATATGTGTGTGTGGGTGTGGTTAGAGGTTGGTATATATAGCTGCTTGCATGTGTCCCCCTCGCATGCATGCGCTCTAACCTAGAGGCGAAGGTTCGGGCCCGTGAGGTGGAATCTCCCCGTCGAGGTGAAACCGGGTAGGATAGTGACCCAAATTGTGATCCAACATGGTTTGACATCATCCTATGACCTAAACAAACACAAAACAAGAGAGAGCTACGCCGGGCTACCCCTGTCAGAGGAACGTCTAGGAGGGTAGACGGGCCGAGTGTGCACAGAGATCAGGGTTTCGCCGGAGGAAGACCACGAGAACATCGGAATGAGATGAAAACTTGCATGTGCCCCTAGCATATGTGTGTGTGGGTGTACTTAGAGGTTGGTATATATATGTGCTTGCATGTGTCCCCCCTCGCATGCATGCGCTCTAACCTAGAGGCGAAGGTTCCGGGCTCGTATGAGGGTGGAATCTCCCCGTCGAGGTGAAACCGGGTAGGATAGTGACCCAACTTGTGAGCCAACATGGTTTGACATCACCCTATGACCTAAACAAACACAAAACAAGAGAGAGCTACGCTGGGCTACCCCTGTCAGAGGAACGTCTAGGGGGGTAGACGATCCGAGTGTGCACAGAGATCAGGGTTTCGCCGGAGGAAGACCACGAGAACATCGGAATGAGATGAAAACTTGCATGTGCCCCTAGCATATGTGTGTGTGGGTGTGGTTAGAGGTTGGTATATATATGTGCTTGCATGTGTCCCCCCTCGCATGCATGCGCTCTAACCTAGAGGCGAAGGTTCCGGGCCCGTATGAGGGTGGAATCTCCCCGTCGAGGTGAAACCGGGTAGGATAGTGACCCAACTTGTGAGCCAACATGGTTTGACATCACCCTATGACCTAAACAAACACAAAACAAGAGAGAGCTATGCCGGGCTACCCCTGTCAGAGGAACGTCTAGGGGGGTAGACGATCCGAGTGTGCACAGAGATCAGGGTTTCGCCGGAGGAAGAACACGAGAACATCGGAATGAGATGAAAACTTGCATGTGCCCCTAGCATATGTGTGTGTGGGTGTGGCTAGAGGTTGGTATATATATGTGCTTGCATGTGTCCCCCCTCGCATGCATGCGCTCTAACCTAGAGGCGAAGGTTCCGGGCCCGTATAAGGGTGGAATCTCCCCGTCGAGGTGAAACCGGGTAGGATAGTGACCCAACTTGTGAGCCAACATGGTTTGACATCACCCTATGACCTAAACAAACACAAAACAAGAGAGAGATACGCCAGGCTACCCCTGTCAGAGGAACGTCTAGGGGGGTAGACGATCCGAGTGTGCACAGAGATCAGGGTTTCGCCGGAGGAAGACCACGAGAACATCGGAATGAGATGAAAACTTGCATGTGCCCCTAGCATATGTG
Source organism: Avena longiglumis (assembly GCA_030063025.1). NCBI lineage: Eukaryota > Viridiplantae > Streptophyta > Magnoliopsida > Poales > Poaceae > Avena > Avena longiglumis. The sequence continues at coordinate 107,229,762 of CP125979.1, forward strand.
TGTGTGGGTGTGGTTAGAGGTTGGTATATATAGCTGCTTGCATGTGTCCCCCCTCGCATGCATGCGCTCTAACCTAGAGGCGAAGGTTCCGGGCCCGTATGAGGGTGGAATCTCCCCGTCGAGGTGAAACCGGGTAGGATAGTGACCCAACTTGTGATCCAACATGGTTTGACATCATCCTATGACCTAAACAAACACAAAACAAGAGAGAGCTACGCCGGGCTACCCCTGTCAGAGGAACGTCTAGGAGGGTAGACGGTCCGAGTGTGCACAGAGATCAGGGTTTCGCCGGAGGAAGACCACGAGAACATCGGAATGAGATGAAAACTTGCATGTGCCCCTAGAATATGTGTGTGTGGGTGTGGTTAGAGGTTGGTATATAAATGTGCTTGCATGTGTCCCCCCTCGCATGCATGCGCTCTAACCTAGAGGCGAAGGTTCCGGACCCGTATGAGGGTGGAATCTCCCCGTCGAGGTGAAACCGGGTAGGATAGTGACCCAACTTGTGAGCCAACATGGTTTGACATCACCCTATGACCTAAACAAACACAAAACAAGAGAGAGCTACGCCGGGCTACCCCTGTCAGAGGAACGTCTAGGGGGGTAGACGATCCGAGTGTGCACAGAGATCAGGGTTTCGCCGGAGGAAGACCACGAGAACATCGGAATGAGATGAAAACTTGCATGTGCCCCTATCATATGTGTGTGTGGGTGTGGTTAGAGGTTGGTATATATAGGTGCTTGCATGTGTCCCCCCTCGCATGCATGCGCTCTAACCTAGAGGCGAAGGTTCCGGGCCCGTATAAGGGTGGAATCTCCCCGTCGAGGTGAAACCGGGTAGGATAGTGACCCAACTTGTGAGCCAACATGGTTTGACATCACCCTATGACCAAAACAAACACAAAACAAGAGAGAGCTACGCCAGGCTACCCCTGTCAGAGGAACGTCTAGGGGTAGGCGATCCAGTGTGCATGAGATCGTGGTTTCACGGAGGAAGACCACGAGAACATCGGAATGAGATGAAAACTTGCATGTGCCCCTAGCATATGTGTGTGTGGGTGTGGTTAGAGGTTGGTATATATATGTGCTTGCATGTGTCCCCCCTCGCATGCATGCGCTCTAACCTAGAGGCGAAGGTTCCGGGCCCGTATGAGGGTGGAATCTCCCCGTCGAGGTGAAACCGGGTAGGATAGTGACCCAACTTGTGAGCCAACATGGTTTGACATCACCCTATGACCTAAACAAACACAAAACAAGAGAGGGCTACGCCGGGCTACCCCTTTCAGAGGAACGTCTAGGAGGGTAGACGGTCCGAGTGTGCACAGAGATCAGGGTTTCGCCGGAGGAAGACCACGAGAACATCGGAATGAGATGAAAACTTGTATGTGCCCCTAGCATATGTGTGTGTGGATGTGGTTAGAGGTTGGTATATATATGTGCTTGCATGTGTCCCCCCTCGCATGCATGCGCTCTAACCTAGAGGCGAAGGTTCCGGGCCCGTATGAGGGTGGAATCTCCCCGTCGAGGTGAAACCGGGTAGGATAGTGACCCAACTTGTGAGCCAACATGGTTTGACATCACCCTATGACCTAAACAAACACAAAACAAGAGAGCTACGCCGGGCTACCTGTCGGATGAAGGTCTAGGGGGTGGCGGTCCGAGTGTGCACAGAGATCAGGGTTTCGCCGGAGGAAGACCACGAGAACATCGGAATGAGATGAAAACTTGCATGTGCACCTAGCATATGTGTGTGTGGGTGTGGTTAGAGGTTGGTATATATATGTGCTTGCATGTGTCCCCCCTCGCATGCATGCGCTCTAACCTAGAGGCGAAGGTTCCGGGCCCGTATGAGGGTGGAATCTCCCCGTCGAGGTGAAACCGGGTAGGATAGTGACCCAACTTGTGAGCCAACATGGTTTGACATCACCCTATGACCTAAACAAACACAAAACAAGAGAGAGCTACGCCGGGCTACCCCTGTCAGAGGAACGTCTAGGGGGGTAGACGATCCGAGTGTGCACAGAGATCAGGGTTTCGCCGGAGGAAGACCACGAGAACATCGGAATGAGATGAAAACTTGCATGTGCCCCTAGCATATGTGTGTGTGGGTGTGGTTAGAGGTTGGTATATATATGTGCTTGCATGTGTCCCCCCTCGCATGCATGCGCTCTAACCTAGAGGCGAAGGTTCCGGGCCCGTATGAGGGTGGAATCTCCCCGTCGAGGTGAAACCGGTAGGATAGTGACCCAACTTGTGAGCCAACATGGTTTGACATCACCCTATGACCTAAACAAACACAAAACAAGAGAGAGCTACGGGCTACCTGTCGGGAGGAACGTCTAGGGGGGTAGACGATCCGAGTGTGCAGAGATCGTGGTTTCATGGGAGGAAGACCACGAGAATATCGGAATGAGATGAAAACTTGCATGTGCCCCTAGCATATGTGTGTGTGGGTGTGGTTAGAGGTTGGTATATATAGGTGCTTGCATGTGTCCCCCCTCACAAGCATGCTCTCTAACCTAGAGGCGAAGGTTCCGGGCCCGTATAAGGGTGGAATCTCCCCGTCGAGGTGAAACCGGGTAGGATAGTGACCCAACTTGTGAGCCAACATGGTTTGACATCACCCTATGACCTAAACAAACACAAAACAAGAGAGAGCTACGCCGGGCTACCCCTGTCAGAGGAACGTCTAGGGGGGTAGACGATCCGAGTGTGCACAGAGATCAGGGTTTCGCCGGAGGAAGACCACGAGAACATCGGAATGAGATGAAAACTTGCATGTGCCCCTAGCATATGTGTGTGGGTGTGGTTAGAGGTTGGTATATATAGGTGCTTGCATGTGTCCCCCCTCGCATGCATGCGCTCTAACCTAGAGGCGAAGGTTCCGGGCCCGTATGAGGGTGGAATCTCCCCGTCGAGGTGAAACCGGGTAGGATAGTGACCCAACTTGTGAGCCAACATGGTTTGACATCACCCTATGACCTAAACAAACACAAAACAAGAGAGAGCTACGCCGGGCTACCCCTGTCAGAGGAACGTCTAGGGGGGTAGACGGTCCGAGTGTGCACAGAGATCAGGGTTTCGCCGGAGGAAGACCACGAGAACATCGGAATGAGATGAAAACTTGCATGTGCCCCTAGCATATGTGTGTGTGGGTGTGGTTAGAGGTTGGTATATATATGTGCTTGCATGTGTCCCCCCTCGCATGCATGCGCTCTAACCTAGAGGCGAAGGTTAGGCCGTATGAGGTGGAATCTCCCGTCGAGGTGAAACCGGGTAGGATAGTGACCCAACTTGTGAGCCAACATGGTTTGACATCACCCTATGACCTAAACAAACACAAAACAAGAGAGAGCTACGCCGGGCTACCCTGTCGGGAGGAACGTCTAGGGGGTAGCGATCCGAGTGTGCACAGAGATCGTGGTTTCACGGGAGGAAGACCACGAGAACATCGGAATGAGATGAAAACTTGCATGTGCCCCTAGCATATGTGTGTGTGGGTGTGGTTAGAGGTTGGTATATATAGGTGCTTGCATGTGTCCCCCCTCGCATGCATGCGCTCTAACCTAGAGGCGAAGGTTCCGGGCCCGTATAAGGGTGGAATCTCCCCGTCGAGGTGAAACCGGGTAGGATAGTGACCCAACTTGTGAGCCAACATGGTTTGACATCACCCTATGACCAAAACAAACACAAAACAAGAGAGAGCTACGCCGGGCTACCCCTGTCAGAGGAACGTCTAGGGGGGTAGACGATCCGAGTGTGCACAGAGATCAGGGTTTCGCCGGAGGAAGACCACGAGAACATCGGAATGAGATGAAAACTTGCATGTGCCCCTAGCATATGTGTGTGTGGGTGTGGTTAGAGGTTGGTATATATATGTGCTTGCATGTGTCCCCCCTTGCATGCATGCGCTCTAACCTAGAGGCGAAGGTTCCGGGCCCGTATGAGGGTGGAATCTCCCCGTCGAGGTGAAACCGGGTAGGATAGTGACCCAACTTGTGAGCCAACATGGTTTGACATCACCCTATGACCTAAACAAACACAAAACAAGAGAGAGATACGCCGGGCTACCCCTGTCAGAGGAACGTCTAGGAGGGTAGACGGTCCGAGTGTGCACAGAGATCAGGGTTTCGCCGGAGGAAGACCACGAGAACATCGGAATGAGATGAAAACTTGCATGTGCCCCTAGCATATGTATGTGTGGGTGTGGTTAGAGGTTGGTATATATATGTGCTTGCATGTGTCCCCCCTCGCATGCATGCGCTCTAACCTAGAGGCAAAGGTTCCGGGCCCGTATGAGGGTGGAATCTCCCCGTCGAGGTGAAACCGGGTAGGATAGTGACCCAACTTGTGAGCCAACATGGTTTGACATCACCCTATGACCTAAACAAACACAAAACAAGAGAGAGCTACGCCGGGCTACCCCTGTCAGAGGAACGTCTAGGGGGTAGACGATCCGAGTGTGCACAGAGATCAGGGTTTCGCCGGAGGAAGACCACAAGAACATCGGAATGAGATGAAAACTTGCATGTGCCCCTAGCATATGTGTGTGTGGGTGTGGTTAGAGGTTGGTATATATAGGTGCTTGCATGTGTCCCCCTCGCATGCATGCGCTCTAACCTAGAGGCGAAGGTTCCGGGCCCGTATAAGGGTGGAATCTCCCCGTCGAGGTGAAACCGGGTAGGATAGTGACCCAACTTGTGAGCCAACATGGTTTGACATCACCCTATGACCTAAACAAACACAAAACAAGAGAGAGCTACGCCGGGCTACCCCTGTCAGAGGAACGTCTAGGAGGGTAGACGGTCCGAGTGTGCACAGAGATCAGGGTTTCGCCGGAGGAAGACCACGAGAACATCGGAATGAGATGAAAAATTGCATGTGCCCCTAGCATATGTGTGTATGGGTGTGGTTAGAGGTTGGTATATATAGGTGCTTGCATGTGTCCCCCCTCGCATGCATGCGCTCTAACCTAGAGGCGAAGGTTCCGGACCCGTATGAGGGTGGAATCTCCCCGTCGAGGTGAAACCGGGTAGGATAGTGCCCCAACTTGTGATCCAACATGGTTTTACATCACCCTATGACCTAAACAAACACAAAACAAGAGAGAGCTACGCCGGGCTACCCCTGTCAGAGGAACGTCTAGGGGGTAGACGATCCGAGTGTGCACAGAGATCAGGGTTTCGCCGGAGGAAGACCACGAGAACATCGGAATGAGATGAAAACTTGCATGTGCCCCTAGCATATGTGTGTGTGGGTGTGGTTAGAGGTTGGTATATATAGGTGCTTGCATGTGTCCCCCCTCTCATGCATGCGCTCTAACCTAGAGGCGAAGGTTCCGGACCCGTATGAGGGTGGAATCTCCCCGTCGAGGTGAAACCGGGTAGGATAGTGCCCCAACTTGTGAGCCAACATGGTTTGACATCACCCTATGACCTAAATAAACACAAAACAAGAGAGAGCTACGCAGGGCTACCCCTGTCAGAGGAACATCTAGGGGGGTAGACGATCCGAGTGTGCACAGAGATCAGGGTTTCGCCGGACCCGTATTAGGGGGGAATCTCCCCGTTTAGGTGAATCGGAATCAGATGAAAACTTGCATGTTTCTTCTATAATAATAGACATCAAATAATATATTTTCATTTGTTATATCAGTAGACACCAAATATTTTTTTTATTTATAACTAAAAAAAAAACCTTACGCTGACGGGCTGCCCTCGGCGTCCTGGCCGTCGTGGCGTTATCCCTTCCTAACCCGGCCCACCGGGCCACCCACTCACCTCCCCTACCCCACCTGACCCGACCCGACCTGCCAACCGCCTGGCCGCCTCCGCCGCCTCCGGCCTCCCTCCTCCCTCCTCCTCCCTCCTCCCGCCCAACCGCCTCCTCCTCCCTCCTCCTCCCTCCCGAGCCTCCTGCCCTCCTCCCTCCTCCCTTCCTCCTCCCGCCCTCCTCCTCCTCCCTCCCTCCTCCCCGCCAACCGCCTCCTCCTTCCTCCTCCTCCCTCCTCCTCCCTCCCCCGCCTCCTCCTTGCCTCCCTCCTCCTCCCTTCCTCCTCCCCTCCTCCCTCCTCCCTCCCTCCTCCCTGCCTCCCTCCTCCTCCCTCCTCCCGAGCCTCCCTGCCTCCCTCCCTCCTCCCGAGCTCGGCCCTCCTCCCGAGCTCGCCTCCCCCAAGCTCGGCCCCCTCTGCAGTACCTCCTCCACTCAGAGAAGCAAATATTGTTGTTAGAGTTAATTTTGTTAGATGAAATCTTGTTGTTAATCTTGTTAGAATTTATTAGTTGCATCTATTAGTAGTTTATATCATTTGTTAAGTGATATGCATGCACGAGTTGCTAGGATTAGGCCGTTGGTTAGTGGCAAGCTAGCTTGGTCATATGGCCGTTGAAGAGAGAAGCCACACTAGGGCCGTGAGTGCGTTGCATGCTTACAAAAGTGTTCTTTTTATGTCAATGTACAGACTTTGTAGTGTTTCGGGAGTGACCATCCTTGGCGGACTGACTGTCGTTGCGGGAGATGGTGTAGGTGACACCTCGATCCCGTCTCCGAGTTCCGTCACCGACCTCGACACTCGGTTGATCGACTACTTCCTCTACCGCCGAGGGTGAGAATCTGTTCGCCTCTCTTGTACCTAGGTTTTATTTTTGTGTCTAGATCACCAAGTCTGTCGTGTCACCTAGGCGTCATCCCGACCGTAAGCGTTACGCGACTTAATATGCATTAGTGGTCTCGCATATTTTGGACCGTAACGCTTATGGCTTTTATCGGGCAGTCGACGGATTCGTAGATGGGTTTGGTTCTCCCTGGCTCTACCTCTATTCGAGATAGGATTTCGGTGGCGCCTCCTCGTTGTTCTCCGGATGCACATCCTCTTGGCTTTTTGTCGAGACGTGTATCGGGAGAGCAGCGGGGAGGTGCTGCCGAAATTCTGCTTGGATCGGGGTAGAACCAGGGAGAACTTACCCAATCTACGGATCCGGCGGCTGGTTAGGACCCTCTTTTCCTATTGGACATGTAGGTTGATGAATGCGTAAAAATATGAAGCATTTAATCTCCTGTTTGATATAAAATGTTATATTTGTTGTTTGTCTCCCAACAAAGCATAAGAAGATGGCTGATAATGGGTGGATGTACGGTGGCGTATTAGTGCGACTAATAAAGCACGATTGGGTGGAACACTCATTTGTTAGTGAATGAGTTAGCGCGTGGTTCGAAGGCAATGGTTCGGGCACTTTGTCCCTGCGCTCATTGCACTAAGCGTCATCGTCAGGGAAAGGATGACATGTACAAACACCTTCTGCAATATGGGTACATGTCTAACTATGTCACGCAAGTCGACTTTGCTCGGTACGAACGTGACAGAGGTGAGGTGATGCGTCAGCGGCTCAATGGCAATGAGCACGATGGGATTAGAAACATGCTAGATGATCTTATCGATGCCGACCAGCCGAATTCGCCACCTCCACGGGAGGAATCACCAGAACCGGAGGAACCGGAGCCAACCGCGAAGGCCTTCCTTGATATGATGGCCGCGGCTAAGAGGCCTCTGTACGAGGGTGCAAAGATTTCTCAGCTCGATGCCATCTCTCAGTGTCTAGCCGACAAGTGCCAGTACTCCGCCACCCGTTCTCACTTTGAAGCTAATCTGAGAACATGTGGTAACATGTTGCCCGAAGGGCATTGTCTGCCCAAAACCTTTCACGAAACGAAGAAACTCATGAAGGAGCTCAACATGGATTATGAAAAGATAGATTGTTGTCCAAAAGGCTGCCTTTTGTTTTGGAAACAGTTTGAGGGTGACAAGTACTGCTCCATTTGTAAGGCCTCTAGATATGAAGAGATAAAGGGGAAGGATGGTCAGTGAGGCCGAAGCTCGCTAAGAAGATACTTGTATCTCCCATTCATAAAAAAGAATCCAGCGGCTTTACTTGAGCGAGGAGACGCCAAATGATGACGTGGCACAAGAAGGGGAAACATACGAGGACGGCACGGACGGAAGAAGATGGGACATCCATCGATGGTAAGGCATGGAAGAACTTCGATGACAAATACCCTTGCAAGCGTAAGAGGCTCGGAATGTTAGAATTGCGATAGCAACAGATGGCTTCAACCCATATGGTATGTCGACGGTCTCGTGACAGATGCTGGCGGTGTATGTTATTCCGCCAATCTCCTCCCGAGTATTAATGCAACGGAAGACCATGTTTTTGTCGCTGATAATTCCAGGACCTGAGTATCCGGGGAAGAACTTGAGTGTCTACATGCAGCCGATTGTGGATGATTTGAACCACTCTTGGATACACGGGACGTTGACATACGACCGAGCATCAAAGAGAAACTTTTTGATGAAAGTTTGGTTACAATATACTATGCATGACATGCCCGGGTATGCCCTAACGTGCGGATGGTGTACAGTTGGTAAGTGGCCATGCCCAGTGTGCAGGCACCGACTTGAGTTCCTTTGGCTAAAGTCGGGTCGCAAATATGTTGCGTTTGACACGAATCGACAGTACCTCAAAAGAAATCATTCGTTCAGAGAAGATAGAAAGAACTTCAAGAAGGGCAAAGTTGTGCATGAAGTAAAAGAGGTACCAAAGTTCGAGGGTGCAGTTGTTGATGCCGAGATACGTGCTCTCGTGCCGCGGAATCGCCATCAATTTGCGGGATATGGTGTAACGCATAATTGGACTCACGTGGCAGCCTTAACGAATCTCGTGTATTACAAGGACCTCGAACTTCCCCATAACATCGATGTGATGCACACCGAAAAGAATGTCGGGGAGTCCATTTTTCACACAGTCCTAAACATTCCTGGGAAGTCAAAGGATAATGTCAAGGCTAGAGTTGATGTTGAGAAGCTTTGTGATAGGAAGAGATTACACATGCAGCCTCCTACTGTCCGTCAAAAGAATTGGTTCAAGCCGCATGCCTACTACTGCCTTGATAATGTCCAAAAGAAGGAGTCATTTAGGTGGCTCAAATACGTCGTGATGTTCCCTGACGGTTATTGTTCGAATATAAGTAAGGGAGTCAATCTTTTGACGGGACAATTCAACGGGCTCAAGAGTCACGACTATCATATATGGATTGAGCGGCTGATGCCGGTGATGGTTCGAGGGTATCTCCCCGAAAAAGTATGGCGAGTTCTTGCGGAGTTGAGCCATTTCTTCCGCACCCTCTGTGCTAAGCAGATATGTCCTCTGGTGATTGAGAAGCTGCAAGTTCAGGTGCCGGAGTTGCTATGCAATTTGGAGATGATCTTTCCGCCAGGCTTGTTTACTCCGATGGCACATCTCATTGGCAATTTTGTATTGAGAGAGAGTTTAAGTATATTCGAAAGATAACTGGAAACAAAGCCAAGATTGAAGCATGCATAGCTGAAGCAACATGCCTTCGGGAGATGGCAGACGCCATGACAACCCATCGCCCGATGATGTTCCCACTATGCATAACCCGGTCTCGTTACAATGTCGACCTGCCCAAGAATGACCCCAATCTCGAACTATTCCAATTTCCTGGCAAGGCCGGTAAAGGACTAAAATATAGGTTGCCGAAGGAAGAGAAGGATTGCATAATGCTCTATGTGCTTATGAACATGAAGGAAGTGGTCGATTTCATTAGGTAAAATGGTGAACACCCTATTTCTCTATGCAGCTAGTAACTCGGTCTCCGCCTAATGCTTATTTTCTCCTTCTTAGCGATTTCATGGATGAACAAAGGTCGGACCGATCGATCCCTCTCCCATGGAGTTGGACACTCTCTTGAAAGAGGGTGCTCCGGAAAAAAAAACTTTGTGTCTGGTTTATGGAAAAAGTAATTTCTAACCCGTCCCTCTTACCTTGCAATATGTGACTTGTCGCTCTTATTCCACGTAACTCTGAACGCAACAAATTCCTCTTGTACCGTGAGGGAGCTGATCCCAACGTTGAGATGTCGATGAGTTGAAATGTGTTTCCCAAGGTTGTAACAGTGTCGCCATGAAGTATGAGAAGTATGATGTGAATGGGTTTCGCTTCCATACGAGACGCACCGTAAAGGGCAATCCGAATGCAAAACGGTAAATCCGGGTGTTCACCAAAGGAGCCGATTCCCTTGATTACTACGGAAGGTTAGAGAATGTATACTGACCTTCAATCGCATTTAATGTCGAACTCAATCTTGTTGTGTTCAAGTGCCACTGGTTTGACCCAAGGGGTGGACCGAGAAGTACCCTTCCATTGGGTTAGTTGAAGTTAGGCCTTCAACCACCTATAGCGGAGCCGTCTTTGTTGTTGCTCACCAAGCCAACCAAGTTTATTATTTGCCCTACCCATGCCGTAAAGCGGAACCTGTGGGAAGTCGTGTTCCAGGTATCGCCACATGGTAACCTACCGATTCCCTCCGAGGACGATTACAACAACATTAAGCCTTTAACGTACGAGGGAATTTTCTATCAAGAGCAAGAGGACTTCGGACACTTTGATTTAGAACCGGTTGATCTTGAGGATCTTGGGAATGATGTAGAAACTCGGGGTGAGTCAGTGGTGAATCTACATGACATAAGTATGCTCGAGAAGCTCCATACCAATAATGACAACGATGATGAGCCTACACCCTTCGATGAGAATCCAAATTTCTACTCAAAAGATAGTGATAGTGAGAATGAGAATGAGAATGTGAATGAGAATGAGAATGAAAATGATAGTGAGTATTTATTTTTTAATGCATTTTATTTTGTCTTTGTGCTTAACTGTTTTCTTAATTGCATTATGCCTTTATTCTTTGTGTATACATTTTATTATGTCTTTGTGCTTAACTGTTTTCTCTTACTTAATGGTGTGATTGAACAATATGAGCAGCGGCAAGGCAACCAGTTCGTCCTTGCTTAATGCGCTGAAGCAACAGAAAAGTGCTACACGGAGTGGGAGACAGCAAATCCCAATCCGCTACCCGATCTTGCTCCCTGGCGGAGGACGGGTCGAGGCCGAGGTCGAGGAGGACGAGGATGAGGTGCCACGGAGGAGGCGTGGACTTTGACCCACCACCCTCCGCTTACGCGACGTGGCTCTGAGTTGTTCCCGATGAGCAGCCTTCAGGGGCCGAGGGAGGCAGAGTCGAGAGAGGCAGATTCCGAGAGGGAGGCGAGGACCGAGAGGGAGGCGGGGACCGATCTGAGGCGGACACTAGCCATGAGTTGGTGGGGACGAAGAAATTGCGGAATCGTGGGGAATCGGGAGTCCGACGAGAAGTTTGAGCCTAGGACTCGGGAGGCGAAAGCCCTTATTATTCAGATGGCCTTGAGTAGGTTTACTAATTTTGCAATTTAAAACATTTTATTTCATGTTGGTCATAAATAATTATTGTGTACTAATGTTTATTTTGTGCAATTGGACATTTCCTCCGGGGACCAAGGCTCTCCTTCCTAACAGCCTCGTTGGAGCTCTGATTAGGAAGTTCTGGCCTGGCTATCACATTACCCACGAGGGTGAAAGGAAGCTAGCTACTACTTGGGCGGACTACCAGACTACCTGTGTCCCGGGCTTTCAAGACTGTTGATGCTGTCATCACCAAGGTTTGGGTAAGGCATATTTCTCGAGTTATGTTCATACTTGATGACCCCACCGTGCTAACTCATGACTCTTATGCATGATTGAAGTGCTTTTACTGTGTGGCCAAGGAGGACCAGGAGAAGGCGCAGAGGACTTTTCTTGGGGCTTGTGTGAAGTTGACCCCGGTGTGGTACAACCCGGAAGGTCACGGCCGCTAGCCATACGGGCTGACAGGGCGTGAGGGTCGGGAAGGAAGACATTGTCGGTAGGAACCCTAATCCCGAGTACTCGATGGCCTTGAAGAGTACATGTCGGTGAGTAAAATGTCAATGAGATTCTACATTGCTTCTAAGTTGCCATTGCATTTTCTGGAGTTGAGTATTGCATTTTCAGGTTATCCCCGATTGGGCCGAGCCGCATCGACTCGCATGGGAGGAGCTGGTTAGGACGAGGTGGCTCAGAGAAGACGAGGAGTTTGCAGCCTTGTCGAGGCGGAACGCGGATAACCGAGGCGATGGTGGAACGCACTGCGCGGGAAACCGCAACTTTGACCGCTTCAAGGGGAAGGTGGTACGTATATACATGGAACGACCTGCGTGCATTTCTGCTTATGTTTGTACTTCATATGCATAATATTTTCTTTTCGCGATACAGGTGGCCGAGGCACAACCCGGGGAGGTGATTCATGACGTCGCCGTCTATGAGATGATGCGGCGAAAGAAGCCCAATTACTCGGAGCCTCAACCCTCGTTGCCCGTGTACTTCGGCACTGCCCAGAACGACTTGGGGAACTACAGCACGATGGTGAAGGCTCGTCACCCCCATGTGGATGACCCCATTCACGCGGAGATCGACGAGAGTCGTTGGTCTGTCGGGCACGGATTGCAGCATGGACGCCTCAAGATTCTGAATAAGAAGGTCAAGCCTACCCTCGGACGAGCTTCAGCCGTCTCAAGGCTACCTACCCGACGGCCCCCTATCCCGCCTCGTGGCCAGCCTCGTCGCCGCCGAGGATGTAAGTTTTCTCGTTTCATCATCTTTATAAGTTTTGTTCTGCATGGCTAACCGCCGACGAGATTCCTTGTATTTGAAATTGTAGCTCGAGTTAGACGCGCCTCTGAAGCCGCTTATGAGGAATATCGGTGGCCTTTCGGCAGCATCGGAGGCGATGCGATCTACATGCAATACGTAAATGTAAGTCCGAACCTTTATTTTTGCAAAAGATACAAGTCCCACTTCCCCGTTTGTTGTACTACGGCACGACTTCTAAACTATCTTGCAGTGCCATGATGGTGAATATTCAAACTGGCGAATAGAGATTTAGGGCCCGTGCCTCCCATGCCAGTCCGATGCCATTTTGGCAATCGAAGGAAAGCTTCGCTAGGACCTACTACGTATCGACACCGGTAAGTTCTTTGCGAACCCACTGGTTATCGCTTTACTTTGCCTCGCAAGTTGCTAACATGTAGGCAACATGTAGGGAACGGGAGCTTCTGGGAACCGGCACTTTGGCCACGCCTCGCCGGATGGGCGTCAGATCACACTGCTTCATGACGATGGTCCATCTCCGCCATTCTGCGGTGGTTCTCCCGAGCTTCACACTTCTCCTACTCCCTCGCCAGTGGCTCTTCCGCTGCTTCTGGGACGCAACCCTCGGAGGTCGCCACTTTTCACCAGGGGAGATCTCGGGTACACCCCCTCTCCTCCAGAGTTGTAGGCATGTGTGATGATGTCGATGATCTTGTATGACTAATGTATGGATGATCTTGTATGACTGATGTTGATACATGTATGGCATATGTGATCTTGTTTCAATTGGTGTGGAATATATATTGCATGGATGTATGGATGATGTATGGATGTATGGATGATGTATGGATGATGATGTATGGATGTATGGCTGCTGTGAGTGCTGCTGCTGCTGCTGCAAAAAAATTCAAAAAAAAAACTGTGCATTTGATACGCCGACGGCCTTGCCCTCGGCGTAGGAGGTAAGCGTGACCAAATGGTCAAGGCTACGCCGACGGCAAGGCCCTCGGCGTAGGCCAGCCTTGCCGCCAGGCGCTGCCTCCACGTGGCGTGAGTACGCCGAGGAGGCCGTCGGCGTGGCAGCTGCGCTTCCACGTGGCGGGCGACGCCGAGGAGGCCGTCGGCGTGCTGCTGCGCAGCCGCCCACCAGCCTCCACGTGGCGCGACGCCGAGGTGAGGCCGTCAGCCGACGCCGTTAATCGCCGTGTGTGGCGTGATCGACGTCACGACGGTCTCTACGCCGACGCGCCGTCGAGCCGTCGGCGTTGACCTCGCCGACGGTCTTGTCCCACGCCGACGGCGCGCCGCTCCGCCGAGGGAGAGGTCCGCCGGACGGTATCGAGGGCAGCCGTCGTAGCGTCTGAGGGGTTTTCACAGCTACGCCGACGGCAATATGCCCTCGGCATACCGAGCTTCTCCTGTAATGTCAGTTTAGTGAGGGATAGCAGCAGGCCAAGGTACTTGCAAGGGGACAGGCTAGGGCCGGAGTGATATCAGAATGGCCACACTCTTTTGGAAATTCACCAACAAGCCCAAGGCGGCACCAAAGCACGAGAGGATGCCATGGACGGCATCGAGCTCCTCCTGCAAGGATTGGCAAAGAGCACCACATCATCAGCATACAACGAGACGAAATGGCGGATGCCCAACCGCTTCAGGTCTGAGAGAATACTAGCACTCTCCGCAGCGTGGAACATGGCTGAAACAACGTTCATTGCTGTGATTCGCCCACAGATTGATCACATCAAACTCGACAAATAGGAACAGACGAAAAACCTCTTGCCAAGGGCACCTGTCGTACCTATTTTTTTTATTTATTTCTTCTCAACTTTTGCGGTGTTAGGGCATCCACTGTATGCAAAAAACCACACCTTAAGTCCTATGTGGCAATGCTTGTAGTCTACCTTATACATCGTGGAGGAAATAAGAGTTGTCCATAAGCTTATAGGTGACCTTAAGCTTATGAGTTGTTCATAAGCAGTAGAAAATAATTTACCCTCTCTTCCCCTCTCATGCATGAGTGTACATGATGAGACATGTTGTTGGGGATATGATAAATGTGTATCGCCGTGGCATGTCTCTCTAATCCAGATAACCCGGATGGTCCACAGTTGGTAGCAAGGTCCATGGCTTGCTGGGTGGCCCAGTTAGATGGATCTAGAAGGGAGGCTCATGCCGGATAAAGGAAGGCTACGATGGAGTTACCGACATACTCGGAGCCTTGGAGTGCAAGACACATAGACTAGTTTGTGCTAGTGTAGGACTCTGCAACATGTCCGACTAGGACTTTTCCTTATAACCCTAGGATCTGGCGTCTTTATAATCCGGGCCTATGGGAGCCTTTAGGGCAGAACAACTCATACCATTGGGCACAACAAACCAATCTCTGTAACTTGGTGTATTGCCCTTATAGTGCTTAACAGCAGGATTAGGGTTCCGCCACCGTCGTGGTACCTGAACCTAGGTAAGTTGTGTTACCTCATGCCTTCCAACTTACCGCCTTCCCCCATATCTATAAACACGCACTGTGAGGACCCCTCCATGGCGTACTCGTCGATAATACCACAACATTTGGCACCCACCGTGGGGCAAGAGGCGCTTCAAGATCTACAACGGGCGAGGACCAAGCTCTTCGCAGGAATCAGTGAAACCATAGCCATCGGTCGGGTTCTCTTCTCCGGCAATGTTCCGATCGTCCCTCCTAACGAGTACCGAATCCCTGCAAAGACGAACCCCACCCGTTGCTTGATTTTTCCAATAGGGGACATCCACCCCTTCATCGGCGAAACCGACTCGGGCGCTAGTTCCATGGGAGTCGTAGGATCGTCAAGGCCCACACGGACCACCTACGAGCAGGACACATTCGCAGAAGGATCAAGTCAGATCTCTCTTTGGAGTTTTTTGGCTTAGATCGGAAAAATTCAAGGCCCACCTAAACCACCCCTGAGTAGGGTATAATGATGGAAGATCACTGCAATTCCACCGGGTTAGCCTGTGTGTCTGGAAAGCAGCGATCGCACTTTGTCGGCGTGGTAACCATCTTTGATCTCGCGCGTTGCATTCAGAGAGAGGGTGAAAGCTCCCGACATTACCTCGCCAGATGGCTCCGGATATGAGCCGATTTGGAGGGCTACCCAGATAATGACGTTGTCTACCACTTTGTCGAAGGGCTGGATCGCGGCACACTTCTCCGGCATGTGCTTAGGCGGCAATAGGTCGCGGGCATCCTCACTTTCAAGCAGATGATCAACATTGTCAATAGTTTTGCCGCTGCTAATAGGGTCGCCCAGGCAACGCCTATCGCTGTACCTAGGCTACCACCGCCTCCAGCCACTGGTCCCGCTTCCTCAGCATCGTCCTCCGTCGTCAAGAAAGATCATGCACCCTCCGACTCCGTTTTGGATGCACTTTATGCTGACATCAGCATGGACTCGGAGGAGATGGACGTCAAACCAGAAGAACTCGACTCATCCATGAAGGAGATGGAGGAGGAGATCAATCGTGAGGAGCGGGCCGACAAGGCCGTCACATCCTACCAGGTGTTCGTCGCCATCGGGAGTGTGATGGAAGAAGATCAAACCGGAGCAGCTCCGCCTAATCTGCGGGACAATGGGAAGGGGCCATCTGATGACACCGACAATGATCGGGCGAAGGCCATGCCCCCTCCGGCTATCCCAGTGCAACAGCCGCAGGAACTCCCTACCGGTCCAAGCAACGCTAACACCGCAAATCCGCCGCCACCAGTATCTATGTCTGTGGCTGCCCAAATCACTCCAGCTGATAGAGTGATGTACAGAAATTTGCTCATCGATCCTGTGACCGTGGCCCATATATGGAATGTTGTCCAGCTTGATGAGAAGCGCCAGCAACTACTGGAGGAAGCGTAGACCATTGCGGAGCAAGGAGCAAATTTAGATCGAGATCTGGCCAAGGCGTAGAAATTGATCGAGGTAGCTAGAGCCATGGAGGCCGAGTCCAATACTCTGCTCAAGCAGCAGAAGGCCAAGAAAGCTCTGTCTCACATCGTGAACGACCCTGGTGTACGGCGCAACTTGGGGTGGGATCCTTTGAAGCCGGCACAAGCTAAGCCATATACTGACAAAGATGGAAATCAAGTCATGCCTACGCCCGTCCTTAACTTGGTCGTCGCCAAGACTCTACTGGAGCAGGATAGATCTCCCGTAGCTGTGGAACAGGTCTATGATCTTATCGCCAAGGCTGTCAAACAGGAGGAAAAGGCCACCTCTCGGAGGCTTGAGTCTGACCCGGCATATTGCCAGTCTAGTGCTCCCACACGGCAGAGGGAAAGATCTCTTCACGATGTCAGATCTCAAACAGGTTCATTAGAACAAAGACGGGGGATGCACGCAACAGGGATGATGCTATCCCCATATCTTTTGATCACGGAGGCAAGGCTCGCCCTCGTCGCTCGCCACCACCTCCCCGATCTTCCCGGCATCACGAAGACCCAAAAGCTCACCACTGTATGAGCATGCCTCCACCTAGATGCCCCTAGGGCGGCATCATCATTCACAATAATGTGGAGCAGCCTTGTCATGACGGAGAGCGCAGTGGAATAAATATAAAGATTTGAAAAGTATAAACAAATATTGAATAAGATTTTTCAAATTGGAATCACCAAGTTTGGATCTTTAAATAAAAAGATATGGATTTTATAAGATAAAGAAAGAAAGAAATAATAAATAAGGAATATTCAAAGCCAAAATAAAACTTGGCCAAGTCCATAAGCAAATGGAATAAATATAATCCAAATCCAAATGAATAGATAAAGAATATTCAAATAAAATTATATGGCATTAACCAAATTATATTCCCTTTGAATAAAGACAAAGTCCCTAATAGAAATGATTAATTAAATCATGAAAAAATAATAATTGGAATTTATCCAAGTGGAATAAAAGTTAATTAATATAAATGGAATCAAAGAAATCATCTAAATTAAATTCATGGAATTAAAACCATATTTGATTTCATTGGAATAAAGACATTTACCCAATTTAAATGATTAATAGATCATATGAAAATATTTCAAATAAATCAAAATGAATTATTCAAAACCCTTTTGAATAAATAAAACCTACTGGAAAGGTTTTGATAAAAATTTGAATTTAAATAAGAATGGAAATTATATTTAAAATCTTATTTGAATAAGGGCAAGAGCCTATTTTAAATAAAATATAAACCATAAATGAATAAAGTAATTATTCTAAAATAGACTTAAAATAACTGTTTAAAATAGTATAGAAATATACTAAACATTTGAAAAGGGTTTGAATTCAAACAAGGTTTGAAATCATTTGGACAAAATCAAAACAGAAAAAGAAAAATGAATCAGAATAAAAAAAATGGAAAGGACCCAGTCCAGCTAACCTAGCCCAGTCCAGGCCCAGCAAGCCCATTTCTTTCCCCTCTCATGGCATTTCCACCGAAACCACACCAGACTGTCACGATCGCTGGACCCCATCGTCTCTCTCTCTCTCTCTCTCTCTCTCTCTCTCTCTCTCTCTCTCTCTCTCGCTGTCAAACAGACCCCACCCGACAGTCGTCGTCTTCACCCGCGCGCTGACCTCGCCGGCGGTTTCTGCCCGTTTAAGCCTCGGATCAATACGCGTTAATGCCCCAGTAAATCAGCCCTGCGACCATGCCATATTAAGCGTCTGCCTCTCCTCTCTCTTTCCCCTCGCTCACCCCACCCTCTCCGCCATCAGGCCGCTCCGGTTTCGCCCAAGACCTCTCTCTGCTCCGACGAGCTTCGCAAGCGATTCCGGCCGCTCCTCGTTGCCCCTTGCCTCCTAGTCCCCACGAGCTTGCTCGCTATCACCGTGCGCGTCTGACAGCACCCTCCGTCTGCCCGTGCGCGCCCCATAGGCTCGGCAACGACCACATCTCAGTAGCGCCGCCGTCTGCTCCAACTTCGGTGACCTCTACTGGTAACATCCGACCGCGCCTCCCCTTCTCATTGATGCTCATGTACTCGCCATGTCATTGCGCATCTAACCATACCTCCCTTTTCCTCTAGCGTGCACCGTAGCCTCGCCATCGTCTTCAACTGAGAGCACCCGACGCCTTTGCGAACTCCGGCGAGGGATTCACATTAACACTGAGCGCCCCTTCGACAACCAAGCATACGTCGAACATCCCCATGCCACGGCGACCTCGGTGAGCCCCCTCTCTCCCTCTCTTGCTTCCTGAATCACCGGGAACACCACCGTCTGACCGCGTCGCCGCCACTCGCCGTCGCTAGCGCCGCCACTTTGTGGTCGAATAGATTAGGGCCGTGCGATTTATATCGTACGGATGTGATATAAACTAACACGAAGGGGTATAAACATATATGTCCCGTGCGATGTTAAGTACATCTTGCGGTCCAATGAAAACATTCCACGTGGCCAGACTCTAGTTTTAAAAACAGAATTTGTTCTATTAGATGTTCAAATTTGTAAATTGCATAACTTTTGATCCACACGTCCAAATTTTTCAAATTTTATATCAATGGAATCAGAAAAACAAATACTTTCCAACCATGTACTTTGTTTAGTAAATTGCTTCTTTTCAATTGGTTGTTTTTACAGAAACTTGTGTAGACATAATTTGAATATAAAAATTATTCTAGAAATATTTTTAAGGTAAAATCTTTGGTAAATGGATTGTTTTGAACCTACTGACCTTATAAACCAACTTTTGGATTTAAAAACATATTTGGTGAAGCCAAAGAATAAATCTTTGAATTAGAACATTTCTAGTCAAATAAAAATATTGTTTATGTGTTAAAAATTCTTTTCAAGTAAAACCTTTGGAAAATGATTTTATTTAAACTCTCTGACCCTAAACACCAAGTTTTTAGAATTAAAAATATATTTTGTGAACTCTATAAAATTATTAATTTGCTAAAGGCATTTCCAAAAACATAAAATGTTGCTTTGGTATAAAAATGGTTTATAGGTGAAACCTTTTGCAAATGGTTTTAATATTAAACACTTGACCATAAAAAACTAACATTTGTGTTTAAAAATGTATTTGTCAAATACTAGAAATATTACTTTGAGTTGAACCATTTCTAGCAATGTTTGTCAAACACTAACTTGATATCCAATGGTTTTGCCACTTTTATAAATGACCAATATGTGTTTTAAAATGTTTATAACCTACTAGAAACCACTTTTCCAAATAAAACAATCTTTGGCATGCTTGCATGCATTGCTATGTTTTTACTATACTATGTTGTAACACCCTCAGAATCGGCCCTATGCAAGTTTCAGCGAAACTCGCCAAACCCGCATAGAAACGATTCGAAGGTGCCCACCAGGCACTTTCGTGCGGGTGGAAAAACAAAGTAATAACATTACACAACAGTCCTCGATGGGACCCACAGAACAGATATATACAACAGCGACTCAAAGAGTCAAGATTACAAATATTCGGTACAGAGATCCAAATCACCTTGAAAACGATGGGGCGTCCGACTACGGACAAGATGCAAATGGGGCTAAGAGCCCTGAAGAATAACCAATGGCGTCCATAACCCTGCCCAGGCCAAGCCGGAAGGGTAACCCTGCTAACGGCGTCGATCTCAAAACCTGCTTAACAAAAGGGGGTGCCGACAAAGGGCAAAGCAGAAAACAAAGAAGGAGCGTCAGTACTGAGGCCAGTACACGGCGAGGCTAGAATTCGGCGGTCCTCGCCTACATAGGTATGGTGGACTGAAGCGGCAGCGGCAGCATGCACTAAACAACCTATGGAGACTCGATACAACTGGCGGCTATCAGAGGGGGTGAGAAGGACCTATTCGGATCCGACCTGAGACTATCATCAAACAAACCCATCCTGGCGTTTCCCCCTCGAGACCAAACGAGGAAGTCAACCGAGGAATGCACACAGTGGGCAGTTTTACTTATTCAGTTATCGTTGCAGCAATTACTAGTCAGGTTTAGATAATCGTCCTGATAAAGTAAGCAGTGGGCACTTTTAGTTAGTCATTCCGTTATAGTGGCATCACTTACTAGTCAGATACAATTATCATGAGATAACCCCAAAACCCAGCAGTTGTTGGTACTTTTATTTAGCCATTCCGTTGTAGTGAAGCTGATTACTAATCATATCGGAAACAAGTCATTTTAAAACAGTAAACTTTAGTTATAGTTGTCTATGATCAGACACTGTGCTCCAAGTCGTCCATAACCGCGGACACGGCTTCTCGAAAAGATTAAACCCTGCAGGGGTGCACCAAAGTATCCACAGGCACTTCGACCCTTGTTGCGGATCGTTAACATACACCCATCGGTATGTCGGGGGCCTAAGTCACGACGTTCCTGGACCAAAGCAAGCACTGGGGCCACCCACTAAGTACACCCGCAACGAAGTCGGCCGGTCTCGAGACGGACTTAGGGTTTGTGGGGCGTGATGGCAACGATGAGTCCCCAAACGGGAGTCGATACCACGTAAACGGGTCACAATTCCTAACGATGCGGTGTGCGATACCTCGCTGTCGTAAATAAAGCGGTAAAGCATGGCATAAGTACAGGATAGTAATAAAACCCCAAACTAGTTTGTGGCCCCCAGTACAATACTTTGAAATCAGGTAATTATCAATGGGGGGCCCATATCTCCCCACCTGTGGTTAGCGCGCTCGATCTCGGAACAGGTGTCAAGAACTCGGGTCCTACGGGACACAAGTGGGCGATCGGAAACCAAATCTTACCTATCACCCACCGATGCCTCTGCTTAATTCAATTTTAGTTGTTAAACAGAATTTAAAGTGAACAATAAGTAAACCATGATCATCTCCAACGTCAGCATGTGGCAATTCTCCAACAAAGGTGGTACTTGACGACAAGCAAACACTTGAGCAAGCGACTACGACACGCGGGTCCAACTAGCTACCAAACAACAGGTAATAGGATGTGTCCAAGGCTATATATGGCTGCAAGGGATATCACGGTTACGAAATCTAGAGCATCGCAACACAGATAGCAAAGATCAACAGGAGGGAAGTAAATACTATAAAAGTAAGATAGGTAGAAAGGGGGAGATGCTCGCCTGAAAACATTGTCGAAGGGTTCAACCGAAGATCGGGGCGAAGCTCACATCCACTCAACGGCCTTATCCGCGAAGAAGCAAAAACACTAGAAGAAACACCGGATGCAACATTTAATACAACGGCAGAAGATCGGCATGATGCATGTATGATGTATGACATGGCAAGATGCGATGCAATTAGGTCAAATTAAGTGGAACCGGGGTCCCGACAATTAATGAGATGGTGCAAGTTGTTTAGGTACCCGCAATTTAAATGTTGTTTTAGCATGGCAAAAGATAGCATCGGGTTCGCTACACAAATTTAAATGAGGCCGATATGAGACTAGCTTTGCCCGCATATGGGCCCATATTTAATTATTAGGTGAATCGGCATAATGCCCCCAAACCAATGCTATGCATGCGGAAATGACAATTTAATATGCAACAAGTTGTATTATATTATGAAATTAGGGTTTCGGGAAGGGTTCACACATTTAGGGGTCTCGACGATCTTGGGGTTCCGGGGTTCGGGGTCGGTCTCAGGGTTCGACGGATCTGGGGTTCGGGGTTCGACGGACGCGTTCTCGAATAGCGGGGTAGATCTTGTCGCAACCGGGAAGCAGGGCTTGGTTGGCGTCGGGGCGCATCGGCTACTTCCGGGTCGGTGCCGTTCTTATCGTCGCGTAGGTCTTGTCGGATCCACGGGGTCGGTCTTGCCGTTGCGAGGGTCTTGTCAGGTCCGCGCCATCGAGGCGGTCTTGGTGTTCGACGGGGTTCTTGGCGTCCGTGAAGGAGAACTTGAGGGTCCAGCGTCTCGGTGCCCTCGGATCCGAGCGGAAGAACTTGTCGGGCCGGGTTCGGTCTTCGGTGCGGAAAGAAATTCTTGTCGTTTCCTCGATTGTCACCATGTTCCCTCCTCGGATGTGTGGGCATCGGGGCTTGATTGTCGGTGTTGGGCTCGGTTCTCGACGTTGGTGGTCTTGGCGTCGCCGGTTCTTAGGAACCGGGCACTTCATGTCCATCTCCGCTTCCCTGAGCGGAAGGAGTCGACGTGGTACTGCCGGCAGGATGCAGTCAACTCGCGGCAGCACTTGTCGCAGGTAGGTCCAACAACAAAGCAACATCACGGTGGCTGCAGGGGAGACCGCGAGCGACAGGAGGTGGCGCGGCTTGTGCGGGACCGGCTGGAGGTTGTTGGCGAGCAGGCGGCAGCGACCGGCTGGCAGGAGGCGCGGCGGGGTGGTGAGCTTGGGAGGCGATGGGGCGTCCAGCGGCGAGCGGAGGTTCTCTGGCGGCGGAGGCTTGGCCGGAGACGGGTGGCGTGGCGGGCTCGGCGGCGCCGTGGCCGGGAGAGGAGGCGCGAGCGGGGGCCAGAAGTCGCCGTGGCGCGGGCGGCGAGGAGGAGCGAGAGAAGAAGGCCGTGGGGCGCTCGCGGTGCTGGCGAGGCGGCGGCGAGGGCAGAGGGCAGCCGTGGCCAGCGGCAGGCGGAGTGAGGCAGGTGGTGGAGGTGGTGTCTGCGGGGCCGTCTGCGGGAGGTGGACGGCGGAGTGGTGCAGGGCCGTCTTGGCGTGATTCTTGGGCGGAGGTGCAAGGCGAGCGGCGCAAAGGGAGAGAAGGAGAGGCGGAGGCGTGGCGCTGGGGAAGTGTGAGCCGGAGGTGCGAGGGCCTTGGCACGCTGGGGTCGGGCTACAAGTGCAGCGAGAGATAGAGGAGAGAAGGGAGAGAGATGAACAGGGGAGGGGCGGCGTGCAGGTGGGGCCGGGTGGGTCCCAGGGGCAGGGAGAAGAGGGCAGAGGTGTGCGTGCGTGGCGGTGTGTGTGCGTCGTGTGCGTGTAGTGTGGTGTGCTAGTGTGGGTTTGGAGGGGCTGGGAGGGTGTGAGGGTTGGTGGGGAGGTGGCAAGGAGAGATTGGGTGGGGGGTTATCCAGGGGTGATGTGGCGCGTAGAGATAGGTGGGGGTGAGGTGGCTGGGGAGAGAGGGTAGACTAGCTGGTAGGAAAAGTTTTCTGGGGTGGGCCTAGGCTGGACCGATTTTTAAACTGGGGGTGGTCGTTCGGGTCGGGACGGCCCGTTCGACTGCCCCCGCTAAAATAATTCTAATTATTATTTAATTTAATTGGACCGTTTGCAAACCGCTCGCGGCCAAAACAAAATAATCCGGCGACCCGGGTTTGCATTAGAACAAAGGTGGGGCGTTTAGAAAACAAAACGGCTTTGCGAAAATAGTTTTATGCAACAATGCATGGCGATGACTATGCAATGCACAAATTCAACGCGATTTTCTAGTAGTGGTTTTGCGGGATGCCACAATTCGACACCACTAACAATGGATCTCGCCCTCGAGATCCGCCTCATGGTACCGGAAGGAAGGTCGGCGATCTGCATCCTCTCGCTCCGTGTAGACCCTCGCGACACCACTAACGAAGGTTCCTTCTTTCTCTGGAAAACGGCGACACCACCAACAAAGGGTCGTCATCTCTGATCGTCGAGAGAACACTCCGGGGAAACAAAGGACGAAGTTGAAGGTAAGGACACCTCTAACTTCCATGGACGGAGTAAAACTGCTGGATCCACTGATTCGACGTACAAGAGCGAATGATAAGAGCAGTGGTAGGGTAGCTACTCCATCCCACACTCATAACATTACTCTGCACACAAATAAGCGGATTAAGCATCCAACTCTCGGAATTAGACTGAAGATCTCGACAAGCGAGGTTCGGGAACAAGGGAATGTTGCCAGCAGAAATCGTATGAAAGACACAATGATTAGGTTCCGCGATGGTTCCATTGGCATGAACAACACGTGCTCAAGGTCGACTCCAACTTCACCAAAGCTCGTCCTTCTCATATGTTTCTCAACGACACTGATATCCAGCAAGGAACACATATGGATAAAGATCTCAAGAACAAAAGATCGGATGTAGGGCACAACAGACGAGTTGCAGATTGATGATCGTAGCACCTCCGTTACAAAAGGGAGAAAAGCGAAACCCTGAAGGTACGACGGAAATCCCAACCACGAGAAATCCTGGACTCGAAGAGAGAGAAGAGAGCGGATTCAAAACACGTCGAGGTAAGAGGAGAATAGCAGAGGGGTAAGGAGTAAAATCAGACCTAGTCAGAACTATCCAACCGATTTTGCAAAATAGTTTTGACACTCTACTTCGGCCGTTAGCTAGGTTATCCTGATTTGGACTTGTGGGGTATCGCAACGGCTGAGCTCGATACCACTGTAACACCCTCGAATCGGCCCTATGCAAGTTTCAGTGAAACTTCGCCAAACCCGCATAGAAGCGATTGAAAGGTGCCACGAGCACTAAATGCGGGTGGAAAAACAAAGTAATAACATTACACAACAGTCCTCGATGGGACCCACAGGCAGATATACATACAATGACTCAAAGAGTCAAGATTACAAATATTGAGACAGATCCAAATCACCTTGAAAGCGATGGGCGTCCGACTACGGACAAGATGCAAATGGGGCTAAGAGCCACGAAGAATAACCAATGGCGTCCATAACCTGCCTGGCCAAGCGGAAGGGTAACCACGCTTCTGGCGTCGATCTCAAAACCTGCTTAACAAAAGGGGTGCCGACAAAGGGCAAAGAAAACAAAGAAGGAGGCGTCGATCGAGGCCGAGACACGGCGAGGCTAGAATTCGGCGGTCCTCGCCTACATAGGTATGGTGGACTGAGCGGCAGCGGCAGCATGCACTAAACAACCTATGGAGACTCGATACAACTGGCGGCTATCAGAGGGGGTGAGAAGGACCTATTCGGATCCGACCTGAGACTATCATCAAACAAACCCATCCTGGCATTTCCCCCTCGAGACCAAACGAGGAAGTCAACCGAGGAACGCACACAGTGGGCAGTTTTACTTATTCAGTTATCGTTGCAGCAATTACTAGTCAGGTTTAGATAATCGTCCTGATAAAGTAAGCAGTGGGCACTTTTAGTTAGTCATTCCGTTATAGTGGCATCACTTACTAGTCAGATACAATTATCATGAGATAACCCCAAAACCCAGCAGTTGTTGGTACTTTTATTTAGCCATTCCGTTGTAGTGAAGCTGATTACTAATCATATCGGAAAGAAGTCATTTTAAAACAGTAAACTTTAGTTATAGTTGTCTATGATCGACATCTTGTGCTCCAAGTCGTCCATAACGCGGACACGGCTTCTCGAAAAGATTAAACCTGCAGGGTGCACCAAAGTATCCACAGCACTTGACCCTTTTGCGGATCGGTTAACATACACCCATCGGTATGTCGTGGGGCCTAAGTCACGACGTTCCTGCACCCAAAGCAAGCACCGGGGCCACCCACTAAGTACACCACCCGCAAGTCGGCCGGTCTCGAGACGGACTTAGGGTTTGTGGGGCGGTAAGCAACAGGTCCCCAAGCGGGATCGATACCACGTAACGGGTCACAATTCCTAAGCGATGCGATGTGCTCGCACAATCGTAAATAAAGCGGTAAAGCATGGCATAAGTACAGGATAGTAATAAAACCCCAAACTAGTTTGTGGCCCCAGACAATACTTTGAAATCAGGTAATTATCAATGGGGCCCATATCTCCCACCGTGGTTAGCGCTCGATCTCGGAGCAGTGTCAAGAACTCGGGTCCTACGGGACACAAGTGGGCGATCGAAACCAAATCTTACCTATCACCCACGATGCCTCGCTTAATTCAATTTTAGTTGTTAAACAGAATTTAAAGTGAACAATAAGTAAACCATGATCATCTCCAACGTCAGCATGTGGCAATTCTCCAACAAAGGTGGTACTTGACGACAAGCAAACACTTGAGCAAGCGACTACGACACGCGGGTCCAACTAGCTACCAAACAACAGGTAATAGGATGTGTCCAAGGCTATATATGGCTGCAAGGGATATCACGGTTACGAAATCTAGAGCATCGCAACACAGATAGCAAAGATCAACAGGAGGGAAGTAAATACTATAAAAGTAAGATAGGTAGAAAGGGGGAGATGCTACTTTGAAAACATTGTCGAAGGGTTCAACCGAAGATCGGGGCGAAGCTCACATCCACTCAACGGCCTTATCCGCGAAGAAGCAAAAACACTAGAAGAAACACCGGATGCAACATTTAATACAACGGCAGAAGATCGGCATGATGCATGTATGATGTATGACATGGCAAGATGCGATGCAATTAGGTCAAATTAAGTGGAACCGGGGTCCCGACAATTAATGAGATGGTGCAAGTTGTTTAGGTACCCGCAATTTAAATGTTGTTTTAGCATGGCAAAAGATAGCATCGGGTTCGCTACACAAATTTAAATGAGGCCGATATGAGACTAGCTTTGCCCGCATATGGGCCCATATTTAATTATTAGGTGAATCGGCATAATGCCCCCAAACCAATGCTATGCATGCGGAAATGACAATTTAATATGCAACAAGTTGTATTATATTATGAAATTAGGGTTTCGGGAAGGGTTCACACATTTAGGGGTCTCGACGATCTTGGGGTTCCGGGGTTCGGGGTCGGTCTCAGGGTTCGACGGATCTGGGGTTCGGGGTTCGACGGACGCGTTCTCGAATAGCGGGGTAGATCTTGTCGCAACCGGGAAGCAGGGCTTGGTTGGCGTCGGGGCGCATCGGCTACTTCCGGGTCGGTGCCGTTCTTATCGTCGCGTAGGTCTTGTCGGATCCACGGGGTCGGTCTTGCCGTTGCGAGGGTCTTGTCGGGTCCGCGCCATCGAGGCGGTCTTGGTGTTCGACGGGGTTCTTGGCGTCCGTGAAGGAGAACTTGAGGGTCCAGCGTCTCGGTGCCCTCGGATCCGAGCGGAAGAACTTGTCGGGCCGGGTTCGGTCTTCGGTGCGGAAAGGAATTCTTGTCGTTTCCTCGATTGTCACCATGTTCCCTCCTCGGATGTGTGGGCATCGGGGCTTGATTGTCGGTGTTGGGCTCGGTTCTCGACGTTGGTGGTCTTGGCGTCGCCGGTTCTTAGGAACCGGGCACTTCATGTCCATCTCCGCTTCCCTGAGCGGAAGGAGTCGACGTGGTACTGCCGGCAGGATGCAGTCAACTCGCGGCAGCACTTGTCGCAGGTAGGTCCAACAACAAAGCAACATCACGGTGGCTGCAGGGGAGACCGCGAGCGACAGGAGGTGGCGCGGCTTGTGCGGGACCGGCTGGAGGTTGTTGGCGAGCACAGAGGCGACCGGGGGCGGGCTCGCTGGGGCAGGAGGCGCGGCGGGGTGGTGAGCTTGGGAGGCGATGGGGCGTCCAGCGGCGAGCGGAGGTTCTCTGGCGGCGGAGGCTTGGCCGGAGACGGGTGGCCGCGGGGCGTGGCGGGGCTCGGGCGGCGCGAGGCGCAGCGAGGCCTTGTGGCCAGGTCGCCCGGCGGGCAGGCGGGGAGGCGGCGGAGAAAGAAGGCCGTGGGGCGCTCGCGGTGCTGGAGGCGAAGCGCTTGAGGCAGCGGCCAGGGCAGCGCGGCTGGCGAGCAGGCAGGCGGAGGCCAGCGGGGTGGTGGAGGTGGTGTGCTTGAGGCCGTGCTGGGAGGTGGGCAGGCGGAGTGGTGCTGCGGAGGTGTCAAGGGCGGCGCAAAGGGAGAGAAGGAGAGGCGGAGCAAAGGGCGAGCGCTGGCCGGGCGCGAGGCGGAGCTTGGCACGCGCGCTGGGTCGGGCTGCACAAGGGGTAGATAGAGGAGAGAAGGGAGAGAGATGAACAGGGGAGGGCGGCAAGGTGGGGCAGGTGGGTCCCAGGTGGAGAAGAGGGCAGAGGTGTGCGTGGCGGTGTGTGTGCGTCGTGCGTGTAGTGTGGTGTGCTAGTGTGGTTTGGAGGGCTGGGAGGGTGTGAGGGTTGGTGGGGAGGTGGCAAGGAGAGATTGGGTGGGGGTTATCCAGGGGTGATGTGGTGAGAGATAGGTGGGGTGAGGTGGCGGGGAGAGAGGGTAGACTAGCTGGTAGGAAAAGTTTTCTGGGGTGGGCCTAGGCTGGACCGATTTTTAAACTGGGGGTGGTCGTTCGGGTCGGGACGGCCCGTTCGACTGCCCCCGCTAAAATAATTCTAATTTTTATTTAATTTAATTGGACCGTTTGCAAACCGCTCGCGGCCAAAACAAAATAATCCGGTGACCCGGGTTTGCATTAGAACAAAGGTGGGGCGTTTAGAAAACAAAACGGCTTTGCGAAAATAGTTTTATGCAACAATGCATGGCGATGACTATGCAATGCACAAATTCAACGCGATTTTCTAGTAGTGGTTTTGCGGGATGCCACATATGTGATGATTGCTTGAAATGGTAGATTGAATATTTGCTTGCTTGATTGAATTGTAGTGGAATTTGAAGAGTGTGACTATTGCAAGATCAAGGAGTGAACTTATATTCTCTACCAAAAAGGCAAGTGATTCTTCATACTTTTGTCCTATTATTTTCACTATGCATTAGTGATATTTCTAAGTAGGACTTGCATTGAATTTTTGCTAAGTATAAACTATGCCATGGGAAATCCTAGTAGATGAAACCTTAGTAGAATTTTTCCTAAGTCAAGATTCCTACTACTATAATGCTTAGCTTAGCTAGTAGAAAACAAGGGTGGATTATATTCATGCTATGGAATATTTCTAAGTCAAGGACTTGTGTTTTGTTTAATAAAACAACTAAGTGAATGAAGCACCTGGGTGGAATGGTATTGCTTGGAAGGATTTTTGTTGAGTGGTTACACAAGGCCCATTTCTATGGTTTACCTTGTGTATTTCACTTGTG
The DNA here is from genome assembly GCA_030063025.1 of Avena longiglumis. Taxonomy (NCBI): domain Eukaryota; kingdom Viridiplantae; phylum Streptophyta; class Magnoliopsida; order Poales; family Poaceae; genus Avena; species Avena longiglumis. The sequence goes on from CP125979.1 coordinate 107,259,097, forward strand.
GAATGCCACCCAGGAACAAAGAGATTTGAGATGCCAAATGTTGAGAAGCTTCTAGTGCAGCAACATGGCAATATGGGCTCTGCCTGGATCATATAGGTTGCAAAAACTTAGCCAAATGGACAGTTGCTGGTAGGGGATTGATAGGTTGGAGCGCGTCCATTTTTGTCTAAGGGAAGGCTTCTAAAAGGTCATGTCTTGGTGAAAATCAAGTCTTGTGGGGAAAGTGCACCACCTCTGCAGAGTGTAAAATCTAAGTACTTAGTCGTGTCCCCGACAATGGACAATTTGAGCATCAAGACATGGAAGCTATCAAGAATCTACTCATCCCAATTTCTAAGTTAAAACTTGTGGTTGAACAAGGGTGAAGGTTCACCAATTTCTATTGGTGGTTCCTTGGGAGTTTTTGCCAAACAAAAACTTAGTGTTTTCAAATGATAAGGAAAAAAACTATTTTGAGCAAAGCAAGCCTAAGCTCCACATAGCCAAATGCATATAGATGATAGATACCACTATACTACCATAGTATCACTTTCCAATACAATTCAAATGTATTGACCCTTGTGGCTGTAACTTATTATGTTGCAGGTTTATTTGTTGTTAGTGAAGTGTGTTGATTAGGATTACAAGTCTACAACCAACATGATTGCCTGTGGCACTTTGAAGATGAAGGACTCCATGCTATATAGATATTTTTGCTGCATTGTAATGTGATAGCCAAATGAGCTATGTAATATGTAATATAATATTCTATTCCTGGTTATAAAGTTGTATTATGACCTTTGTTTCTTGATATTACATCTTAACTGTGGATGCTAGCTATTGATCCAGGGACTAGCATTGTAAACACGGGGATCTCTACCTTATTAAAGGTTGGGACCTCTACACGTATTCAAGAGAACACTGAAGCTTGGGGGAATGACAAAGGAAGAAAGTCAGGTATAAACTATGACTAGGATTGCATTAAATATTTTATGGGAACTGACAACTTTCGTGATATTAGTAATGAGTTTGGTCTTGATTCCCAAAGTATTGCCAACTGTTTTAAGGCCTTTGCCTCTTACATTGAAATTCCCAAGAAGAAGTGGAACAAGTGCCATGATCCTTATAAAGATGTTGTTAATCATGTTCTAGTTAGAAGTACTCAAGTTTGTACTACTAATCATATTGTGCCTGAACCTCATGTTGAGAAAATGCCTTTCCCGGCTAAGGTAAAGGAGTATTCTATGATTATTAGTGCAAATAACAAAGGTACAATGAAAACTGTGGAGTCTGGTAAGCATTTGAGTGATGAACCTGTGGTAGCTATTGTGAAAGACACTGTCACTATAAATATGGAGGATGAGCACATTGTCTTCTGTGAATATGCTTCTAATATTATCTCTCATCCTAGTAAGGCTAGAAAATCTAGTGTTCTTGTGCTTTCTGTTAAAATTGGTGATCATTGCTACTATGGTTTATGTGATATTGGTGCTAGTTCTAGTGTTATTCCTTATGAGCTTTACAGGGAAATTATGCATGAGATTGGTCCTTGTGAGCTTGAGGACATTGATGTGGTCATTCACCTTGCTAACAAGGAGACCATTTGCCCCATTGGCATTATAAGAGATGTGGAGGTTCTTTGTGGTAATATTAAGTATCCTGCTAATTTTCTAGTGCTTAATTCAGCAGCTAGCAAAACTTGTCCCATAATTTTTGGTAGACCTTTCTTGAAAACTTGTGGAGCTATTATTGACTATAAGAAGGAAAAAGTTTTAACTAAGTTTGATGGATATTCTTATGAGTTTAACTTTTCCAAATTTGCTAAAGCTCCTTGTGAAAATAGCTTGCCTAATAAAGATTTCAGGATGGAACAACTTGCTTCTATTGATCCGGTTTATGACCTTGGACCTCTTTTTGATGACTGTAAGTATGCTTATTCTGAAGATAAAGTTGTTTCCAGTGACAGTTATATTGTCAACTTTATTCAAAGTGCTACCGAAAGTTATTTTGAGAGAGGGAAACATGGTTTTATGCATCTCAATGATGTTAAGTTTCCCCGTTTTATGTTGAAAGCTTTAAAGTTGCATATGTTTTGTCTTCCTATGCTTGTGGCCTTTTGTTTCAACAATTCGTTTTCTCATGATACCCCCATGCATAGGAAGTGGGTTAGGCTGAAGTGTGTTGGTTATTTGCTTCTTGATGCTCTCTTTCGTTTCAGATATATATCTCCTTTGTGAGCATCTTTGGAAGTTTCAAGCCTAACTTAAAGGCATTAAAGAAAAGTACTTGTTGGCAGATAACCCAAGAGTTTTGTCGAGTCTTGGAAGTTATTACCTTAGTAATAACCGTTCCTTATCCTTTTTGTTTTGGTTTTTGTGTCAAGTTCAACTACTTTTGTGAAGTAGAGGAGTTGTGAAAAGTGGCTGTCCTGGGACAGATTTTTGTGCTGCATTGCAAAAATTCGTGAGGAAGCTCAGTACTTCCGCTGGAGCTGCATTTTTCTGAGCTTGTTCCCCAAGTTCTACCCAACTTTCATCAGTTCTGCACTTTTTGATTTGAGAAACAGAAGGTCTTCGAAAAAATCAATATTTACATGTTGGTCTGTTTTGACAGATTTCTGCCATCATTTGCATTTGCCTCTTACAGAAGCTTTTGTTTTGATGGGTCTTCAGTTGAAGTGTTTACCAAAGGTTTATTGTTTTTGCTTACACTAATGTTGTCATTGAGTTTGTGCAAAAGTTTTGTATGAAGGAAATTCTCAGGAGAAAGAGAGAAGGAATCTGTAGAGTTCGTCTTTGAATAGGTAAAAGTGGTGAAAACAGAAGGTTCGTGAAACCCCAATCTTTTTATATTTTGATGTTTTTAATACATAAGGGAAGTTATGAGACAAAACTGAAGAGGAAATGGAGCCCGGGGTGGACAAACCCACCCTAGGCGCGGGCCCAGCCTGGCCGCGCCTGAGGGGTTGTTCCACCCCCGAACTCCATCTCCACCTCGCTTCCGTGTCAAAACCTTTCTTATGCATTGAAACTTCATAATATATAACCCCCCGTATCCCCCGAGGTTAGTGCATCGTGTTTTCGTTTCGATCTTTTTCTGTCAGGAAATCTTCTCAAGTTTAGAGCACCATGGTCTCTGCCAACGACAAAGGCAAGAAGCCCGAGGAAGAAGAACCTCAAGTCCCCAAGGAGGAGGAGATTCTGGTAGATAATGAAGGAGACATGGAGGAGGACGAGCATACGGACACTCGCGCTACCGTCGCAAGCATTGGTTTGGTGGCACAACCTACCCAACTTAAGAGGACAGCACGGATGTCTACAGGAGGGAAATCTCGACGTCATACTATCTCTCCATGATCATATCCTCCACGTAACAAGAGACCCTTCCATACACTTATACATGAATATCAATATCAACATGTGGCCAAAGGGAATTTGCCCGTGGTTTGGGATATGCCTCGTTCTAACAATGCAGAGAAGGATCATGCTAAGGATGAAGAGTGGGGAAAGAATAACAAGAACTGGGATTCTCGGACTGACATGATCATGAACCGTATAGAGCAAAACTCGGAGCTAATCTGTACTCTTACTTTTGAGTTCGAGGAGTTGAGGAAACTTATTGAGGAGCTTATCAAGATAACACCACCACCACCAAAGGAGTAATTCGTCATCAGGTTTGGCATCCCCTTGGCTTGTTCCAAGCTTGGGGGAGTGCCGCGGTATCACCACCATTATCCTTTATCTTTTTCCTTTTTAGTGGTTTCATATCTATGGTAGAGAGGTTATCTTATAGTTTGGTTTGCATGTGGAAGTATCTCTCCTTTAAATGATTATCTATGTATCCCTTGGTGTGAGTGCCTTTATTGAATATTAATGAGAAGTCTCATCTTTTACTTTTTGCAGTTCTTATTTTTAGTTTGCAATCTCTATTATATGATGGATCTTGTTGATCAGTATTGACACCACTTTGGGATCATCAAGTGGATGTAAATTGGTTTGGCAAACCAAGTTCTGGTCAGTGGCTTTAGTTTGAAAGAAAAAGAAAGAAAGAAAAAGCTTACAGGTATTTGGTATCATTTGTTTTCTTTCTTGTTGGCTCATAAGCTTAGTATTCTTTATTTAAGATTCTTTTGTGTCTTCAAGGAAGATTGCATGTTTGGATTTATTACTTGTATGTTTTCTTGTTTCTTTCAAATCTCTTGCTTGTTACCCAGCCTTGCTAGCCAAAAACCTGTTTTGAGAAGGCATACTTCTCATGTTTCCAAAACTCTTTGAACCAAAACTTTTGCCACTTGTATCCACCATATCTACCTAGTAACTTTTGCTATTCCAAGCAAATTCTCAAGCTTCATCTAGCTTTCAAATTAAAAAGTATTTTTTTATGTGAAAACTAGCTAGTAAAGCTCTCACGAACTTGATGGCACACCTTATTTCCTTGCCCCTAATAGACTTGAACCATTGTGAACATCGAAGTTGTATATGCTTGCATCTATACGTTGGAATTAGCAGAACCATGCTGTCACGGGGAACGTTTTCAACATTGCACTTATACTCTGTACACAGTTGATATCATGCTCTTTTGTCTATGGATGTCAACGGTGTGAAATAAAGAGGGAACTTGTAAGTCCATGGAGTTTGTATCTTGTGTTATAGAAACGCCTGGGCCGCTAGCCTAAGCCATGCTTAATCATGGTGGAAACTTGCAGCATCACCATAATGAGCTATCTATGAAGCATCCTCAATAAAAATCTATACACATAGTAAATAAAAAGATCGCTGAGATGATCATTGTCTGATTGCCTTGTCATTTTGGTTATAGGAAAGCTCTTGTACCATGTGCAAGGGGTACCCCGTTGGTGGTACTCAATGATATGCAAATACTTATAATGACAAGAACTTACCTGGGCCCAAAGTTGAGTATGCATGAGCAGTGGCCCTCATATTCAAGGGACATGAGATTGCCAACTTATATTTCGTCAAGCATATACTTCATCTTTGTTCACTTTAACCTTAATCATGTCAAGATGCTTATGATAGGGGCAATGAGGGCTCAAAGATAGTAAGTACCATAATATTTTGGAAGCTCTTTATGACTTGTAATCCCTGCTACCCTCTAAGAAGGGACCTTTCTCCTAGTTACCAGTTGAGTCAGTAAACCTACTTCCTCTCTATCTCCAGCAATCTTTTGAGTTGTTGTGTTTCAAGCATTCATATGGTGATTTATTCAATCATGTTATATATCTTCCTTGTTTGCACAAAACTCTTATCTATTGAGTATTATTTTGAAAGCCTTCACTTGTGAAAAACCTTTTTGAGCAAAGAGTGTTCCTGTTTTGAAACTTCTACAAAAAGATTTTGTGAAACTGTTTGCCAGGTGTTCTCTGACCAAGAACAAGTTTGTCAATTCCAATTATGATTTATATTTATGCATATCTATTGTGACTGATATACTTGGTTGCAAGCTAAGTTATATAATGGTGAGTTGCTTTCTTCTATGAGTTGTGCAATGGTAAGTGTAATGCTTCTTGTTCGTATTCTTTTATCGACACTTCACTCCATAAACCTGTGGACATGTTTACTGAGCTCAGTTTTTGCTTGGGGACAAGTGAAGTCTAAGCTTGGGGGAGTTAATACGCCCAATTTGCATCACCATTCTATATCATAATTTACCTCTGTTCATTGATATTTGTCTTATTATGAGGTATTACTTATGGCTTTTCATCTATTTATGCATGTTGGATGATTCTCGGAGGATGGACTGCCGAAGTCTGGATTCTGATGGAAAAGAAGGCGTTTTAGTGCAATTTCGCAAAGATCGGAAAAATACCAGAAAAATATGCAAACATATTATTTTACCAGAAGACGAAGGAAGCTAGAAGGAGGGACGAAGTGGGGCCTTAGGGGGCCCACCCCCCCACCCCCCCTCCCCTAGGCGCGGGCCCACCTGACCCCGCACCTAGGATAGGTGTGGCCCACCTGCCCGGCCTCCGACTCCAAGAATGGGGACCGAAACACAAGCTTCTTTCATGCCCATGCCTCGGAGAGAAGAAGGGTGAATAGAATTAAGAAGTTCAAGAGAGATGGTGGAGGGGTAGTGGAGAGGGAGGAAGATATAGGACATTTTATCACTAATTTCTACAAAAGTTTGTTCATGTCTTCTGCAGGTACAATAAATGACGAACTACTCCAATTTGTTCCAAGCTCGGTCTCTTTGTAAATGAATGAAACACTAAGCAGACCATATACATCGGAGGAGGTCAGGAAAGCCCTTGATTCTATTGGCGATCTTAAGGCGTCGGGACCGGACGATATGCCTGCTATTTTCTACAAAAAGTTTTGGCATATCCTGGGGGAGAAAGTACAGATTGAAGTCCTGGAGGTGCTTAATGGTGGTGCTATGCCCATGGGATGGAATGAGACAACTATTGTGCTGATCCCAAAAGTGAAAAACCCGAAGCACCTCAATGAATATCGACCGATAAACCTCTGTAATGTCATCTACAAGCTAATCTCGAAGGTCCTTTCCAACCGGCTGAAGATGCTATTGCCAGATATTATTTCACCGTCTCAGTAGGCTTTTGTTCCTAGGCATATGATTACGGACAATGTTCTGCTAGCATATGAGATTACTCACCACATGCACATGAGGAAGGGAGGGAGAGATGGCCTGGTTTCTGTCAAACTAGATATGAGCAAAGCATACGACCGGGTTGAATGGGAGTTCCTTGAAAAAATGATGCTTCGAATGGGTTTAATCGAGCAATGGGTGAGATTGATCATGACATGTGTGAAATCAGTATCATATAGAGTGAAGGTCAATGGAAAACTGACTGATGCCTTCAAACCTGAGTGAGGACTCCGACAAGCGGACCCTCTGTCGCCGTATCTGTTCATCCTTTGTGTCGAGGCTTTCTCCGCTTTGCTTAAGCAAGCTGAGGTGAATGGCACTCTGGAAGGTGTAAAAATCTGTCCCACGGCGCCGAGGGTTAACCAAGGTTTTGGATTTCGGTTTTGGTTTTTTACCGGGCCTGAGCGAAATGGCCAAAATTCGGCTATTTCGGTGAATTTCGGTCAAATCTCGGATGAAATGCAGGAATCAAAATTTAAACTTTGAAACGAAATTTGGCTGAAATTATACCAAAATTTAGAGTTTCAAATAAATTTCTACCAAATATAAAATATTTTAGATAATTCAACAAATAATCCCCAAATAAAAAAGTTTTCATTCGGTAAATTCTCTTACCGGTCCTGGCCGAAATGGCTGAATTTCGGTGAAATTTCGGTAATTTCGGCCGAAATTCAAAACCTTGGGGTTTACCACCTCTTTTTCGCGGACGACTCACTCATTATTATGAAGGCCACAACAGAGAGTGCAAATTGTTTGAAAGATATCCTGGCGCTTTATGAGGCCCGGTCGGGCCAGATGATCAATAAGGACAAGAGTTCCACTTTTTTCAGCAAGGGTACAAGGTACCGGACAAAGAGGGCAGTGCTGAATGTTCTTGGTATACCTAGGGAATCATTAAATCAAAGATACCTAGGGCTTCCGGCTCATATGGGCGCTTCAAAAAAGAAAGAGTTCGAGTACATTATGGAGAAAATATGGAGGCGAATTCAGGGATGGAAGGAGAAACTGTTGTCGAGGGGCGGGGAAGGAGATTCTAATAAAGGCTATAGCGCAGGCTATCCCTACGTATGCAATGTCAGTCTTTGATCTCACGAAGCAGCTTTGCGACGAGATTAGCAGAATGGTATGCCGATATTGGTGGGAACAGCAAGAAGGAAAGAAAAACTGCCACTGGCTTAGTTGGGAGAAGCTGTCTAAGAGTAAATCGGAGGGGGACTTGGCTTCCGTGACCTGCATATATTCAATCTTGCGATGCTATCAAGGCAGAGTTGGCGCCTCCTGAAATTCCCGGATTCATTGTGTGCCACTATCCTAAAGGCCGAATATTTTCCTGATTGTTCGGTTCTTGAGGCTACTCCCAAACAAGGCATGTCTTATACGTGGAGGAGCATTCTCAAGGGTTGTGAGCTAATGAGAGAAGGAATAATTTAGCGTCGGGAACGGGGAGCAAATTCTGTCTAGGAGGATCCATGGGTACCTCGCGGCACAACTAGGAAGCCTAGCTCTGTTCAAGGTCACTCCGTTGTGACTCGAGTCAGCGAGCTCATTAACCCAGTAACGGATCAGTGGGACGAGGCCTTGTTGCATGATCACTTCAACCTGGATGACGTGAGAGAGATCCTTTTGATTCCGATCCGTCCAGAGATGGAAGACAACATAGCCTGGCACTATGACAACAGAGGGATTTTTTCAGTCAAATCAGCGTATCACCTCGGAGTTAGATTGCGTGATAGACGCCTGCAACGCGATGCTGAACCATCAGCGGCTACCCATCACAACATCAGCAAACATGGAAGGATCTATGGAAACTGAAGCTACCATGGAAGGTTCTTATCTTTCTCTGGCGATTTGCACACAACAACCTTTCCACCAGAATGAATATTAAGAGGAAGTGTGTTGAGATGGATACCCGCTGCCCGATGTGTTGGCGCCTCGATGAGGATGGAGGACACCTTTTCCTGCGATGCAAGTTTGTCCGCAAGATATGGAGGCTGCTGGAGATCGAGGATGTCAGGCTGTCTCTATGTGAATGCCAGAATGCAATGCAGGTAACACATCAGATCCTATCTCTCGAGCGGGAGCAAAAGACCACGTCCATTATTTTGCTTTGGAGCTGGTGGACAACGAGGAACAAGGCTAATGCTGAGGGGAAGACACAAACTGCCAGGGAAATTTGCTTCCAAATCCGTAAGCACATCGTTGAGTTTAAGCCAGCGGAAATGTAGAGCAACCCGGAGGCAAGACATGACGATGCCTGGTAGCCCCCGCATGATAGCTATATCAAGGTAAACTTTGACGCTGCCTTCTTTTAGGAGACACATATGGGGGCGTGGGATTTTATTGCACGGGGCGGAAGACGGCAGCTTCCTCGCAGCAGGTGCTAGATGAATTAATGAACCACATGCGTAGTGCTTTGCACGCGGAGGCGTACACATGCATTGAGGCAATCGAAAGAACAAGCAACATAGGGGCCTTCGGAGTAATCTTTGAATCTGACTCCCTGAACCTGGTGAACGTGCTCAAGTCAGGAGATCAAGATATGGCGGATATTGGTGTCCTGTATCGTCAAGCTAGAAGTCTTTGTATCTTAGCTAGCTTTTGATGTTTTTGACTTTAGTTCTGTGGGCGATCTTGTAATAAGGTGGCTCATGCCATTGCGCAGCATGGCAAGGAGCTGGGATGCGGTGGACTCGATTTGTTTTGAGAGCGCACTAGCTTTTGTATCGGTTCTAGTTTGTAGAGATATTGCTAAGCAACAGGTTTAGTGGAATGAATGTTTCCAGTTTCAAAAAAGAAAAGAAAAAAAGATTACTGCTAACATTCATGAGGATGACGAATAACTAGCTCCGTTCCGTCGTGCTCGATCAGTGATGAAGATGACTCCCGGCCGTACGTGGAACTCTGCTGGCCCCAAGAACACCGATTTCGTCTAGGCAAGCCGCGCGCGGCCCTGCGAGAGTCAGTCAAGTTCTTCGATCTCGCTAGCTCCTGGCTTCTTGTTCAGTCGCGCGCGGATTCACACCCGGCGGCCGGGTGATCTCCGATCGATCCTTCTGCACAAAACCATGCATGCATCATCCTTGAAGAGCAGGAGCCAGGAGGCTAGGCTAGCTGCCCCGGCGTTCTTTTCATCCAGCTCTCTTCTGATGGAAGCAACCGAACGGCATGGTCGTCAACTGCGAGGTCTTCATCCATTTAACATTTGAACTCTATATATGCACGATAACACTACTGCATGCAGTTCAATTCTTCAAGTGCAGAGTGCTGACACCGGCCGGCACCAAATTTGCCACACAGAAAGCAGCAGCAGATTCAACTAATAAGGCAATAGTACTATATATATATATATATATAAGATCATGCATGCATGTTCGAAATTAGGAGAGATCATCAGTTACGTTCCAAGCAGTCATAATAACTTACATGCGGCCGGCATTGCAGCGGGACGATCATAGGTAGTAATAACTTAGCACGCACTTGCAGTGATGCAGACATAAAGATAATAAACACACAATAATTCTTCTCATAGCCTTTTGGCTCCAGAATCTCACATTCCGACTGCCGGCTTAATCGGCCTCCTCCGGCTTCACGACGGTCTGGCCGGGCCTTGTCGCTTCACTGGTGTCCTCTTCATTGGCGTTGTCCTTGGGTGCGTTGGCCTCGTCGGTCTTGCCGGGGAAAGTGCTCTGCTCGTCGGTGTCGTTGCCGTCAGTCGTGGGCGGGTCGTCGTCGGTCTTGCCGGGGAACGTGGTCTGCTTGTTGGTGTCATCGTCGCCGTCAGTCGTGGGCGGCTCGTCGTCGGTCTCGCGTGGCTCGACGTTGCCGCGGCCACGCTCTGGGGCACGAGGGCGTCTCTGCTGGTTGTACTTGTAGATCACGCCGCCGAACACCATAAGCACAGTCGCTCCACCGAGCAGGTACCAGAGCATATACGACGACGACTCCGTGGCGGTGGCTTCCTTGAGGGCGGCGGGAGTGGACTGAACTTGCGCCGGCGCGCCGACGTGGGGCGGAGTCGTTGTCGGAGCTGGGGACGACACATCCGGGGCCCGGATCTCAGAGGCGACTGATGTAGTAGTGGTTGGTGCGGGGGCGACATCGAGGCGGACCTCAGGGGTAGTGGGCGTGGCCGAAGCCGGAGCCGGAGCCGGAGCCGGAGTTGCAGGCGATGGGGCGACGGGGAAGACGCTGGTGTCGACGCCGACTCGGGAAGGGCCCGGCGGAGCGTTGAGGACGACGTCGGTGGGCTTGAACTTGTGGTTGAGGAGGTTCGTGAGCGCATCCATTGCCTTGTCCGCGGTACCGATTATATGGTCGGTAATCTTCTCGCCGATCTCTTTTCCCAAATCCTTGGCCAGTTCTTTGGCCTCCTCCAAAGATACTTCCTTGAGGATGGGCCAGATCACCTTCCACATGGCCCTAGAGCCGTCGGCCAACAATTTTACAGCCCTGTCCGTCATGATCCTGGCAAAACGCAACATGTTACTAGCTAGTACCATATTTCCGCCCCATGTAACAGATCATACGGTAGCAAGAAACGAAAGGTAAAGCATCATCATCAGACGGCCGGGGACGAGCGAGCCAGACGATCGTCGAGCAGTAACGACGCAAATCAATCATGAAGAACCAAGAAATATGGGGCCGGAGGAGGGAGGGATCTTACGCGCGCGCCGAAGAAGATCGGAGATGGGGAAGGCTGCGCTGCCGCTGCGCCGCGCCTGGCCGAGGTGGTTGTGGGTGAGAGGGGTGTGGTCTGCTGCCGTGGCGAGGATGCTTGGGGCTTGCTTTATCATGGCCGCTTCTCGGCCCCAGCCGTCGGATGCCATCGCACGGCTAGGGTGCATCTGAAACGCCTGCCTGCCCCCGACCAGGGAGGGCCCGCGCGCATGTGCTCTGTCCCCTCGCGCGCGCGGCGTGCGTGCCCTCTTCGCGCCAAAACTGCACCCCAAAGGGCCTAACCGTAAATGCAAATTCAGCATTTCAAGAGGAAGAATAAACCTACGTTTTATATATAATAATAATATCCTGGTTGAGATACAAGGAGATAAATCAGCAGGAGGGGAGGAAATTGGAAGAACAAGGTTGAAAGTTACTCCAGATTTTCATTCATCAATTCGATAGTTCAAACTTCAAACGTTATACGACAGAAGACTCCAACAGCTCCTTCACGGCTCAACATAGACTCACCTACAACACACTTACGTCCAGCCCGAATACGCCTCTGTACTTTTCGTCTTCCATCAGAGGTAGTGCCCCTTCTCCAGTCAACCGAATACCAGAAGTACACCAATTTGTCTAGAAAAGCATAACTAATTGTTGGAAATGTGATAGTACGTATATACGATCGAATTGATGAATCAAAATTAGCCGATTTTGTTAGTTTTTCCATACACCCAAATATTAAAAAACAAATCAGGGTTGAAATTAGCCGATTTTGTTGTCGCATTTCTCAGGGCCAGGTGTATAAAACCAGATGGTATATTTATATGTCTGCAGTGATACTTATTATGTTATCTTTAGAAAGATATGCATTTTGGCTCCCATGTATCTCTGGCTTCCGGACATCAAAGCGACACCTAGCTCAAGACTCATCTACTCTTCTTTTCTCTCGTCTCCTCTCCTCTCCTCGCCAAAGTCCATTCACTAGTCAGACGGTACCGCACACGGCACCGTGACAATGGACTTGTATTTATAGAGTCGAGTTGGAGGGGTTTTGGTACAGTCTGAATACTAAGGGAGGGAAGAGAGGGAGGGAGGGAAAAAAAGAAAAAATCACTTTTCTCTTCGATCCTAGCTACTCCCACGCCATGCATATTTTCTCTAGGGGTGCAATGCAAATGTGGCGTGGTGCTTAGGCAATATACACTAAAATTAATATTGGAATATATTTGGTCTCGCAATATGACATTACATAACTTTTCCCCTAAATAAATCAAACTTGTACTATTTTCACACAAGAAATTGGAGCTGACCACAACTAGTACTACCACACCATCACATGATTAATAAGTGGAACTAATGACCCAGAAGAATTACGAGAAACTACCATCTTCGAGAGGCTGCCTCGAAGCGATCAGTCATCGTCCATGTCGAATTCTGCATGTCCTACTTGTAGTTCCCATTGTTAGCGTGTATAGGTGTACGTATATTAGTGTATGTAATTACCTTTATACTCTTTGTAACCCTAACCCTAATTGGTATTGAGCCCATTATATAAACACCAAAACCCCATGTATTATGTGTGCGAGGCTTCCTCAACCATCCCTCTCCCGTCCTACATGGTATCAGACTAGACCTGAAACGTAGCCCCCCCCCCCCCCCCACACCCCACACACACACACACACACACATTCTCCTTTTCTAGTTGATCCTGAAAGAAAGAGAAACAAGATTCAATAAAGCTTACACAACCGAGGTTTCAAATAAAGAACACTATCGTGTTTTAGAGAGCAACACATGAATTCTGCAAATACGATAGGTAAACTCCATAGGTAGAATGGAGCAAGCATAATAATAAATGGCAACTATATATGATTCACATATCCTACACCCTAATAAGTGTTGTATTTTCCTAAGCAATTGACTGTACTCCATATTAGGGGACTAAAACAAAAACAATTGCACTTCCATGAGTAGTGGGCATATAAGATCAATCATAAACTAACCTCTCCACCTTAATGAGAGCCACATTCTCTGCTTATTGCCTCTTTGCCGGGCCTTTCGATTTCATCATACTCTAGACCTCCTTTCACCTAGCTCATGTACTAGCACAGGTACATCTCAAGACACTGATTGACTCGCTTTTTCCCATAACTTTGTCGATGATAAGGTGTGCTCAGATCAATTGAATGTCACTCCTTTGAATGGTTCTTTTCAGTATGAACTGGTAAAAACTTTGTCTCTGTCAGACACAATGGACTATGAATAGCTATATAACTTTACCAGATTCTCCATGAAGGCTTGAGAAATAGTAGCTGATGTAAATGGATGCTTGAGAGGAATAAAATGAGCATACTTCATGTATTTGTTGACTACCCTAAGATGCAAGAATACCCCCTGAGATTTAGGTAATCCTACGATGAAGTCCATAGACATATATTTCCAAGCTTCATATGTAGGTGACAGGGGTTGAAGAAGACCAGGAAGCTTTCAAGTTTCATGTTTGGCCCGCTGACACACAGCACATTGTTTCGCCTGATTTTCCACATCTTGTTTCATACCCTTCCAATAAAATAATTTATGTACTCTTTTGTATGTGGATTGTATAACAGAAATACCACCTAGTTGAGGCATCAAAATCCATGAGTATCTTGGTTTGAAACCCAACATTAGCTCCCACATATATTTTGCCATGTTGTCTAATGAGCCCATATGCATTGACCAAAGAATAACCCTGCTCATTAGTACGCACTACTGGCACTCCTTGCAGCAATTGTTGATAACTAGAATCCACTACAAATGAACTTAGTACTTCCGGAATCCATATTGGTTTAGCCACAAAGATAGACTGCTTAGCAAAGAAGTACCCTAGACAGAGCATCGACTGCCCCCCTTTTTATATTGGAATCTGTACTATAATCCAATAAGCTTTGTCATTGCATTATTTTAGACTCGAGTGGCAAGATTTGGTCCTACAAATGACAAAGACCCTTGTGGTCTATTTTAATGATAAAAGCCCTCTCATCAAATATTGCCTCCACTTATCCACTGTCATTAGAATCGCCAAAAGGAATTGAAAACTTAACTACTAATTCAAGGGGCTAAGGGACTTGGTATAATAAGATACTAGATGACCATCTTGTAGTAGAATAGCCCCAATTCCAATGCATGAGTCTCAATGACAAAGGATTTGGAAAAATATGGTAATGCAAGAACTGGAGTAGTACTCATATCTTGCTTTAATTTGTCAAATGCAATTTGTGCGTTGGGTGTCCACATAAAATTGGAGTGTTTTGGCCAAGATGTCATATCCTTTCAAAAAAAATCCAGTTGATCCCAGAAATCCCCTTAATTCAGTGGTATTATCAAGTTGAGGTCAATTCAACATATGTGTAGTTTTAGCTGGATCAATAGCCACACTTTATTAGAGATAATGTGTCCCAAGTATTCCAATTTCCTAACACCAAAGTACACTTTCTCATCTTGGCAAACAACTGATTCTCATGTAATAACTTAAATATCACTTCCAAATCATGTAAATGGGCCACCATATATTGTTGTACACCAACATTTTATCCATGAAAGGCTTCTTATGTGAGGCGACCCTCGGACACCTCCTCTCATCCCTAGCAGCCGCCGCCACTCTATCCTTTGTTGGCCACTGCCGCAGCCCATGCCGGCGGTGGCAGCCAAGCCTTGGTAATCGAAGACAGTGGGCAGGTCTCGCGTGCCTCGCTAAGATCCCTTCATGTGGGGCAGAAACAGGGCAGCGCTGGTGGTACGTGCGGCGGCCGGCGGCGCTTGCCGTAGTGGTGCAGGTCGGCATATGTTTGGGAGGCAGCTGAGGAGCCGCTGCGATGGCGGTGGTGTGCATGCCCTAGGCAGCGCTGTTGCTTCTTTGATCTCTCTGGACCTTGATCTTGCGGTCTACTCGTTCCGATCGCCAGAAGACGGTGTGGAAACCGCTGCATCGGTATCAATAAAGGAGGTGGTCCAATGTTTTCTTCCGCGAAGATGAAGATCTACTTGATGTCTGCCCTCGTTGATCTCGCCTAGAAAGGCAACTTCCGAAAGGCTCTGCCGGTGAACTCCCATGGGTGTATCATTGATACGTCCAAAACGTATCTACTTTCACGAAAACTTTGCTATTGTTTCTCCTCTATACTAGTGTGATTTGGATACAACTAACATGGACTGACGTTGTTTTCAGTAGAATTACCTTGGTGTCTTGTTTTTGTGCAGAAAATGAACTATCAAGAAAAATCCCGGAAAATATGCCAAAAATTATATTTCACCAGAAGATCCACGGAGCCAGAAGAAGAGACGGATGGGAGGCCTGGGGGGCCCAGACCCACCCTAGGCACGGGCCCACCACTAGCCACGCCTGGAGGGGGTGCAGCCTTCCCAGGCACCTCCTCGGCCTCCCTATGCGCCTATAAGTTGCCTTTCGATCTAAAAACCGGGGGGGTCGATAGATTTTCAGAAAGAGTTCCGCTCCCCGCCGCCACCAGAAACCAAGATTCGGATACAAAAACTCCATTCTGGCACCCTGCCGGGACGGGGAATTTGGAGAGGATCATCGCCATCGTCATCACCAACGCATCTCCATCAACCACCGGTGTTTCCCTCATCCATGAGTGAGTAATACCCCGTTGTAGGCTTGGGGATGGTAGGGATTGGATGAGTTCTATCATGTAATTGAATAAGATCTGTTAGGGCATAGTGCCTAGTATCTCTATTAGTGCTATTTGACGTTGTTGCAACTTGTTGTGCTTAATGCTTGTCACTATGGCCCGAGTGCCGTGATCTTAGATCTGAACTTATTATTGAATCATTATGATAGTATTGTTTGTGATCTTATCTGCAAGTTGTGTACACATATCATTGTCCGGATCCAAAGGCCCCAAAGTGACAATAATTGGGACAACCGGAGGGGATGGCTGTGGTGTGAGGATCACTTGTGTTCACGGAGTGTTAATGTTTTGCTCTGGTGCGCTATTAAAAGGAGCACCTTAATTGCCAGTAGTTCCCTAGAGGCCATTGCCACTCGGCCGGATGTAAGATGTTGTGCAAGTTCTCATTGCGAGCACGTATGACTATATTTGGAGCACATGCCTAGGATTGTTTAGTACTTGGATGATTGTTATTATTTATCTGGAATGCCCTAGATATTAAAGTTACATGTTTAGACTCGTACATGCAACGCCCGTCCATCCATCCCTATGCCTACCGCACTCGAATCCTACTATTGTCGTTACTGTTACTATTGCTCATGTTTCACTGTTGTTGTTGCTGTTATTGTTGCTTTGCTGTTGCTACTGATAAACTTCTATGAGCAAGAACTATTTTCAGGTGCAGCTGAACTGACAACTCAGTTGTTAAGATTTGCAAGTATTCTTTGGCTCCCCTTGTGTCGAATCAATAAATTGGGTAATACTACCCGCGAAGACTGTTGCGATCCCCTATACTTGTGGGTCATCAGGACTATTTTCTGGCGCCGTTGCCGGGGAGCATAGCTTTATTTGTAAGTTCACTTGGATCTATTATTGTTCACTGCTACTCCTTTAATCATGGGGAAGTCTCATGATGTAAAGTTCACTTGGATCTATTATTGTTCACTACTACTCCTTTAATCATGGGGAAGTCTCGTGATGGAAAGTTCCCTATTTTACCATCCACTACAAGAAGAGGTACAGTCCTAAACACCTCTGCTACTCTTGATTCACCGTATGTTATAAGTAATCTTGTCACACCACCACCACATACTCATGCTACACACACTGCTACTACTGCTGAGTCTGAAACTGCTTTTGATCCTCATGATGTTACTTCTACTATGCTTGATACGAGTGGTTCATTAGGTCCTTTTCTAGATGCTACTATGGCCGGTCTAGGAAATACCAAAACTCCTAGTGAAGACACTGTTACACCTGTTAGCTCACCTGAGGCTAGTGAGAGTTATGGTATTAATGATGGTTACATTGAGTTCACTGATTATTTTGTTGAAGAGTGCTGAAACACACATGGTACTAGTGCTATTAAGAGTCTCCTTGCTAGACGTACTCTTATGTCTAAGTTGTCCGTTGATCCTAAGTTTGCCACTTCTCCCATAGATATTAAAGATGAAGATTATGATTTCTCTCTCGATTTATCTTATTTAGATATTGTTGAGAAAGAACCTTTTTGTGGGACTAAAAATGAGAGTGTTGTGGCTCATATGAATGAGCTTTCTACTATGAGTGCTTTATTCTCTGATGATTTTAAGATGCGCAAGTACTTTGTTGCTAAGATCTTCCCTTTCACTAAAAGGAGAAGCTAGGGCTTGGTTTAATAGATTACCTCCTGGTTCCATTGATAGCCCTGATTGCTTGATTGCTTCTTTCTTCCAGAAATTTTTTCCTCCCAGTGCTAGACATGCTGCTTTGCAGAGACTTTTTGATTTTAAACAAGGAGAAGAAGAGAAATTGCCTGAGTCATGGACAAGGTTATGTGTCTTGATTCATGCACATCCTGGATGTCCATTGCCTAAGAATGAGCTTCTTGATATTTATTATAATGGACTAACTGATGATTCTAGGACCTACCTAGATAGCTTTGTTGATTGTGTTTTCAGGAAAAGGACTCCTATAGATGCTGAAGAATTAATGGCCAAGATAAGCAAGAATTATGATGATTGGACTTCAACTGAGCTAAATACACCTGAGCCTATTACTCCTGAACCAGATGTTCATGAACCAGTTCCAACACCAACAACAAAGAAGAGGGGAGTTATTGCATTAAATAATGAAGTGATGAAGGAAGCTAAGAAGTGTCTTAAGGAGAAAGGTATTAGAGCTGAAGATGTGAAGAATCTACCTCGTATAAAAGAATTATGTAAGCCAATTCCCCACTCATCCACTATTGAGGTACACTCTCTCCAACACTTTGATGAAGGTGATATTCCTTATGGTAAGCCTCCTGATCAATGCTTAGAGGAACTTGACACATTTATTGTTAAACAAGGGTATTTTAATAAACAAGTTCAGAATTATTTATTGGAAAACTCTAGAGCCATCAATGAGTTGAAATATATTGTGGAAAGAACTTCTAATGATATTAAAATGCTTTGTAAACACTTTCAAATGGTTCAAACCCAACTTGATCAACTTGCTAAGGTACAAAAAGATATGCTAGTTAAAGCTTCAGGAGATAAACATGCTTATGGAATTAGAACTAGGAGTGGTATAGCTACTCAAGATCCTTTATATCCTGAAGGACACCCTAAAAGAATTGAGCAGGATTCTCAACAAGGTGAAGATAGTGGTAGTCCTCATAAGAGAAAGAAAAAGAAACATAAAGTAGTTGAGGAACCACTTGAACCTGCTGTAGATCCTAATCGTATATCTGTCTCTAATGCTGAAACTGAGAGTGGTAATAATAATGAGTCTCCTGGTAAGGAAGAAGGTGAGGAAGAACCTGAGAAACACACTAAGAACACTAGGTACACAAAGGAGGATTTTATTGCTAATAAACATGGTAAAGAGAGAGAACCTTGGGTGTAGAAACCTATGCCTTTTACAGGTAAGAAACACAAGTCAAAGGAGGAAGAACACAACAACAAGTTTTGTGAGTGGATGAAACCCTTATTCTTGCAAATTCCTTTGGCTGGTGCTATTAAATTGCCTCCTTATTCAAAGTATATGAAGGATATTGTCTCTAATAAAAGGAAGATTCCTAATGAGGAGATTTCTACACTACTTGCTAGTTATTCCTTCAATGGTAAGGTTCCAAAGAAACTTGGTGATCCAGGTATACCAACTATTCCTTGCTCTATTAAGAACAATTATGTTAGAACTGTTTTATGTGATTTGGGAGCTGGAGTTAGTGTTATGCCTTTTTCTCTCTATAAGAGACTCCAGCTAGAAAAGTTGATACCAACTGATATATCTTTGCAAATGGCTGATAAGTCAACTACTATTCATGTTGGTATATGTGAGGATGTTCCTGTTCAAGTTGATCATAATTGATGGTTTTAACTGATTTTGTTGTGCTTGAAATGCCTGAAGATGATAATATGTCTATTATTCTTGGGAGACCTTTTCTTAATACTGCAGGTGCTGTCATCAATTGCAATCAAGGAAAAGTAACATTCAATATTAATGACAAAGAGCACACTGTCTATTTCCCCAAGAAGGTTGTTAAGAGCTATTGCCTGAATTCCATTGAAAATATTGAGAGCATCAAGGTTGGAGAAATATATTGTCCCATTCCACAGGAAAATTTTGAAACTATTATGATTGGTACCATTGCTATCAAGTATGAGGTAACATAATCACCTTGTGGAATGCAAAGTTTTGTTTCACATAAGATTGTTTTGGTAACAAGACTTGATCAACCTTGTTAACAAAAGGATTTTAATGAACAAAATAATGTTTCCACTATGGTTGTACTTGCTTTCTTTTTTACTTTTCTCCTTCCTAGTCTTTGCTTTAGATTTAGTTTTGCTAGTTGTTTGCTTGTTTGAGTTTCTTAAAGCTCCTGTAGTTTGGCTTTTGGTTTGCTTTTGCTTCTTCTGAAAAAACTGTTTCTGCGAGAAAATCAATTTTCATATCCTGAAAATTGGCCAAAAATAAAGTTTCCCGAAAAATCCTAGAAAATTCAAAATAATTTTTTCCTCGAAATAAGGGGCAGAGTGGCACCTGAGGTGACCTAGGGGGCCACCACACCCCTGGTAGGCGCGGCCTACCAGGTGGCGGCGCCTGGGGGTCTGGCCCCACCTGGGCCCCTCCAGGCTACCTCCTTAAAGCCACCTTCTTTTTCTCTCCCGAAAAACACCAGAAAACTTGCTCAAGCTCAAGTTCTTGATGTTCTTGCACGCGATTTTCGATCTCCTTGTTCAGCCCATCTCAAGTGCTGATTTTTGGAGGGATTGCTCCTTGGTATGTGCCTCCTCCACTTGTCCAATTAGATTTGTGATTGGTAGATTGTATCTTGAGTATTTTACTGCTATACGTGATAGGTTGTTTGTGCTTGCATGCTTGTTCTTTGCTTAGAAACTTAGTTTTGATGCATGTGTAGTCCTCTAGCAAGTTCTTATAGTAGTTTATCATCATTTATCAATTTAGAAATCACTTGGTTTGATGGTTGTCTAAAAATTTCAGCAAGGAAGATGAGTGCTTATCCACTGAATCAATATGACTTGATGGTGCATGAGCCAATGAAGGTTCATCGTGAGGAGGCAGTTTTTCCTTCCATATATCCATGTCATGAATTTATGAGAGCTGCGGGGATCCTCCAAGATTTCCATACTATGGTTACAAATGCAGGGTTGGAACGCTTTGTTGAAGGTGAACTATTCCAATATGTTAAGCTAACCATGGCTTTTGTGCAGGATTTCCGGTTCACTTGGTCTACCTCTAATCCCATGGTCCATTACAAAATATATAATATACCCATCGACCTGCCTTTTGCTGATTTCTATATAGCAATTAGAGTACCTCAGTGGGGATCTTGTGAGAAGATCAAGGAGAGGCCCAAGTCACTTATGGATTTATATGTGGAGATTTGCCAAGGTTTCGACTTCTCAAAAGGAAGTGGTAAAATTCAGAACATTCAGCTCCCAGCTATTAGATACTTTACATATTTCATTACCAAGTGTGTTCTTACTAGAAAGTTTGCTAGAAAGTTGTCTTCTTCGATCTAGCTTTTATTGCAGCTGCTCTGAATAGGAATAGATCTTATAGTTTGGGTGCTCTGATAGCTCACTGTCTCACCACCAACCGTGAGAAGGGTGGAATTTGTGGAGGTCTCATTGCTTCTAGGTTGCTAGCTTTCCATGGTTTGGAGCCTCATTATTCAGATTTTCAGTTCCCCATAGAGAGGCTTGATATTGAATCCATGATTCAGCATGGTTTTGTTTCCTTGGGGGCTAATGTGAGAAGTTTACCATATGAATTATCTTTTGCCCAGCAAGGTCGGAGAAAGGGTAGGACTGAGAAAATAGTTTATTTGCATGCACATGCTTTGTTTAACTTTGATAACAGGCAAGGATGGTCGCTTACGGAGGAGGAGGTTGACACTTATGTGGGGGAACTCTCCCAGCAAGAGGAGAATGTTGAAAAGGATGCCGAAGACAATTCGGTTCAGCCCTCCAACTTGGGAGAGTCTTCATACCAGCAGCCCTCATTTGATTGGAGCGCGTCTTGTTCTTCATCACAGGTGTCTGACTATGATCATTCCTATGATGACCCACCAGCATGGGGGTACTATCCACGTTATTGAGCCCCATTTAGGCCAAAATCCTAAGCTTGGGGGGAGGTATACCAACGTCACGCTCATCTAAATATCATGTTCGGTCGGTTCTTTGTATATCCATTGTTTTCGCTTTCTTTTTGGTTTTTGTTGCTTCTTTCTAAAAACCCAAAAATACCAAAAATATTTTCGTTGTTTCTCTTGGTTTGTTTTTTTTTTTTTTTGCTTTGGTTTGCCTTAAAAGAAAAATCCAAAAAGATTTTGCTTTGTTTGGTTTGATTTGTTTTTGTTTGGTTTTTCTTTGTTTGTTTGTTTCTAAAAAAATCGAAAACACAAAAAATATTTGTTGTTCTTTTTTGGTTTTGTGAGTTCTTTGCAGGGTTCATCCGTCCTTAGTGGATTTTGGTTTCATGTTATTTATTCAAGGCACACAAGTGAAGGGCAATAATGAAGATTAAGACAACTCAAGGTGTGGTAAGAGGATGGTAATGAACTCTATTTGTTTCATTTTTGTACATATACTCATCATTGTGAGCATGCTTATCCTGTTTGTGTAAGGTGTATGTCATTATGGATGCTTAGTAGTTCTTGCTTGTCTATGATCAGCTCCAGCTTGCCAATAGTTTGTAGCATGTCATATGAATATTTGCTTGCATTGTTTTATTCATACTTTGGTATAACATTGTGGTATCCTCCTCTGACTGTTCATGTGAATTGACTTGGCACATGCTCACGCATGCATATGACTAATAAATAGTAAGTAAGCCTCGATGATTTATTTTGCCTCGGAGTTCTCGTATCACTTTCATGCCATATTTAGTCCTATTTTGTTGCAAGCATGTTTATGACAGTTATTGCTCTCTCGTTTGTCGCTCCCTCTCTATTGCTAGCCTTCACTTGCACTGAGTATGTGCTCTACATGTGCTTTCAACTCCCCAAAACTAATATTGCCAGCTGTGTCCACCATACCTATCTATTAGCATCATTTTCTACTTCAGTGCATATTGTATATATCGTGTTTTCTTCCAAAATAAAATGTTTGTTTGTTTTGAGAAAGTTAGTTAGTAAAGCTCTCACGAACTTGATGGCACACTTTATTCCTTGCGCTTAATAATTCTGAACCATTGTGACTAATCCATGAAAGTTATATGCTTGCTAATTATATACCGGGAGTCAGCAGAACCGTGTTGTCACGGGGAACGCTTTCAACACTTTTTGGATATCTCATCCGGTTGATTCCTTGTTCTTTTGTTTACGGATGTCGACGATATGAAATAAAAGGGGAGGTTGTGAGTTCATGGAGTTTATACATTGTGTTAGAGAAACGCCTGGGCCGCTAGCCTAAGCCATGCTTAATCATGGTGGAAACTTGCAGCATCACCATAATGAGCATCTATGAAGCGTCCCCAATAAAAAGCTATGCATATGGTAAATAAAAAGATTGATGAGATGCTTATTGTTTGCTTGCCTTGTCATTTTGGTTATGGGGAAGCTCCTGTACCATGTGCAAGGGGTACCCTGTTGGCGATTCTCGATGATATGCATGTATTTACAATGACAAGAACTTTTAGGTGACCAAAGTTGAGTAGCATGCGGAGCGACCCTCGTACTCAAGAGACTTGGGATTTCCAGTCTATGGTCTGTCAAGCATATAATTCAGAGTGGACCTCACTTTCACCTTAACCACATGAAGATGCCTATGATAGGGGCAATGAGAGCTCAAAGCTAATGAGTACCTTCCTTTCAGCATTGGGAAGCCTTTCAAACCTTCACAAAACCGTTTTCATAACCTTGTTGAGTCACCACTTATTATATGAGCACCTTCTTGAGAGCATAGTTTTCATTCTTGTGTTTGTTCCAAAACTTGGTTAATTATGTCATGACTTTGATGCTTGTATCTCTGATATCTTTACTTCTAGTCTTCATGTGAACTTCAGAGGTGCCTTGACATTTATATTGTGCTCTTCAAACAAAAGCAAGCGAGATACCACTCTATCATACCTTATTATGAGCATTGCAATGTTGCTTATGTTTATGTTTCATGCTACTTACTATTATTGAGTTGGTTTCTCTTCATAGCTTGCAATGACTGTTGAGTAGACTTAGTTGTATACTCCTTATTATGAATTGTCTAAGCATCTACTCTTGTGCTGGGAATATTTACATCATATGAAGCAAAGTGTTCGTGAAAGTTCTTTTATCCCACTCAGTTTTCAACTGAATTGCTTGAGGACAAGCAATAAGCTAAGCTTGGGGGGACTTGATACGTACAAAGCGTATCTACTTTCTCGAACACTTTGCTATTGTTTCTCCTCTATACTTGTGTGATTTGGATACAACTAACACGGACTGACGCTGTTTTCAACAGAATTACCTTGGTGTCTTGTTTTTGTGCAGAAAATGAACTATCAGGAAAAATCCCGGAAAATATGCCAAAAAATATATTTCACCAGAAGATCCACGGAGCCAGAAGAAGAGATGGGGGGAGGCCTGGGGCGCCCAGACCCACCCCAGGCGCGGGCCCACAACTAGCCACGCCTAGAGGGGTGCAGCCTCCCCAGGCACCTCCTCGGCCTCCCTCTACGCCTATAAGTTGCCTTTTGACCTAAAACCCGAGGGGGGTTCGATAGTTTTCCTTTCCGCTCCGCCGCTGCCACCAGAAACCAAGATTCGGATCCAGAAACTATGTTTTGGCACCCTGCCGGGACGGGGAATTTGGAGAGGATCATCGCCATCGTCATCACCAACGCATCTCCATCAACCACCGATGTTTCCCTCATCCATGAGTGAGTAATCCCCCGTTGTAGGCTTGGGTATGGTAGGGATTGGATGAGTTCTATCAGGCAATCGAATAAGATCTGTTAGGGCATAGTGTCTAGTATCTCTATTAGTTCTATTTGACTTTGTTGCAACTTGTTGTGCTTAATGCTTGTCATTAGGGCCCAAGTGCCATGATCTTAGATCTTAACTTATTATTGAATCATTATGATAGTATTGTTTGTGATCTTATCTGCAAGTTGTATACACATATCATTGTCCGGATCCAAAGGCCCCAAAGTGACAATAATTGGGACAATCGGAGGGGATGAATGTGGTGTGAGGATCACATGTGTTCACAGAGTGTTAATGCTTTGATCCAGTGCTTTATTAAAAGGAGCACCTTAATTGCTAGTAGTTCCCTAGAGGCCCCGCTGCCACGGGCTGGTTGGACAGAAGATGTTGTGCAAGTTCTCATTGCGAGCACGTATGACTATATTTGGAGCACATGCTTAGGATTTTTTAGTACTTGGATGCTTGTTATTATTTATCTGCAATGCCCTAGATCTTGAAATTACATGTTTAGACTCGTTCATGCAACGCCCGTCCATATATCCCTATGCCTACCACACTCGAATCCTACTGTTACCGTTACTGTTACTATTGCTCCTGTTTCACTGTTGATGTTGTTGTTGCTTTGATGTTGCTAGTGATAAACTTCTATGATCAAGAACTATTTCCAGGTGCAGCTGAACTGACAACTCAGTTGTTAAGGCTTGCAAGTATTCTTTGACTCCCCTTGTGTCAAATCAATAAATTGGGTAATACTACCCGTGAAGACTGTTGCGATCCCCTATACTTGTGGGTCATCAATCATGCCTAGAGATTGCTGGATTGGAAGGTATCCAGCCGTGCGTAGCTATGTTTTTTGTGGCTATTTGATTTCAATGGAAGCATTGTGAAACTTTGTTGTCTGTTACCATCATGTGTCAGTCTTTGACGATCCATGATGAAGTCAGATGCGGAGAATGTTAGGAAAGCAGGAACTTGAGGGCAGCGATGGTGATTTGAGTCTTTTTGGCGACAAGGAACTGGCTACGTGATCTGTGATTTGCAGTAGCGACTGTTTGTAGGGACGAAAATACAGGAGGAGTTCATAGCCTTACCATGCAGGATGAAAATCCAAGGTCTGATCTTAATTGGTTGTGTCTGGCAATGTCCTTGTTGAAGGCATTGTTTTGTGAGTGAGGACCTTCTATAGGGTGAAAACCTATGATTTTTTATCAGCGACGACGATGCTTGTGCACCGTTTCCTTCTTGAAAGCGTCTCTATTGGAGTGGTTGAACTATTGGTGTTGTTCTGGTGGTATTAGTGTGGTTGCTATGAGGAATTGTTCATTGTAGCGGGACTTTTCTTTTTTGTAATTCTTTTTAATTTTTCCTGGGCTGTGTGCATCCGTAAGGCCGCTAGGGTATGCGTTGTTACAGAGGTTGGGTGTAATTGGTATCTCTGTGATATTAATATATGCTCTTTGTCAAAAAATGAATAGAATCAAAAAAAAATTATGAGATAGGGAGAAATCACATTGTTCATGAGGCACTGGAATATTGCAGGTTCATTGGTGATACCAAATGGCATGACTTTGAACTGAAAATTCCCATGGTGACTTTTGAATGTAGTTTTTGATTCATCTAGCTTGGAGAAAGTACTTTGTGCCACCCAATTCATCGAATAGTTCATCAAACTATTGTCAAGGGAAATTTGTTTTTAGTAGTTACCAATTTGAGCCTTCTATAATCCACACAAATTCTCCACATATTGTCTTTCTTATTGTCTAAAAGCACAGGTAAATCAAAGGGGTTGATGCTTAGAGTGACCAGCCCATTGGTCCTACAAATCATTAGCCTTTTCCCATTCTAGTAATTCTTTTGTAGTGACAAGTAACAACTCTGATAGAGTAGGACTAGGTAACATACCCTCCGAGGTAACCATTTGTTTGTTATGCTCAAATGAAATTTTCTTTCCCACCCAATCAAAAACCCATTGGATTGTGTAACTCCAAGTAAGCCATGCACAATACACCATCATATCGACCAATTTTTAAGACTTCTAATTATGAACATAAGTACTTCCTTGACACCACCAAGTTGCGACTGAGATTTCTTTAGTCCACTGCATCATATCACCATTTTCAATTATGACATTCGTAGGAGAAACTGATGTTATAGCTAATTGAAGCTTATTGACCATGTCACTGTGACTAAAACTATGAGAGCTCCCCGAGTCAATTAAGAAAAGCATCAGTTGATTATCCATGAGAGTTCTCGGTTGAATTGTATGATGGTTAGTTGTCCCTCATAAGGCATGTATTGACATGAACATACTATCTGACACAAACCCTTGTTCCAACTCAGTGATAGCATCGAGCATAGATTTAGATAACACCTAGGAATCATCAGTGGTAGTCATAACTTGCAATTGAGCAGGTGTTGCTGCAGCACATTTTAAGACCATATATAAATTTGTCGCCATATTTGAAACACAACCTATTGTTGTGTATGTACTCCTTCGATTGCTAAGCTGTCCACAATCCTCCAGCTGTACCAGGTAACTTTCCCTCCCTTTTGTACCCTACAACTTAAACTGAACGAGCAACAGTGTTTTTAGCTGCATGTTTCATCTGCCTTTCTAGGCACTGCTTCATGAATAACTGCATAAGTTGTTGCCAGAGATATACTATAGATGGTAGCTGTGATTCAACAGGCCCTTGTAGTCCTAAATGAATTAACTTACTAGCACCATGCCACCAATAGATGGATCATTAACCTGATGTTATAGACAAACCGGTCGAATTACTTCTTGTACTCTTTCACTGTACCCATCTGACGTAACTGCAACAATTTCCTCATCTTGTCTTTGTTTTAAACCTCTAATAGGAGGAAAGGCTCCTACTGTTTCCCAGCCATGCCATACATTGTCAGCTATAAGATTGATACGATGTGTCGCGTTATCTGTCAGGTTCATGGATGCAGCTGATACCTTATGCCCTCACGAAGACTCACGCACAACACACTCACATCTAGCTCGATTACGCTTTTCTACTTCCATCAGCAGTAGTGCCTCTTCTTCAATCAACTGAATATTTGGTGGGCGCCTTGGTACATCGTCAGTCTTGACACTACGACTCAGTAAAAAACAAGCACACGAGGCTCTCGCAATACTCGCCGTTCAGTGTTACTACCGCCACACGTCATGACCCTATGAATCCACGTAGTGGCCTCTCATCCGGTTAAGCCAACATGGTTTACCAGAGGCTACCTTCACGATCAGATTATCAGTTGAGATAAACAAGTTGTTCTAGAAAATATGTCCCAATATTGCAAAAGATAATTCAATTAGTTCGAAAACAACACCCTTGTAGCAAGGTCATTCTTTGTGTCTGCGGTTTGGAACGAAGCAGTATTTTTCAGTTTTTCCGTACATCCAAATATTTAAAAAAAATTGAGGGCTGAAATTTAGCCAATTTCGTTATCACATTTCTCAAGGCGGTGTGTTTAAAACTAGATACCATATTTATATGTTCTGAATGATGCTTATTATGTTATCTTTAGAGATGCATTTTGGCTCCCGTGTATGTCTGACTCCGGGACATCGACGAATCCACTACTCACTCAAGACTCCTCTACTGTTCTCTCCTCTCTTTCTCCTCATCAAAGTCCAGTCACAAGTCACACCGCTCTCTGACAACGGACTTGTATTTATAGAGTCAAGTTGGTGGGGTTTTGGAACAATTTGAACACCGAGGGAGGTGGGGTGAAAACGTTAGCTGGTTGGCTTCAAACGAACGAATCAACTCAATCAAGCTTCATCAGTTGTGGAATGGAGGTCGTTCGATCGTCGTCTTTCCTCTGCTTTCCTGCTGTTATTTACGGCTTCAAGACAAAAAAAAAATCGACACTTTGACATGACCGTGTCTATTTTTTGCAACTCATTGGTAACAAATGCATTTACTCCAGTAAACATAGAATCCAACTCGATCAATTAAAGACAAATGTGTTTCCACAATAAAGGTTACACTATTACAGCTTCTGTTTTACACAATCAAGTCGGCCATGAAAAAACACCAACTTCTCTCGCCATGCTAACTAGTAACAGGTAACTGAAATTCATCAAGAATGATTCATCACTTGTCATCATTTCTTCACCTAGCTGCCATGCATTTTGACTGAGCTACGAGACTTATATATCGATTTCCTATATGACACATTGACCAAAAAAAATGGAGCCAAACCGTTCAGAGGCTTATATATCGATTTCCTATATGACACATTGACTTGGCATTCCAGACCTGTGTCTACAAGCAAAATATCATGTATAACTACCATTACACAATGCACCCTAATTACTAACTATACCTTCATAGAAAACTGGATCAGACAAGCACCATAATTGTTCAAGCTTCCCTGCTACACACATCTAGTAGAGGAACTACACAAAGTAAATGCAACCCTAAAACAAGACGAAAATAGTCAACTTCATAAACTAGATAGCTCAGCATTTCTGGAGCGCGGCGTGGTGGCTCCCGGGCTACACGGAGCTCGGTTTTTCAAACTACAATTTTTTTTTGAATTTAAAGTTTTCAAAATATTCTAAAATAAATACTTGGTGGTATCCTATAATGGAATCTACCAGTGTGTAAAATTTCAGACCAAAATACTTTGTATTTTAGGCTCAGAAAAATGATAAATTCAGTTTTTGGCGCTGGTGAACAGTGTTAAGCAGTAGATAAAGTTGGGATTTTGTCTTTTTTGGTGAGCCCAAAATACATAGTATTTCGAGCTAAAAATCTACACTAGTATATTTCATGATTGGCTACATGCTGATATTTTTTTCAGAATTTTTTGACACACTTCAAAGTGAGCTTTGGAAGAAAACCAAAAGGGCTCCCTGGAGCCCAGCCCAGCTCGGCTTATTCGAGAATTTCTGCTGTTATTTCAAGCCAACACCAGCATATGACCCTCATTATAAATCCAAGCACCATAATTATTAAGGCTTCCCTGCTACACACATCTAGTAGAGGAACTACAAAATAAATGCAACCGTAAAACAGGAGGAAATAGTCGACCTCATAAACCTATTCCTCCAAATGAGCAAGAACATCAGATCACCATCTGCACAACCACACATACCAAACCACCAGGATTGGAGAGAGTGGGATTACCTCGATGCCATACATCCTGGACACCTCATGCTAGAGAAAGCCCTCATCGTCCAGCACCAACGAGCAGGACGACAAGCGTCCTCTCCGACGACACCACAAGCATGCCACATCCACCGCTGCAGAACTTGTCCGACAGATGATGCAAGCCACGAAAGCCTTTCCTGCCAAATCGAGTCGGAAATCGGTCACTTTCATATCATTTCAGTAATACAAAGACATGAGGAAATTGGATAGCAAACATGGCAGCAATCCATACAAATGATACAAATATAACTTACAAACAATAACCAATAAGGTAAATATAAAAGCATCAAATATGCATTTAGTGGCAATCTACTGTAGAACAATAGTAGATGATCAACAAAATGGCAGGACGTGCCCTACAATATATGCTTACTATTAAATGGCAGACTTGTGAATTTTATTAATGCCTAAATTAAGTTCAAACGACCAAGTTCAGTTGCAAGTAAACGCCTGTTATACACAAACAGAAGGCAAAGATCATTTTATAAAACCCATCACCATACACAGCTAGCCCACAAGGGTGAGATGACCTTTCCGAGACACATACACACCAAAAAAAAGTAATTCCACGTGAAGGATTATGATTCTTACAAACTACAGCAAGACACTGAAGCATCACTTGTCTTACCCCATAAGAAAATGAGATCATCACTATTGACGGGGCAGCAAGGAACAGGCAGAGGGCACCGACAAAAAGCCTTTACAACATCGGTGTAGGAAAACTTTGAGAACGCGTTGGCAAAATACAAGGTGTATGATAAAATAAGAGACCTGAAGCAATAAAATTTGGCACGCCCAAATAGGCCTCTAAGCAAAGCAAGTAACCAACTCTATGAGAATGCAAAACTTAGCAAGCTACTTCAGTTAAGCCAATGAAATAATCAACCAAAATCAGGTCCTGAAAAACAAATAGCAGATGATTAACTTTGTGGACAAGAAATACAGAGCATATGAAAAGAATATACAGGGCAATTCCATACCAGGTTCTAACCTTATATATGTTGCTGATGTACTACACATTAAACATGTTAAATCAATAAATAGACACCCATATTGGATTGGGATATGGTGAACTACTCCAAGCAAATCTCTCATCCATTAGGTGCTCTGCAAAAAACAGATCCATCTCATAGTAACATAGTAACGGATTACAAGCTGGCTTTACTCAACTACTCTCTATGAGAATGCAATGCTTAGCGAGCTACTAAGCATTATCTACAAGCTAAAAGGATATGACATAGTAACAGATGCCCCATATGGGGGTCCATGCATTGAGTGAATAAGTACAGTACATTTCACATATTATGCAAGTCGTCCACAGAAATATTCTTAGGACCATGGTTATTATTCAAAGAGTATGGTTAAGTATTTGAACCATGGTTATTATTTAAAGAGTGGTTGAGTATTTGACAACTAGAGTCAATGACAAGTGTGAGATGCATTAGTCTTTTTGGAGTGGAAGAAGACAAAAACAAAGTGTCGATCTGATGAAATATGTGAGCAAGGGAAATAGCCAACCTGTGGGATGCAACTTGCATCCAGCTCAAAGTTAATATTTGAGACTGGAGTCATGTCAGCGACTGCGCTGATTTAACCTCTCACTCTCATCGTTGCACTCCTGAATTATATACCAACAGAACTGATAGTTAGCATACCACAATGTACGTATTTTCAGCAGAAAATATCCAAAGTAATTCACAGTGTAAACTGCTCCTGCATAACACGGATTTAAAGCGGAGATCGTATTTAGAAACTTTACATATTGTTACATGGTCTGCAGAATGTACACACAGCCATGTGCAAAAAGGTTAATAGGTGGAAAGAAAAAGGTCCAGATAACTAGAGAAGGTGCCTTTTTTTAATTCATGAAACACAGCCATGGTCACACAATTGTATACATTAAACTGCTACAGAATACAGCAAAGGAATCGCCACAAAGTAGCTACCTCCTATAGTCCTATTGGTTGATCCCTTAGCAACGCAGCAAAATGACTCAGTGCCTAAACCTAACAGCTATGTCCAACACTAAATTAGGTTCCAGTTTCCAATCGTCTGTGGCTGTGGCACTACTATTTAAACACGGCGAATCAATACATAGACACTAATACCGGATCATGACATGATGAGCTACACGCCAAACCAAGAACTAATCCATTACATGCTTTGCAAAAGAAAAATGCATCTCACCAACAGAATTCATTAATGTTTCATTGCATCTTGAAATTGAGATAAGAACTAACTAGCAGATCACACACAGAACAGTCTACAAACAGACTTAGAAATAACAACAAACCAGAGATCAACTTCTTAGAAGTTAAAACCTATCAACTAAATAGTCATCATCACTGCGAACAAATAAGAACTTACAGTTAAGAGAGAAAAAACATTAACTGCTTCAAGTAGCAACAGGTATGACCTCCGTGGCCTATAACACTTGCATGTCCAGGCAACAATAAGCAAATGAAGGCAACATTTGATCCAGGTGCAACAGATTTATGCAACAACAGACAAAATAAATCAGCTACAACCAAGCAATTCATTATTCATTAGAGCACGTTCAGCTAGTAACTATAAACATATGTGGGCATTCTACTCTTATTATCATGGCAATTTATTCTGCAATCAAAGTAGATCTAGTTGACTAGTGCAAAGCATGGATCTATAAATATGGCTGCCACAAGATATCTTCAACAGCCAAATACACGAAGTAAAAAAAACTGCACTAAGCAAATCCTTAGAGCACATACTAGTAACACAAACATATTTGTGCATTCTACTTTTATGTCATTACGGATCAAATGTTCATCATGGCAATTTAACCTGCAGCATATTGGATGTAGTCCAAAGCACAAATCTATCTATAATATGACTAGCACAAGATTTCCTCAACAACTTCACTCTTCTAGGATAATCCCAAGACAACACCCTCTCACAAAAAATGATATGGTCAGAATCAAAATCATGGTTTTTAAGGCGACTTAAGGCGCTGGGGGGGGCTCAACGCCTAGGCGCTCAAAGCGCGAAGCGAGCCGACGCCTTAGTCCATTTTAAACAATTAAGGCAGAACAAATATGGCAGCCAGTTTTAGACATAAATACCTTGAATTGCCTTGTTGTTGAGCCCGGGTAGCATCCATATCTCCCGTCCTTTTTCCCATTTCTATCTTCCACAAAAGAAATCTGCAAAACGTCAACATATATGGTTACAACATGACTTAACAGACCACAGTTGGTAAAAAAACAGAGAATAAATTAGAGTATAAGTGCAAAACAAGATGACAAACATGAGTGCGTTACATATTACATAACCAGTCCATCCAATGCAATGCAAGTCCAGAACATAAATAGTTCTTGCTAGTACAATCACAACATAAATTAGGTTCACAACAAACAACATAAACTAGGTTCTGATCAACAGCTTCTTCAACTGTTTTCTAAGCATATTTCAGTGCATAATCATTTGCATTTGAGGCTTTATTGATCCAATTATGTAACTGAAATGCTAGAAAATAGGCAATGTTGATTATATGATCCACTTTACAGCCCAGTTGCCATATTTGCAGGAAAGGTGCACAAAGGCACCTAAAACCCAGGGCAGTGCAAACATATTCCAGAGGCAGGACATACACTGTGCCAAGCCTCAATACAGCAGCACTAAGCACACAGGCAGTACAAGGCTGGAGAACCAACAGTGCTTTGCCAGTGTAGTTGCTGACCAAGCCCAGGGCAAATCTGAGCAAAAGGCTACTGGAGCAGTGCAAGCTATCCTCAAAGGGCAGAGCAAACCATTGCAACTCAAAGCATTACAGTCAGCAAGGCAATACAAAGCTCCTGGCATAGGGAGATCCAAGCTGGTGTAGCACCAGAACTGCTCAGTGCAAAGCTTCTGCCAACAGTGCATTCCATTAGTCAAGGCAGAGCACAGCCAGTTCAAAGCCTAGACCAGGGCAGTGTCAGTGCAAAGCCAGCACACGAGCAGAGCAAGGCCAGTGCAGAGCAGCGCTAAGGCAGAGCAAGCTCAGTGCCAAGGCAGACCAAGGCCAGTGCAAGACCAAGCCAGGGCAGAAGCAGCGCCAAGGCAGAGCGAGCAGTGCAAGCCAACAGGCCAGGCAGCACAGAACCAGTGCAAAGCCAGTGCACTGCAAGCCAAGGCTGTGCACTGCGATCCAGCGCTTTGCACTGCAACCCCTGCGCAGTTCATCAGTTTGGAAGAGGCAGAGCAGAGGGACCATCTTGGGAAAGAAGAAGAAAAGGCTAAGGACCAAAGAGCAAAAAGGGGCAGTGCACGCGCACTAGAAAAGCAGCAGTGCACACACGCAAGAAAGGACACACGGTGGACGGTTGGGACCAGGGTGGTGCACGCAAGGCGTGTGAGGCAGAGCACCGCAGGAGGCGGAGCCCTGTCTCTCTCTCCTTCTTCCTGGCGATCATCTCTTCCGCGAGTTCTTCTTCCTGGCGCCTGGATCTGGAGCAGCTTCTCTGGGGCTCTTCTTCCTCGACAAGCTCTTCTTCCCTCTCCTCTGTAATCTCTTGCTGCTCTCTCCCTCTCCTCTCTGTATCTGATCTTCTGTTCGGCTAGAACCTGTTCTGAATTGAAGTTGTAATCTGAACCTCTGTATCTCCTGCTGTGAAATAACCTGAGTATAAGTGTGATTGTGTGTTAATCTATCTTCCTGCCCTTTGCTGCAACGAATTACTGTCTGTGTGCTCGACTCTGCCTTCTCCTTCCTCTGTTTGCTGTCGAATACTGCATGTCCCTCTATTCTGCACTGCTTGTTCTTCTTCTACTTCTGTCTGTGTTTCTCTGTTCTGAGCGCATACTGCTTAGTGTTCTAGGAAGTACTGTCTAGATTTCTGTCGGTCTCTCTCTCTCTTCCTCTCCACTCTGTCCTTACTCTGATCTATCTAAAAATTGCTCTGTGTGTGCGATAGTACTGCTCTGATTCTAGATATTCTGCCTCTTCTAGTAAATTGCACTGCCTGTTTCAGTAGTTTCTGTCTTCTTATACCCTTTGTTGTGTAGTTGTTGTGTGATCATTCTCTCCTTCTACCCCTGTTTCTCCTTGATCCCTGCCTTGTTTCTTCATTGTTCTGTTTATTTTTATTTACTGCTTAATAATCTCCAAAACAATTTTGCTTGCTAAGTTGTGTGGCCCCAAACCTATTTAGCTTGATCCCTGTGGAAAGAACACGACAACACTCTATACTATTAAAACCTTCATATCAGGTTCCACACAACACAATCAAATCATAAGCAAGGCTGGGCCAGTCTCAATGAAACAAAGCCATCATCGAACTCATCAATGGTAGCATTTGTGTTGTCTCCATCTTGATCAGCACTAGTTGGATCTTCATCATCATCGGTCACATCAGCAACATCTTGAAGAAAGTCTGAATCATTATCCTCTCCATTGGGGATACTTGAGTGTTGTTCTTGGTCATCCTCTTCAATGTCTTCAATCTCTTCATCAACATCATGAATAAATGTTGGTGAAGGAGCAGACCTTTTGCGCTGCGCCAAGGGAGGAGAGGCCCAGATGCTTGGCCAGAGAGGGGGGGTGGAGGAGGAGCAGATCTGGAGGAGGAGGTGTTGTTCGCCTGAGAGGAGAGAGCTCCTCTCTCTCTCTCTGAATCAAATTGGTGCCCTAGGTCTGTTCCCCTCTCTTTTCTCTCTCTTTAGTCCCCCAAGTTCCCTCCAATTTCGGCCCAATTTCTGTTATGCCGCCCGCCAGGCCTGTTTCCCGCTCGCCCCTGCCCAAGGCGTCCAGAACCAGGCAAAGCGTCCAGTTTCCCGCATTGTCGAAGCCTTTGGACGCCTTAGACAGAATCCTAAGGCGAGCTTGACGCTCTGCAGTCCTGGGGCGCTGCGACGCTTAGGCGACGCCTTGGCGACACCTTAAAAACCATGATCAAAATTGTAGGGGATTTTGAGTACTTTGGTATGTCGTCGGGGACAGAGATGAAGCTATTAATACATAAAATAAGATGACATGATCAGAAACGTATAATGAAGTACAACCCATGACTAACCACCACCCCCCCCCCCCCCCCCCCCCCCCCCACACACACACACACACGACAACAAATATCAATCATCTATGCAACCAGAACAGGTTCATAGAGCATGACAGAGTAGGTAGTGAACATGGACAACAGTAGAAGAGCTATCTTATATCTATATGCACATGGAAGCTATAATGTAAAACTGCATCGCATATCAGAGTACGTGCAGTAGCATTTTACTCCAAAATGTGCTGAACATGACAGTGCACATTCGGAAACAGTCATATCTATGCACCTACATACATGGATGGTAATCTGGAACACCAATGTAAAGCTTTAAAACATGACAACTAATAGGCTAATACTATTATTCAAGAGCACACGTTGAAATAATGTGATCCATATATACATAGGTTTCTGCAAGATCTTGGGCATGTTTGCGTCATACCTGTGGTGCGGACGAGGCAGACCTTGCCGCCCCTGGCTCCGAGGCTGAAGTTGTGTCCTCCTCGCTGGCCTTGCAGAGGCCCTTGGAGCAGAACGGAGCTGCAGCTCCTGCTCGACCCCGGAAACAGCAGCCCGGGCAGGCGACCGGCGTCAGTTCCTCCGCGCCTCCCTGCCTGCGCCGCCGCAACCTTCTACCGCCCTCCCGCAGGCCGCGGTCACCGGACGTCCCCAAGAGCCACCGTGTCGCCGTCTTGCTCCTCCCCGCAGAAACAAGGATCACCCTTGGAGCTCCGCGCATCCCGTGCCCTTAGCTCGCTCTCCGTGACTCGGCCGGCCACCACAGAGACGAGCGCCAGCATGGCGGGTGGGCGGGCGGCCGGCCGGCCGGCCGGCGTGGGTCCTCTCGCCCCTCCCTCGTGTCTGCTGGTCCGCGAAGAACGCGGAGGGGAGACGGAGGAGGGACACCTGGCCACTGGCACTGCTGGTCAGGGTAGCATGCGTGGCCGGCGGCAAGGACTTGGCGGCACTGCTGGATCGGGTTCGGTGTTCGTGGGGAATCGCGCGCGCACGTGGTGGGGGAAGGGAGGGCGGTGGTTGCAGGACGGAGGAGGGAAGGTGGCCGGAGAAGCTCTTGGTGGGGGAGGTTGCCGGCGAGCCTTGACAGAGGAGATCGAGGGGGGGCTCGAGGGGCTCGGGCGTGGGAGGCGCGCGGGACAGAAAGGGGCAGGGGAGGAGAAAATGACAATGAACTACTCCCTCCCACGGGAAATCCATTTTGGCTCACGGCTGATCCATTATAAGAAAACATATTTTAAAATGTCAAAAAAATTGATATGTTTGTCTATAAATTTTTGGAATGAAAAATATTTTATATGTCATGTATAAAAAAGATAAAAATATTATGATTATTTATAGGACATTTTTGTCCTTTTTGCACGAGACACTAGAATGTTATTTTGTCTCAAAAACTTGTGAAGGAACATAAAATGTTCGGATGTATATATAGACAATTGTTTTTGAATTTTTTGACATTTAAAAATATATTTTCTTATAATAGTTGCAAATGCACTCGTGAGCCGAATAGCCACCTCCTTCCTTCCTCCCACCGATATTAGTTGACTCAAATTTATCTAAATACAGACGTATCTATCACTAAAACTTGATAGATATATTCGTATTTAGAAGAATCTAATCAACTAATATGGGTCGAAGAGAGTACCACATTTGTGCCACTCTTCTCAAAAAACTACCATCTTAGAGTTTTTTTACATAAAAACCACTATTATGGTAGGGATGTGACATAAAACTCTAACTTGATACATTTAGTCGTTTAACAACCTTCCTGGCAAGTAGGTCGCGTTATCAATGCTGACGTGACATGGACTTGACGGAGAGAGCCAACGGCCGTAAGGGTGAGGGCGCGCAATGAGAACGGACGTTAGAGCAGCCTCTGTCCCCTCGTCGCTCAGTGGAGAGTGGCATATTTCAGTTACTTTGTCGCTCCCGCAATAGCAATGGCGAGTGGAGGCGGCGGGACGCTAGACAGCGAGGAGGAGGTCGTAGTGGAAGCGGCGGTGGTCGTTTCGTGCGGCGGGTGCTCTTCGGCCCCGAATTCAATAAGAGGGGCATCGACACTACTAGGGAAAAGCCTATAGAAGACATGCTTATAGGAGGCGTATCCCTAAAACATGCGGCTCCACTAAATACACGAGGCGCTTGTCTAAACGGTGCGCCTCTTGTATATTATTACTTGAGGCGTATGTCTAAACGGTGTGTATCCTATATCGTATGTACGGACCAGATCTGGCTGCCCCCACTTACTCGAGGCACATCGTCTCCATATGCGCCTCGCGTAGTTCAAATACTTGAGGCGCATATGGGGCAGATGCGCCTCGAGTAAGTTGTGTGGCCCAGTTGTGGTAAGTTGTGTGGGGCCAGTCGCGTAGTTCAATGACTCCGGTTAATTTCACGCAGTGGTTTAGACTATTTTTTATAGTTCATATTAATCTTAGACTATTTTATTGTTTCTATTTGTTTTTTTAGTCCCAAAAAAAGTGGCCACCAGCAGGATTCAAACCTAGGTGTCAAGGGACTGGGTGTCTAGCCACTGAGCTAGTAAATATTTTGTGATGAACATTGCATGTGTAGTCTATTTGACTAGGGCATGGAGAGTTATACGAGTCGCATGTTGATGAATGCGACTCGCGTAAGTTTGCCCCATCGACCCAAGGTCAGCGCGCATCGACTTCGATCTTGTTCCCCTTTCTTTCTCTCTTCTCGCAAGCTCCTGCTCGTTGGTGCTCGTCACCGTCCGATTAACGAAGGAGGAGCCAGAAGAAGGTTCTCCCGCCCGCCGCTTCTCTGTATCGAAGAAGAAGGAGGGTTCGCCTGCCCGCCGCTTCTCTGCATTGAAGGAGGAGCCATCCATCGCCAAACCGTGCACGCCGTCGAGTCCGCGCGCAGGTGAGCCGCCCCTCTCCCTCCCCTGCTAGTTTCGGTTTAGGATTTGGTTTAGTTTAGGTTGAATTTCTAGTGAGAATTTGGTTTAGTTTAGGTTGAATTGCATGTGAATTTCAGAGACGCTCCTATCTTGCATCTTAGAAAATGGATGGGGGCAATAGAAAATCCTTAGATCGTTTTTTTACATTGCTGACTTGTTGAGTCAAGTTATTTTTGTGGCAGGTTGTGTAGTTTAGAATCACATTTACTATTAGGCTTTGCATTGTGTATGCATGTCTTGAATACTGCTATATGTAAAACATTCCTACATGATAATATGATAGTTTATTTATGCTTTGAGTTGTCTCTCTAGTAACTAACTTCCCCTATAAAGTTTACATATACAAACATAGTTGGTTCTGAACATGAAAAGCTTTCAATATTTGATCAAATAAGGTTCTCAACTTCTCACATACACAAAATTTGATCATTGCAATTACATATATCATTATATCAAGCTAGATCTAAGGGAAAAAATATGGCTCCGGTTATGAAATCTCTGGATCGGATCCTAAACTGAAAATTTTACTTACTTTGTACATTGTGAATTGTTAGTTTTTCCTAAGCTAGATCTATGAGTTCTGAAATCCCTAACCTACATGTGAATTGTTATTTTTTCCTTACTAGTACTTCTTCCACAACCATCATAGTACTTTGTACAATGAAATTCATAATGCCATATAGATTTACCAGAATGAACCTAGAAGCTCGCTTTAATGTTATTTTATATTAAAAATGGCAACTATGATGGGTATCATAAACTCTTAATATTATACCACTGATGATGGACAAAACATATATGATGAGCATATAGATTTGGTATTTAACATGTATGTGCAAAACATGGACAACCTAGTTGCATGCATCAAATGTATGATACTCCATAACATGGACAAACTAGTTGCATGCATCAAATCTGTGTTATTTTTTTACTTGTGTTTCTTATGCATCCATCATAGTATAATGGTTACTATATGACCTTCTATATTTAGCAGAGTAAAACCTTCTATAGTTACCTCATTTTATGGATTTTTATGTAAATAGGTAACTTCCACAATAATATGTTCATACATGGAAGATATTCAAATATGAATACAAATATTCCAAGCAAAGTTCCTATGATTTTGTATGAAATCCATGCTTTCAAAAGCTGCTCTTGTAGATGATTCCAGTAGCAAATAATG
This sequence comes from Avena longiglumis, assembly GCA_030063025.1. Lineage (NCBI taxonomy): Eukaryota > Viridiplantae > Streptophyta > Magnoliopsida > Poales > Poaceae > Avena > Avena longiglumis. Next base: position 107,298,727 of record CP125979.1, read on the forward strand.
CTTACTGGGCTACCACTCTACACACTCCAATCATGAATAAGTGAATCATTTTATGAAATACAAACATTTCCTAAAAAGAATAATGATTGTGTTTCTTAAGTCTCTGTTTGTGTTTTTCTTGATGTTTGCAGACATGGATGTCGATATTGCGCAAAATGTCGATGTCATCGACATTAGTTCTGATGTTGAAGCGGCTGCCCGTGAAGCTGCGGCTGCTATGCGGCGCACTCTCCGTGAAGCTGCGGCTTCTAGGAAGCGCGCTGGTGCTAGCAAGCGTGCTGCTGCTAAGAAACGCGCTGCTGCTAAGCGGCGTGATGCTGCTCATGAAGATAGAGCTATTGCCATTCGAGGTAATCTTCTATGTACATGTCTCTTACATGCTAAGTATGTATCTTCTATGTATATGTCTCTTACATGCTAAGTATATATGTCTCTTCTATGTATATGTCTCTTACACGCTAATTATATATGTCTCTTCTATGTATATGTCTTTTACATGCTAAGTATGTGTCTCTTACATGTAGGCCCGAGAGTAAAGGCAATGAGATTCAAATTTGATAAATGTTGTGTGTTTGCGAACCGTGTGTCTTTGGACAGTTCACAAGTTGACTTTCTGAAGGAGGTAGCTCGTGAGAGATCAACAAGAAAAATCTATGTTTGCACTATTCAGGATATACACATAGAGAGGCGATGCGCAAAATGGTATGCATTTCTGTCAATCACGCCTCCATTTCTGTGCACACAAGACACATCTATGTTTATTGCTTTCATGCCTCGATCACCTCTATTTCTATGAATTAATGTTCCTTTTGTTGATTTTATGCAGTACTTTGCAAGGAAGACCAAGATGAAAGAGGGTGAAGAAGACCAAGATTAAAGAGGGTGACGTTTTCCTATTCTGGTTCCATGGGTGCTCGGAGAACGGTCTCAAGCTGATCCTTTAAAGGGCCGAGTAGCTATGTAGTGAACTTTCTGTAGTCAGACATGTAATGAACTTCAAGTTGTACTATCTGGTTGCTTTTGATATCATGTGTAGTGAACTTCAAGTTCTTATGGATAGTTTGGAGAATATATATATATAAGACTTTCTTATGTATTAGTGTTGGTATAATAACTATGTATTCTGTGATGTGTATTCTGGACTGTATAATAACTGTGTATTGTGTATTCTTGACCGTATTGTGGTTCTATAAAATTTAAATTTCAAAATTGCTATTTGAGGCGCATATGTATACTTATGTGAGTCGCATTATGGAGGTGCCTTGTATAAGCTATATAAGATACATATGCAAGTCGCATTATTGATATGCGACTCACGTATGTAGCTTATACAAGGCGCATCCAAGATGCACTCGCATAAGAAATACGGATCCAAGCAAAATACCAGGACACTTGTCGGTTCATTATGAGGTGCTTTTGGTTACGCTATTATATCATGTATATTTTAGATTTCTCATACACATTAAATTATTGTGCTGAAACTATGTCCTCGAATATCTTTCCAGTTGGATTATATTAAAATAAGTTAAACGTTTTCAAAATAATGTCACATTGAATTATTTAGTGGAAACTATATCCTTCCATATCTTATCTTTTGGATTATATTAGTGAATAAATGTTCCTTGCATTAATCATATCTATTTTTCATACGCATATAGATCATATACATAAATGTTCATATATCCGTGCGTTAAAAATAAGTTGTGAGTTCTAGAAAGATCTAATATTAAATGAAATGATCATATATATTTGAAACATCAATAGTTTCTTCAATAAATGCTTGCGATCACATTTATTTCTTACATGGAAAATATTTCCATCCATATCCTTTTCTTGGATTGATCCCTAAATAAATGACTCTTATCATGTCATACATATATTGACACTAACCCCCCTCAAGTATGAATTGGGGCACTTAACCCTCTAAGTATCAAATACCAGGCAAATGACCCCCTTCATAGCTGATGGCAGTTTTGCTAGCTGTTTTGGTCCACGTGAGAGTGGTTTTTGCCATGGTGGAGATTAGTGTTAATTATGATTATTCTTGCTCACAGTCACGAGTTCCGTCGTTCGAGGTCATGGGCGGACATGGCGATTTCCCCCACCGCCCGGACAACAGTGGCCCATACATCCGTCCATTCAAAACTTCCACCCGGCCAGCCTGCTTGTTCCAGCATGGATCCTGCCACCTGACACCCCCGCTCCTCCCTTCCCTCGCCACTGGCACAGTCCGACGCTGCTCGTGGACACCGTGAGGGCCACCGTCATGGACTCGGAATGCCCGCCATAGAATTGTTGCAGCTACGCAAACAGAGCACTAATGCTCGCGCTCAGGCTCGTACACCGGCTCCATGCTCACGCTCATGCTTGTACACCAGCACCATGGTCGCACTCTTGATGTACCTGCCCGTTCTACACGAGGTGGTCACCGTGGAGTTCGACGAGGTGGAAGGGGAGGTGCATGTGCCTGAGATCCCGCCGATAGCGCCGGAGTCGATGTCGTGCCCGAAAGGGGAGGTGCACGTGCCCGAGCTCCCGCCGATAATGCCGAGAGTCGATGCCGTACCTGGATGGGAGATGCACATGCTCGAGCTCCCGCCGATAGCGGCGGAGTCGATGTTGTGCCAGGGTGACTGCTATATGGACGCCATGAGCATCGTCGCGAACACTGCAGACGAGCTCAAGTCGGGGCACCTAGGGGCCACGTCCTCGCGCATCCGGCCGTGACGCACCCACCGTGTATGTGTCTAGAGGGTCACAGTACAAGTACCTTTTAGCATATGTCAATTCGATTTGATTTTACATGTATGATTTGATTCTTCCCATCAAGATGAAAAGGTGCGATCGTGATATTAGCATACTCAGTTCTTCCATTTAGTATGGAACGACGTCCTCATGGTTTTGTATGCGCATATCCACGACGACCAACACCAGCGCATCGCCTCGCTTTCCAGTATTTGGTTACCTGCCCCTCGTTCATGGCTGTGACGAACCAATTGATGAGACAAAGCGTGTCTGCTGCTCTGTGCAAATCTTCTGCACGGGAGCCTGTGGCGTAGGCGCTAGTGAATCGCTTGCCGTCGGTGCATGGTTAGCCTGTGCAGCCTCGAGGCGACTCCCTAACAAGTCCAGTGACTTCGCCGCTGCCGGATACGCCTTGCTTGTTGATACCGCAAGGGAGAAGGCGAATTGACTCGATTTTCCTTTTTTTCTAGGGAAGACGGACCATTTTTTCCCACCCGGGCTGGTCCTCCCTGAGTGACACCCTCCACGTCAGCAAAACCACCCTCCAATACTTCCATCATCCATCCAAGGGGGTCATTTGCGTTGTATTTGATACTTAGGGGGTTAAGTGCCCCAATCCAAACTTGAGGGTGTTAGTGTCCCAAAGTCGATAGTTAGGGAGGTTATGTAGACTTATTTTCTATACATAAATGATCATATATCCTTGCATTAAAAATAAGTTGTGAGTTCTAGAAAGATCTAATATTAAATGAAATGATCATATATTTGAAACATTAATAGTTTCTTCAATAAATGTTTGTGATCACATTTATTTCTTACATGGAAAATATTTCCATCCATATCTTTTTCTTGGATTGATACCTAAATAAATGACTCTGATCATGCCATACATATATTAAATATTTCCATGGATGTTCTATATATAGAGATCATTGGTCTAAAGAAAAATCACATTTGCTTTTGGACATTCCATGATGTCAAGACTTACTTTGGTCTATCTCATACTTTTCGCCATTGCATATCCCCCTCATAAAAATGAAGGACGTCAACATTGTCACATGATTGAGAATGTAAGTGCAAAGTTTTCCCGAATTCAAAACGAATAGTGTGCTTTCATCGCACTGTGATAAATTCTCATATTCCAAATAGAATATATTCATTAAGAGATACAAATTATGTTACTTTTATGGGGCATGTTAATTATATTTTTGTGAATATAATGGGAATTTCATGTATAAAGGTGAATACTAGGAGTAATCATTGAACACAGATACATTGTCCTTTTCAGGCATCAACAAGACACACATATGCATATGAAGGTGGTAAAAATGACGTGGTCTATGTGAGTTTCCCTTTTGAAAACAATTTTGTTTTGTACAAGATCAATTACTTATGAATCAGGCATACATGGGTAACATATTATGCACATCGTTCTTTAAAATTCGTTAGTTGGATAGACAAAGTACACATCAAAACTTCATCATTATCTTTTCTATACAACTAAACAATCATTTTCTTGAATATCAGAAATAAATACTACCTCTGTTTATTCTTACAAGGTGTATTAGTTTTTTAAATTGAATCATGACTATCTTGGATCAAGTTTTTAGAAAATATTCTTAGCATTTATAGTACCAGATTAGTAAAATTAGATTCATCATATATATTCATTATTTTTTATTTAGTATTTCACATGTTGATGATTTTTTGACATTTTTTTGATTGAAAAATGTCAAGTATGAATTTCAAAACTAAAACATCTTATAAGAGGGAACTACATAGTAAAATAAACAATATTTTTCCTCAACCACTTAAATACATTAAGTCAACCCTTATTTTTGTGTGCTAGCTAATTTGGTTGGGCCATATATGTTTCCTATATATATATATATATAGTTAATTTACCTATATATATAGTAAATATACCTATACATATTCAAATGGATCATGTTGCTTAATTTTATGCGATATGGATCTATTATTGGATATTGCCACGTCTGTTCCATAGTCTAGGTTAGCCTCACCCTGTGGGATCCAATGTTGGTTCCACAACAAGGTATACGACGATAATTTTAGTCATAAATTTTCAGATTTTTTTATGTATCAATAGCCATTATTGAAGGATATAACTTTAATCTATTAATAACCCTCAACTTTTGGCTACCCATATTTGTTACAAATTCTCATATATCAAATACTGTAACAATTGTGTGACCGAATTTGAGGTACATTGCCTATAGTAGGATTTCCTCCATAAAAAAATTGTATGTTTTACATTTATTATTGATCTTGTTCTTTTCCAATATTATTTCCAAAATAAAAATCCTTCATTATATTATATTTGGACTATGATTACTAATGAATAGTCCATAACATTTTATTCCTTTATATATGTACATATCAAGCTTAAAAGAAAAAGGTATAATTCTTTGAAACATTATCATGTCAATAGTTTCATAGTTAGCACATTAGATCCTTTTAGAATTGTTATGGTTTATACCATTATCTAACAGATATTTCCAAATTCTTATACACACTAAATTCTTGTGGGGAAATGATATTGTTAAATATATTTTTGTTTGTATTATGTTACCACATAAGTTAAGAATGAATTACTTATCATATTATTCCTTCAAATATTTATTTAGTTCATGATATTATCTATAATTATTTCCAAAGTAATATTGATTAGTGCAAACCGTATCCGTCCATATATTTTATTTTGGGTTTGTTACTAAGTAAATAATTATTTCATTAACCATATATGTCTTTGCATGCATATATACGTGATGTACATATAAAGAAGTAGTGGTTTCTGGAAAAATATCATATTGTATATCAATATATAATTAGTTCCATCCATGAATGCTTGACTCACATTTATTTCCTATGTGTAAAATATTTCCATACATTTTTTTCTTGGATTGTGATTCCCAAATAACTAACTCTTACCATGAGATATGTATTTTTATGTTATCTTGGAAGTTCTTTTTATAAAGTGCGTATTGAAATAAAATCATAATTCTGGATATTTTTATGTAGAGAATTATTTATTATACTAGTCCCGAGAAAAATGTTTTCATGGGATCAAGAAGTTCGGTGTAAACTTTTTAATTTTTCTCAAGCTCTTATTTCGTCGCATTGTGATAAGTTCTCAAGATTCATATGTATTGTATGCATTAAGAGAGGTTATGTCACTATGGGGATTGTATATTTTTGTGAAAGGCATAGATTCATTTATATAGAAAGGTAAGAAATGTGGTTAATAATTAAGGATAGTTTCCTTGTTCTTTTTAGGCGTCAGCCGAACGTGGGTACGAATCAGAAGATAGTAGCGATGATGTGGTATATGTGAGTTTCATTCTTTGATGCAATTTTTTTGTAGAAGATTAATTTCTTATGAATATTGTTGAACATGGCTAATGTATTGTGTATTTTCTTTTAAGTTTACAATTAAAGCATTGCTTGCTTACTATGAGTGCACATGTAAAGTATACGTTAAAGCTTCATGGATAGTATGTTATATACAAGTAAAGAATCCTTATGTTGCATATAAAAAGTATATAAAGGAAACACTTTTTTTGCCTAATCCTCTTCAATTGTTATAGAACAAAGTGCTAGATATAATTTTTTTGAGAATTTTTTCAAATATATACAATTAATTCATAGAATTATTGGCAATCTTGTTTTAGTTCCATTCCACACAACATTGCAATGAACTTCTCTTACAAAAATGAGCTTATGTTTCCTGAAAGCAAAGTACTCCATATCTTTCGGCACCACCTCTAAATTTCCAGGAGAATCCAATTGGGTTCACTAGCTTCTCAAAGTTTCATTGGGTTCAAGATACCAATCTTGTATTTCGTTAAAGGAGTGGATCATATCACTCCTCGTATTATGATTTCTTTTGAAGAATGAAGTAGGTAAATGCACGACTTGCCTTATCCCTTCACTAGTACATAGTGAACTTACTAATGAGTATCTGTTTCATCCTGCTAAAATGGATTGCATTACCATATGATTCAGCTTATAGTACAAGAAGGGTTGATCTAATCCAAATACACCATTAATACATAATATCTATTATTCAGTAATCCTACCCCACAACTCTATTTGATGCCATATTTGTTAACTCGTACATCACTCCACCCAGAGCATTTTTCTCCATGTTTCCTCGATTCCTAGAAGTGAAACAAAAAACATGAGGAAATTATGTAGACTTCATCTAATATGTTTCGAATAAATATTAAACTTATAATAATTTTAAAAATATTTTCCAACATATGCTACTTGCAATATATACAAGCCTAATTGTTTTTATGACTTCGCAGTTTGCAGCACATGCATCATTTCCTGGAAAGCCCTATGATGAGTACTATGGACTTGTTGCAACCATAGATGTGTATGGTTATAATATAAGTCGAGGACAAATGAGCACATCTTCAATTTGGGTTGCCAATGTTGGAAATTGGTCAAAAGAAAGCTACAATTCTATTCGTGTTGGCTGGATGGTAACTAATGCTCTCTATTTGAATGAAACTCTTTTTCTTGTGTGAAAGTATTTATATATAATGAAATTTGAAGATACCAGAAATGCCTCTATGAAATCACTAGTGTCCTTTATGGCCTCAAAATGGATTGGTCCTTTAGATTGTTGAAGGACCACGGGATTCCATTTTACTTTCCATAGTATATATCATGGCTTGCATAACTCTACCATTTTTTTCCATTTTCACTATCCTACTATCATATATTCCTCCCAAGGTAAATTTAGAGTCACATTGTACCTCAACTGAGTCCCATATATCTACTCACCAATATTGCCTTGGTGTTTGTTGCATCCTATTAATTTTTTGAATCATTTGGATGAAGTTAAGTCACCAAGACTCATCATCTATAGCTTCTATTTAAATATCTCAGTCTAGTTAGGTGAATCTATTGCACTTTCTTATCTCAAGGTCACAATAATCCTATGAAAAATGTTAGGGTTTTCCCCTGCATTTTGATCGTCTCAAAATTAAACATCAGATATATAAAGATAGATCGTGATCTTATATATGCATCAATGAAAGGTAGATACATGTACCTAATAATCCCCAAAATAATGCTAAAAGTGTCCTTCATGTGGTTATAAAGATGATCACCACCGCCAGCCACCACTACGATTATTCCCACTAGGCTCTTAGATATATGCTACTTTTCCATACAACTTAATCATACCTTCCCCATATATGTACCAAGTTGTCCCATGATGTCACTTTTTCCCATGACCATCACATGTATTGAACACTCTTTTGTCTATGTGAAGTGTTGTGAACATGAGGTTATGCCCTAATGGAGTTTAAACCAACAACATAATTTTTATAACATAATCACCATACTCAACACCAAGAGGATAGACATTCACTTACACATCAGCAGTTTCTATTATTCTCAATAAAAAATAACCTCAATCATTTCCACCTGGCACCACAACCCATAGACCTTTCTTTTGTGGTAAAAACACTTTGTTAATTAGTTATATGCATGGAATAAGACGATAAATATATTTGAACATAAAATATATATTATTGAAAATTCGGGGAAGCAAGAAGTTTCACCATTTGTAAGACATATACATATAATCCTATAATAGCTAAAACTAAGGCTCTTCTTATTTAGCATACTACAAAGAAGCATACATTCTATAGTGGTTCTTCAAAGAATGCCCAACTTTCCAATTGCATGATAAAAATTCTTTGCTATTCTAGTTACTTTATAGACTTCTAACTACCTTGTTCCTATGTTGTAGGTTTCTCCCGAGATATATGGCGATTCACATACTCACTTCTACACTCATTGGATTGTATATTTCCTTACTTTTGTGTAGCATATAACATTGCATCATCCATTGGATGACATTAACAAATTATACTTCTAAATAGAGAGATGGAGGTAGAACCGGCTGCTACAACATGGATTGCCCTGGTTTTCAATTAGAAAAGGGATCAAAAATAACTCCAGGTGCTATTATAAATAGTGCTTGTACTTCTGGTGGGTCTAGTCAGACTATTACCATGAAAGTGTTTAAGGTATGCAAACCATATCCAATTTTGTCACTATGTTGGTACACAAATTTGAGAAAGATTTAAGTTAATGGTTTCTTCCATACGTCCTTTAAAATTTAAAAAATGTTGATCATCTCATATAATAGTTCACCCTAAGGAGAACAATGTTGATCCTCTAAGATGATGAATAAAGTGATTGGAATTAATAAATAGTTTCAATTATTAGATGTATGTGTGAAAGATTAGTGTATGAATTTATAGTAGGCAATTGTGTACACATGCATAGTAATAGAACCAAAGTAAAAGAACAAAGCCTCTGGATTTATTCTTTAAGCATTTTAGTTTTCACATAGGATTTTTATGTAAATATTAATTGCCTCAATGGTGGCCATATATTACCTTATCCTAACATATTTCGACAATACGAAAGAACCATTGAAACTAGTCACATGGTAGAAAAAATGAGGAAACACAGTTGGAATTAAACAAGAAATCATGTTTCCTTGAGCATCAGTTTTTTTCCAAAAGATTTTATTAGGCAATGGAAATAATTGTGAACTTTTTCTTCCTCTAGTGCTTACATCTGGAATTAGTTATTGCAATAGTATACAATCCTAAGGGAAACAATGTTAAAATTAGTGACAAGTTATATTATTAATGATCACCTATTTTTTCTAAGGTAGGCATTGCAACCATGTCCCAAGAAAGCTCTCATGCGTGCTAGAATTCTCAGTGTTGTGGCAACCTATCTTCACATATTAGTTTGTGATTTTTTTCACTTTCCTATGATTTTTTTGGGAATGATACATTCAATACATTGAAATACTCGTGTATACATGAAATTTGTATGTGTAGGTTCACATGGTATTTCTTTCATAAAATATATGGTGTGATAGTATAGAACTTTTTTGATTCCACTCTAAATTTTATTAGGTAATACTTTGGCATAAATTATCCTATGTCACATCCCAACAGTCAAGTGTCTTCTTAGAGGTATCTTTGATTGGGGACATTTTGATAAGGGTAATATAGGAACCTCATTACTTGCAAAAAGCAAGTTTTTGTCTTTTTTTCCACAAGAAAAAATGGGATAGTTCATATAAGGAAGAACAATAAAAATGGAGAAACTAAGTACCATACATGGAGCAACATAAAGAAATAGTTTATCTTCTACGCACATCATATACCTTTTCTAGAGATTATGTAGGACATTGCGTTTGAATAGTTTCATTAAAACCATGAATAAGAATATCTAACCATGTTAGTGCAATTTCCACAAAGGGAACTATGCTTTGTTTTCTTGAATAGAATAAGATATATTTAGTTTGAACTTCATTGATCCAACATTCTAACCACATGTTTTTGTTAATAATAGGACAAGACCAGTGAAAATTGGTGGGTGTACTACGGCATGAACAATGACACTCCAACAGCTGTCGGATACTATCCTGCAAACTTATTTACAACATTAGCAACAAAAGCAAATTCAATTTCTGTTGGTGGAGAATCACGTGCTAGAAGGAGTCTTCCAACCCCTCCAATGGGAAGTGGATCACTTCCATCTGAAAAAGCTGCTTCAGTATCCAACCTTCAGTTTATTGATCAGGATGGTCAAGCCATCATTATACAATCAGACTTACCAATTATTGCAAAAGAACCAAAATGCTATTATGTGTCACCGATAATAGGTGCCAAATTTTTCTATGGCGGACCAGCAGGTTGCTTTTAGCTACATGAGTAAATTATATAATAAAGTTTGTGGTGGGATAATAAATGTAATAATACTATTATATTTTGCTAAGCTTCTTTTGAAAATTCTTTATTAGAGTAGTATCACTCAAAATTATTACAGTATGAGTCAGCATAAGTAATTTACATCATCTTCTATTAGTTTGTATCAGTTTACCGGAGCTGATGCAAAAGGTATTGGCCTTGCATTCTGAAAGTTAGAGAGACTCACACCTCGGCCTTCAGGTTCCCTTGGGTTTCCAGACCATCCAAGTAATTCTTCCATGAATTTGTTCAGGGACTCCTGCATCATCTGCATATACTACATGAAATTATGCTCCATCAGTGGCCTTATTGGTGGTGGTGGTAATGTTTCCTGGGTTCCTTGTGCTCTGGCGTCTTCATCAGCCTTTTATTTTGCCTTGTGGTCCAGGCGATGTTTCTCAGACTCATGTCCTACTCTTGTTTTCATGACCCCTAGTCCTATTGCACAAAGAGAATACTCATAATTACACCATGCTCATGTTTTCTGAGATCAACTTCATGCACATAACTAGTCACACAATGGAAATCAAAATGCAAATCCAAATATGCATCAGATATTATACATTACAAACAACATAGTTAATACAAAACCATTATAACCCTGTATGATACAACCACTATAGATCCATGTGAGCGTTAAGCCACTTATTTAAGTACAACAATCTCTCAAATAGTAAAATATGCAATACCAACTTCTAGTACTATCATAACATCCTCCATCTCGAGTGATCCTACTCCTCGGTAGCCGCGAAGATCATTCTACATGCCTAGAATCCAACCGTGCCGACATGAAGTCCGACGCACAGTCTTTGTAACAACTGGCCTCCTAGATGGGATGTACTCGGTGTAGGAAATATCAGGACTTGAGTTATCGCTTAGCCTAAGTGCATCAACTCCATCCAGCTCATCTGAAACTTCTTCAGATACATGCTCTTCATCTCCTTCCTCATGTGTCTCCTATGCCCAACCTCCTGTGTAGTCAAAAGAATACTCATATTCTGACGCTCCCCATGTAGTCTGTTGGGTACGATAGTCCTCAGCTATCAGAGGATAATGAACATTCTCTGGGGTAGGATAATGCATAGGTGACTCATACACCATCTCCTCAGGTAATTCCTCTTTGGCCTGCCCATATACAACTACTATGTCCCTGCTATCAGCAGTATAGGACCTCTCTCCCATCCAACTAGACTATCTGACATCCCTGTCAGAATCATCTAATAACATATGATTCCTACTAGATCCAAAAGGTGACTCGAATCTCTATCCATCAGATTTCTCAATGGGAATCTCTAAATTAGTCGCTCCCATGAGCACTGTGGTACCGAGTAAATTTTTCCTATATTAGGATCATTGCTAGGCTCTCGTGCGGGTGAATACGGATATGGTGTGAACGATGTTGGATCTATGGAAATATCTTTTGATGTTTGACTAATTTCGCCACGTGCTTCATTTTCTAACTGTGCTGCCAACACCTTTCTTCTCTTAGGATTAGTGGGTGTTTTAACATACTATCCTTGTCCTCCACTATGACACGATGGGTGTTATAAAAGACTCAACTAACAGCCTATGTCGGTCCATGAACTTGGAAGCTAACACAGGATGCTCCTGGACTAATTGAAAGTGATCCAATTCTAACTCCGAGCCCATGGAATTATGAGGAATCACATCATATGTGCTTCCTGCAAGATATCCAGCTTTGTTCTCACGGATAGATGCTAGTGCATCCACTAATTCAATGTTATATGCGGCTAACTGATTTCAACCTTCTACAAATGGCATAACTAGACTCCGTCCAAGCTTCATCGGTAGATGGATACTAAAACGATACTTCGCTATCATGTGCCCATCATAATACGTGTAACTCCTCAGTGAAATAATGCTCTCACACTAGAAAACCCTCAACAGTTGTCAAAGTTGTTCGGTCAATGACCCCTGATAGTCATCAAGACTTTCCTCCTTCTTCACTATAGTTTGTTTAGGAATCTTCAATGCCATCCTAGCTGCATAGAAAATAATTATAATTATTAATAATGCATCATAATAAAGAATTATTGCACTAAAATATACAATGAAATATTCCCATGTGAATATTCATTATAATTTTAGAGAACTCTTTACCGTTGCTCCTAGACTCCTACATGTATAATCTTTTACTAGGTTTCCAACCTAAGATCAAAGCAAATTCTCTTATACCAGCTGCGGTGACCACTACAAGAAATGTTTCCATCCACAATGATTTGGCACGTCGATCATTGTAGAAGGCACGTCTTCCGCAATGAATTTCTTGGATCGAATGTGGCCAATGGAAAACTTTTTTCCGGTTTCACGGCCCTCTACTATTACGAAACCGCTAAAAACATGGACCAAGATCGACGGGCACGTGGCAAAAGCAAGATTTTTGGTTCCTCACACGATGTTGACTCGTCGAAGTCCTTTGAGGCGTGTGGGTCCCGGATGTCAGTGTCTCTTGCGTACCATACTTTTCGGTCGCGTCTCCCTGATTTGAACTCCATAACATTTCTCGATGCGTCTTCCATTTAGTCAGGATACTGGGTCCCACATGTCAGCCTCTCATTAGAAGAATCATGTGTATGATGGAATTTTTTCCTTCGCTCGCGCTACCCTGTTCACAACTTGATAGCGTTTCTTGATGCATATGCCTTTTAATCAGGATGTTGTGTCCCACATGTCATCCTCACATTAGAAGAAAGGTGTGCATGATAGAATTTTTTCTTGGCTCGTGCCTCCCTGATTTGAATTCGATAACGTTGCTCGATATATCCGCCGTTTAGTCACGCTCCTGGGTCCCAACATATCAGCCTCCTATTACAAGAATCGTGTGTGTGATGGAATTTTTTCTTCGCTCGCGCTACCATGTTCCGAACTTGATAGTGCTGCTCGATGCATCTACCATTTAATCACGCTGGTGGGCCCCACATGTCATCCTCTCATTAGAAGAAAAGTGTGTATGATGGATTTTTTCTTCTCTAGGGCTACCATGTCCTGAACTATAATCATTGCTCGCTGTATCAACCATTTATTCAGGCTGGTGGGTCTCCTTTGTCAACCTCACATTAGAAGAATCGCGTGTATGATGTAATTTTTTCTTCTCTAGCGCTACCCTATTCCGAACTACATAGCGTTGCTCGATGAATCTGTCGTTTGGTCACGTTGTTGGGTCTCATATGTCAGCCTCTCATTAGAAGAAACGTGTGCATTCTGGACTTTTTTCTCGCTCGCTCTTCCCTGTTTTGAACTTGGAAATGTTGCTCAATGCATCACCTGTTTATACAGGTTGATGAGTCCCCCATGTCAGCCTCTCATAAGAAGAGACGTTAGCATGCTGGACTTTTTTCTCGCTCACACCTCCATGTTTCGAAGTTGGCAAAATTACTCGATGCAACACGTGTATAAGGTCTTGTTGGTGGGTCCAACATGTCAATCTATCTGCATATAAAACATGTGTGATATGTGCATTTTGCATCATCATTTTAGGACTTATATGCACTGTTTAGAATAATTTATCATGATCTATCATTATTTATGCATATTTAGTTGATTTATGGGACTTTCCTACAAATTCCCATTCATTGGTATTTAATTTTTAGGAGGCAGGAAACCTCCTTTTTTCATATTTTTCTGTTTTAGGACCTTCTGGACGTCAATAAATCGAAGGAAAAATAACTGATGAGTTTTTCACCTGGAGAAGGACTATGGGCCAAAGAATAAAGTGAGGGGAGGCACGAGGCCAGAAAGAGCACAGGTGGCACGCCCCTGCTGGGCGCACCACCCATGCTCTTCTAGCCCACGAGCATCGCATCAGCTCCTCCTTTTTACAGATGCCTCTGTATCGCCATAAAACATATGCCATATTTTTCCCACAATTTACAGAGGCGATGAAGGATGTGAAAGGTCTCTCCTACTCTGGGAGAGTGCAGATCATGCTGCACCAGAGCCTCCGGTGAGGGGTAAATCGACGCCATCGTCATCACCATTGCTACTAGGAATAGGGGGAGGCCTCTCTATCAACATCTCCACCAACACCATCTCCAAGATCCATCTCATTCCCCTCATAGTTTGTGATTGATTGAACCCTAAATATTGTTTTAAGGGCTATTTACATTTTTGTGAGTGGCATCTTGTATTTATTTGGTGTAGAGATTATATTTTCAGATTGTGTTGTATTCCATATGCTACTGATCCATATCATTCTTGCCACTTGTGAGTAGATCCCCATGTTCCTGAGGGCATAGGATGAATTGGCTATGATTTCCATATTATATGAAATGAGTATGTGGTCCAGTATTTTATCTTTTAGATTATTCTATGATATTTTTATTCGAACATCGACTGCTTATTACTTCACCTATATGGGATCATAGGATAATACTTTGATGCAATGATAGGGGTTAGAAAGGACAGAATTTACAGAAACTGTTTTCCAATACTTTGATTTGCATTGGAGGGATTATATGTCGGGGACCAATGAACTTATTTCTATGGTGGAACATTTATGTCTTAATGATTCTTAGATGTTCATGTGAATGGCTCTAGGACTCATCATAAGTGGTGTATTTTTCTCATATTTATGGATGCACCCAATTGAGGCTCCACCCTAAGGGAATGAAACTTGACAACATATTCACCATATTGTGTAGAAAATTTTATGCTAAGTAAATCCATGCTGCCCTCGGGAACGCTTGTCACATATAAGTACACACACTTGAGCTTGTCCTCTTGCTGCATAGAGGATTTGACTTTCTCTCATTGAGAGCATTTACTTATTGCTATTTACTTTCAGCACCTTATATTCTTGTAAACTACAAACCCAAAAACACCAAATCTACTGTAGTTACTATTATTTTCTTTGTCAAACTTGCTTATCAATAGCCCCATATCCTCGTGGGTTTGACAACCTTTCTTTATTGAAAAGTACTACAATTGATCTCCTGCACTTGGGATCCATCAAAACACTTTTCTGGCGCCGTTGCCGAGGAGTGTTGTGCTATTGGTAAACTGTTTGGTAAGGAAACTTGAAATCTATTTTTTCTTTGTACTGTTGTTTTATCATGTCTTTATAAAACTATAAAGGATTCGAAATCACCTTATATGAGTACCTTCATTATAAGGATAAAGAGAAGATTGAGAGGCCTACTGAACCAAAAGTTGAATATCAAATTCCTATCGGGATTGTGAATAAAGCTAGGGAGTTAACATTTGCAGGTGATGGAAGTCAAACTGCTATGGGGCATTTATATGAAATTTAAGAGCTATGTTTCATATTTATACTTGTAGGAATTCATGAGAATGAAGTGAGAAGGAAGCTATTATATTTATCTTTATCTAGTAAATCTCGCGAATGGTATAAATGTCTGGATGATAAATATCGTCTTGATTGGGACAATTTGAGAAAGGTTTCTATCTTAAATATTATACTCCTAAAGAAGCTTATGATGATCACTGCCATATTCATAACTTTTGGCCTCATAATGGAGAAATTATTTCTCAAGCTTGGGTGAGATTAAAGGGTATTCTTCATAAAAATACCTGTCATGGTATTCCTGAAAGCATTAGGAGGCATTGGATTTATTGGAAACTATTTCTCAAAATAATAAAGCTTGGGATCTTGAAAAAGATAATAAACCATGTTTGGAATAAGAATATTCATGTGTAGATAATTTCTCTACTTCTATATTATTTGAGGAACTTAAGAACAGGTTTGGCGTTGGCCCTCATGTTTTAGTAGAAATTGCTAAATCTTTTGCTAACCATCTTAATATCCCAAAGAAAGGATTTGATGTATTTTTTGAACCTCTTAAAAATTATGCATATGTTTCTAAACTTGTGAAACAGGTTCATTAAGTCTCATCTCCTAAAATAGAAGAAATCTTTGAAGCTCCTCCTTATCCAAGCAAAGTGAAGGAAAATTTACTCACTATTGTTACTAATAAGATTGCTAGAATATTTCATGAACCATATGAAAAAATTCATGTCCAACATCAATTTTTGTCCATTAAAGAATTGAATGAAGAAATACCTTGTGATGTTTATTTATGTGAAGATTCTACCAAGGTAATAAAGGGTAACACCACTAGAGTTGGAAAACCTATCATATCATGTACTATTGGGACTTCATGTTATCATGGAATTTAATTTGTGATATCGGAGCAAGTATAAGTGTGATTCCATATTCTTTATATCTAGAAATCAAGCATGATATTGATCCCATCAACATAGAAGAGACATGTATAACTATACAACTTGCTAATAAAGAGTACATTTGTCCTCTTTGTATGGTTAGAGATGTTGACGTGTTAGTTGGGAAGATTAAATATCATGTTGATTTCATTATGCTTGGTTGCTCCCAAGATGCATTTTGTCCTATTATATTTCGTAGACCT
Source organism: Avena longiglumis (assembly GCA_030063025.1). NCBI lineage: Eukaryota > Viridiplantae > Streptophyta > Magnoliopsida > Poales > Poaceae > Avena > Avena longiglumis. The sequence goes on from CP125979.1 coordinate 107,315,696, forward strand.
TTCCTACATACTATTGGTGCTGAAATTAATTTGCTAAAAGAGAAAGTATCCATTAAATTTGCTGGTGAAAGACTTGAGTTTAAATTTTCAAAGTTTATTGATAAGCATTTAGAGAAGGAAAAATTCTCTAAAGATAAAGTGGAGACTCTTGCTTCAATGGAAGTTGATTCATCGTACGCGATGGAACGGTATGTGCTGAATCAAGAGGATCCATTTGATGATGAAGAGAAAGAAGCTTTAGAACAAATACTATCTCAACAACCACCACATCTGCAATTACATAGTCCACCTGATAATCTAGGAGAAATACCACCACCTAAAGAATATCCTAGTTTTGAACTTAAACCATTGCATGAAGACATGAAATATGCATTCCTTGATGATAAGAAATATATCCTATTATTATTAGTGCTAACCTTTCAGATGAAGAAGAATCAAAACTACTTGAAGTATTGAGAGCTCATAGGCCAGCCATTGGCTATTCACTTGATGATTTGAAAGGTATAAGCCCCACTTTATGCATGCATAATATTAACTTGGAAGAAGATGCAAAGCATGTTGTTGACTATCAACGTCGTCTTCATCCAAGAATTGAAGAAGTGGTAAGAAAAGAGATAATCAAACTCATTGAGGCAGGTATTATATATTCCATAGCTGATAGTAAATGGGTAAGCCCTATTCATTGTGTGCATAAAAAGGATGGAATCACTGTGGTTCCAAATGGTGAAAATGAACTTGTTGCTCAACATACTATTATTGGTTATAGAATGTGCATTGATTATAGGAAACTTAATAAGGCAACTCGTAAAGATCATTATCCTTTACCATTCATTGATCAAATGCTTGAAAGATTATCCAAACACTCTCACTTTTGTTATTTAGATGGTTATTCAGGTTTCTCACAGATTCCGGTGCACAAGGATTATCAAGATAGGACTACTTTCACATGTCCCTTTAGTACTTATGCTTATAGAAGAATTCCATTTGGTTTGTGCAATTCTCTTTCTACTTCTCAAAGATGCATGAATGCTATATTTGCTGATTATATTGAGAAAATTATGGAAGTATTCATAGATTACTTTTCTATGTATGGTACCACTTTTGAAAACTACTTGTTCAATCTTAACAAAGTTTTGTAGCGTTATGAGGACGAAAACTTAGTCCTAAATTGGGAGAAGTGTCATTTCATGGTGACAGAAGGTGTTGTTCTTGGACACCGAGTTTCAGGTAGAGGCATTGAAGTGGACCGTGCCAAGATAGAAGCCATAGAGAAGCTACCATATCCTAGGGATATAAGAGGTATAAGAAGCTTTCTTGTTCATGACGGTTTCTATAGAAGTTTTTTCAAAGACTTTTGAAAAATATCCAAGCCTCTAACAAATCTTTTGCAAAAAGATGTTCCATTCTTTTAATGATGATTGTGTAGAGTCTTTTGATGTTTTAAATAATTCTTTGATAAGTGCTCCTATAATTCTACCCCCTAATTGGAATTTTCCATTTGAAATCATGTGTGATGATAGTGATTATGCTATAGGTGTTGTTTTAGGCCAAAGAGTTGATAAGAAACTTAGTGTCATATACTATGCTAGTAAAACTCTTGATGGCGCCCAAAGAAATTATGCTACAACTGAAAAAGAATTCTTGCCGGTAATTTTTGCATGTGATAAGTTTAGACCTTATATTTTAGACTCTTAAGGTAATAGTACACGCCGATAATTCTGCTATTAAATACCTCATGAATAAAAAAGATGCTAAGTCTAGACTTATAAGATGGGTTCTTTTACTACAAGAATTTGACCTACATATTGTAGATAGGAAAGGCGAAGACAACCCGGTAGCTGATCATTTATCTAGAATGGAAAACATGCTAGTAAAACTCTTGATGACGCCCAAAGAAATTATGCTACAACTGAAAAAGAATTCTTGCCGGTAATTTTTGCATGTGATAAGTTTAGACCTTATATTTTAGACTCTTAAGGTAATAGTACACGCCGATAATTCTGCTATTAAATACCTCATGAATAAAAAAGATGCTAAGTCTAGACTTATAAGATGGGTTCTTTTACTACAAGAATTTGACCTACATATTGTAGATAGGAAAGGCGAAGACAACCCGGTAGCTGATCATTTATCTAGAATGGAAAACATTCACGCCGATCCTATTCCTATTAATGATAGTTTTGCAAATGAACAACTAGCAAACATTAATGTATCTGCTGCTAGAGTAGCTTCACCATGGTTTGCTGATTATGCTAATTTTATTGTTGGAAAAGTTATGGCACCACACTTCACCTACCAACAAAGAAAGAAATTATTATATGACCTTAGGCATTATTTTTGGGATGATCCATTTCTTTATAAGAAAAGTGTAGTCGATATTATTAGACGTCGAGTGCCTGAGTTTGAGCAGCAGGCTATCATAAGGGATTGCCATGACAACCCTTATAGAGTACATCATGAAGGAGACCACACTATTGCAAAGTTATTACAATCTAGGCCTACTTTATTTAAGGATTGTGCTAATTATGTTAAATCTTGTGACAAATGCCAACGCATTGGAAATATCTATAAGAGAAATGAAACACATACGAGCTATTCACTTCCTCTTGAACCATTTGATGTATGGGGATTTGACTTTATGGGATCGTTCCCCCCATCAAAAACAAATCAAACTCTTATTTTGATTGAAGTGTATTATGTCACAAAATGGGTTGAAGCAATTCCAACAAGAAGTGCAGACCATGCCACATCAATGAAGATGCTTAACGACATCATTTTTCCTAGGTTTGGAGTACCTAGATTTTTAATTACTGATGCTCGTTCTCATTTTATTCATGGAGTCTTTACAAAAACTCTAGCCAAATATGGTGTTAATAATAGAATTGCATCTCCATATCATCCTCAAACTAGTGGTCAAGTAGAACTAAGAAATAGGGAAATTAAACTCATATTGGAGAAAATAGTTAATAAAGCTAGGTATGATTGGCCAACTAAAATTAGTGATGCTTTATGGGCTTATAGAACTGCTTTTAAAAATCCTATGGGTATGTCTCCTTATAAAATGGTTTATGGAAAAACATGTCATCTTCCAGTGGAATTAGAACATAAAGCTAGATGGGCTGTTAAACAACTCAACTTTGATTTTAAAACTTCTGGAGAGAAAATAATTCTAGATTTAATCTTGTTAGATGAATGGAGGAATGAAGCATATGAAAGTGCTAGACTATTTAAAGAGAAAGTAAAAATTTGGCATGATAAGAAAATAAAAAAGAAAGGAAATCAAAGTAGGAGATCAAGTATTATTGTTCAAATCATATTTCAAGTTTTTTGCAGGAAAGTTAGCTTCAAAGTGGCATGGTCCATTAGTTGTGTAGGAGGTGTACCGCTCCGGAGCCATTCGTCTTCATGGATACTTTAACGGTAAACCTCATGTCCTTAATGGACAACATCTTAAACATTATATTACAGGCCAAACATTTGCCGAAAGGGTTGAAGTAATGAATCTCCAAAGCCCGGAGGCCATAATCACAAAAATCTATCTCGTGCTAGATACGAAAAATCACAAAAGTTAAGAAAAGGTGTGTAACGATCTCAAAATACCTTAATATTTTAGGAAAGTCATTATTTTGGAAAATAAATGTGTGTTGTGAAAGAATTGGACGAAATGGAGTCCTGAGGAGGGAAAGAGACCAGGTGGTGCCCCCCTGGCTGGGTGCTACTCGAGGTCTTTCCCTCTTCTGAAGTCTGTTTCGCCTCCGTTTCTTCCTCAATGCTTTGTCTTACCCTAAAAATCGTCAATATATACTCCTCTTTGTCGAACTAATCTCGCTTTGAGTCTTTTCAAGCGGAACTTTTTTCCATCTTGTTCTTTCATCTTTTAGCCATGGAAAGCTCCAGATCCAATCTTGGAGGAGATGACTCCGAGAAGAAAGGTGTGGTGAATCACTGCCTCCGCTTTATGGTGGCTCCCATGAAGATGTTGACATTCAAGGAGGGGGTGCTGCTCATGGAGTAGGTGAAGGCCCCCAAGACCAAGGGCACCATGGAGGAGAGGCTGCAAGTCTTGGAGGACATCGTCTTCCGGTATGGCATGGTGATTGAGCGCAGCCTTGATGCTCATCACCTCATGAATCTTGAGATGGAGAAGAAGGTTGAAGTCTATGAAGCAAGGATCAAATATATGGAGAAGTATGTGCACACCCTTACACAACTGGATAGGTTCCAAGCCCTCATGTGGGATGTGGAAAACCAGAACTGTGAGTATGAAGATCGCTTCAAGAATATTGTCGAGGATGCCTCCACCAAGTTCAACGATCCACCACTATCCTTCTATAATGGGAGGCCCTATCCTTGGAAGCTCCAGGAGTGGGACACCTATTATGAGGAGAATGACAAGGAAGAAGACCCGGCAGCAAACCTCTAAGCTTGAGGGAGTTCCATCAAACTTTATGCTTTTTAGTTATCATATTTGCATCTAGTTCATAATCGTTAGGAGGTTTTGCTTGCATCCATTAGGTATCAATTTTTCTAGAGTTTGAAGAGCTCTTAGAGCATTATCATGTATCCTTAATTGAGTGGTTTTGAATGAAATATAAAGTATGGTGTCCTCCATGATTCTCTTGTTTGGGACTTAAGTGTAACACTCATGCAGATGTGCACACCATAGGTAGGATTTTCACCTACATCTTGCCTTGAACTAAATTACTTGAGCATGTTGTACAAGCATATAATTACTCAGTATGCTGAACTTGCAATAAGGAAAGATCCATGCAAGGGGAGCACCACTTATAAAAAGGAACATTATGAATTTGTGGTGAGATAGGAAGTCTTATAAAATAAATAGTTGGAAAGAGGAGGATGACAAGGGGACATGAGATACTCTTGTTCTACTTAGTAATCAACGAGTAAACTTTTTTTTAGGGTAAAACAGTAGGGTAAAGCACCCCACTGCAATTTTTATATATCATAAAGAGTTACAAAAAAAAGTATTTACAAGTTCAGGCCATCTCAAAAGAGGGATAACATTCTAAGCAGCTATCTCCTGTCTAAATTATTCTCAATCCAATCTTTGAGGCCCTGATAATTCTTTTTCTTAATTCTATACAGGACCCATCTTAATTCCTGGGCGACAATAGCCCTCCATTCCTCAATCGAAGCATGCTTGTTATTGAAGATTTCATTGTTTCTGCACATCCATATGCCCCAAGCTCCTAACATAATAATTTCCATTGCAAAAGGGACTTTAAGATCTTTTTTAATACTCGCTAAAGCTTCAAAAAGATTTTGATCAGCCACTTGGACATGGGAAATTTCAGCCCAGCAAGCTCTTGCAAAAAGGACAGTCCCAAAATAAGTGTAGCATGGTTTCCTCACTGATGCAGCCATGAAACACACATTCATAAGAAGCGAGAGTAAAACATTTCCTTTTCAGAAGGTTTCGTGTGTTTAGCCTATCAAGAAGCAAGAGCCAGAAGAAGAATTTATGCTTTTGTTGACAGGAGGATTTCCACAACCAGGAGAAATGTGGCTGTACATGTTGGTAACCAGATAAAGAATAATAAGCCTTTTGGACTGAAAAATTACTGCCCCAAATGTAACTCCAGTTGTCAGTTTCCCCCTGCATGCCAACACTGAGTATTTGCTCAAGGTTTTGATAATCCTGGTAAGCTTGCTGTGATAGAGGGAGAAAAAAAATGACCTTGAATATTATCTGTCTGCAGAAACTCATTGACAGAGATGTGTGGGTTTTTTGCATAGGAAAGGAGATGAGGAAGCTTATGCTGCAGACATCCATCATTCCACATATCAGACCAGAGAAGGGTGGATTTTCCATCACCCACCAAGCACTTTGCAATTCCTTTAAATATGTCAACCAATTTCAGATGAGCTTTCCACCAAAAGTATCCCTCCAGACTTCTTCCAGGTAGTTTACCATTACAGTAATAAGTGTTCCAGATAAGGTGAACCCATGGGATATCCTTGTGATTGTAAAATTTATCCAAATTCTTCAAAAGAAGTGCAGAGTTCTGAACATTAAGGTCAAGCACCCCCAATCCCCCATGGTTCTTAGGTCGACAAACTTTCTTCCATGCAACAAGAGCTTGACCCCTAGCTTGAACATCAGATGTTTTCTTTCTCCACAGGCATTGTCTCATATACTTAATCAGCTGATCTTTAATCAACGAGTAAACTGAATGGTTGTCATGGGTATTTCAATACATATGCTCTATGGAAAAGTGTTTGAAAGGTAGGAAACCGAGGATTCGTCAAGCCATGGAAAGTGAAAGGCAAAGGTTGTTTAGAGAATATGACATGATTGAAAGACCCATGAATAAGGTTTATACTGGTTACTAAGAGAGCAAGACCGTTAATGGCTGTGATAATACAACACTTTTAGCTATATAAATTGTGTCATTTTCCTATCATATCATGCTCCATCTAACTATTGCTATGCCTTATATGCATGATTACTTGTTTTCATTACATTCAATATGAGCTTTGCACATTTAGTAATTTATGTATAATTTTATCCCTCTTCCTTGTCTTTGACATGTGTGTAGGTGTTGATGATGATTATGGATCAAACAAAGGCAAAAGGATCAAAGAGAGCATAGTATGGAGGGGATGCAGGGACCAGACTTAGCCATTTGAGAGGTTGGAAAAGTCAAATTTTACAACTTCTCAAAATAAATATCCAAGACAATGGGGTTGTATCCCTTGTTGATAGGAATCCAATGAGCCGAAGAACGCCCAAAACGGAGTTCGTATGAAGAAATGGCGACCAAAATACGAAAGGAGGCAGAAGGTTTAACGAGCAACTATACGGCGGGAGCCCGTATAGCTCCGGCCATATAGTTGCCAAAAACATCAGAAACGATGGGATTTTCCCCCGGAAAGGCTCCAGAACCTTCCCCAAATCATATGAAGGTATTATGGGTACCCTAGGGCACCCCCAATGCCTATATAAAGAGGGGAGGAGCCAAAGGAAGCCACCACAACACCATAGCTATTCATCTTACTACTTTTGATTATTTGAAAAGAACAAAAAAATTAGTTTACTTTTTGTTAGTAGCCTTGTTATTTATTTTGGTTATAGGAAATTCAAAAACATAGGAACTATGAAAAGTAAAAGTCTTGCGGAGTATGCTTCTATGAGTGTTGATCATTTACATGATCATATTGTTCAGCCCGCTATTGATGTGGATGGATATGAGATTAATCCTATGTGGATAAATATGATCATGGAAATAGATTTTGCAGGAGATCCGGACAATGATCCATATGAGAATATTAACAAATTTACTTCATTGTGTTCTACAGTGAAGGAAAATGGATGGACAAATGATAAGCTGAAGTTATATCTGTTCCGGTTCTCCCTTAAAGGAAAAGCTAAAGATTGGCTAGAATCGCATCCCATAGGACGCTTTAATTCATGGAAAGATATTTCCGAAGATATTCTCGTTAAGTATTTCTCACAAAAGCAAACTTATGAGCGTAGGATTCATATCCTGAATTTCAAGCAAAGCAACAATGAGGATTTAATACAAGCTTATAGTAGGTTCTCAAAATTGATGCATGATTGTCCACATCATAATTTACCTGATTGGTTATTGTTGAATCACTTTTATGGAGGCTTAAATCTCTCTTCTAAGTATAAGCTATACATGATGTGTGATGGTACATTCCTTGGAAAAACTTTGGAAGAAGCTTGGCAGCTCTTAAGAGATATATATAATAATTTTCATCAATGGCAATGTGAAATTGTGCATGAAGAAAAACCTCTCCCTACTGATCTAGAGAAATTGGTCAATGAGTTTCTTAAAGATGAAAATAGAAGAGGAAAAATTCCTTATGATGATATCTTAGTTAGAGATGTTCTTTATAAAGCAATTCCTTTCATAGATGATTATTTTAATCATATTAGAACTACTTCTACTAACGATGGAGAACATCCCTCTACTGTTACTCCCATATCTTCCACTTGTTGCATCATTGAAGCAGGAAAGAAGGGTAAATCCATGAAGTGTAAAACCAGGAAAATAAAAATAAGAAGCCTTGTGTTGAATTTCCCACACATCTGACATCTACAGATGAAGTGAAACGGAATTATGAAGAGTATCAGAGAAATCAAAGAGGCATCAAGGAGAAAGAAGAAAAATAAATCAAGGAATGGAATAAATTGAAAGCAGCTCTCAAACCTTATCCCCTACCTATTCCCCCACCTATTCCTGATCTTTATTATTCTTTTGACTCTAGTGATAATGAGGACTTAAATTATTCTATAATCCCTGATAATTGCCCTAAAGAAGTTTTTGATGATTCTAGTAGTGTTGGTTTAAATACTCTTTTCGGGGAAATCAATGATGATGAAAAAAATACGAAACCTGTGTGCCTCCCATACCTGTTTGCTATGAATTTTGTTTTACTAATGAGGTGCAGGAAATTTCGGTGGGTTCCTATCCTGCAGATCATTCGTTACTCACACTCACTTTACCTGATCAATCGTCGGGGTCTTGGGTACCTGACAAGTCCTTAGATTGAGGCAAGAGAGGGTACTACAATCATCAAGTCATACAAACTAATACATGATCCCATCTATGATAAATAACATGCACAAAAGCTACATGGCTAGGCCGAAGCCCTTAGCCCAAGGAAGATTACTTACACATAGAGATGAAATTGACAATCATAAACATTGTAATAGAGATCATAAAATCGATAATAAATAGTCTTACAATGTCGCCAATTGGAAATGAGATCTACTATTACAAGTGGTGGAAGATGGCTATGGTGGTAGAGAAGGGTTTAGAGGTTTAGATCTAGATCTATTCCTCCGGCATGGTGGCAGGTAGAGTTGAGGATGAAAGAAGCGATGTTGTGGAGTCGGGGGCTATTTCTCGTCGCCTGAAGACTCTTTATATAGGGGTCCCTTCATAAAAGTTGTTCGGTTTGACCTAAGGAGGTCGGTGCAAACTATACGGTCGCAACTATACGACAGAGGGTCGTATAGTTGGTTGTTAAACTTGCAGTTGCCTCCTCATGGCTCCTAGTTTTTTTGGCGTGTTGGAAATCTCGTATCTTTGGCATTTATGTAGTGATTCCCTTTATAATATGTCATTATCTGCGCAGGCAAAAATAGCAAGAAAGGATTGCATGCCCCTCTGATCACTAGGCATTAGTGGCAAGAAATAAAGAGATATTTCATAAATTATATGAATAATATCTAGTTTAAATGCAGACATGGATGGCTATATTTCATAGCCATCAACCTCCCCAAGCTTAAACTTGATCGTCCTCGAGAAATAAGACCAAAATCAAAAGGGAACTCAACATTTAAACTGAAATAACGAGATAATGATCTTACTCATGATTGATAGTCTCATGTTTCCTCCACTTTATTAATCTAAAAAACTTTAGCATAGATAGAGTAATGGCAAGCATATCATACGGGTTTCATGAATCCTTATAGTGCAACAAAATTATTATAAGCATGGATAATTCAAAAAGAGTAAACTTTATTCCATGTCATGTAATTAACTCATAGGCTTGACTTTGAACAATAAGGTGTAATCATGTAAAATTAAGAGTGTGAAAGTTTGTCATGAAAAGCTTATATACTAGAGTATCTCAATTCTCCCACATCAATAAATCAAGACTTTTCAAGCACTAATTTTCTATTCATTGTCCTTCAAGAATTTCAGTTCTTAGGTAATTGAGAGCATGCCAAAAAATTTCATTAGTTTATTGGGATGAGATGGACACTCATGGCATCACTAAGGTTTTTGTTCCTTTAGCATAATGATTACTCATATCAGCCAGAGGAGTGATTCCATCATATTACATCTATCTGGGAGTGCTCAGAATCTTACCCATTATAGCATTGCTGCTACAAATGTTTAATCAACTCATAGCCGAAATCTAGGAGTTTCCTCCATGAAGATCGTTCGTAGGCCAGCAGAGTTGTTGGCATCCCATGAAGTTTAACACGATAAAGCTATATCATTCTTATGATTTACAAGTCAAACTTTGGCATGCTCACAAAAACCGCTAAATATTAATTCAATTGAACAAATCTTTTCAAAGAGAGCTATCAAGTCAATCATTATTTTCTGTGGTGTCGAGTGTCTCTAAGAATAAGCTTTCAATATTAAACACTACAACACCCAAGTCTTCAATTTGGGAGACTTTTTCTTATTTCAATTGTTTAGAAAAAATTTAGGCAAGACTTGGTTAACTACAAGAGCTGGAACAAAACGTACCCAGTTAAATACCCATGCAAACAAAATTTTACTACAATATAGAGACTCACTCCACCGATATAACATCTCAACATTACTACTAACTAGAATGGGTTTCTCAAGCTACAAAAGTGGGGAGTCATAAGGCATAACTCTCATGTTTGGTTCCAATTCTTGTAACATCCCAAAAATATTAAACTAGAATCATCAAACTCTAATCATCAAAATTAGGGTTAACAAAAACTTTTCCAATTAAAAATATGAAAGCATTCATATGTGTGTGTATTAAAATTTGGATTCTTTTGAATTGCCTTGGTTCTGTGTTTCTTTGCTTTTAAAATGATTCTTAGGTGAAATAAACATCATCCAAACAATCCCTAAACTTTTCCCAAAGACAAACAAGTCAAAACAAACAAATTAAGTGAATGGCCACTTTGGCTAAATTAACCCCCATACCTACTTTGGCTATCTCTAACTTTCAGAACTTAACAAAAACATGTATGGATCTTTGCACCCCTTGATAGTAATCATAATAAAGTACCAAGTCCCACTTTGTGATCATGCAAAAACATTTAAATGCTTAGTTTAAATGACAGTTTAAAATTGAATCTATTTCATATGGGAAGATCCCACTATTTCAAAAACCACTCAAACAAGCTCAATTTTAAAAACCCAAGCATCCACAGAATCCTCAACACATGCCTAGCACACCCACCAAAAATCTTTTTAAAATTCAAAACTTAAGTTCTTGCGGCCATTTCATCAAACACTTGGCAGGCAAATTTAAACCAAATCAAATTCACTGTTTTAATAGTGTTTTGGGCCTAACTGGTTCCCTCTCTAGCTCACAGCACCCATTTAGTAGATCATCTAGCCTAATTGGCAACCTCTAGCCTCACTGTAAGCTGGCCATTGTCATCAATGGTGAGCAATCCGAGCCACCTCGCCGGCCAAACCTGGTCGCCGCCGCAGCAGACCATCTCCCCCTCTCTCTAGCCATGTCTGGGAGGTAGCTAGCACTCCACCGCCACCCACTGTCCCCTCCGCGAGCAAAGGAAAGCCATGGACCACCGAGCACGCCGCGCTCCCAGTGCCACTGCGACATACCGAGCATGCTCTAGAGCGCCGCACCCGGCACGCATGCACACGTCGCCCCTCGACCGCAGCCCGTGCCCACCGCTTCGCCATGACCCAGGGAGCACGCCAGACACCTCTGTTCGCCGCCCCATGCCTCACAGCCACCGCTCTCCATTGAAGACGCCGCCTCTGCCGCGCAGAGCACCGCACGTTCCCGACCATTTGCCACCGCCCCTACACACGCATTTAACCCTTAGAGCATCGCCAGGAGACCGCCCGTCGATCGCCAACCTCGGCCATGCCTCTAGCCGCCCGTAGCCGTGTCGCCACCATCGCCTGCCCATCCCTCTCGGTCTCGCCGTCGAGCCTATAAAAGGAGACGACCCCCGCTCAAATTCTTCACACCATCTCACTCCCCTCACCTCACTAATCATTACATCCCTTAGCCGGAGCACAAGGAGCAGCAGCTCGCCGAAATTGCGTCGGAGTAGGCCGCCTCTGGAGAAGAAGGGAGCCGTTGATTTCGTCCACCCCCGGAGCTGCGGCGACCACCCCTGAGTTCGTCGTCGTCGACTTTATCGTTTGCCCGCCTCACCGTCGTCACTGGAGCCCCGGTATGCCCCCTATGCACCCCCACTGAGCCACTAGGGTTCGAGCTTGCCGGTGACCTGTTCATCGTCGACGACGACCCTCAGCCGTCGATCTTCATTCTAATCCAACGCACCACATCGCCTGCATTACGCCGGCGTTTAATGAGCCACGACCAAGAGACCCCTGTCGATTGCGCCATGGAGTGACACTGGGCCGGCCCATTAAACCTTCCCGCGCAGCCCACTCCTTTGAATTTATCTTTTTCTATTTAGATTCAAACTCAGTTCTGCACCTAGTTTCAAAAATCAACCCAGCTCGATTCAGTGAACCAAATTTCATGAAACCAATTTTGTGAGAAATATATTGAAATGCTTAATCCAAGCCCGTTGGATTCAAACATTTGGATATGTAGATCAACCTTGGTAAAAATAACAAGGCAGAAGCTTTTCTGCATTCAAACATTTTTCAAATTTCAACCATAATAGCTTTTGAGTTGATTCAAACTCTCAAAAATCACATTTGACCATAACTTTCAGAATATATAAAAACATTTGGGTTTACTTACAGAAATAATGTTCAAGTAATAAAAGAATGCCACATAGGCATTTCTAGTCACTTTATTTATTTAAAATAAAAGGTTAAATCTTATTAAATTGTGACACCACTTTAAATCACATTCCCATGGACTGAAATATGTGGTGATGACATGTGTCAACATGATCCCATGTTTCAGTTGGAGAATATTAAATCTTAAGTAGTTTTTCAATGAGTAGAAATTACTTTTCTAAAAATAAAATAAATAAGACAAATGCTTTAATCTTGTAATGTTAGTGATGATGCTAGATCAGCTATAGAACACCTTTTTGTGATGATTGAAAGTAGTTAAGTATTGTTTGGTGAGTGTGTACCTCGTATTGATTCATAGACGCTAGTACCGACCAAGGATACGAGGAGGAAGGAGGATACTATGAAGAAGAAGCCGAGGAAAACTTCAACCACTTCTCTGCTCAAGGAAAGCTAACACTTGCAATTATGAAAGTTAGATGACCTATGCAATGCACTAAGCATGCTTGGTTAGACATATTTGATGATACCCCCTCCTAGTTTTACTTGCAAGCTTTCTACTTTATTTCTTTATCAAAGCTATTTCTTAGAGTTTATTTAAGTGAATTGTAGATTCTAGGAAGATAATTGAAGGTTGCATAAAGAGCATTAAATTTGGCCTAAGCTAGATCATCTTGATGTCGTCCTAAGGCATGAGATGGTAATTAGTTAAAACTCCACTTGTTTACCACCCCTCATTAGTACTCACCCCCACTTGTAGATGCTAGTGCTAAGCATAAAACTTGATCAACTTTTGATGGGAATACTTGGTGGAAAATGGTTATGAAAACCTTAGAATGATGAGTCATTCTACTGAGATATTTTGACATGTGTTTCCGAACACCAGATGATTTGGATGATGAAAATGTTGAGGCATGAGCCTTAGCCATTTATAAAACTGATGGTTGTCTGGATGCGATACCATTCCAATTTTACCGTACAACCACAATACTCGAGAATTGGGTAGGGCTTGACTGGAAACTTATATACCTTAGTATGGGTTCCCTCATGGCCAAGGTCTGAGCTGAGGCTACCTTGTGAAGATTGTCCACCTGTGCAGTACCCAAGATGATGGTTGGTCATGGTTAGGAGGCCAAACTCACAAGAGAGGTGCCTATACTAGGGCGTGTAATTGAAAGGTTAGGATTGATTATCCGCATACTGAGTATGGTTAATTCAGGATTTGTCCCTGATGGATGTATCGAATGTTGTGGTAAAAGTGTACAATCTCGCAGAGTGTCAAACTATTCGAATAGCCGCGTCCGCGGTTATGGACAGTTGGAGTGGCCATACTGTTCCCCCGTCAGACGTTTCCAAAATGACTTGCGAAATGGATTCAGATTTTGACTTGACCACAACAGAGTTGTGATATGAAATACAAGTTCCCTTTTAGGTGTTATAAAATTCAACTAGCTCTTCTTGCTTCTGAACTTAGTAGAGGTAAATCTGGCTTTTTGCAAAAACAACCATAGATCTTAGTGTACCATTACAAACAAAAACCTCCACTTGTTAGTATTAGTTTGCGAGTACTTAAAGAGTACTCATGGCTTTGTCCCTGGCTATTCCCGTGGCCAGACTATGAAGAAGAGTACCAGGATGATGGACCCTAGGAAGGTTACGACAACTAGGATCATCTCCCATCGTCAGCATTGCCTGTGACCCCGAAGATGGAGCTTCGCCTACGCTACCTTTATTATTACGTATTTCCGCTGCTTGAGTTGTATTAAGAACTGGATCATGAGATCCTTATTTGTGTAAGACCTTATGTATGGTTTGTAATGGATGATGTACTGTGGTATCCAAATCTGTTATGTCTCGCAAAAATGGTAATCCTGGGATTGCGATGTATGGCATAACAGGCATCTGGGATTAAAAATCCGGGTGTTGACACTTCTATCTTCCCTTTTTATTCTTTCTTGGAAACTCAAATCCAATCACTCTCCTGCAAATCAACGAGAACTTCGAGGTAGAAAGAAAAAGAGAGAGGGAAAATAAAGATAAACGGAGAAATCTTTTTATGGTTTTCGAGAAGGGGGATTAAAGAATAGAAAATTGGCGGTAAAGCTCGGTTGAAAATTTTAAACAAAATAAAATAACTACGATAAAGTGTTGGGGAAACCAACACGAGTGCTTATTAACTCAAATAAAAGCATAACCTCGAAAATAAGATAAAGCAAATGAAAACCAAAATATAAAATAGATAGAAAACCTCCCCAAGCTTAGGATTTTGCAAGCCCTTCAAATCATTGTGGTGGGGGGGGAGTTGTAACTCCAGTCCAAAAATTGACTTGAAAGGTTACGTGTTGTTTATCGGAGGTTCAGGGCAAGATTGTGCATTCCCTCCACAGTTCCTCCAAGTTCATGAAAATCTTGATATGTAGCAAACCGGTTTGGTGGCTGCTGCTCCTGATGAGGGACTTCTTGCAACTCCTCTTGGTCCTCATCCTCCTCTGGAATCTTACTCGGGTTGGTGTTACTCAACCTGCAAGTCATAAAGCACATGTCCTTCCTCGATAGATAAAATATAATTAGGCAAAGGAGCTGGGTAGATACGCCTAGCTCTAGCAATATGCAGATAATAAACACTAACTCTCCTAGTAAGTATTCCACAAGCCCTCAAAGTAGAGTAACCAACACGTCGCTCACCTAGCACCAGCTTTAACTCACCTAGGTCGATGCCCAATGCATTGGCAAGCACGTTGATGACGCCTCCACAAGTGGTTGGTCCTTGGATTTGGTGGGATTGGTACTCCAAGTAGCGCACAAGTATTGCGCCCAAGTGAAGTGACAAGTTGTCATAGTTGAAAGCAGATTTTACAAGGACTAAGATGTCCTCGTTGAGTCTCGTAAACTCATTACGCTCCTGCAAGGTGTTAGCAATAACATAGAACAAATAACGAATAGGAGGATGTTGAATATTCTTCCCTCTGCTAACTCTAGAAGTGAGGCTCATTCTATTATAACAGAGTTTAGGAGAAGGTTCCATGTTGGTAAAATCTATGCGCAGAGCATTAGGATCATTTTTGGGTAAACCAAAACAATTGCACCATTCATCTAATGTTAGAGAATAATTGTTGTTCATGAGTCGGAAATAAATCTTATCCTCCCCATGCCATACCTTAACGGTGCTTTGCAAAGAGCTAAGAAATTCAATGGTGAACCGGCGATAGGTTGGTGCATCATGGAATACAATGGTTTGCAGGCCAACTCTATTGCAAAGTAAATTATAATCATCAGAAATACCGAGTTGGTTCAAAGTGAAGGGGCAAGCCCACTTGGTTGCCTTGACTTCTCGATTTTTGATCATGTCGAAATGATCACGGTGGGCTTCGTTCTTGAATTGAATCCCCATGCATTCCTAAGCTGCAGCCCGAGAATAACTAGCTGCGGAAAAAGCACGTGTCTGGATCCTCGTGTTCATCTAAAAATAATAAAAGAGACAAATATAAACTTTTTGATCTAATAGTAATAGTCATAGCATAATTGAGTCATAGCACACTAAAGAATCTCCTCAACATATTAATCTAGGAAGGATAATCATGGCAATTGTTCAAATATAAGTCTCACCTTAGATTGATAATGACAATAGATCAGAAATGAATTTGCAAAAATTAATTGGAGGATTGGAGGAGAAACATATCGTAGATCACTTGTGTGCAAGGAATTCGAACGAAATCAAGAAGGGGTGAAGATCCCTTGAGGTTTTGAGAGAGTTTGGAGGTAGAAGAAAGAAAAAGGATTGTGTTTTTGATGATTTGGGTACCTCCCTGAGCGTTTAAGTGGTCGGATGCAACTATACGGCAGGAACAGGGCGTTCCGGCCGTATAGTTCGTCTGATGGCAAAATTTTAGGGTTTCATAGGGTTTCTGTCTGGTGGCTGTAACTATATGGCGACAACTATACGGCCGAAACTTTTGTTCCTGCCATATAGTTGGTCGTCAAACCTTCTGTACTCTGGGATGAAAAATTATCGATGGGTAGCATAACTATATGGCTGCAACTATACGACGGGAATTTTTATTCCCGCCGTATAGTTGGTCATTAACCTTTCTGTACACATAAAAAAAAATCTATTCCTTCGTAGATTACTTTTTAGACTGAAACTTAGTGAAACACCTTGTATTGACAGAAAATAGACAGGCTAAAATTTCGACCAACTATGGCATATATAAAACAGTAATTTTTAGTACCGTTGAATCTCTTCCTATCACTGGAGTTTTTTAGCACTCTTTATTTATACAAAACTTAAACTAAAACTTAAAAACTTAACTCAAACCTTTATTTCACATGGGTTGTCTCCCATGCAGCGCTCTTTCATGGTCAATAACTTGACCTTGATATCATTCACTTAGGCCATATGAGTGGAACACCCACTCCGAAGTAATTGGCCTTCAAAGTGATGGCCTCCTTATCTCTTGCTTAGCTTTCTTTTTCCTAGGGAAATAAATAACAAAAGGATCCCGCGAAGGAAATTGAAGCTTCATGTTCCCTTCATGAAAATAGATCAAAACCTTAATAGTTCTTAAGAAAGGACAACCTAATATGATAGGGGAAGTAGCATCTTCACGCATGTCAATAATAACAAAATCAATAAGAGCAGGACAGCCTTTAATGTAAACTAAAGTATTTTACTTTATGCCTACTGCTTGTTTGTAGGTAGAATATGCTAGATGTAATTTCAGTTTGGTGATTTCAAAAGAGCCAAGATTTAACTTGTTAAAAAGACTCTTTGGAATTGTTGAAACACTTGCTCCTGGATCACATAGTGCATATATTTCATGACTCCCAATTTTAATCTTAATGGTAGGCTCAAATATATCATCTAGCTTAACAGGCAATTTTTCAGCAATTTTCTTGTATTCTTCTTCAAGCTCACATACCTTTATTGCTTCCTGATTAACGAAGTGTTTATACATGGATTCCTCATTTCCTTCACTTACTGGAATCTTGACATTGATCCTTTTTACGAGATCTTCAATAGTGTAGTTTGGTGAAGGAGCATTACTATAATCAAGTTCTTAGGGCTCCTCCCTTTGCATTCTTATCATCTTGAGATCTTCAACTGGATTGGGCTCAACTTTACCTGCAAATTTTGCTAGAATGAGAGCTTGACTCTCGGTTATCTTACCTAGCTATGCCTCAACGATCCTTGTTCTTTCTTGGAGGGCATGAAAATCATTTCTTAAACTAACAGCTTGGTTAGATAATTTACCAAGCATAGCATCATGATTCTCCGTAATTTTGACTAGAATATTGTTTTGCTCATTTTGTGAGTCCATAAAAGCTTTAAGAGTTTCTTGGAGACTAGTATTTCTTGATGCCATATTATTATTAGATCTACCTGCTAGACTAGAGTAATGTTTCTGAAATTTTGGATTTTAATTCTTTTTCCAAGCAGGGTTATAGTCATTACGAGCTATGAAGTCTACTTCTTCAATAGTTGGTTCTGGAGTAGTTCTTACCGGGGTTTCCTTACCTTTAACAGATAATATAAGATCATCCAACTTAGCATTGAGTTCTTCATTTTGTTGAGGTGTGACGGAGTTCACCTTCTTCGTGTTTGATCTTTCCACATGCCATTGGGCATGGTTGTCTTGAATATTGTCTAGCAGCTGCTTTGTTTCGATAATTTGCTTACCCATAAATGTTCCTCCAGCTGCAGTATCTAGCATAGACTTAGAAACAAGGTTAAGAGAATTATAAAATAAATGGATAATTAATCAATCTTCCATCCCATGGCTGGGATAGTTCCTCATGCATTCTTTCATTCTCTCCCATGCAAGCACTAGTGGCTCACGCTCTTCCTGTCTAAAACCAGTAATATTAGATCTGAGTTGCATAGTCTTTGCAGGTGGAAAGAATTTAGTCATAAATAAATAAGTACATTCCACCCATGATGCAATAGTATTTCTAGGCAAAGATAACAACCATTCTTTTGCTCTTCCTCTAAGAGATAAAGGAAATAAGCGCAATTTGACCACATCAGGGTCAACATCTTTAATGTGCATCATATCACATATTTCAGTGAAACTATTCAAGTACATACCTGCATCTTCTATAGCAGAGCCTCCAAATTGATTCTGTTGGACCAAACTTAAATAGTGGGGCTTAATTTCATAATATTTAGCAGTAATTGATGGCTGAGTAATAGGAGTACGCAAATAATCATTGTTAGGAGTTGCAAACTCCCCAAGCTTCTTTTTAGCCATACTTCTTATGTTTTTGTATTTTATTAAACAAGTACTAATGATGATAAAGCAAGAATTAAAAAGATTAACTATTTTTTTTGGTTTTTCAAATAAAACTGAAAGCAAACTAACAAAATTAAAAACGAGAATTTAGAACTAGCAAGGTTCCTACTAACCTCACCAGGCTAACTATTTCTTCCTCGGCAACGGCTCCACAAAAAGGGTTGATATCTTCGATCCAGATTACGGATGTAGTATAGCTCTTTTTCCCTAGTATATCTAGGTTAATCGAATCCTCAGGAAGCAGAAAGCAAAGTGAGATTGCCTTAACGGACCTTAGAGAGTTTTAGAATTCCTATTGCGTTTTCACCAGACCAAGAGTTTGCGATCTTGTTGTTGTTGACGATGAAGAGAGAGGGCCTAGGGTCTTCGGTTTTCACCAGTAGCTATGCAAAACATCTGATGGGAATAATATATAGTAATAAAGTACTCATGTAATTGTTAGAGCAAGATAATTATATGTGGGCAGTGCATCCATAAATGTTATCGCCTCCGCGACCGCTTATGGCAATAACCTACTAGTCTCATCCATGGAAGAAAGAGAACTAATGATATGCATAGTGATGTCACCGTTAATCCCAAGTAAGTTCCTCACATACAGCCGTACTACCCTTTCTGTCACTAGGGTTCCTATCCTGCAGATCAGTCGTTACTCACACTCCCTTTACCTGGATCAATCCTCGGGGTCTTGGGTACCTGACAAGTCCTTAGATTGAGGCAAGATAGGGTACTATAATCATCAAGTCATACAAACTAATACATGATCCCATATATGATAAATAATATGCACAAAATCTACATGGCTAGGCCGACGCCCTTAGCCCAAGGAATATTACTCACACATAGATATGAAATCGACAATCATAAACATTGTAATAGAGATCATAAAGTTGATAACAAATAGTCTTACAATGTTGCCAATTGGAGATGATATCTACTATTATAAGTGGTGGAAGATGGCTATGGTGGTGGAGAAGGGTTTAGAGGTTTAGATCTAGATCTATTCCTCCGGCATGGCGGCAGGGAGAGTTGAGGATGAAAGAAGCGATGTTGTGGAGTCGGGGGGTTGTTTCTCATCGCCTGAAGACTCTTTATATAGGGGTCCCTTTACGAAAGTTGTTCTGTTTGACCTAAGGAGGTCGGTGCAAACTATACGGCCGCAACTATACGGTGGCGGTCCGTATAGTTGGTCGTTAAACTTGAAGTTGCCTCCTCACGACTCCTGGTTTCTTTGGCGTGTTGGAAATCTCGTATATTTGGTATTTATGTAGTGATTCCCTTTATAATACGTCATTATCTGCGTAGGCAAAAATAGCAAGAAAGGATTGCATACCCCACTGATCATTAGGCATTAGTGGTAGGAAATAGAGAGATATTTCATCAAATATATGAATAGTATCTATTTTAAATACGGACGTGGATGGCTATATTTCACAGCGATCAACTAACTCGTAGATGCTATTCTTTCCGAGCGCTCGGATGGGTCATGTGAATAGCTCATAGAGGATCCAACACTGACAATATGACGCCGAGCAAGGCTAAAGTGTGAGGTTTCCATGTGTTACTTAGGCCATTTTCTTATCATGTTAAATTTTATGCATATTAAGTTAATAAGTCATTCTACCTGAAAACTTGCCATGACAATTCCATTCGTGTTTTGTTGTGTTTCTATCTACGAATGCTTAATTCAGAAAATGTCCATATAGTCATTTTTAATTCTATATTTTTGGTGTTTTCAACTGCTTTCATCCTTCTAAACCAGCTAGCTATTTTGAATCATACATATGTTCATTTTTAATGCTACCTTTTTGGTGTTTTTAAGTGCTTTCATCCTAACAAACCAGCTAACTCGATTTTAAATGTCATGACTTAATGCAAATAAAGGACAATGGAGTACAAGGACCAGAGTTCCAGCTGCTCGACTCAGATACTACTGACAAATTGACCAGGAGTCGCACCCGCTTGAGAAGGATCTACTGCCAGCCTGAACGAGCTACTGTAAGTTTATACTTACTTAAAGCTTATGGGTCACCATTAAGCTTTTTGGCTTGTGGACAAGGTCCACTATGTATATGGATAGCTCTTAAGGTGCACTTTTTGGATTATGGTGTGGTTTATTCATACATAGTGGATGCCCAACATGTGTTGCGTTGGAAATTTGGGGTGTCTAAGAGAATCTTTTTTACTAGACCTAGTTCTAAACACTAGAGAGGGTGATTCTAGCTAAGTTTTTCTAGACCCTGGGTCTAGTACAAGACCCATGTTTTATTGTTTCTTTCTATCTGGATGAGTGGGTCCCCTATCTGGTGTAAATGGTGGAGCAGATTTTATTTCCTTAGACGCAAGTCTAGTAAATTTCTTATACACGTCTATTAAGGATCACGCTATGCTTTATCTTAAATGATCATTAATTTATATAATACTACTTTTTCCCTTGTTCTCTGTTTTAACCCCCTTCACCATATTTTACCAAGGCATAGGAGTCCTCGAAACGCAGGACTAAAAGTTGTAATCCCTATTCTCATTAATCCTCCCATTGCATTTCTAAAGAAAACAACTTACTTAATAGTCCACCTAGAACACCTCCTGTAGGTGATAAATATATAAAGGTAGTATTGCATGTAGAAAGAAAGGGTGTAGCTGCTCTTAGATCTGTAGCTAAAATATTAATGTTAAAGAAGAGGACAGATGATACATTGAAGCGAATCACCATGTATCGATCTCTTATTGATGATACCAACACTTTGTGATCTTTTAGAAGGCAGATCTTATTTAATGATCTGTTGTAATAAACTTTTATTGTTGTGTAATAAGTGGTTTAATTTTTCGCATGTTTATTAACTGACATCTTGACATTCATGTGTTGTTCTAAAAATAATTCGGCGCTTCCAAAAAAGGCTGAAATAGTAACAGGCCAAAACAGAATGATCAATGAAACAATGTGAGCATGGACGGTCCAAAATGATCAGTAAAAGGCCAAAAGAGTAAAAGGCCAAAACATTAAAGGGACAAAATAGTAAATGGCCATAATAGTAAAAGGCCATAGCAGTAGAAGGCCAGAATAGTGAAAGGCTAGAACAATGAAAGGCCATAACAGTGAAAGGCTAGAATAGTACCATGCCAGAATAGTAACGGGCTAGTAAAATAGCCAACCTGAACAGATGAAGGCCAAAAGGATAAATGGCCTAAATAGTAATAGGGACAATATCCTGACGCGTTGGAACAGTAACATGCTTGTATACTAATAGACATGAATAGTAAAAGACTAGATGGTCAGCAGGTCGGAACAGTAAAAGAGCGGATTGACAGCATGCATGAATAGTACCGGGCCAGCATGGCGCATGCTACAAGTGGCCACACAGTGTTGGGATGATGTGGGCCTTATGTAGGCCAAAATAGTGACGGTCCTGAAAGTTCATAGGCCATAGCGGGTTGCACTAATGGGACCATTTCAAACAGTGCAGGGCGAAACAGCAACAGGTCGTCTATATGTTGGGCTATCCTAATGGGCCAGCAAACTTAATAATTAGAAGGCCTTGGTTAGGCCTAGATTTTACCATGGTTCCTGTCACCGTTAGCAGCGGTAACTGGCTGTTAATAGTGTTTTCCATGTGGTAGTTTGCATAATGTTCAACACGGCTGGCGAATAGATTTAATAAGGAACAAGTTTTCATGTCTAAAGGGCGCGATCAGTCAGGGTCAAAAAAACCATGGTAGATTCATTTGTGTCAGGATATTACCATGAAGGCCATCCATCGTAGAAGATTTTTCAACCACGAAAAATGAGCCTTCAACCACGAAAATCATCCGTTGTAAAAGACAATTTTATTGTAGTGGACCCAGCATAACACTGCATGTTGTAGTACACAAGTTGTTGACCTAACATTCATGAAATATTGTTCCACAAATATCATGTCCCTCTGTGTAGTACAACAGAAACATTGTGGGTCCATATTATAAACATACACACATTATTATTATTACAATACCAAAAGATCTAATACTTGAGTTCTTCAAACTTACAACCAACAAACAACATACTTAACAGAAGTACAAAAAGATCCAAATTAATTAACATAACATGAGATCAATAGCTTATTATATAGAGTTTATGCTGCTTTGCCCAACTCAATTTATAAGTACTACTATAGCAACTACTCGGACTCATTGCCTTTGACTCCATAGTGGATCTTGTAGAGTTTTAGTGCACTCCTTTGATTCCTCCTGACAGGTCTGGCTCCTCATAGAATACTTCATTCTGGCACTCAGTGACATACATTGGAGTATCTTCATGGTCTTCGGAGTCTAAGCAGGGGATCAAAAGAAAAAGTGAGTAACAACGTTACCCATCAAGTTCATTATGTGCAGTGTGGGAAGTTTGATGCACTAACTAACACCTTAGGCTATAAGTCTTAGGTTCAATGCAGTTTTCATAAATCTTTCTTCAAAGCTTTCTTTTATTGCAAAAACTATGCCCATCATCCTTCACAAGTGGACCAGAACTTCACGGAGTTCCTTTCATGTCGCGTTCGTAGATCCTTTCCGGAATAGGAGTAACATGTCATAATTCTTACACTCTATACATGTGTTTTGCTTTACCCATAAGAGATCAAATCCTTTTTGCACAGCCAGGCATACATTCCCGTCCACAATTCCATGATGCGGGGCCCAGAAAATGATCCAATCCCATCAGTACCCTTCTCCGCAACCCCATATGTCAACCCAACTCCCCGAGAAGAAATACCTCTATTAACCCCCGTATATAGGCAGATATAACCCTGGGATACCCCTTGGAGATTCTAATGAGCAGGTCATGTCCCTGGTAGCCCCTGCTAAATTGGCAGACCTACCTCCAACAACCACTCATAAATGATCTAGATACCAATATAGACGGAACTAAGGGGTCCCACCCATGTACTGAGTCCTCGCAAGGAATCCCAGCGTCACGATATGGTCATACGTTGACATACGAAAGGAAGAAGATCTAGCTGACCTCTCTGTCCCATTCCAGATCTCATGGTTAACGGGTATTATACGGCGCTAGAATCATTGATGTCATGAGTTATTAATTCGTATCTGATAAAATCTACTGCACATGGGATCCTAGATTCCATTGCTAGCTATAATATCTTACGACCACTTAGGATGATAATTAATATTTCATATTATTATGAAAATATTCTTTTCTGACTCCTTTTTGAACATAAGTGATAACATACAATATGCAATTACTTTGTAAAACACATCAAAGGACATGAGTAAGTGATGAACTTTCCTTATGACTGCAAGGTAGTGAAGTCGGATGCTTCCACTTGACCATGAGCTCCCATTTCTACAAAACACCATTATTGTCGTGTAAGGATAATATTTAAAGAAGCAATAATGAATTATGCATAGTAATGTCATGAAGTGTTTTAGTTTTGTTGAGGAGATGACCCTAGGTAGGGTCAAGCTAAGGTAAAAGGGCAAAGCCCACCGAGGTATTGATCGGACCAAAGGATGACCTGGCTGAGGTATATGAGGGTCGGCCGAATAAGAGTCAGATTACCCCAAACTAAGAAACTATGGTTTGACTCAGCCGACATATAAGGTATGTCGGCACGAAGTCTAGCATGCTTTATATTTCCATGTACGAGCTGGCCCGAGTCATAATAGGCGAGGCCGAATCAGGAGATGGCTTGCTCTAGAAGGAGAGAGTGTGCCCCAAGGTCAACACTGACCTTTGTCTCTCCCTCAGGAATCCACACAGAGACAAACACTACAGACAAGTGCTAGAGGGACAAATATAGAGGAGAGGTCATGGATGTGACAGTCCTAGATCCCAACGATCACATGTCATGGACTTTGGGCCTTTGCCGTTCAGAGAAGGGCGACAGCGGAAGTCACCCGCTTATCAGCTCACATATGCATGTCTGAGTAAGATGATGTCCAGCTCAGCCCTAGATGTAACCTAGCCACCCCTTTATAAGGTGAGCCAGGGCCTCCTAGAGGAGGCGTCGATTAATTTTACACTGAGAGAAACCATAGGAGTGATCTTGAGTGCTTCTTCCTCCTCTCTCTGATACAACTCAAGGAGCAAGTGTAAACCATTGTTGATCTAAAGAAAGATAGAGAGAGCATTCTTTGTGTGTAGATCCACTATGCTATCCCTCCCTGGATCCCACTAGTACACATTGGCCCCATCTTTAGCCTACCCATGGCATCTTCCGTGCCACCACCATGACATTTGGCGTCCACCATGGGGCCAGCAACGGTCCTAGCTGGAGTGAAGATCCGGACGGGAAACTTCATCGCCACTGGAGAGCGCATCGTCTTCGGGCTAGTCCAGCGATTTGACCCGCATGACTACGTCAGCGACAACGTGCGTAGCTTCGGCAAGCGCCCTCCACCGTACAACGGTGTCTTCATCAACCCTGGCGCACACAAGATCTACGTCAGCGTGGACGTCTCCTACATAAACCCGCAGTGAGTCGTTCTCGCGTGAGGAACTCCCATCTGCGATGTTCGCGGTCCACGTATTGCTCGCCCCATAGGCAACATCAAGGTGATGATGACAGCGCTAGCGCTAGGCGCTGGATCCAGCACCAGTAAAGACCCGGAGCTAGTGAACCCGACATAAGCGGAGAAAGTAACTCCCAAGGCTACTCATTCAAGGTTCCCTTCGTTGGAGAGGCCAGAGAACATCTTGCAGGAAGCCATAGATAGCTTGACCACTCTTGTAGCTCCCATTGTAGATTCGGCTTAGGCATAGGCCGAGCTAGAGGAGACCCGGCAGAAAGTGCTAGAGGGAGCTAAGAGAGTAGCAACTGCGTAGTAGTCACTTAACATTACCTTGCGTGATTATGCTAGGGCAAACAAGCTTAACACTAGCCCAACTCAAGTAGATGGTGTAAGGATAATAGGAAAGAATCTCCTTAGTGATATAAACAAGGAACATGTGCCAAGGCCAGGTGACGCGGTAGATCCAGGGTTGCCGAGGCATAGCACACCGGCAAAAAAATTCAGGGCAGTAGATGTGGCCGCTACTGAGATACCAGCTCTATCCGGCAAAGCCCGGCAGAGGCAGCAGGAGAGAGTCAATGACCTGGTGCGCATATCAAACTAGAAGAATGGGGAATTGCTCAACAACCCGACAATGCCTGGAGGTTCTCGTGTTGTTCATTCGGCCGGGGGTGCTCCACAAGATCAGCTGTTGCTGGATCTTCACCCGGTGGAGGCACGAGAAGATAAGAGGTGCTAACCTCTGGGGAGAAGGAATAAGCAGATGGTGTCGTATGATCTGGCAGTGGCTGGGAAAGCAAAGACAGTACAAGCTCGTGACCAAGGAAGTGGCAGTCGAGGCAACAGAAACCCCGACCAAGGTCATGGTGACTAGCGCTACTCGGCTGTATTCGGGCAAAAAATGAAGCAGCCGACACATTGTATAAACTTGGCTCGTCCAGGAAATCAATCCCACCCATCATAGCTCTAGATCACCTCAGAAAACCATCAATTATCCCATCACTAGAGTCTGAATCAATTCGTATCTCAGTAAACCCAGGGTCCGAGGTTATCCCGATGGACATAGATTGGAGGAATGATCCTAGTAACCCGTGGACTGACTCGGCAAACCCGGGGACTGCCTCGCAAAACCGTGTACTGGTGAACTTAATCTGGCAGAGGTTATGTCGGTTGATGTGATGGAGATTGATGAACCAGCTACCCCAGCACATGAAGTACCAGCATGGGGGCGGCCTATTTTTGAGTTCTTAAAAGATGAAACTCTGCCGAATGATGAAGTCCTAGCTAGACAAATCCAAAGAAGGGAAAAGGCCTACACCATAATAAACAAAGAGCTATACAAAAGAAGTTTTACCAGTGTCTTGCAGAGATGCGTTGACCTGGCAGAGGGTCAGGAAATCATCCGAGATATCCATCAAGGTGAATGTGGGCATCATGCCTCATCTAAAGCCTTGGTAGAAAAATCTTTCGGGCATGGGTTTTATTGGCCCAGCGCTCTGCATGATGCAAAGGAACTAGTAAATAAATGCAATGGTTGCCAAAGATACTCAAACATAATTCATATGCCATCGTCCGCGTTAAAGACTATACCTATCACTTGGCCATTTGTTGTATGGTGCTTGTTATCTAGCATGTAATCTTTACCCATTCCGTATTATCTATGTTACTATGATAAACAACTTGATCACGTGCACGATGTCGATGAAGAACTTCAAAATACATGAGTGTGGGTCCATAGTGTATCTCTCCATCATTAGGAGTAGCAATTCCGCATAACTCCTTCATATAGAACATTTATATACTACCCAGTAAGAGCGGAGACAGACTTTATAGTTACCCTGATCATGGAGCAACCTTTGAGGATACCGTCATGTCCATATCATATCCACGTCTATCGGAGTCTTATGGTCAAACGATCTTATAGTAATAAGAAACTATCGGTACAATATTTACGATGTGTTTTACGTTGTATTATATTGGGTCTATCCATCATCATTGTTATGTCAACAATTTTGATCTCGCAAATCACCGGCAACTCTACAACACTTTGATGTTTTTCCCGGTAGTCAGGAAACTAGAACTAGCAGTGATATATTAACTAGTCTTAGAGACATGACTAGGGATATTTTAATAGTGTTTTAATTTATAAACATGTATTAGGGTTTTTCTCCAAATACTCGTTATCTGAAACTATTACAATTATGCACAGAACAATAAAATTAATTATTAAATATACATATAAATAATAATCCTTTATTATTGGCTCTAGTGCATATTTCAATCATGAAACACATTGATCGTGTGGCCAGTGAACCAGCAAATTATACGAGATCCTAATTTGTGACGAGTGCTAATTAAAAATGAAAGAACCCAAAACGAAAAGTGATGAAGTCATATTGATGATTGGAAAATGGCATATAATGTTGATGAAGAAAGTCGATAACTATCACACGAAACTCACTAATCTTGCTTGGGGCAGTGAACCAGCAAAATATAGGAGATTCTAATTTGGTATGAATATGATTAGGACGAGCACTAACTGAAAATAGAAGAACTCAAAACGAAGAAGTGATGAAATCATATTGATGATTGGAAAACGACATATAATGGCAATGAAGAAAGTCGAGAACTATCACACGAAACTCACTGATCGTGCGGCCGGTGAACCAGCAAAGATTCTAATTAATTTCGTATGAACATGATTAGGACGAGAGCACTAATTCATGTGACATTTATCGTAAGAACCTCTCTTCGGAGGACGTACGTATTGGTACCGCCTGCGCCCCTCGTTTTAATTTGGAGAGGTGACGCATGGACACTACACCTCTCTATTACAACTTTACAAGGTGATGCGTGCGCGTCTATCCAGCTAGCTGGAACAAGCCATGATGACTAAGCTAGCTCTGGCAGCGCATGCACGTAGCTAGGTAGGTATCACAGGCGCATTCGTCGAGTGAGGGTCGTTACACCCAGCAGATCGAGTGTGGTCGTTGCGTTGAGATTGTTTGGATTAAAGCACACGACACGAAAGGCACGGTTCCGATGATCAAATAAGAAACACGCACTAGAAACACGTAGTACATACTAATATTACAACGCACCATGTATCAGCATGTTTCACGGCCGGAAGTAAGTAAGTCGATGTGAGAGAGTCCTATTAACATACGGTTTTGCTAGTTCTTAGGCGTCTGAGAACTTCTTAAGTCTCAGTCGCCTCTTTCACCATTCGATTTACCTCGTGATTTGTGCAAAGTGGAAGTTACACATGAGTTATAACTTGGATGTAACTAAAAATTTAATGAATTACAACTAGGTTGTAACTGAGAATTAGACAAATCTTACGAGTTGCAACTAGGTTGCAAGACATCAACGACTTAGACATAAGAAGTTCTCAGGCGCCTGAGATCTAGGCACTCCTATTAACATAAGAAGACGGAAGATTACACATATACTAGCATGATGCCTTTCTTGCCAATTACGGGAAAAAATACTGGAGTAGATTGGTCACGTACGTACGTAAAGCCTTCCAAGCTAGCAAGACTTATATCTCTAGACTCTAGCTACAACAACACGTCAACACAATTAATCTCTTTGGCCAAATGCACACAAGACCTACGTGGTTGTTTTGCTTTGTCCAGATCGATCGGCCGCCTTGGAAGCAGTAGTGCGGTATGTATCAGCCAACACAACTTCAGATTCTGCATGCACGTCTTAGATTACGTACGACGGCTGAACAACGCATGCTTTGGCTGATCCCAACAACAACGGAAGAAGCTAGCACATGTCCAATAAGGCTACAACTACGTATATTTCATCAAAAAATCTACGAGTACTATAGTACGTACTACGTATCAAAAAATATACTAGTACTACGTGTTTTCTGTAAAAAAATCTACTAGTACTACGTTGTATAGTTTTCTGTAAAAAAATCCAGAATATAAGGTATATGGTGGAATTGTGGGATTTTTTTTACATAATTTAGGAGTCAAACTGATTTGGAGAGATGAGATACGAAGATTTCCATATTTTTCTCTATTCTCACATCTGTCACCTATATGTATTAACATCTAAAAGTATTGATTTTTTCCATTTTAGTCTATGCGCTAATATTCGTGCAAGAAAACTATACACCTTATATCAAGGAACGGAGGGAGTATGTTTCATCAAGTCGATTGTATAACAAGTCTGGCATCCTCGTCATGAACTAACATGCGGTTTGCATGGTGCATAAATAAGATTTGGTGATAGGGTTTATATGATGAAAGTGTAAGAGGATCGTTCATTTGCATGGGCATTGATTGTACTACTCCGCGAGCCCAGCTGGTGTGCTTCTAATAACTCTCTCATTGCATTGTGTACTAGTACAAAAATATCAGAAATAAGATGTGTCCGTGGGTCATCTCTTCACCGGCCCACCCCACCGCCGCCTATAAAATCGTCTTCCCGGCTTCGCTTCCCGCCACTCGTCACTCCACCAGCCCACCCCCACCGCCACACAACAATGGCACCCTCCGCCCTAGTCCTCGCCCTGCTCCTCTCTCCTCAGGCCACCTCCGCTCGCCTCGCTCCACTAGAGGAAAAAGGGCCATCCGTTCGCGACCCCTCGGAGCATTAGTCCCGGTTGCGCCACCAACCGGGACTAATGCTGGCACGCGTCCTGGTTGGAGCGGGCACGGGGACAGGGGCATGCGTCCCGGTTGGCAAGGGGGAATACGTCCCGGTTGGAGCCACCAACCGGGACTAAAGGTTTGGCCACAGCCACGTGGCGTGGCACGCACCTTTAGTCCCGGTTGCTGGCTCCAACCGGGACTAAAGACCCCTGCCCTCTATAAATGCACCAGCCCCTCTGCCTCCACTCTTTTTTCAATGGTGTAAGGTGTGAGGGGGTGTGCTAGTTTTTTCTCATGCATGCATTGAAGGTGTTTGTTGAAATGTTTGAGTGAAAAATCCCGTTGAATTTCTCATAGAACAAAAATATAGAAGGTGTCCGAGACGCACTTGAGCTTTCTCCTCTTTATTTTCCTCGATCGAGGTTAGCAATCTTATCTTTTCTAGGTCATTGATACAATTCATGTGTCGGTGTGAATTGGTTATTTCACTATTTATGATGTCCTGTTTTTTGATAAACTTACTTATATGATGCAGATGAACGGTCGGGAATGGATGTACGGTGACCGGCGGGTAGCCGGGTATATCAAAGGCGTGGATAAATTTATCGATGTGGCTACGGCAAACAAAGAGAATGGATTTATACGTTGTCCATGTGTTCAATGTCGGAACAACAAGGAGTACTCTTCCTCGAAAATCATTCGCGACCACCGATTATGAAAGGTTTGATGCCCAACTATAATTGCTGGACCAAGCACGGGAAAGAGGGGTTATGATGGAAGATGGTGAAGAAGAAGATGATGATAACAACTATCATCATATGTTTCCTGAATACAGTGATACCGCAATGGAAGACAATGGAGAGGAAAAAGGTG
This sequence comes from Avena longiglumis, assembly GCA_030063025.1. Taxonomy (NCBI): domain Eukaryota; kingdom Viridiplantae; phylum Streptophyta; class Magnoliopsida; order Poales; family Poaceae; genus Avena; species Avena longiglumis. The sequence continues at coordinate 107,346,437 of CP125979.1, forward strand.
AAGAACGGGCATCGATGAGACGGTGATGAACTTGGTAGGGTCATTTCGATACAAAGAGAGACGTGAAATGAAAATGAGAAGTTGAAGTTAGAGGGCATGTTAGAAGATCACAAGAAATTGTTATACCCAAATTGTGAAGATGGCAGCACAAAGCTCGGTACCGCCTTGGAATTGTTGCGATGGAAGGCGAGTGTGGTCTAACTCCTCATTTGAAAAGATGCTGAAAATAATGAAGTCAAGTTTCCAAAACATAACGAACTTCCCGGGAGTACCTACGAAGCAAAGAAGACTCTCAGTCCTCCGGGATTAGATGTGCAAAAGATACATGCATGCATTAATGATCGCATCCTCTACATGTAAGGAGTATGAGAATTTAGATAAATGCCGGTATGCAACGTTGCGGTATAAGATCGACGAGATGACCTGGTGATGTTGAGGAGAGCCCCTCGGAAGAGGGTTCTGCTAAGGTTATGTGGTATGCTCCTATAATACCAAGGTTGAAACGCATGTTCGAAACAAAGAGCATGCCAGTTGTTGCGATGGCACAAAGAAGACCGTAAGAAAGACGGGAAGTTGAGACACCTCGATGGGTCACGTGGAGAAAAATCGAGAGAGACTTCCGGACTTTTCGGTGTGACGCAAGGAACTTATGATTTGGTCTAAGTACGGATGGCATGAATCCTTTTGGGGAGGAGCTGCCACAAAGACTGCCCGTGACTCTATGTATCTACAACCTGCCTCCTTGGTTATGCATGAAGCGTAAGTTCATTATGATGCCAGTGCTCATCCAAGGCCCGAAGCAACCGGGCAACGACATTGATGTGTACCTTAGGCCATTAGTTGAAGAACTCTTACAGTTGTGGGGCAAACCAGGTGTACGTGCGTGGGATGAGAACAAACAGGAGCCATTTAATCTACGAGGGTTGTTATTCGTAACCATCAATGATTGGCCTGCTCATAGTAACCTTTCAGGACAGACAAACAAAGGATATAAGGCATGCACCCACTGTTTATATAAGACCAAAGGTACATATTTGCATAAATGCAAGAAGGTTGTGTACCTGGCGAATCGACGATTTCTTCCGACCAATCATCCTGTAAGAAAGAAAGGCAAGCATTTCAAAGGTGAGGCAGATCACCGTAAGAAAGAAAGGCAAACATATTATGCATGTGTGTGGACATTGGTATGGAGAACAATGTTGCAGGAGGAAGTTTTCCTTTTTGTCGCACGGAAAAGCCCTTTTCCATTTTCCGAGCGCAAAAAACGGGTCGTTTTGTGAAGTAACCACCAAAATGCCATTTCAGAATGCTACCGTCCTATTTTCCTAAAATACTAGACCACCTTACATGGACTATCTCCCAACCGGTACATCTCAAACCTTTTCGTCCATCCCGAGTAAAAAGGACAAATGTGTGCCGAATCGGTAGGAAGTGGGTCCGGTTTGTACTACAAGTACATGATCTATCGCCCGTGATTTTTTGAAAAAATCATTTTTAGACTCGCAATATGTGGTTTCTTCAGAGATCCAATGCAAGTTCTAACGATGCTCGTCCCCTATCTTCATGCACACCGGTTCGACCATAGTTAGAAATTCAGATAATTCAAAACGGGCATAATAAATTCAAAAAAATCCGAACAATGAAAATCCTTCGCGTGGTGTCATATTATGTTACATAGTTGAAAGGAAAAATACCAGACTTGGTATATTGATCATGTTTCGAAAAAACCTTCACAAAATGGCCTATCATGTTCGAGGTTTCATGGCTTTCGGTCCAAATGACCGATGTTATGTGCTGAATCACGACATAGTTTGTGATGTTGTGCCCATATTATGCATGTGTTTGGACATTGGTATGGAGAACACTTTTTTTGAATTATTTATTTAAATCCAAACACTTTTTATGTTTAAAGTTTTTCTAAATTCCAAATTAATATTAAAAATATATAAGTTAATTCATTTTTAATTGTAAATGGTTCATAGTTTAAATGGTTACATTAATTATTTTTTAAAAGAGAAAATGTTTTTGAATTATTTATTTAAATCCAAACACTTTTTATGTTTAAAGTTTTCTAAATTCCAAATTAATATTAAAAATATATAAGTTAATTCATTTTTAATTGTAAATGGTTCATAGTTTAAATGGTAACATTAATAATTTTTAAAAGAGAAAATGTTTTTGAATTATTTATTTAAATCCAAACACTTTTTATGTTTAAATTTTTTCTAAATTCCAAATTAATATTCAAAAATATAAGTTAATTCATTTTAAAAGGTTACATTAATTATTTTTTAAAAATAGAATATGTTTTTGAATTATTTATTCAAATCCATACACTTCTTATGTTTAAAGTTTTTCTAAATTCCAAATTGATATTAAAAAAATATAAGTTAATTCATTTTTAATTGTAAATGGTTCATATTTTAAATGGTTACATTAATTATTTTTTAAAACAGAAAATGTCTTTGAATTATTTATTTAAATCCAAACACTTTTTATGTTTAATTTTTTTCTAAATTCCAAATTAATATTCAAAAATATAAGTTAATTCATTTTAAAAGGTTACATTAATTATTTTTTAAAATAGAATATGTTTTTGAATTATTTATTCAAATCCATACACTTCTTATGTTTAAAGTTTTTCTAAATTCCAAATTGATATTAAAAAAATAAGTTAATTCATTTTTAATTGTAAATGGTTCATATTTTAAATGGTTACATTAATTATTTTTAAAATGAAAATGGTTTTGAATTATTTATTCAAATCCAAACACTTTTATGTTTAAAGTTTTCTAAATTCCAAATTAATTATCATTTAAAAACAATACAAATTTAAACCCCAAAATAAAAAATAAGGCGAACAGAGAAAATACGATTTTTTTTGAAAACACGAATATGTCGGTTGGAGCCACCAACCGGGACTAAAGACCTCGCGTGCCAACCCTTGGTCTCTGAAAATATTGAGTATAGGTCCGGTTGGTGGCTCCAACAGGACGATAACCTTTAGTCCCGGTTGTAGCCACCAACGGGACTAAAGGTCCTTTGTTATAACCCTTTAGCCCTTCTTCTTCTTCCTTCCCCATCACTTCTCTCGCTTCTGGCACGCCACAAGCGGCAAATCTGCCCGCACGCCCTAACGGCTGCCTCTAGAGCTCCGCCTCCTCGCCAGGAACCTCCTCACCGAAGCTCGCTTGCCGGGGTGCCCTCTCCCGCCGAAATCGCGCACGTCCTCTCCGTCACCGACGCCGGCCGCCGTCGCCATTCACGCCGTTCAGGACCTCCTCGCACTTCCCCGTCACTACCTTGAGCACCACGGTGAGCACGCGGATCTCGCCGACCTTTTTTCCCTCTCTCCCTCGCTCTGTGGTCACCGCCGCCGAATCGCAAGCACCGCCGCCATCGCCGCCATGCGCCATGCTCGTGACCAATCCGCGCGGCTGCTTTTGGCTCAACGCAACGCGTGAGTCCAGGCGCTAGCCCATGCAGCCCGCTGCCTCCTAGCGCCAACCAGCGCCGTTGCCGTTGGCGGCGAGCGATGTGGCGTTTGTGGCGTCCACGTGTTGCTGCGTGGCCTGTGCCCACGTCGACCTCTCGGCTAGATGCCGCGTCGGTGAGAAATAACCCCGGTCCCTCTTGCTTATGAAGTCTGAGGTGGCCATGGGGCCCTCATCGATCCGTGGGTAGGTTTGCTGCGGTGTAAAAAGTTTAACCAGCTTTTAATAATTTGAAATAATTATAATCTTATAAATTCAATAACTTTTAATCTATAAGTCATAAAAATATGAATAATATATCAAAATGTTCGAAAAATGAAACCTAGCTATCTAAGCTATAATCATGCATTGTTCAACAACTTAAATTACAAGTTTAATTAGAAGAACAAATCCACCCTCTCATGTGTTAGGAGTTTCTCCGAGTTAGGGTTTTCACCCTCGGAACCCCGATTAAATCGTCGAGCATTTCTTAGGGTTACATTCCAATGCAAATTAACTTGTCATATCATCATACTTGCTTGAGCATTGCATCGATGCCATGTGTTGATTGTTTCCCTTTCTTTTTGGTGTTTGGATTATTAGGTTTATTATTAGTTAGGTATTATTAGGTTTATTAATTAGTTTGGTAGTATTGGTCTTCGGCCCCACTGGTCAGTCACTGTGGGTAGTCCCAGACCCGATTCACATTTTCAAGCAACTTAGGTGCATGTGGGTTCGACGATGTGCCTATCTACTACACGGTTTCCCTTTCTCTTCATTTTTATTATTGTGTATGTATATATTAGGGTTTCTCTGAATTAGGGTTTATATCTCTCAACACCGTACTTAACTTTCTCCTTTAGCCGCTTTGACTTATTCGTTTTTCCACCTATGTAGAAAATATGGACCCACACGTCAGAGACGAAGAAAAGGAAGAGTTGATCCAAGGTGTGATCCGTGGAGAAGATAATTTAGACGTATCAACGTTTCTGAACAACTCCGGTGAGGGTGATCCTCTTTTTACCGGAGTAGACAACTTGTTTGAGGTTGAAGGTGTTGCCTTCCGCGAGGGAGAAGGCGATGCCTTGTGTAATCGAGAAGACCGCTCGGCGAGGTGCATGTAATATAAATCAATTCATTAATTAATCATCTGCTATCTATATAGAAATAGTAACGACGATCTTTCTTCTTTTAGCCCTCCGGATCGAAGGAATCTACTGAAAAGAGCAGACGAGGCCCAACCAAAAAGTTGCAAGACCATGAGAGTTTCAGGATCGAAGATGTCGCTGAAGACGGCAGACCGACAGCTCCCGAAGTTGTCGCAACCAAATTTGTGGCACCATGCGGATTAATCGTTAGGGACTTAATCCCGATCACCATTAGAAATTGGAATAGGCCTGCTAATGCGGATGAAGAGGGAACATGTTTATTTGTCCCTAACCACGCCAAAGATTTACTGTGGAAGAGGCTCATGGTTAATTTCAAACTACCAAAGATAGAGCTGGATCCAAATGCGGAGGATCCAGTTGAGGACGCCTTACAACATGGGAGAGCCATGGAGGCTAAGGTCAGGGAGTGGGCTTTGAAGAAGATGGCCCAGTGTTTCACCAACTGGAAGAAAAGATTGCACCTTGACTATGTCGTGAAAAGAAGACTCGATTTCAAGAATATTCAGTTTGAGAAGATAAAACCATTCGGGATGAGTTTGTGGAATACAAGAAATCGAAAAACTAAGAAAATGTCTCAAACGAATAAGCTGAATCTTGCTAAGAAGAAGTATCACCATACTATGGGGCAAGGTGGCTCTGGTTGGCATTCCTAAGTGGGAGAAACTTGAGCAGGAACTGCGTGATAAAAATATCACCCCAGAGACAGACGATTGGGTAGAACGTGCAAGGAATTGGTTTTACGGGCATGGGGGCACGTTGGACTCGGAAGGGAGGTGTATATATAACATACGACATAAAGAAGACCCCTTGCCAATCGAGAGGATCAGAAAAGCAGTAAAGGCTGTTAAAGATGGGGACTTCATTCCCGATAGAGAGAATGATGAGCTCACACTCGCCCTTGGAAATAAGGAACATGATGGACGAACACGAGGCACAAGAGGCTCCCAATCATGGAGGACTGGGTTTCCCGAAGAGAGGAAGAAATATCCTGATAGAAGCCGTCAGAGGAGAAAGGACAGGGCGGCAGTTGAAGCAGAAAGTCAGAAAGAGCGAATGCGTTTAATTGAAGAACGATTAAAGCAACAACAAGATGAAATTAACACACTTAAAGAGAAAAGTACTACCGGCGCCCCATCTCAGCAGCACACTGCATTCGATGCTACCGGCCTATCGAATAATCGAAAAAGCAGTGTGGCTTCCACCGAGGTCCCGGGTGATGACAATGGCGATGCCGATGATGCACCGACGATGGCTCCTGTTGGCTACCCAGTGGATGATATCACAGAGATGACACACTGCGAGCTACATGTCAAAGTTGTGAACATATCAATGAAGGTGGCGGTCGGATATGCCTTACCAATTGGACCCACACCAACTTACCACTGTCGTCCGGTTCCAGAGGGCTACGCTGTTGTCGGCGTGGATGAAATCATGCCCACCTTTGAGGTTTTGGATCTTCACTACCCTGCTGGTGAAGGGGATGTGACTGTGCTGGGTGACGCAAAAAACGTCACCATTCTATGGCCAAAGGATTGTATCGTGCTTCGAAATCACACGCCAAGGCCATCTTCGCCGCCGCCTCACCCGTCTCCGTCGCCTCACCCGGCTCCGTCGCCTCACCAATCTCCGGTGCAGCCATCGCCGCGGGAGCCATCGCCGGCGCCTCAGGATAAAAAGCGTACCGCTACTGTGCGTCGTAAGCGATCGCCGAAACGTAAACAAGAGCCTCTTTCGAAAGTACCAACGGTTCCTCCCAAGAGAGCTTATGACTGATCAAGAGGAAACTGGCGATCGTTGATGCGGAACGACGCGTTTTGCTAAGTCGAGGCGGCGAAGAGCCAGAGTTCCCATCACCAAAGAAGAAAAGCCAAAGTGTTGAAAATGCTAAAGAATCTTCATCAACCCGAGCCAAAGCTGTCATCGGACTATGAGCGTTCTATTCTCAAGTCACATGCGCACAAAAAGCCTCAAGAGCAAGATCGATGCAAGCGGAAATCTGTTGCCCACTCGGAGAACAAGCAAAACAGACTTGCGCCCCTCTCAAGGTGATTTCTCAAACCAATGTGGGGTCGAGCAAATATGGAGCGAAGAGCAGTATGATCCAGGTAGTTGCACTGTCTGCCGCCGCTGCTCAAGGTATGAGTATTGCCAAGACTTATCGATTAGAGTTCTTCCCGTGAGTGAAGTAGCATACCAATACCAGTACGGAAAACCTCTCGTCAAACCTGAGGAGGTAAACAATCTTCCAACAAAAATGCGAAGATTGCATAACTGGTACATGCATGCCACAAGGGCCGGGGCTAACTGGATAGTACTGAGGGTTACAAAAAAACATCATGGGAAAGATAAGGATGACATGATATCCATTGAATCTGATGAACTATTTCAATTATTCAATCAAGATGCCTTGGACAAATCGATCATGAGTGCCTATTGTCTGTAAGTACTAATTCTGTAATTAATTTAGTCTCCAGCTATATTATTTTGTTTATTGCATGTATATAATCATACTGTAATATGCAGAATGAAGATTCTCGAATGCAGCAGAGGACAAATCTATGACATTGGCTTCATTGACCCATATTGGGTTCATGAAGCTAATCTCAAAATAAGCCCCAGGATACGGAGGATAATATAGTACACGCGTTAAGGTTTCAAGAAACCAAAAGGGAAATACTATTTCCTTACAACTTCCAGTGAGTGTTATTGTCTTGTATACACTTTCTATTTCGCTTACTCGATGTTAAGTATATAATTGATTAGTTCTGCATTCGCAGTACCACTATATTCATTAATCATTCAACTTGACAAAGGCGTGTACTAGTCATGGACTCAAACATAAACCCCTTGAGACGTGGAAGGACATGCAGATACTTCTCCAGCGGTAATTCTAATCATTACGACACTATATCGGCAACGTTCGTGAATTTTATGATATCAAGTACTTAATAACTTATTTTATTCGTTTTCTACGCCGGGCAGCGCTTGGAAAGAGGAGCTTACATTTCAACCACTAGATGTAAGCACCACTAGCTATATCCGCGCATCTCTTTGATTCTAGTTTTGATACAGTTATTATCATGCTTGATTATTATTTTGATTGAACTCTGTTCTCGTAAAGTGCCTGACGCAGGGACCAGGTAACAATCTATGTGGATACTATGTATGCGAGTTCATCCGGCAGACGTGCGATGAGAAGGGCAGAAATTTAGAGCAACTCCACGTACGTAAACAATTTCTATAGTTTTTTATTACAATCAAATTGTGTTTAGTTTCATATTCATATAGGCTGACTCCTTTTTTAAATCAGATCGAACGTCTACGGGACGGTCTTCTGCCAAAGGATCGCATACGAGCAATTCAGGAGGAATTGGCGGGATTCTTGGATGCAGAAGTCCTAAACACACAAGGGGAATACTACTCGGCTGTGTATAGACAATAGGAATTGTAAAAATAGCAACTTTCAAGAAATTGGCCGGTAGCATCGAATAGCAACTTTTGTATGTAGTGCATGAACTCGATCCGTGTATTGAATGTAATGTTGTCATGATGATCTTGTGTAATATAAGGTTCCTTCATTGATAAGTGCAAAACACTAAATAAACAATAAAACAACCTAAATGAATTCTCCGCCGCGGCACAAAAAGTGGCAAAAATGCTGTCGCGGCAACAAAATGTGCCAAAATGAATTCTCTGCCGCGGCAGAGAAATGGGCCAAATCTCTGCCGCGGCAGCAGGTTATTAGTCCCGGTTATTAGTCCAGGTTACGAACCGGGACTAATGCTCCACCCCCCTCGCGCTCTGATACCGCCACGTGTGCCCCATTTGTCCCGGTTGGTGGGGCAACCGGGACAAATGGTTAGAGCTTTAGTCCCGATTGCCCCGTCCCGGTTGGACAACCGGGACTAATGGCTCTTACCAACCGGGACGCATGGGCCCTTTTCTACCAGTGCTCCACAGGCCACCTCCGCTCGCCTTGCTCCTCAGGCCACCTCTGCTCGCCTCACTCCTCGGGCCAGCTATGCTCGCCTCGCTCCTCTGGCCACCTATGCTCGCCTCGCTACTCAGGCAACCTCCACTCGCCTCGCTCCACAGGCCACCTCCGCTCGCCTCACTCCTCAGGACACCTCCGCTCGCCTCGCTCCTCTGGACACCTCCGCTCGCGACGACCGTAACGGCAAGGAGGTGATCTCCAACTCCGGCTACTCGAGGGCGCTCCTCCCGGTCGGCCGCAAGGACAAGGGCGCGCTGATCCGGGACAGCGGCAACAGCGGCAGCATGGAGGGCGACCTCGACGACGGACGAGACCGCCGTGGACGAAGGGACGCCGGAGATGGCGCAGACCACCAGCTGGTGGTCCGGTGTGGTGGCGGCAATCGTGGTGGCCGCGCTGGCGGTGGTCGGGCTGGTCATCTGGCTGGTCCGCCGCCACCGCCGCCTCGTCCGTCGAGTAGTCTCTACTACTGGAGTAGTATTGTGGTTTTCGTTGTATGCATGCCCTGTGCTTTCGTAGTACTCGTCCCTTGTGGGCCCTTGAATCAAGATTTGAATCAGGAATTGCTTCCGTTGCCAAGTGCCAACGCGTTTTACGATTGAACCGGATCGGACTCTTTGTAAATCACGCGCGTAGTCCTTCCGCTACATGTTACGTAGGCATGCACTCGTACAACTCGGCCTAGCTACATGAAGTTGAAGCAATCCTCAATTAATCTGAATCTCCACCAAATTAATTAAAGTCGTTCCTTCCTTCCTAATTAATAAGCTAGCTTAGCTTCGCATCTACCTCCTGGCCGGAGAACGTCGCTCCGCGCGCGGAAATTAAATCATCCATGCATGGATATCATCAGCCAGCAGCGATCGAGGCGAGCTTTAATTTGCATCTACGTCTGCTCGATCGTCCTCGCAAGCTAGGCCAGGAGCCTAAATCCATCAATAATCTAGCCAGGCCATTATATATATCCTACTCTCTCTGTTCGGAAATGTAAGACGTTTTAGCTTTGTGAATCAAATGTATCTAGACGTCTTTTAGTGTATAGGTTTGTAGAGGTTTGAAGTGAACCTATACCCTAAAAGATGTCTAGATACATTCGTTTCATAAAACTAGAATGTCTTATATTTTAAAACGGAGGGAGTACGTACGAAAAAGATCGACCAACTTCCAACATATTCGTCTCGGCTAACATCAGCCGGCCGCCCCTCTCGTTGATAACATCGGTGCGACACGCGAGGCAAGACGACGAGCTCGAGAACTTAGAGACGAAGTTGTACACGATCGACGCAGGTGCCGGCCGGCCTTGCGGTCGAGCGCACCGATGACCTGTGTGGAGGCGGCGCGGATTCTTCCCCTTCACGAGAGCCTGATGCCTACAAGACGTAGAGATCCATGACGGCGGGTAGGTTGACGTACACCGCCTGTAGGAGTGCGAGGGCAAATCCGATCAGCATCCATCAGAAGGGGACGACCATGACCCCAGCGGCATCATCGGGACAAGTACTGCATGCATGCAGGAGGCGGCTGTCATGGAGGATCGATGCGCGGGTAAGTAGCTGCTATATTGAACACGTGTACTTCCTTGACGTCGTGAGGTAGGCCTCTAGAAAATCACTTGAACGTACCAGCATACCCAAAATCTCGAGAGTGCATGCTACAATTTACGTACACTTAGTTGTATAGATGAGCATAACACGACAGGCCGGAGAGCAGGCTCTAACCAACTCGCCAACAGTGATGACCACCTCTTAGTGTTTGACCTTGGCTACAATGGCACCGGCAAAGCCAAGATCTTGGGAGTCAAGACTGTCATCGCCGATCGTGGCTACATTGGCATTATTGTGGAAGATCTATGTCGTCAAATCACATAGTCACGGACTTCTCATGACCAACAACATCATGAAAGGCGCCCAGCAAACATAACGTGTACAAGGCAGTTCTCTGGTCGTGCGTAGGTCGGAGTGGTAGCTGGTCGACAATGAGGCGCTCTTCGTCAACTGTGCGAGTTCACAGGATCGATCAATTAATGGTCTTCACAGGAAGGATTTGTCTAACACGTACGGTATTGACGATAACTATGACTACAAATAGTTGTGCTACGTATTTTACAAAAAAATGTGTGCATGTTGCATATTTTATTTCATTATATGTGTGTTTCACTTCTATGGATCACATATGAATTATATATGTCGTTCTTCCAAAAAAAAAAAGAGCAGACCCAATGGTGTCAGATGAAGACTAATTGTGCTCTACGCAAACAAATGAGGTGCAAAATGAGTTGCCTTTTCTTATTTATTTGTAGATTTAATATAATCATTTCGAAACTTACATTTAGTGTCCTAGGGGTAGATCTCAGCTACTAAGAAATAAATACTAATTGAAACGTACTTTTCACAGTAATAATCCGACCGGGGATCGCCTAGCTACCGCGCGGACGGCGCACTGAATAATAATTACTTCCTCCGTTTCAAAATATAAGATGTTTTAGATTTGTGAAGAAAATGTATCTAGACTTGTTTTAGTGTGTAGGTTCATTTCAAACTACATTTGCTTTATAAAGCTAAAATATTTTATATTTTGAAACTGACGGAGTACTACGTAGCTAGGTTTGCCATATCAGTCCTTGGACCCGTCGCGTCTACCGCGTAGTCCGTCCGGCCGTCAAACGCGGCCTACTCAAGACAGACCTGCATGCCTCGACGTACAAGTAGTCTCTGCTAGGGAAGCGCATGCAAGAGTTATTGGCTGAGATACATGGAAGCGTGTTGTGATTTGTTTAGTTCGAAGCAGCAAAATCAATTTGAGCCGCGTTCACAATTAATTTGGACACCAATCAGCACGCCACTACCTAGTACTTCCATCCTGCTGCATGCATGCTGATCAGCCATGTAGTAGTACTCCACTAGCTAGCCCAACGACCTTGCTACTCATCATGAGCTTATCAAGTCGCTGCTGAGTTGAAAAAGTGAAGGGCGGACAACTTTTTTTTCAAACAAGTTTCCTGCACTTTGCCATGCCAACTAAACGGTCTGACGGCTGGAAGAACCTCACCCGGCCCACCTGTGCGCGCTACTTGCTGTCAACGAAGAAATAATAATGCTGAATGCATATACTAACCTTCGTTTATTTGATTTACCTAATAAAGATCGTTGATTAACATCTAGCCTTTTTTGTTGCTAATCCATTGCATGTATATAATGAATCACAACGGGGAAACAAGTTTCACTACAGAATTGCGCGGTAGACGGCAAAAAGCCGTCGGCGTAAGCCATATTGCTCGGCATAGCCTCCGTCAGCATAGTCTTATGGCAGGTGGTAAAACTAATTTTAAAAAAATTCAAATTTATTTTTTAATCTCTTTTCTTAATTTTTTAATTTTTGAATTGTTTGACTTGTTAATCTCTCACTTAGAATATTTTTAACACTAATTATACTTAATCATTGATCAAATTGCAGTTTTGGTCAAACTTTCCACTCAGTCACCATCCTCACTACTCCACCCCTAGCACGTTTAACATCTCCGTTCCTTCAGAATCGGTTTCCGTGAAACAATTTATACCTTGTTATCAATACTATGATATCAATCTTATTAACTATTATATCATCATGTCACATGTTTTTATTTTTGAAAATACAAAGAATTATTCAAGTAAATAACAATGAATAAGTAAAAATATTATTTAATTCAAATAAAAATATAATGATTTTATTTTTTTATTTTTCTATTTAATATGGAATAATTAATATCTTTAAATCCGTAAATTAGAAATCGACAAATAATATGTCTAAATTGATCAAGAAAATGAGACGAATCCAAATATAACTATGACGTGATTCTAGCCATAATTTCATTTGCCTATTTAAAACGGCAGGCATGAAGATTCTTAGCTCGGGGCTGAGCCTCGGTAAACTTGAAGTGGATCTCCGATGAATAAGCATATTGTGAACCTAAAAATGAAATTTGTAAAAAAACATGAGCATTAGATCATGTACCTGTAGTTTATATCTGACCCACTTCCTACCGATTCGGCAGAAATTTGTCTTTTTCACCTGGGATGGACGAAAAGGTTTGAGATTCCTCTGTTAGGATATTGTCCATGTAAGGTGTTCCAGTATTTTTGAAAAATGCGGTGGTAGAATTTTGAATTAGCCATTTGGTGGTTGCTTCACAAAACCGCCTATTTTTTACACTCGGAAAATGGAAAATGGTTTTTTGGTGCAACGAAAAGAAAACCTTCTTCCTGCAACATTGTTCGTCATCCCATAATGCATATGTATGCATAATATGAACACATTATCACAACTATGCCTTTATTCTAGCCATAACATTGATCATTTGATCCGAAAGTCAGGAAACCTCAAATGAGATAGGTCATTTTGTGAAGGTTTTTTTGAAACATAATCAATATATCAAGTTTGATATTTTTCCTTCTAACCAGGTCATATAATATGACACCACGCAAAGGTTTCACATTGTTTGGATCATTTTTGAATTTCTTATGCCCGTTTTAAACTATCGTCAAACTTTGTCGAACGACAGGCATAAAGATTCTTAGCTCGGGGCTGAGCCTCATAAAACTTGAAGTGGATCTTTAATAAAATAGCATATTGTGAACCTAAAAATATTTTTTGTAAAAATTCATGAGCATCAGACCATGTACCTTTAGTTCATATGTGACCGAGTTCCTGCGATTCGGCGGAAATATGTCTTTTTCATCAGGGATGTACGGAAAGGTTTGAGATTCCCCTGTTAGGACATTTTTCATGTAAGATGTTCTGGTATTTTTGATAAATATGGTGGTAGCATTTTTTGTACATCCCATCATGCACATATATGCACAATATGGATACATTATCACAAACTACGCCTTGATTCTAGCCATAAGATTGGTCATTTGACGTGAAAGCCAGGAAACTTTGAATGAGATAGGTTATTTTGTCAAGGTTTTTTGAGAAATAATTAATATACCAAGTTTGATATTTTCCTTCTAACTATGTCACATAATATAACACCACGCAAAGGTTTCGATTTGTTTGGATCGTTTTTGAATTTCTTATGGCCGTTTGATACTATCATCAAACTTTGTCGAACGACGGGCATGAAGATTCTTACCTCGGGGCTAAGCCTCACTAAAGTTGAAGTGGATCTAAAAATTATTTTTGTAAAAAATCATGAGCATCAGATCATAAACCTGTAGTTCATATCTTACTCACTTCCTACCGATTCGGCGGGAATTTGTCTTTTTCACCAGAGATGGACGGAAAGATTTGGTATTCTCCTATTAAGATATTGTCCATGTAAGGTGTTCTAGTATTTTTTTAAAAAAATATGGTGGTAGCATTTTGAATTAGCCATTTGGTGGTTGCTTCACAAAACCGCCCTTTTTTGCACTCGGGAAATGGAAAATGGCTTTTTGATGTGACAAAAAGGAACATTTTCTCCTACAATATCGTTCGTCATCTCATGATACACATGTATGCACAATATAGACACGTTATCACTAACTATGTCTTAATTCTAGACATAACATTGGTCATTTGACCCGAAAGCCAGGAAACCTCGAATGAGATAGGTCATTTTATGAAGATTTTTTTGAGACATAAGCAATATACCAAGTTTAATATTTTTCCTTCTAACTATGTCACATAATATGATACCATACGAAGATTTCGCGTTGTGTGGATCGTTTTTGAATTTCTTATGCCCGTCTAAAACTATATATAATGTTTTATGTTTCACTTAACTTTTATTTACAAATGTGTAATATTTGAGTGTAAATAGATAGATCTTATTTTTTACAAATTTTGATATATTATTTGTATTTTTCTGAATTAAAATGATTTAGTTATAATTTTTCAAAAACGAGTAAGGTAAAAGGAAAATAGCTATTGCGAGCATAACAGTAGACGTAGGCTATGCCGGGAGTAACCGTAGATTATCCTACACCAAGGGAAATTCTATGCCGACGATTGCTTGGGAAGGCTGGCTTGGTCGTGGTCTACACCGAGAGCCCCAACATTTGACCATTGGCGTAGCATCCAGCCGTCGGCGTCTCCGTCCATTCCTGTAGTGTTTGACTCCCTGCTGAAACAATTACATAGCAACAAATTGATATGGACTTCAGATCAACAGCTGTGTGGACGGTCTACACAAAGCAAACCAATATACGGTGGAAATTGCGGTGTGGAAAGATATTATATATGCAGGAAATTTAGTTTCCGGTCTTTTTAATAAGGACAATGCTAGTCGTTTCCAGACGTTGGAAAGCCAATTGAAAGAGCATTTTTCTATCCCTCTGATTTTGATGTTTGATAACAACACACTTATCAGTTTAATCGTGTGCTAAGTGTATCACATGTTTGATAAGGGTGTGGCACAAATATTGGCCTAACCAATTCCCCTTGCGAAAAACCAATGTGACAACCGGTAGTACCGGAAATATGTCCGGTACTACCGCTTGGCACCGGTACTACTGGTACTAGTACCGGTTGGATCCGTGCAAGACTGATAAGGATGAGTTTTCCTCAGTACCACCCGGTACCACGGAGCGGCACTACCGGTTGATACAAGCGGTACTACCGCTTGGACACTGTCGTACCGCTCGGCCGTACCGGGCAGTTCTGAAGAAGAACCACCTCTCTCAGTCTTGCTCAACACCAAGCGGTACTTGGGACCGGTACTACCGCCCAGACCGGTAGTACCGCGTCATACGACCGGTACTACCGCTTGGGGGTAGTACTGCAAGGGAATATCGGGCAATACTGGTGCTGGCTCGACCATTCAAGACATCTCCGGTACCTGGTCCGGTACTTGACCGGTTGCCAGCGGTACAACCGCTTGTGTACTTGTACTACCGGTGCATTAAAGGCTCCAACAGCCAAATTTCCTGGAGGGGTATAAATACCCCTCCACCTACCTTGGGACAAGATGCTCATCCACATTAAAGTCAAGACCACCATTGGAGCCACCAAATCTTCAAGATCTCCTCAATCCACCACCCAAAGTCTTTGATCTTTGGGGAATCGAAGGAGGAGGCCCCGATCTACTACTTCACCAAAAGAGATCTTCATTTCCCCCTAATTTCATTGAGGGCCCCTTTGCTCTAGTGTTTTCTTATAAACCCTAGTTCGTGTTTTGGTTCTTACAAGCTTGTCTTTGATTGCTTTGACAGCTTGCTTGTATTTGGGAGCCTCCGATTAAGTTGTGGATGTGTGCCCCAAACTTGTAAAGGTGTCGGGTTCCACCTTGAAGGTTGCCGATATAGTGGAAGGTGAATCGATCCCGTTGGGGTGAGATTCATCGGAGAACAAGGGAGGCCTTTCGTGGCGTTGGTGGTTTGAAACCACCCCCTCTCCAAACGTAGACGTACTTCCCCTTAAAAGGAAGGAACTACGGGAAACAAATCCTTGTGTCTCCGCGTCCACCACTTTGGTTACTTCTATCCTTTACCTCACTTTACTTACTTGTTCTTACTTTGTGTTGTGGTAGCTCTTGCATAATTGTCATATAGGTAAATTCACCTTAGTTGCATTATCTAGAGAATTTACCTTATTGTCAAACCTTAATTTGAAAAAGAAGAAAATTTGAAGTAGCACCTATTCACCCCCCCCTCTAGGTGCCCATACGATCCTTTCAATTGGTATCAGAGCCTCGACTCTTTATTTGGGCTTAACCGCCTAAGAGAATATGGGTAGAAACGATGGGGATGGTGGTGGTGAGCCGACCCCGGTGACCATGGAAGATCTCAAAAACTTGGAAACAAGATTGAGCTCTTCCTTGGTCAACGAAGTCAAGAAGATGCTTGAGCAACTTCTTAAAGACAAAGAAGGCTCATCACCCCCATCTCCTCAAGAGGATCAACCATCCGTTTTACCTAAAGGGAATACGTCGGTATCCCCCAAAGGTATGGTGGTGGTGGTGGGGTAAACTAGACAACGCTAATTCCTCCACACAACTTGATGGGGGGAAGGGTGAGCACCGTGATTCTTGGTACTCTCCCGATCCTCCCATTCCTCACCCTCATGTGTACAATAGGGGTGACCCACCTAAGCTTGAAGAGGCTGCTACTTTTGCTCAAAGGCAATCACTAATGAGAACTCATGTGCGCAGCTCTTGCATTGAACTATGGAACATCATCGAGCATGGACTCTTTCTTGGGGATCCAAACAACTTGACAAGAAGAGAGGTTGTCAATAGTCAACCCAATGCCACTGCTTTGCATATGATTCAACAAGGATTGGGGACAAAGGATTATCCACACATTGAGCACTTTAGCATTGCCAAGGAAGCTCGGGATGCCCTCACCATATTGTTTGTTGGAAATGAGAGTATGAGGAGGAACCGATATGATGCTCTAATAAATGAAGCCGAAGGCTTCTACATGAAATAAGGTGAAGATCACGAAGACATTTACCGAAGGCTCAAGACCACCGCCACCGCTTTTAGAAATATGGGTGCCTCACATGTGGATGATGCATGGATAAAAAGGAAATATGTTAGTGCACTCATGCCTTTTGAGACCACCGACTTGAAGAGCCTACAAGGAAGACACAACTACCATCTCATGACCTCAAATGAAGTTATGCAAGAGATGGCCGCCTTCAAAGTAGCCGCTAAGAATGCCAAAGATGCTCGTGCTCGTGCCCTTGGTATGAGCAATGTTGTTAATGTTGCATTGAAGGCCAAAGTTGTGGACCATGGGGATGAACATGATAGTGATGAAGGCCTCTCCATGGACCATCCCGATGAATTCAAGATTTCTCATGGTCAATATATGGCCTTCTATGCAAATAAATTTTGGAAGAACCCCGCCAAGGCCAAGATGGAAATGCAACGGAGAAGCAACCCAAATGGGAAAAGAGAGAATACCACTAGGTTGAGAACTTGCTTCAATTGTGGTGACCGCTATCACTTTGTGGCAAGTTTCCCCTATGAGAAGAGGGAAGATCATGGTGGTAAACTTGTGTTGAAGAAGACTCTCAAGGCACCTTACAAGAAACCTTTCATCAAGAAGAATCCCATCAACAAGAAGTCGGGATAAATTGTCTTGATCACTCATGAAGAATACTCCTCCGACAATGAAGATGATGAAGATGAGGAAGAGGAAACTTCTCATGGTGTGGCTGCTCTAGCCACCACCTCTACTCCGACATTCTCACTCTTTGATTCTCCAAATGAGAACTCTCCCACCAAGAACGTCATTTTCCTTATGGCAAGAGGAATGGAGGTATCCTCATCATCCCGCTCTACTCCCTTAGATAATGATGAAATTGATGATGAGATGTCTCTTGATGTTAAAAAGGAATTAAGTGCCTTTGATGAGTTTATGACTAACCTAGAAGGAGATGCTAAGTTACATTTTGGAAACATCCTAGATCAACTTTCACATACTCAAGAGCTTCTAGATGTAAGATGTAAACTTGGGCATGAACACATGATTGAGCTAGAGGCTTTAAACAATGCTCTAGAAGAAGAAAAAGAAACTAGGTTGTCACTTGAATTAAAACTTGAAGGGCTTTATGAGGCCAATGACATTATTGTTAACAAACTCATCAAAGAGCGTGATCATTCTATTGCTAAATACAAAAGGGCTAAAAAGGACAAGATTGAGTTTGGTGTGGTTCATGAAAAACTTGCCGAGGACTTTAGGTTGCTTAACAAGGCCCACAAGGCTTTGGAGAGTGAACTCTTGTCACTCACAAAGTCCCATGAAACGCTTCAAACTCAATTGGCCAATATTCCTTCACCTAGTAACTTCATTACATCTAGTAGTACAACTATTCTTGAAGAGAATGCTAGGTTGAAGGGAGAGCTTGCTAAGGCCACATTTCCACAAGGCAACAAGTCCATTGTGTTGGGAATATGCCCTAGAGGCAATCATGTATGATGAGATTTCCCATTGTATTCATAAAGTTATTAAGTAGTCCTTGTATAAACATCTGATGTGTATCATTGAATATGTGATTCAGTTGTGGAACTATGCATTCATGTTGTTTGTACTAAATATCCTTGGTCATTGAGGTTGTGCTGGACACACAACTTAGACCAATGTGAAAGTTGGCTTGATGACTCAGTTCCACTTGTCATGGGCATGGAGATTCTATTCCAACTTACACAGACTAGGCTAAAGAGTTTAGCGAGTCGGATTGACCCATATTGAGGTACAACGAACTAAGTTGTCATTTGTATATCTCAATCAATGTAATCCTTAGACCTGAGGTTGTTGCATAGTCCGAGTTGAGGATCACCGACTTAGGTTCTGTCAAACGCTGATCCGTGAATCGGCAGTTATAAAGGCGGGGTTCGGTCGAGAATCAAGCTGCGTGATGTGAATAACCAAGATGGGATTTTGCCCTCCACTCGGAGAGATATTCTCTGGGCCCTCTCGTGAGATATGATTCGAAAGCATGGCCATGCATGACTCGGTTAAGTGTTAACCGAGGCGATCGCTAAGAGTTAGTCGGGTGAATCACTTATCTCGGATCGAGAAGAGAGTCGGACTATTTAAGGGATGACATATATTCGCCTATAGTCGACAAGGTATATCGTGAGGCAAAAGGGACTCGGACGTAAGTCGCATTGAAAAGGCAAGTCGTCATGACTCTTTGGTACTTGGGAATCGGCATGTTCGCTAGGAGCCGATTGATCGATTGTGAGTTGGACTCTAATCGTGTCCAAGTAACCATGAGCTCTTGGGTCACACACTTAAGAGCGGAGCAAGTTCGGATTGATCCGAATCATAATCTGGTTGGGTTGGACCTAAACCGGATTAGGACTGAGTTAGTGAGTTGGACTCACGGTGACTAGTTTTATATGGGCTTTAGTGAATGGGTCGCGCAAGCAGAGCCCACGTTCACTCCCTATATATAGTGGAGCACAATAACCCAGAAAGGTTAATCGTTGTTCGGTTAGGTCATTCCATGTGTTGGAAACCCTAGCTCCACAAAGATCCCGCCGCAGAAACGAACCTAGCGATTCGCCGCGCCTCCTTGTACGTGTGGATACCAGCAGAGGTGCTGTGCGATCAGCACCAGGACGATCGGATCGTGAGGACTGCACTGCATCAACTGACGCGCTTCATCAGTAATCCGCAACCGCGCGTCTAGTGGTAAACCTCGTGGCCTTCTACCTCAGCTAGGTCTTGGGATCACCGCGTTAGAGGAAAAGTTTTTGTTTTTCTCTGCGTAGCCCAACAGTGGTATCAGAGCGATAGCTTCTGGTTTTAGGCTCGAGATCTCGCATATGTGATATGCGGTAGGTTGTAGATGAGATCTATGTGTTGTTTGGTGGTCGGTCTATGAGATAGATCGGTTTTGTACGAGGTTGATTGGATCAACTGTACTCGGGGAATGGTAGATCAGATTTCCGTGATCATACTACTGAGGTCGTGGAACGACATACCCCTACCGGTCGGCTTCCGCCATCGGGGTAGACTGTGACACGTAAATCCAGAAGCGGTGATCGAAGATCAAAAAGTTTGATCGAAACGGAACGATGGTCGGAATCCATGTTCGGATCGTAGATGAGATCTACGTTCGGAATGCCGAAAAATCGCGAGGGCGCCGCCTTCGATCCCCGCCCGCTATCCGGCTAGCGGGACCGTCGGCTTCGCCCTGTCGTAGCGCCTTAGGTGTCGTTGCGAGTTTCACAACGCCGGTAGATATTGTATCTATGCATAACTTGTTTTTGCAGGAAGTTGTGAATGGTATGGTTCATGTGCATGTGATGTATGTGTGTAATCCATACGTGATCTGCGAATCACGGTTTTTGTCAGCCGGCTGGAGCCTAGGTGCTGTCATTTTATTGTATAACGACTTGCGTGTCGGATTCTCTATGTAATTTACTTTACTAAGCTAGTGTAGCTGTTTGAGAACCCGGAAGGCATGCAAGGCGTTGTACATGTCGGCGACATGGAGTAAGACGGCAAGTGACAAGAGTTGGCACGAGTCGGATTACAGGCTTTGTGGAGATGGAGATCGCCATGAAGAGAGCCATACCATTTCACATTATAATTGCTTTATTTTGTGTTATTGTTATGTCTCAGTTTTACCTCTATTAGATAGTCGGTAAAATTTAATCCCTCAAAGAAGGTCTAGTCGTTTTTCCCGCCAGTGTTTGCACCATCACAAGTCGGACATTTTTGGTAGTGGGCTCATAAAATTGAGGTGCTGCCAATTCTTTTCGACTAGGTGGGTTCGAGTCGGACTCTTACTGCAGAAACACTTGGTAAGCTAGACGGGTCTATCACAACGGTTGTGGGACTCGGGGAAAGGTCGGATGGGAGCCGGGGCATGTGATGCCACCCGTCCAACAGGAGTCGCATGAGATGCGATTGACAAGGAGTTGTCTACCTAGATCACTTGGCTAGCGTGATGCTAAAGCTCACTAGCCGACTTGCTTATTTAGGATCCTGAATCACTAAGTAACCATCGGAGGGGTGTTGGTTCTAGTGGGAGCATAAAATATTAAAATGTTTAATATGCTTGCTCTTTTATGAATACATGTCTTAAGTGTTTTGCATATTTTCTGTTGTAGATCATGGCACCAAGTAGCAGTCACTCTCAGATATCCGGTTTTGCATTGAGAACCATTCTTGAGAAAGATAAACTCAACAACACTAATTTTACCAACGGTATCGAAATCGAGAATTGTTCTCAAACAAGAAAAGAAGGACCATGTCCTAGACAACCCACTTCAGATGAGCCGAATGAGAATGCGATCGTCATAGCCACCAATGCCTACCGTCGGGCTAAAGATGAGTCCACGGATATTAGGCATCTTATGCTTGCTCACATGGAACCGGACTTGCAAAAGCAGTTCGAGCATGTTGAGGCCTACGATATGATCGAAAGCCTCAAAAGTATGTTCGAGCAAAGTAAGACCGAGAGGTATCAAGTCTCGTGCTCTGCTGAGTTGCAAGCTTAAGGATGGTGATCCACCGAGTCCGCATGTGATCAAAATGGTTGGTTACGCAAGATTCGGAAAGGCTTGGCTACCCCATAAGCGAAGAGTTCACGGATATAATTCGAACTCTCTTCCTAGTGCATATGGGCGTTCATTTGAACTACCACATGCGTGGTATGGATAAGAAGCTCACCGAATTGCATGGGATGCTCAAGCAGAGGCGGATCTCAAGAAGGGCACCACCAAGTGTTGATGGTGCGAATAAGGCTAAGTTCAAGAAGAGTTCTTGGACTAAGAAGAAGGCTAAGTCGGAGGAAAGCAGGCTCGGGACCTGTCCCAAGCGCCTCGTGGACTAAGCCATCTCCTTCACCGGATCCACTTGCTTCTCTGCAAGGCGGATGGCCACCGGAAGAGGAATGCAGCAAGTACTTGGCCGACAAAGCCAAGAGTGGAGGTATGACTTCCGACTGGTACACTTGTTTGCAATGTTATAGACATATATCTTGCCGATGCACCTAATAGTTCTTGGGTATATGATACCGGATCAGTTATTCACATCGCAACTCGCTGTGGACCGTAAGAACTAGGAGCGTAGCAAGAGGCGAGGTTGATATTCGAGTCGGCAACAAAGCAAGAGTTGCTGCGTTGGAAGTCAAAGACGATGCAACTTCATTTACCTTCGGATTCATTATGGAACTAAATAATTGTTATTATGTTCCAAAGGCTCGATCAAAACATTATTTCGCTTCATGTTTGATGAGGCAAGGCTATGAGTCGAATATTAAGAATAATGGTTGTTCTTTGTATTTGAATGATATGTTTCACGGCTTTGCACCCGTTCGAACGGTTATTTATTTTGAATCTTGATGGTGAGTCGGTTTATAACATAAATGTTAAAAGATTGAAACCAAATGATCCGAATATGACTTACTTTTGGCAATCGGCTTGGTCATATAAGTTGGAAACGCATGAAGAATCTCCATGATGATCCACTCCTAACCTCGCTCGACTTAGAGTCGTTCGAGACATGCGAATCTTGCCTACTCGGCAAAATGACCAAGACACCTTTTGCAAAGAGTTGCGAAAGGGCGTCCGACTTGTTGGGACTAGTACATAGTGATGTATGTGGACCAATGAGCACGACAGTCAGGGGTGGTTATGAGTACTTCATTACCTTCACTGATGATTTGAGTAGGTATGGATATGTCTACTTAATGAAACATAAGTCGGAAGCCTTTGAAAAGTTCAAAGAATTCCAGAATGAAGCACAGAATCAACTCGGCAAGAAAATAAAGTTTCTTCGGTCGGACCGAGGAGGCGAGTACATGAGCCATGAGTTTGATGACCATCTGAAAAGTTGTGGAATAGTTCCTCAACTTACTCCGCCAGGAACGCCACAAAGGAATGGTGTTTCGGAAAGGCGGAATCGGACCTTGTTGGACATGGTACGATCAATGATGAGTCAGACAGATCTGCCTTTATCATTTTTGGGTTATTGTCTAGAAACAGCGGCGTTCACACTAAACAAAGTACCATCAAAATCGGTAGAGAAGACACCGCATGAGATGTGGACAGGCAAAAAGCCGAGTTTGTCTTATCTTAAGATTTGGGGTTGTGAAGCTTTTGTCAAGCGACTTCAGTCGGACAAGCTTACGGCCAAGTCGGATAAATGTATTTTCGTGGGGTATCCGAGGGAAACCTTGGGTTACTACTTCTACAACCGAGAAGAGGGCAAAGTGTTTGTCGCTCGGAACGGTGTCTTCCTTGAGAAAGAGTTTCTCAGTCGGGGAGTAAGTGGGAGCACGGTGCAACTCGAAGAAAGTCGAGAGGAATCGGCTAATAGCGAATCGGCTAATAGCGAATCGGCAAAAACCTTGGAGGTTGAGCCGATCGTGGCAAATGACAAAGAAGACTGTACTAAGATCGGCAAGATTACGAAGTGTTCGTGATGTGTTACTTGTTGCTGATGAGCCGCAAATTATTGAAGCGATGGTGGGATCGATTCGAGTCATGGCTTGGAGCCATGAGATCCGAGATAAAGTCCATGGATGAAAATCAAGTTTGGAACTTGGTTGATCTGCCAGACGGTGCAAGACCCGTCGAGTGCAAATGGGTCTTTAAGAAGAAAACTGATATGGATGGAAATGTTTCGATCTATAAAGCACGCCTTGTCGCGAAGGGGTTCCGACAAGTTCAAGGAGTTGATTACGACGAGACTTTCTCGCCCGTAGCGATGCTTAAATCAGTTCGGATCATGTTAGCTATAGCGGCCTATTTCGACTATGAGATATGGCAGATGGATGTCAAAACGGCTTTCCTCAACGGAAATTTAACCGAGGACGTGTATATGATACAGCCCGAGGGTTTTGTCGATCCAGCTAATGCTGACAAGGTATGCAAACTTCAGAAATCCATTTATGGGTTGAAGCAGGCATCTCGGAGTTGGAATATTCGCTTTGATGAGGTAGTCAAATCGTTTGGCTTCATCAAGAGTGATCATGATTCTTGTTTGTACAAGAAGTTTAGTGGGAACAAAGTAAATTTTCTAATCTTATATGTGGATGACATATTACTGATTGAAAATGACGTCCAGATGTTGCAAGAAACCAAGGAATCATTAGAAAGGAGTTTCTCAATGAAAGACTAGGGTGAGGCAACATACATCCTAGGAATCCGGATCTATAGAGATAGATCAAGGAGGCTCATTGGATTGAGTCAGAGTACTTATTTGGACAAAGTGTTGAAAAAGTTCAACATGGAATCGTCTAAGAAGGGGTTCTTACCGATGTCCCATGGTGTAAAACTTAGCAAGACTCAGTGTCCTTCGACAACTGATGAGCGAAGTCGGATGAGTGCGATTCCGTATGCTTCTGCATTCGGATCCATCATGTACGCCATGATTTGTACTAGGCCGGATGTTTCCTATGCTCTAAGTGTTGTGAGCAGATACCAGGCTGATCCTGGAGAGATCCACTGGACAGCGGCTAAAAATATCCTAAAGTACTTGAGAAGGACTAAGGATATGTTCTTGGTTTATGGTGGTGAAGATGAACTTAGTGTAAAGGGTTACACGGATGCAAGTTATCTCACCGACTCTGATGATTCTCGTTCGCAATCCGGATACGTGTTTATTATAAACGGAGGTGCTGTGAGCTGGACAAGTTCCAAGCAAGAGGCGTTCTGCGTACAACAGAGGTGAGTATATTGTCGCCGGAGGCAAAGAAGAAGCTGTTGGATGAGGAATTTCCTCATGGATCTTGGTGTGGTTCAGGGCTCGTCCAATCCGTTGGACGTGTATTGTGACAACAATGGTGCTATTGCACAAGCCAAGGAACCTAGACAACACCAGAAGAACAAGCACATACTCATGCGGTACCACCTGATTCGCCAGTTCGTGGATCAGGGTGATATCAAGTTATGCAAGGTACACACGGATGCAAATATTGCGGATCCGTTGACAAAACCGTTACCCCAGCCAAAGCATGAGGCGCACCTGAGAGCCATGGGCATTAGATGCTTAGACATGTGATGTCGGATGATTGACTCTAGTGCAAGTGGGAGACTATTGGGAATATGCCCTAGAGGCAATCATGTATGATGAGATTTCCCATTGTATTCATAAAGTTATTAAGTAGTCCTTGTATAAACATCTGATGTGTATCATTGAATATGTGATTCAGTTGTGGAACTATGCATTCATGTTGTTTGTACTAAATATCCTTGGTCATTGAGGTTGTGCTGGACACACAACTTAGACCAATGTGAAAGTTGGCTTGATGACTCGGTTCCACTTGTCATGGGCATGGAGATTCTATTCCAACTTACACAGACTAGGCTAAAGAGTTTAGCGAGTCGGATTGACCCATATTGAGGTACAACGAACTAAGTTGTCATTTGTATATCTCAATCAATGTAATCCTTAGACCTGAGGTTGTTGCATAGTCCGAGTTGAGGATCACCGACTTAGGTTCTCCAAACGTTGATCCGTAATCGGCGCTTATAAGGCGGGTTCGGTCGATGAGAATCAAGCGTGATGTGAATAACCAAGATGGGATTTTGCCCTCCACTCGGAGAGATATTCTCCGGGCCCTCGTGAGATATGATTCGAAAGCATGGCCATGCACGACTCGGTTAAGTGTTAACCGAGGCGATCGGCTAAGAGTTAGTCGGGTGAATCACTTATCTCGGATCGAGAAGAGAGTCGGACTATTTAAGGGATGACATATATTCGCCTATAGTCGACAAGGTATATCGTGAGGCAAAAGGGACTGGACGTAAGTCGCATTGAAAAGGCAAGTCGTCATGACTCTTTGGTACTTGGGAATCGGCATGTTCGCTAGGAGCCGATGCCGATTGATCGATTGAGTTGGACTCTAATCGTGTCCAAGTAACCATGAGCCTTGGGTCACACACTTAAGAGCGGAGCAAGTTCGGATTGGATCCGAATCTGTAATCTGGTTGGGTTGGACCTAAACCAGATTAGGACCGAGTTAGTGAGTTGGACTCACGGTGACTAGTTTTATATGGGCTTTAGTGAATGGGTCATGAAAGCGAGCCCACGCTCACTCCTATATATAGTGGAGCACAATAACCCGAAGGTTAATCGTTGTTCGGTTAGGTTATTCCATGTGTTGGAAACCCTAGCTCCATTGCCAGCCCGCCGCCGTAACGAACCTAGCAGTTCGCCACGGCCTCCTTGTATGCGTGTGGATACCAAGAGGTCCGTGCGATCCGCACTGTGACGATCGGATCGTGAGGATCTGCATCGCATCAACTGACGCGCTTCATCAGTAATCCGCAACCGCGCGTCTAGTGGTAAACCTCGTGGCCTTCTACCTCAGCTAGGTCTTGGGATCACCGCGTTAGAGGAAAAGTTTTTGTTTTATCTCTGCGTGGCCCAACACATTGATGATCTTTTGAGCAAGCAAAGGCCTAGTGGTGATAAAGGGGGCATTGGTTTTGTCTCCAATACTAAGAAGAAGAAGAAGAACAAGAAGAAGAAGAAGAAGGCCAAGCCTGGACAAGAGACCAACAAGACCATTGTGGATAGTAAGACCACAAGTGGTAAAACTATGTCTCATGATGACTTTGCGGGAAGTGCTAACCCTCACTATGTTCTAATGCGTGATTATTATGGTGATGTGTATGCACAATATGTTGGCCCTGATGATGGGTATATTGCTTGGTCTATTTGGGTTCCAAAGACCCTTGTTGCTAACAAAAGAGGACCCATTGAAAAATGGGTACCCAAAAATTAGCTTGATCTTTTGTAGACTTATGCTTCCGGAGGGTCAAAGTGGGTGCTTGATAGTGGTTGCACAAGTCATATGACCGGAAGCTCATCTATTGTCAAGGACTTAAATCCAAATGATGATCAAATCACCGTGACATATGCCGACAAATCAAAGTCTAAGGTAATGGGTTTCGGCAAGGTTGTGGTTGCTCACGACATTACACTCGTGAACGTCATGCTTGTTGAGACCCTTGGATACAATTTACTTTTGGTCCTTACTCTTGGAAAGATGGGCTTTGCCGTCTTTATTGATGTTGATATTGTGGTCCTCTTGTGGAACAAGTCTCTCAAGGTCGCTTTCGTTGGGTACGTCGAACATGACTTGTATGTGGTGGACTTTTCGGAGCAAACCACTACAGGTCCGATGTCCTTATTCGGAAAGTCCGATGTGGGTTGGCTATGGCATCGCCGACTAGCCCATGTCAATATGAGAACTTCGCAAAGTCTCCATAAGGAGGGCCATATTGTTGGACTAAAAGAAAATGTTTCCTTTGCCAAAGATCGTATTCGTAGGGCATGTGCTCTAGGGAAGATGCATGATGCTCCTCACAAGCCTAAAAACCGTATCAAGTCCACCAAGATCTTGGAGCACCTCCACGTGGACCTCTTTGGTCCTCCATCTCATGCAAGTCTTGGTGGGAATAAATATTGCTTGGTGATTGTTGATGATTTTTCAAGATACTCTTGGGTTTATTTCTTCAAGTTGAAGAGTGAGACTCAAAAGACCTTCATCGACTTCATCAATTTGGTCCAAAGGCAATACAATGTTCCCGTGTTGATTATAAGAAGTGACAAAAACACCGAGTTCAAGAACTACACCCTGAATGATTTTCTTAGTGATGAGGGGATTAAACATCAATATTCCGCTGCATACACCCCTCAACAAAATGGTGTGGCCGAAAGGAAGAACCGGACTCTTATTGAGATGGCTAGGACCATGTTGGCGGAGTTTAAATCTCCATATAACTTTTGGGCCGAAGCCATCTCCACCGCATGTCATGCTTCAAACGGGCTCTACCTCCGCAATGAAATCAACAAGACTCCATATGAAATACTTACCGGTAACAAGCCCAACATATCTTACTTCCGGGTGTTCGGTTGTAAGTGTTTATATCTCATAAAAGGTGTTCGTTTGTACAAATTCGAGTCTAAATCATTAGAGGGTATTTTTGTTGGCTAAGTTCTCGAATCTCACACTTATGGAATCTATGATAAGCTCTCCGGAGCCGTCATAGAATCTTGTAGTGTGACCTTCGAAGAATATGATGGTCCCCAAGGGGTGCGTGTTGATGCTTGTGATGCAGATGATGAAATGCCTCAGGATGCCATAGGAAGAATGGGTGCGGGATATATCCGCCCCATTGAGGAACCCCTTATGGCGGATCGAGAAGAACTATGCTCCACTCAAGTGGAGCCCTCATCTTCACAACATGAACAAGCTCCATCCACCGAGGAGGACAATGACTCAAGCCAAAGACAAGATGTAGACCCTCAACACCATGATCATAGTGACAACTCTATTCAAGGGGAGCTTGATTCTTTCGCCCGGGCGTCAAGTGGTGCCAAGGCAATTGCTCAAGGAAGATCCGTACAAACTGCTTTGAAGCAAGCTCAAATTGATGCTAGAAGAGCACTTGATCAAGACCAGGGTCAATCTTTGCCTACCAATGTAGAGGATGATTCCAATGATGATCAAGGTCAAGATGATGGTCAAGACGACGATCAAAATGAAGAAGAGGGTCCCCCAAGAAACAACACGGAGATCCACGCTCGTCGCGAAGCTAGGAAGGGAAGAATGTTGGAACTAAGAGACCACACTCTACAAAATGTTGTTGGTGACCTAAGGAAAGGCATCTCCACAAGATCACAATTGAAGAGGTTCAGTGAACATCAAGCTCACATCTCCATGATTGAACCTAAGAAAGTGTGGGAGGCTCTTGAAGATTCGGATTGGTTGGAAGCTATGCACAAAGAGCTCAACAACTTTGAGAGAAACAAAGTATGGAAGTTAGTTGAGAAGCCAAAGGATTGCCGCGATGTTATTGGAACAAAGTGGATATTCAAGAAGAAGAAAGATGAGCATGGAATTATAGTAAGGAACAAGGCTAGATTGGTTGCACAAGGGTATTCTCAAATTGAAGGCATTGACTATGGAGAGACTTATGCACCCGTGGCTTGCCTTGAGTCAATCTGTATCCTTCTTGCTTATGCGGCACATCATAACTTCAAGTTACAACAAATGGATGTAGAAAGTGCATTTATTTATGGCCCATTAAATGAATTAGTATATGTTAAGCAACCCCTGGGATTTGAGGACCCCAACCTTCCAAACCATGTCTACAAACTTGATAAGGCGCTCTATGGGCTCAAGCAAGCCCCACACACGTGGTATGAGCACCTTAGAGAATTATTGTTTGACCGTGGATTTGAGGTTGGGAAAATCGATCCCACTCTTTTTACTAAGAGGGTCAATGGGGAGCTTTTTGTATGCCAAATATATGTTGATGATATTATCTTTGTCTCATCTAACAAAGCTTTTAATGATGAATTCTCAAAGCTTATGACTAGTAGGTTCTGGATGTCTTTGATGGTAGAGTTGAGAGTATTTCTTGGATTTGAGATCAAGCAAGTTAGAGGAGGGACATTCTTAAATCAAGCCAAGTATACTCAAGATATTCTCAAGAGAGTCAAAATGCAAGATTTAAATGGAGCTCCTACTCCCATGGCTACAAAGACTCATCTAGAACAAAATCCAAATGGTAAAGATGTGGATCAAAAGGTATATCGGTCCATGATTGGTTCTTTGCTTTACCTTTGTGAATCTAGACCCGATATTGTGTTAAGTGTAGGTGTGTGTGCAAGATATCAAGCGTGGCTCCTAAGGAAACCCATTTAATGGCGGTCAAGAGAATCTTTAGATATTTAGTTCATACCCCATTTTATGGTCTTTGGTATCCTCGAGGCTCAACATTTGCTCTTTGTGGATACACGGATTCGGATTGGGCGGGTGATAAGGATGATACAAAATCAACATCCGGGGCTTGCCAATTTCTTGGTAGGTCATTGGTATGTTGGTCTTCTAAGAAGCAAAATTGTATATCTCTCTCTACCGGGTTTAGTATGTCATGCTGCCGCTAGTGCTTGCACTCAATTGCTATGGATGAGGCAAACGTTAAAGGAATACGGTGTCCATTGTGACAAAGTGCCTCTTCTATGTGACAATGAAAGTGCCATCAAAATTGCATACAACCCGGTGGATCACACAAGGACAAAGCATATTGGGATTCGTCATCACTTCATTAGAGATCATGTTGCTCGAGGTGATATTGATCTATCCTATGTGTCAACCAAAGATCAACTTGCCGATATCTTCACGAAGCCACTTGATGAAGCAAGGTTTTGCTACTTGAGGAATGAACTAAATATCGTAGATTCGAGGAGCTTGACTTGATTATCTTGCACTCTCACCTAATACTCGACCCATATTTGGTTTAGGTGTAGGCATGGACATAGGGGGAGTGCGGTCCTAATTGATTGGACCATCCCTCCCCCCATTATGCGCAAAGTAAACAAAATCTATTCCTCTTAATATCATTTTGTGATATGTGAGCTTAATGATGAGTTTCGGTAATGGACCCAAGATATATCTTCGTGGTGCCAAGCCGAGTATACTCAAACATGGTGGCCTAGGCCACCGCCCCCTCTCAATCGAGAGGTTGATGTGCGTACTCGTGTTTGTCACTTTTGAATTGGTTTTTACTCATGGTTGTCATCTTTTGAGTTGCTTTCACTGATCTTAGTCTCATGCACTCTAGTTTGGTTTTTGACATCTTTTTCTCGATTTTTTTAGAGTGCATGTGCTTCCCAGCACAATTGACTCAACCCAAGCCTCTCTACTTACTCCCTCACAAAAACCCTCTCTATCCGCACAAGAATCACTCTTTTTCCTTGCCTTGGAATCAGATGGGACCGGTACTACCGGTTGGATGAGCGATTACCGCCTACAGGAAGTTCCTGTGTCGTACTATAAATCGCTCCAGAGCGGATTACCGCCTGAAGGGAATATGCCCTGAGAGGCAATAATAAAGTGTTTATTATGTGTATTCCAAGTATATGATAGATGTTTATTTTGCATGCTATAATTGTATTAATACGGAAACATTAATACATGTGTGTTTAATAAACAAACAGAAAGTTCCTAGTTATGCCTCTCTCATAAACTAGCTCGTTGATTAACAAGATGATCAAGGTTTCCTGATCATGGACATTGGATGTTGTTAATAACGGGATTACAACATTAGTGTAATGGTGTGATGAACAATCATCCGAAGTATAGCATTACGATCAAAGTCATTGAGTTTATATTGCTATAACAACTTACGAAGTGATCCTAATCCTTAGACCATGAGATCACGTCAATCACTAAGACCGGAAGAGTTGCTTGATAACATCAAACGTCACACCGTAACAGGGTGATTATAAAGATGGAATCAGAACTAATAAAGTGTTATGTTGAGGCCCATGGATCGAGAGTGGAATTTGTTCATCCCGATGATGGATAGATATACTCTGGACCCTCTCGGTGATATCACATTGGTTAGCTTGCAAGCAAGTGATTTGATCACTAGAATGTTATATCACGGGAACGAGAAAAGAGTGCATGTCGGTAACGAGATCAAACTAGGTATGTAGATACCGATGATCGAATCTCGGACATGTAATATATCGTGAAACAAAAGGATTAATATACTAGCGTAAAAGGTTCCGACGATCACAAGAAAGTCATCGTTGAATGTGTGGGAGTCAGTATGGGTCTCCAGATCCCGCTTCTGATTATTGATCCGAGAGGGGTCTCGATCATGTCCGCATTATTCACGAACCGTAGGGTGACACACTTAAGAAACACTGACATCCAATTGGAGCAAAAGTTTCATGCCGAAAGAATGAACAAGCGCAAGAATTTATTTCACTAGATACCGAAACATGTTTTCGGGTGAAATTGCATAAAGTGGTTATGCATGTGAAATGGAATTCTAGCAAGGGTTTATTTGTGAATGTTTGTCATTAAAGTAATTGACAAAATTCTGAATAAAATAAAAGAGTTTTATTTAATGAGAGTTTGCATTAAATTTGGTGGAAATTTAATGGGAATTTGAGTGGACTTTTGAGTGGAGAAAATTGAAGGGCCATTTTGTGAGTGGAGTGTCCACCCACATGAATGAAGGAGGGGAGGGGGCAGCCCCATGTACGGCGGGCACCCCCTTGGGTGCCCCCCTCCTCCTATAAAAGGAGCCCCTCCTCTCACTTGTCTCTCACACCTCCTCGTGAAGGATCTCTCTCCCCCTCTAGAATTTATCCCCCATGGTCTCGGACTAGCGAGATACATGTTCCCGGTGGCTATTCGACAAGAAAGAGTTGTTCTTTCGCTGCATCGCTGGAGCGAGGAGGCGGAGGTTGCTCGTTGCCTCGAACATGTGTGCGAGCACGGATGCGCTGCTAATTTGTGGCGCTAGGACTTACTCTCGATCTTGAGATCGGCAAGAGATCGTCTACATCAACCACGAGTTTAACTCGTTAAGCTTTGTCGGTCTTCAAGGGTATGTTCTCTACGGATATACATCCGCCTGTTGTTTGTATCTAATAGATAGATCTTGGTACATAGTTCACATCGTAGGAAAATTTTTGTTTTCTATGCTGCGAACCCTACAGTGGTATCAGAGCCGGATCTATGCGTAGATACTTTACACGAGTAGTACACATATGAGTATGTGGGCGATGATGATCATGTTGTTGCTCCTTTG
This sequence comes from Avena longiglumis, assembly GCA_030063025.1. Classification (NCBI taxonomy): domain Eukaryota; kingdom Viridiplantae; phylum Streptophyta; class Magnoliopsida; order Poales; family Poaceae; genus Avena; species Avena longiglumis. The sequence continues at coordinate 107,379,068 of CP125979.1, forward strand.
TTGTAATTTTGGATATTGGTGGCATAGTGGGATGAAGCGGCCCGGACAAACTTTACATGTCCTCGCACATGAGACATGTTCCACGCTTGACATGCAACTAGTTTGCATAAGTGGCTAGCGGGTGTCTATCTCTCCTACTATAGTCAATATCTATTTTGCAAACGAATTGTCAACAATTTGGTTATCCTCGTTGTGGTTCATGTTCGTAGGTAAGAACGGTTCTATCTCGAAAGCCCTAAGCCACGTAAAACTTGCAATGGATAAATTTGAGGCGTCTAGTTTAGATTGTTGCTGGGCTAGTGTTATGATATGGTAGTGTTGTAAATAGAAGTATGAGATGATACTCTTACAACACACATAGCGTGTAAACTCCATAGACCTTGGATTTACACATATAGGTATGATAGTGATCATACCATGATGCACATGATAGAGATCATCTGCGGGAACCATATCATTTCACTAATAAACATGTGATGTTTGATAGCATCTTATATTGCTTGTTTAGCGCTTTGTTAGCATAATAAGATGATCCCTCATTTAAATATCAAGATAAGAATGTGTTCTTCCTTTAGTATGCACCGATTATGTTTCGTCGCTCCAAGACATCACGTGATGATCGGGTGTTCTTGGATCCACGACCATATTTCGGTGTAAAACAGATTACACACGAATACTAAGGTTCTAACTTGGAGAGCCTAGCATGTACAGACATGGCCTCGGAACACGGACCGAAAGGTTAAGCATGAGTCATATAGTTGATATGATGCCCATTTGATGCTCGCCTTTGAAGCTATACCGACTCACGTGATGATCGGACTTGGTATAGTGGATTTGGTTCATGTAATCACCAAAAAGGCACGAGGGATGTCGTTTTTTAGTGGGAGTTCATTCGTAATATGGACTAGTTGAAATCAATCTATCATACACTTAGTCTAAACTTTACAAATTCTGTTGTAGATGGCACCACCTGCTTTTAATTTCAATGTGTTCATGGAGAAAGAGAAACTAGCAATGAACGGTAGCAACTTTACTGAATGGGCCATGAATTTGAGGATTCTCCTCTCTGCTGCACAAAAGCAATACGTGCTAGAAGCGCCACTAGCCCCCCCCCACCTTTAGATGATGCCCCTGACGAGGAGAAGAATGTCTATCAGACTCGTCAGGTGACCACAACTTAGTTCATTGCGGCATATTGTATGGGCTAGAGCCGGAACTTCGAAAGCGTTTCGAAAATGGCAATGCTTTTGATACAATGGGTGAGTTGAAAATGATTTTCGACACATGTACACACAGAGAGCTACAACGCTCGTAAAAGTTCTTTAGTGCATGATGGAAGAGCACACGACTGCTAGTGAGCATGTACTCAAGATGTCGGGTTACGCCGATAAGCTTCCTTGGGAATATCGATTCCCATTGACTTAGGCATCCATCGTGTTCGGTCTCGCCACCTAGCTATAAGAGCTTTGTGATGAACTATAATATGCAAGGCATGAAGAAGTCTCTCCGAGCTTCACAATGCTTAAAACTGCAGTATGGAGATCAAAAGGAACATCAAGTGTTGATGATCAATAGGAACACTGGTTTCAAGAAAGACAAGAAGGAAAATGGAAGGGTAGTAAGGCGGCAAGCACTGTTGCGGCTGAAAAGAAACCCCGAGTTGGACCTAAGTCCGATCCGAGTGCTACTATTGTAAGGGGACACATCTTGAAAGCGCAATCGCCCCAAGTATCGCGCAGACAAGAAGGCCAAGGCAAACAAAGGTATGTATGATATACATGTTATTGATGTGTACTTGACTAGTGCTCGCAGTAGAACATGGGTATTTGATACCGGTTCAGTTGCTAATATTTGTAACTCGAATCAAGGGCTGCGGAACAAGCGACCGCTAGCAAGGGGTGAGGTCAAGATGTGTGTCGACAATGTATCAAGCGTTGATGTGATCGTCGCCGAACGCTGCCTCCACTTCCGCCGGGATTAGTTATAAACTTGAATAATTGTTATCTGGTGCCTGCACTGAGCATGAACATTGTATCTGGATCGTGTTTGATGCGAAGTGGTTATTCATTTAAATCCGAGAACAATGGTTGTTCCATTTATATGAATGAAATCTTTTATGGTCATGCACCGATGATGAATGGTTTATTTCTATTAGATCTCGATGATAATGTTACACATATTCATTATGTTGATGCTAAAAGGATTGAACTTAATGATGATATATCCGCATATATGTGGCACTGCCGTATAGGTCATATTGGCATTAAACGCATGAAGAAGATCCATTCGAATGGACTTTTGGAATCACATGATTTTGAATCATTTGATACATGTGATCCATGCCTTATGGGAAAGATGACTAGAACGTCGTTTTCCGGTTCAATGGAATGGGCGACAAATTTATTGGAAATCATACATTCTGATGTATGTGGTCCAATGAGTGTGTCAGCGCAAGGTAGATATCGTTATTTTGTTACTTTCACGGATGATTTGAGTAGATACGGTTATATCTACTTGATGAAACACAAGTCTGAAACCTTTGAAAAGTTTAAGGAATTTCAGAATGAAGTGGAAAATCATCGTAATAGAAAGATCAAATTTCTACGGTCCGACCGTGGAGGTGAGTATCTAAGTTACGAGTTTAGCACTCACATGAAAGAGTGTGGAATTGTTTCACAACTCACGCCTGCCGGAACACCACAGCGAAATGGTGTGTCGGAATGTCGTAATCGTACTTTATTAGATATGGTTCGGTCTATGATGTCTCTGACGGACTTGCCATTGTCATTTTGGGGTTATGCACTAGAAACTGCTGCATTCACTTTAAATCGGGCACCATCTAAATCTGTTGAAAAGACGCCGTATGAATTGTGGTTTGGAAACAAACCTAAGCTGTCTTTTCTTAAAGTTTGGGGATGCGATGTTTATGTGAAGAAACTTCAACCGGATAAACTCGAACCCAAAGCGTAAAAATGTGTCTTCATAGGATACCCTAAGGAAACTATTGGGTATTCCTTCTATCACAGATCCGAGGGCAAGGTTTTTGTTGCCAAGAATGGATCCTTTCTATAGAAAGAGTTTCTCGCGAAAGGTGTGAGTAGTCGGAAGTTAGAACTCGAAGAGGTTATTGAACCATCTCTTCAAAGTATGACAAGTAGCGCAGCGCCGGAAGTTGTTCCGGAGTTGGCTCCACCTATTGAAGAGGGAACTAATGATAATGATCATGAAACTCCGAAAGAGAGTACTACTGAACCTCGCAGGTCAAACAGGACGCGTGCAGCTCCCGAGCTGTACGGAAATCCTGTCATGAATTTCATGGTTGATGAAAATGATGACCCTGCGACTTATGAAGAAGCGATGATGAGCCTGGATTCCAACAAATGGTTATAAGCCATGAAATCTGAGATGGAATCCATGTATGAAAATCAAGTTTGGAACTTGGTGGAATTACCTCACGACCGAAAGACCGTGGAGAACAAATGGATTTTCAAAAGGAAAACTGATGTTGATGGTAATGTGACCGTCTATAAAGCTCGACTTGTCGCAAAGGGGTTTCGACAAATTCAAGGAGTTGAATACGATGAGACATTCTCTCCCGTAGCGATGCTAAAGTCAGTTAGGATTATGTTAGCAATTGCTGCATATTTTGATTATGAGATATGGCAGATGGATGTCAAAACCGCGTTTCTCAATGGTAATATTGAAGAAGAGTTGTATATGATACAACCAAAGGGTTTTGTCGATCCTAAGGATGCTAACAAGGTGTGCAAGCTTCAGCGATCCATCTATGGATTGAAGCAAGCATCACGAAGTTGGAATCTCCGCTTTGATGAGGTGATAAAAGAGTTTGGATTTGTCCAAACTTATGGAGAAGCTTGTATTTACAAGAAAGTGAGTGAGAGCAATGTGGCATTTCTGATATTATATGTGGATGACATATTATTGATCGGAAATGATATAGATCTTTTAAACAGTGTTAAAAGTCATCTAAATAGCAAATTTTCAATGAAGGACCTAGGTGAAGCGTCATACATATTAGGCATAAAGATCTATAGAGATAGATCTAGGCGCCTAATAGGGCTATCGCAAAGTACATACCTTGATAAGATTTTAAAGAAGTTTAAAATGTACGGAAGTAAGAAGGGGTTCTTACCTATGTTGCAAGGCAAGACATTGAGTAAGACTCAAAGTCCGCTTCATGGGAGAAAGAGAGATAATGGACAAAGTCCCTATGCTTCACCCATAGGCTCTATAATGTACGCCATGTTATGTACAAGACCGGATGTGGCACATGCTATTAGTTTGACTAGTAGGTACCAATCGGATCCGTGTTCTAACATCTGGATAGCGGTCAAGAATATCCTTAAGTACTTACGAAGAACTAAGGATATGTTTCTTGTATACGGAGGTGAAGAAGAGCTCGTTGCTAAGTGTTATGTTGACGCTAGATTTGACACCGATCCGGATGACTCTAAGTCTCAATCCGGATACGTATTTCTCATGAATGGCGGAGCGGTTAGTTGGAGGAGCTCCAAACAAGCTATGGTAACGGGATCAACAACGGAGGCTGAATATGTTGCTGCTTCAGAAGCGGCTCAGGAAGCAGTTTGGATGAAGGAGTTCATATCCGAACTAGGAGTGGTTGCAAACGCGTTGGACCCAATGGTGATATATTGTGACAACAATGGTGCCATTGCCAATGCCAAAGAACCAAGGTCTCACAAGCATTCCAAGCATATTAAGCGCCGGTTTCACTCCATCCACGAGCATGTCAAGGATGGAGATATAAAGATTTGTAAAGTACATACGGATGTCAATGTAGCAGATCCGTTGACTAAAACTCTCCCTAGAGCAAAACATGATCAACACCAGAACTCAATGGGTGTTAGATTTATCACTATGTAACTAGATTATTGTCTCTAGTGCAAGTGGGAGACTGAAGGGAATTTGCCCTGAGAGGCAATAATAAAGTGTTTATTATGTGTATTCCAAGTATATGATAGATGTTTATTTTGCATGCTATAATTGTATTAATACGGAAACATTAATACATGTGTGTTTAATAAACAAACAGAAAGTTCCTTGTTATGCCTCTCTCATAAACTAGATCGTTGATTAACAAGATGATCAAGATTTCCTGATCATGGACATTGGATGTTGTTAATAACGGGATCACAACATTAGTGTAATGGTGTGATGAACATTCATCCGAAGTATAGCATTACGATCAAAGTCATTGAGTTTATATTGCTATAACAACTTACGAAGTGATCATAATCATTAGACCATGAGATCATGTCAATCACTAACACCGGAAGAGTTTCTTGATAACAACAAACGTCACACCGTAACAGGGTGATTATAAAGATGGATTTAGAACTAATAAAGTGTTATGTTGAGGCTCATGGATCGAGAGTGGAATTTGTTCATCCCGATGACGGATAGATATACTCTGGGCCCTCTCGGTGATATCACATTGATTAGCTTGCAAGCAAGTGATTTGATCACTAGAATGTTATATCACGGGAACGAGAAAAGAGTGCATGTCGGTAATGAGATCAAACTAGGTATGGAGATACCGATGATCAAATCTCGGAAATGTAATATATCGTGAAACAAAGGGATTAAGATACTAGCGTAAAAGGTTCCAACGATCACAAGAAAGTCATCGTTGAATGTGTGGGAGTCAGTATGGGTCTCCAGATCCCGCTTCTGATTATTGATCCGAGAGGGGTCTCGATCATGTCTGCATTATTCATGAACCGTAGGGTGACACACTTAAGAGACATCGACATCCAATTGGAGCAAAAGTTTCATGCCGAAAGAATGAACAAGCGCAGGAATTTATTTCACTAGATACCGAAACAGGTTTTCGAGTGAAATTGCATAAAGTGGTTATGCATGTGAAATGGAATTCTAGCAAGGGGTTATTTGTGAATGTTTGTCATTAAAGTAATTGACAAAATTCTGAATAAAATAAAAGAGTTTTATTTAATGAGAGTTTGCATTAAATTTGGTGGAAATTTAATGGGAATTTGAGTGGAGAAAATTGAAGGGCCATTTTGTGAGTGGAGTGTCCACCCACATGAATGAAGGAGGGAGGGCAGCCCATGGCGGCCACCCCCTTGGGTGCCCCCTCCTCCTATAAAAGGAGCCCCTCCTCTGAGTTGTCTCTCACACCTCCTCGTGAAAGATCTCTCTCCCCCTATAGAATTTATCCCCCATGGTCTCGGACTAGCGAGATACATGTTCCCGGTGGCTATTCGGCAAGAAAGAGTTGTGCTTCCGCTGCATCACTGGAGCGAGGAGGCGGAGGTTGCTCGGTGCCTCGAACGTGTGTGCGAGCACGGATGCGCTGCTGATTTGCGGCGCTAGGACTTCCTCTCGATCTTGAGATCGGCAAGAGATCGTCTACATCAACCACGAGTTGAACTCGTTAAGCTTTGTCGGTCTTCAAGGGTATGTTCTCTATGGATATACATCCGCCCGTTGTTTGTATCTAATAGATAGATCTTGGTACATAGTTCACATCGTAGGAAAATTTTTGTTTTCTATGCTGCGAACCCTACACCGCCCACACGCCTGGTACTACCGGCCACCGATTGCTGTACCGGTACTACCGCTCACGAGCGGTACTACCGCTTCAGGAACCGGTACTACCGGTTGGCATAGTCGGGTATATATTGGCTGAGCGTGGGGAGGCACCCATCAGTGCCCTATTATTCCCCACGCTCCCCACAGGTACCCACGCCGCCACCGGTGCCCTTGACGCCGCCGGAGCCCTACCGCGCCCTCCTCTCTCCGGATCCTCCTTGGATTCGGCCTCTTGGCGGGTTCCCCCTCCTTTCCACCGCCATGGATCCCAGTACAACCGCCCTTTCTCTCCCTCCGCTTAATTTCCTCATCGGATCTAGGTTTTGGCATAGATTTGTGAATAAATTGACATGTTCTAAGGTTGTACTGCCATATGCTTCCCTTGTTGCCTAGTAGAATCGTCTATTTACAGATTATTGCCGTCATTTTGGTCCGTTTCTACCAGATCTGACAAACCTGTACCGCTCAACCGGTAGTACCCCGGTACTACCGCTTGGAAGCGGTACTACCGGTCGTCAGGTCCGGTAGTACCGGCCCCAACTGACATCAACTTTCTGTTAAATATTGGGTTCTCTCTTTTGCTCCTTGAGATTATTGTGCCCTTACCCCCTTGCTGTCCTCCCTCATGCTTTCACAGATGCAGGTGGTTCTAGGGGTGCACGCAAGCGTTCCAAAGCTAGCCGTGAGATTGTTGAGGAAGAGACAGAGTCTGAGGAAGAGGTTATGCCAAAGCCAAGACATCGTTCCAAGTTGCCTGCCACTCAAGGTGGCAGCGCTCCTCCTTCTCGCCCCCCTTCCTCAGGGCGCACCAAAAGTCTCAGCTCAGGGCTATCAGGGCCAAGGAAATTGTCTGACATCTCTGACTCAGAGTTTCGGGCACTCAGGATTGACAATGCATACTCCCGCAACCAGGACGAGGACAGAGAAGACAGTCTTTTCTACAATGATTTCCAAGAGCACGTTTATCATGAGGTTCTTTTGACCAATATTCAGATGGTGGTGCCTCAGCAGTGGATTGACATGGAGAACATCAACAAGAACCTTGACTACTTTGCTAAAGCCAAGGAAATCTGCTCTCACCTGGGCTTGTTCCCCATTATGGAGTTCTAGTATGATTATTATCCACTCCTTATTGCACAGTTCTATGCCATGGCACATTTCCACACTGGCCGCACTCGGAAGATCACCTGGATGACTCAAGGTGCAATCAAGGAAGCCACACTTGCGGAGTTTGCTGCAATTTTGGGGTATGAAGATCGCGGCCAGGACACTCCTTGTGGTTTCCGTTGTCACATGCGGGATCACCCCTCCAAGAAGGATGTCCTCACACCACTGTATATCCAAGGCCGCGGGATTGCTGGGAAGATCAAGGATCTTCTCCCCACGTATGGCATTCTCCATCGCATTTTCCTTGAGACTATTTCTCCTCGTGCGGGCAACAAGGATGAGATACATGGGTTCTCTGTCGACTTGTTGTTCAACACCTTCCTCAACCGCGACTCAGGCACTCCTCTTGATGTGTCAGACTTCATATGGAATGAGATGACTGCTGCTTCACACTCTCGGAGCGTTCCACCATTTTCTCCATATATTATGGCCCTCATTGTGTCAAAATGCCCTCCCATTGCTAGGACACTATCCACTCGTCCTCTCATTGTGCACAGGCCCAAGGCACTCAAGATCAAGACACATGCTAAACCCCGCGTTGTGGCGGATGAGGAGGAAGGAGATGACTCTGAGGATGCTGACAGTGGTCGTGACACTGACTATGTTGTCTCCCGCCGCAAGAATGCCAAGCCCACCTGGGCCAAAAGGATGGAGGCCAAGTTCAAGAAGATCTTCTGCTTTCAAGTTGACAACCAGAAGCGCATGTATGAGGCACATGTGTATGCCAAGAAAGTTAGTGCTCGGCAGAAGGACATGATGGTTGCCCAAGGTTTGACCGTCTCCGAGGGGTCCGAGACCAACATCACTCCAGAAGAACAGTGGATCTCTCAGCACAGCCGTTGGGACGATGATGTCTCTTCCTCGCACCGCGCCCCACCCCCCTACGAGGAGGACCTTGAGGATGATGATGATGAGGAGGAGGATTGAATGTCGAGACGGTAGTCTTGCACTTGTCCCTTTTTGGCGTCTTGATGCCAAAGGGGGAGAAGTTGCACTTTAGGCACGGGTGTTGCATGGGAAGTCACAAGCTAGTTCTTACTTTGATCCTTTTATTGCTTGTGAGCTTCGATTTCCCTCTATTTATGTGTGAGACTATGTGGTTATGTTGTGGTTATGTCATGGATCCATATTATGAGACTATGTGGTTTATTTCATTGGATCCATCTTCTGATGATATGCGTTATCTATTGTCTATATGTTTCTCATCACATGTTATTGTGCAAAGGTATGATTTCAAATGCTAGTATCTATATTTGTGCACCCATGTTGGGTTTGTAAAATAGAGGGGGGGGGGTTTCTACACATCTAGGGGGAGCCTCGTCTCTATTTTACAATTCCCATGTGTTTCCTATTAAAATCATCTTGCAAAAGTGTATTGTCATCAAACACCAAAAAGGGGGAGATTGAAAGAGAATTTTTCTATCCCTCTGATTTTGATGTTTGATAACAACACACTTATCAGTTTAATCATGTGCTAAGTGTATCACAGGTTTGATAAGGGTGTGGCACAAATATTGGCCTAACCAATTCCCCTTGCGAAAAACCAATGTGACAACCGGTAGTACCGGAAATATGTCCGGTACTACCGCTTGGCACCGGTACTACCGGGGATCCGTGCAAGACTGATAAGGATGAGTTTTCCTCAGTACCACCCGGTACCACGGAGCGGCACTACCGGTCCAACCGGTAGTACCTGTTGGAGATATGCCCTAGAGGCAATAATAAATATAGTTATTATTATATCTTTGTGTTTATGATAAATGTTTATATTCATGCTATAATAGTATTAACAAGGAAACATTAATACTTGTGTGAATTGTAAACTTAAATTGAAGTCCCTAGTATAGCCTCTATACTTCACTAGCTTGTTGGTTGATTAAATGATTGTGGTTTCCATATCATGAACATTGAGATGTTATCAACAACAAGATCATATCGTTAGGAGAATGATATGGTGGACATACTCCTATTGATAAGCGTAGCATAAAGATCAAGTCATTTCAATAGTTCAATTGCTATATGCTTTCTGATACATAGTAACCTAATTCCTTCGACCATGAGATCATGCATATCACCTTTACGGATGGATGCTTTGATGACATCAAACACCACACCGTGGCGGGTGGCTATAAAGGTGGCATTAAGTGTTTGGAAAGTATTGGTTGAAACACATGGATCAAGAGTGGGATTTGTCCATCCACATGACGGATAGATATACTCTGGGCCCTCTCGGTGGAATGTCATCCAATTGGCTTGCAAGCATGTGACTTGGTCACAAGGGATCACATATCACGGGAACGAGAAAAGAGTACTTATCGGTAACGAGGTTGAACTAGGTCTGCGAGATACCGCGATCATAACCTCGGATAAGTAAACTATCGTGAGACAAAGGGAAATTGGTATCGTATGTAAGTGGTTCATTCGATCGCAAAGTAATCGTAGAAATATGTGGGAGCCATATGAATTTCCAGTTCCTCTATTGGTTATTGTTCGGAGAAGTGTCTCGATCATGTACGCATAATTCACGAACCGTAGGGAGACACACTTAAGGATTGACGTTGTTTTGAGTAGTTATGGTATTATGAGAAAGAGACCGAATGTTGTTGAGTCTCGGATGGGATCCGGATATCACGAGGTGATCCGGAATGGTCAGGAGAATAAGATTCATATAAGGAAAGTCCGTTTGAGTTCGGGAATGATTCCGTGTTTTCATCGGGAATGTTCTAGAAGGTTCGGATTGTCCGGCACTCCGGGGAGGGTACATGAGTGTGTCATTGAATGATTGCATCATGTACTAAGTGTTCTTGCTGTTCCAAAAACATGAAAGTCAAATTGCCGGTTTGAAAGTCAAGCGCTAAAACAGAAACTGGGAAACAAGCAAGAGGAGTTGGAACCAACTTGGAGGAGGAGTTGGAATCCTCGGGGCCGCCCAGCCCTAGGCGAGTTGGGGAGGACTCCCTCCCTCCCTGGCCAAGGCCCTCCACCCATAAAAGGAGGCAGGGCTCCTCCTTGAGACACACAAGTTTCCACCTATAATCTCAGGTTTAGAGCCGTTTGGTTTAGAGCTTCTAATTGCTTTAGCATGCGGTTTGGAGCCTTCTAATTGGTGTGTCTAATCTCTAGACCACTAATATCCCTCTCTCATAATCCACCATACTCGCTTAAGGCGAAGCCTGGATCTCCCTCTACTTAGGTACCACGCCGTTGTCTTTAGGAATCGCGAGAGTGCTACAACCTCCATTTTCTTTGGAACAAGGAGCGGAAGGTCTTCGTCGTACCGAGCGATGTGACCGATTGGAAGCGCTTTGGGAGCATGGCTTGGGAAGGATCGGCCACACGATCTTGAGATCGGAAAGAATACGACTACATCACCCACGAGAATCCGCTCTCGTTAAACACTTTGGAATCTTCGAGGGTAAGTTATTCCATCGACTCGTTGCTACAATCTAGTAGATAGATCTTGGCTTGTTTGTTTGTATGCGATAGAAAATTTTTGTTTTCCATGCTACGAACCCCTACAGTGGTATCAGAGCCATCTCTATATGTAGATCTGTTGCACGAGTAGAACACAATGGTCATTGTGGGCGTTGATGCTTTTATTGTAGATTGCTTTTTGTGTACTTTGCATCTTGCGGTATGTTGGGATGAAGCGGCCCGGGCTAACCTTACATGACATCGTTCATGAGACTTGCTCCACGCTTGACATGCAACTTGTATTGCATAAGTGGCTTTGCGGGTGCCTGTTTCTCCTAGCATAGTTAAGATCCAATTTACAACGGGTAATCAACAATGCTAGTATCAATGTTGTGGTTCTTGTTCGTAAGTTAGAACGACACTTATTGAAAGCCCCAAACCACGTAAAATATGCAAAGAAAGTAGAGGCGTCTAACTTTGTTTTGCAGGGGTGTGCAGTGATGTGATATGGCCATGATTGTGATTATATTTGATGTATGCAATGTTCCTTATTGTAAGTTGGCAACCGGCAGGAGCCATATGGTTGTCTTTAATTTATGTTAAGACCCGTGTCCCCACTCAAAGTAGTTGTAATCGTTGAAGCCGTGGGCGACAACCATGGTGAAGCGTCATTGACCTTGATGCAATGCCGGTGATGATGGAGATCATGTTCGTGTTTGAAGATGGAGATCGGAAGCACAAAGAAGAAAGGCCATATCATATCACATATTATGAATTGCATGTGATGTTAATCCTTTATGCATCTTGTATTGCTTAGTGAGACGGTAGCATTATAAGATGATCCCTCATGCACATGAATTTCAAATCATAAAGTGTTCACCCTTAGTTAGCACCGTTGCTAAAGCTTGTTGTTTGAAGCACCACGTGATGATCGGTGTGTTAGATTACGCAAGTGTATACAACGTGAGCAAGCCAGATTTGCTCATGCGAAACTAAGGTTTGATCTTGACGAGCCTAGCATGTACGGACATGGTCTCGGAACACGGATTGCGAAAGGTAAAGCATGAATCGATAGTAGATATGATGAACATGATGATTGTTCGCCATTGAAACTATATCAACTCTCGTGATGATCGGTGTTGATGTAGTGGATTTGGTTCGTGTGATCACTAAAACAATGTGAGGGATGTTGTTTTGAGTGGGAGTTCACCTAGTTTAATTTCATTAATTAATTTGAACTCAATTTGTCATAAACTTAGTCTAAACTATTACAAATATGTTTTAGATCAATGGCAGCCTACCATCAATTTTAATGCGTTCCTAGAGAAAGAAAAGTTGAAAAACAATGGAAGCAACTTCGGATTGGTTCCGCAATTTGAGGATTGTCCTCACGGTGGTAATTTGACCTATGTCTTTGGATGCACATTGGGTGACCCACTGCGGTGATGCTTCCGATGAAGTAAAGAATGTTTACCTCGCTCGGAAGAATCTACTCCATAGTTCAGTGTGCTATCTTGTATGGTTTAGAATCGGAGCTTGAAAAGGTTTGAAGAGTCGGACCCATATGATATTGTCGAGGATCTCAAATTGATTTTTGAGACTCATGCGGCAATTGAAAGCTATGAGGCTTCGAAAAGTTCTTTAAGCGCAAGATGGAAGAGGGCAGCTCCGTCGGTGAGCATGTGCTTAAGATGTTTGGGCACGCAAACAAACTTCAAAGCTTGGGTATAGTGATTCCTAATGCTTTGGGATTTACCGCGTCCTCGATCACTTGCCACCAAGAATTCTGAGAACTTTGTGATGAACTACAACATGCGAACATGAATAAAGAGTTGCGAACTATTTGCTATGTTAAAGTCTGCGAAGTGGAGATCAAGAAAGAGCACCAAGTGTTGATGGTCAATAAGACCACCAAACTCAAGAAAGGCAAGTCTAAGCAAAGGGCCACTTCAAGAAGGGTGGTAAGAAAGTTACCACGCCAAGAAGAAAACCAAGGCTGGACCAAAGCCAGGCGAAAGTGCTTTTACTACAAGGGAGAAGGTCACTGGAAGCGGAATTTCCCAAAGTACTTGGCGGATCTGAAGAACGGCAACATCAAGAAGAAAGGTATATCTGATATACATGTTATTGATGTGTATCTCACTAGTACTCGTAGTAGTGCCTGGGTATTTAATCTTGGTTCGGTTGCTCATATTTGTAACTTTCGAAGCAGTCTTTGCGAAATAAGCGGAAGCTAGCGAAGAACGAGGTGACGATGCGGCGTGGGAAAGCGGATCAAAGGTTGATGTGATCGCGTCGCACGCTACCTCTTCATCTACCATCGGGATTAGTTTTATACTTAAATAATTGTTATTTAGTGCCTGCGTTGAGCATGAACATTATATCAGGATCTTGTTTATTGCGAGACGGTTACTTGTTTAAGTCAGAGAATAATGGTTGTTTGATTTATATGAGTAATATGTTTTACGCACATGCACCTTTGATAGATGGTCTATTCTTATTGAATCTCGATAGTGGAAATACACATATCAACAATATTGAAGCTAAATGTTTGAAATCAAGCGATAATTCGACCTATATGTGGCATTGTCGTCTTGGTCACATTGGAGTGAAGCGTATGAAGAAACTCCATTCCGATGGACTTCTTGAATCACTTGAAAGATGCGAAGCATGTCTGATGGGAAAAATGACTAAGACTCCATTTTCTGGTATGATGGAGCGAGCTACGGACTTGTTGGAAATCATACATACCGATGTGTGTGGTCCAATGAGTGTAGCATCGCGCGGTGGTTATCGTTATGTTCTTACCTTCACAGATGACTTGAGTAGATATGGGTATATCTATTTCATGAAACATAAGTCCGAAACTTTCGAGAAGTTTAAGGAGTTTCAAAGTGAGGTAGAGAATCAACGTAACAAGAAGATTAAATTTCTACGTTCTGATCGTGGAGGTGAATATCTAAGTTACGAGTTTGGCGAGCATTTAAAGAAGTGCGGAATACTTTCACAATTGACACGCCGGGAACACCACAACGTAATGGTGTGTCCGAGCGTCGTGTCGAACTCTCTTAGATATGGTTCGCTCTATGATGTCACTTACTGATTTACCGCTATCATTTTGGGGTAATGCATTAGAAACGACCGCATTCACTTTAAATAGGGCACCGTCTAAATCCGTTGAAACGACACCATATGAATTATGGTTTGGGAAGAAACCTAAATTGTCGTTCCTTAAAGTTTGGGGATCTGAAGCCTATGTAAAGAAGTTCTGTAGGACAAGCTTGAACCCAAAGCGGAAAAATGCGTCTTCATAGGATACCAAGGAAACTATTGGGTATACCTTCTATCATAGATCCGAAGGCAAAATCTTCGTTGCCAGAATGGATCCTTTCTCTGAAGGAATTTCTCTCGAAAGAAGTATTTGGAAGGAAAGTAGAACTCGACGAGGTTATCGAACCTTCTCTCGAAATTGCGAGTAGCGCAGCAGGAAGAAGTTCTGTGGTGCTGCACCAATTAGAGAGGAAGCTAATGATGATGATCATGAAACTTGGGTTGAAGTTGCTCTGAGCCTCGGAGGTCAACAAGAACTCGTACCACTCCAGTTGGTATGATTCCGTTATGAGTGTCATGTTGGTGGACAACACCGATGACCCCGAGACATATGAGGCGATGATGAGCCCAGATTCCAATAAATGGCAAGAAGCCATGAAATCGAGATTGGATCCATGCGAAAACCAAGTATGGACTTTGGTGGACTTACCGGATGGCGGAAGGTCATCGAGAACAAATGGATTTTCAAGAAGAAAGCAGATCTTGATGGTAATGTTCGTCTATAAAGCTCGACTTGTTGCAAAAGGGTTTCGACAAATTCAAGGAGTTGACTACGATGAGACTTTCTCACCCGATGGCGAAGCTAAAGTCTGTAAGGATTATGTTAGCAATCGCTGCATATTATGATTATGAGATATGGCGGATGGATGTCAAACAGCATTCCTCAATGGAGATATTGATGAAGAGTTGTATATGATGCAACCCAAAGGTTTTGTCGATCCTAAAGATGCTAACAAGGTATGCAAACTTCAACGGTCCATCTATGGATTGAAGCAAGCATCCGAAGTTGGAATCAACGTTTTGATAAGGTAATCAAAAGTTTTGGTTTTATACAAACTTATGGAGAAGCTTGTATTTACAAGAAAGTGAGTGGGAGCTCAGTAGCATTCTTAATACTATATGTGGATGACATATTGTTGATTGGGAATGATGTAGACCTTCTTAATAGTGTCAAGGAATATTTGAATAATAGTTTTTCAATGAAGGATCTTGGCGAACGACTTACATATTAGGCATAAAGATTTATAGAGATAGATCAAACGCCAAATATCATTGTCACGAGTACATATTTGGACAAAGTTCTAAAGAAGTTTGGAATGGAAGAAAGCAAGAAAGGGTTCTTGCCCATGTTGCCCAATACGACCTTGAGTACAACTCCACGTCCAACCTCGGCGGAAGATAGAGAAAGGATGAGTAAGACTCCTATGCCTCGACCATAGGATCTCTAATGTATGCCATGCTATGTACTAGACCCGACATTGCATATGCCGTTAGTTTAACTAGCAGATATCAAAGTGATCCAGAGTGGATCATTGGACAATGATCAAAACATCCTTAAGTACTTGAGAAGAACTAAGGATATGGTTCTTTCTTATGGAGGTGATGAGCGACTCGTTGTTAATGGTTACACCGATGCTAGTTGGAACACCGATCCGGATGATTCTAAATCACAACTGCGTATTTATTTTGAATGGTGCAGTGATTGGAGGAGTGCAAAGCAAAGCGTTGTGGCGAGATCTTCAAGCGAATCGAATACATGGCTGCTTGGAGGCTTCACAAGAAGCGATATGGATGAAAGAGTTCATTGCGAGTTGGGTGTGGTTCCAAGTCTGGACCCAATGTCTATCTCTTGTGATAACATGGGCGCCATAGCCAATGCGCAAGAACCAAGGTCACACAAGAAGTGAAGCATATCAAGCTGCGTTTTCACGCTATTCGAGAACATATCCGGGATGGCGATATAAAGATTTGCAAAGTACACAGATCTGAATGTGGCGGATCCGTTGACTAAACCTCTCCCGAGGGCAAAACATGACCAACACCAAACTGCCATGGGTGTTCGGTATATTATCATGTAATCTAGATTAGATGACTCTAGTGCAAGTGGGAGGCTGGAGATATGCCCTAGAGGCAATAATAAATATAGTTATTATTATATCTTTGTGTTTATGATAAATGTTTATATTCATGCTATAATAGTATTAACAAGGAAACATTAATACTTGTGTGAATTGTAAACTTAAATTGAAGTCCCTAGTATAGCCTCTATACTTCACTAGCTTGTTGGTTGATTAAATGATTGTGGTTTCCATATCATGAACATTGAGATGTTATCAACAACAAGATCATATCGTTAGGAGAATGATATGGTGGACATACTCCTATTGATAAGCGTAGCATAAAGATCAAGTCATTTCAATAGTTCAATTGCTATATGCTTTCGATACATAGTAACCTAATTCCTTCGACCATGAGATCATGCATATCACCTTTACCGGATGGATGCTTTGATGACATCAAACACCACACCGTGGCGGGTGGCTATAAAGGTGGCATTAAGTGTTCGGAAAGTATTGGTTGAAACACATGGATCAAGAGTGGGATTTGTCCATCCACATGACGGATAGATATACTCTGGCCCTCTCGGTGGAATGTCATCCAATTGGCTTGCAAGCATGTGACTTGGTCACAAGGGATCACATATCACGAACGAGAAAAAGTACTTATCGTGCGAGGTTGAACTAGGTATGCAGAGATAAGCGATCATAACCTCGGATAAGTAAACTATCGTGAGACAAAGGGAAATTGGTATCGTATGTAAGTGGTTCATTCGATCGCAAAGTAATCGTAGAAATATGTGGGAGCCATATGAATTTCCAGATTCCTCTATTGGTTATTGTTGGAGAAGTGTCTCGATCATGTCGCATAATTCACGAACCGTAGGAGACACACTTAAGGATTCGACGTTGTTTTGAGTAGTTATGGTATTATGAGAAAGAGACCGAATGTTGTTCGAGTCTCGGATGGGATCCGGGATATCACGAGGTGATCCGAATGGTCGGAGAATAAGATTCATATAAGGAAAGTCCGTTTGAGTTGGAATGATTCCGTGTTTTCATCGGGAATGTTTTAGAAGGTTCGGATTGTCCCAAGCACTCCGGGGAGGGTACATGAGTGTGTCATTGAATGATTGCATCATGTACTAAGTGTTCTTGCTGTTCCAAAAACATGAAAGTCAAATTGCGGTTTGAAAGTCAAGCTGCTAAAACAGAAGCTGTGGGAAGCAGGAAGCTGTGGGAAACAAGCAAGAGGAGTTGGAACCAACTTGGAGGAGGTTGGACTCCTCCAGGCGGCGCCCAGCCCTAGGCGAGTTGGGAGGACTCCTCCTCCCCTGGCGCGCCAAGGCCCCTCCACCCATAAAAGGAGGGGCAGGGCTCCTCCTTGAGACACACAAGTTTCCACCTCTAATCTCAGGTTTAGAGCCGTTTGGTTTAGAGCTTCTAATTGCTTTAGCCTGTGGTTTAGAGCCTTCTAATTGGTGTGTCTAATATCTAGACCACTAATAGCCCTCTCTCATAATCCACCATACTCGCTCTGGCTTAAGGCGAAGCCCTGCGGGATCTCCCCTCTACTTCCGGTACCACGCCGTTGTCTCTTAGGAATCGCGAGGAGAGTGCTACAACCTCCATTTCTTTGGAACAAGGGAGAGGAAGGTCTTCATCGAAAACCGAACGTGTGACCGATGCGAGCTGCCGGACGCAGCGCCGGAAGGATCGTCCACACGATCTTGAGATCGGAAAGAGTACGACTACATCACCCACGAGAATCCGCTCTCGTTAAACACTTTGGAATCTTCGAGGGTAAGTTATTCCATCGACTCGTTGCTACAATCTAGTAGATAGATCTTGCCTTGTTTTTTTGTATGCGATAGAAATTTTTTGTTTTCCATGCTACGAACCCCTACAGTACCGAGCGGTACTACCGCTTGGACACGGTCGTACCGCTCGGCAGTACCGGGTAGTTCTAAAGAAGAACCACCCCTCTCAGTCTTGCTTAGTACCAAGCGGTACTTGGGACCGGTACTACCGCCCAGACCGGTAGTACTGTGTCATACGACCGGTACTACCGCTTGAGGGTAGTACCGCAAGGGAATACCGGGCAATACTGGTGCTGGCTCGACCATTCAAGGCATCTCCGGTACAGTCGATCTTGGACGACCGGGTACCGCTTGTACTAATACCAGTGCATTAAAGGCTCCAACGGCCAGATTTCCTGGAGGGGTATAAATACCCCTCCACCTACCTTGGGACAAGATGCTCATCCACATTAAAGTCAAGACCACCATTGGAGCCACCAAATCTTCAAGATCTCCTCAATCCACCACCCAAAGTCTTTGATCTTTGAGGAATTGAAGGAGGAGGCCCCGGTCTACTACTTCACCAAAAGAGATCTTTATTTCCCCCTCATTTCATTGAGGGCCCCTTTGCTCTAGTGTTTTCTTGGAAACCCTAGTTCGTGTTTTGGTTCTTACAAGCTTATCTTTGATTGTTTTGACAGCTTGCTTGTATTTGGGAGCCTCCGATTAAGTTGTGGATGTGTGCCCCAAACTTGTAAAGGTGCCGGCTTCCACCTTGAAGGTTGCCGATATAGTGGAAGGTGAATCGATCCCGTTGGAGTGAGATTCATCGGAGAACAAGGGAGGCCTTTCGTGGCGTTGGTGGTTTGAAACCACCCCCTCTCCAAACGTAGACGTATTTCCCCTCAAAAGGAAGGAACTACGGGAAACAAATCCTTGTGTCTCCACGTCCACCACTTTGGTTACTTCTATCCTTTACCGCACTTTACTTACTTGTTCTTACTTTGTGTTGTGGTAGCTCTTGCATAATTGTCATATAGGTAAATTCATCTTAGTTGCATTATCTAGAGAATTTACCTTATTGTCAAACCTTAATTTGAAAAAGAAGAAAATTTGAAGTAGCACCTATTCACACCCCCCCTCTAGGTGCCCATACGATCCTTTCACCAATGTCCCTTTTTTACAAATGTTGCTGTGTTTTTTCCGAAACAAAGAAAAGGTTTGTTTTAAAAAATAAAACGTCCCGCCGGAGACCATGCAGCAAAAAATTGTGCTAATATAGTAAAATAGACTTCATCGGAGACATCCTTGGAAAAAACTCGTCGGTGACTCTCGCTAGAGACCTTGTAGCAAAAAGTTGACACTATTGTAGCAAAACCACAAGACCGTTGTAGCAACAAAGTTCTTCTAATGTAGCAAAAAACTAACATCGCCGGAGACCTTGCCGGAGAATTTTCTGGGCACCTCGTCGGAGACCTCATCGGGGATGTCATAGCATAGGAGAACGATTGTAGTGAAATATTTGTACCATTGTAGCAAATTCATTGGCTCTTGGTAGCAACGACACCGACCGTCGGTAGCAAAAATCCGCCACCGTACATGTAGCAACAACATTAGCCATTGCTAGCAGCCCTTGTACCCCTTGCAGCAGCATCGTCGGCCATTGATAGCAACCACGACTACCGGGAAGGGCGGCATCTCCAACAAGGACCGGCTAGGGCGCCAGGAGGTAAGGAGGCGGCGTCCTACAGGCAGCGCCGCCATCCTCGTCATCGTCCTCGCCGCTATGGCTTCACAGCAGCGCCGCTTGTCGGTGGCCCGGGCTCTGCAGCAAGGTGGGGCGCCTGGCGGTGGAGGAGGACGGTAGGGATAGTTCTCAAAGGAAGCTAGGACGTATAGGTCGGTCCGGTGGAGATGTCCTCCGTGCAAGGGCGCATGTACTGCTGGCGCACCGAAAGTTCACCATATCCGGCGAAAGGCCTGTCGAGGTGATCATCGTCTCCTTCTCCCTCGCCGGCCATGTGTTCGGGACCGTGGCGCCGCCGCCCGGCGTGGAAGGCGAGTGTCTGTCCAGACACGATCTGACGGACCTCGACGGGCACCTGTGCCTCTTTTCCCGTAACGTTTCTCGATCGTCCTGTTATGATATCTGGCTGCTGATGCTATCTGAACGAATCGACTTGAATCTGCGTTGCCGAATCGACTTGAGCAAGGTGTCACCGGATATCGCCGATAGGTTCGTGAGATGCAACTTATTACAACCACTGGCCATCATCGACAGTGGCAGGTGTATCCTCCTCGTGCACGTATGGCCCCCGGCTGTGCACGTATGACCCAGTGACCGGTGATGTCGAGGATATCTTCAGTGGCAGCGGCATGGTCTATGGCTGCAGTGTACGAGGAAATCATCGTCTCTCCTTCGGGTGAGGCTGGCCCCCGGTCGTGACCTTGGCAGACCAGGTGTCCCTTAAATCCTTAATTGAGCTGATTTGAAGACTTCAGGGTTGTAGTTTATTGTACTCTTTGTAAATGAGGTTGTGGTTATAATCCATGTTTGAACTTATTTATGTCGTGTTACACGACAAACTCAATTTCGTAAGATGGTCTGTAGTCTGTACGACAGTAAACCTAGCCAGTTTGTATAAACACTAGCGCCATAAGGGGGTACTCCCTCTTCTCCATAATAAGTGTCATTCCTATATAGCACAAAGTTTGCACTAGTTTAATCAAAATAAGCGATACTTATTATGAATCGGAGGGAGTAATAGATTTTGCAAAATAAAAGAAGTAGCTAGTAGAGGCATAGAAGTGCCTCCTTTTTTTTGCGAAACATAGAAGTGTGCCTTCTTATTGAGCTAGTAGAGGTATTTGCTACATAGGTTCGTGTGCAGAATCTTTCTTCTTCGGATGACTTGTCCGATAAAAGTGACAGATTAATTATTGAATGTAGACTTGCAGCACCTCAGAGAGCTCGCTTTTTGGAAACAAAAAATGTAAAATGTATTTCCATGGCTACAGAAAAGCTGAAAACAAATACGCGCAAACATATACCCATTTTTTAAGCCGTGGTAGAAATTTCGGAGAAAATACGTTAGAAATATGAAAAGGAGAATTTTCTTACGGAAATGTGTGCTTTTTACTCCTATATACAGCTAGAAATTTCTTTCTTTTTTCTGCTCCAAAACAAAAAAAAAAAGAGTTTTGTACCAAAACTTGCCAACGGTTATTCGGCCATGTATTTATATTACACATTTCAAAATTTACAAAAATGAGCTTGCTTTTTCTCAGGTTCTGCAGCCAATGTTCACTACTTATTGAGCTAGTAGAGATACTTGCTACAGAGGTATAGATGGAATTTGTATTTTACAGATAGTTCCTGTGAGGACAAACGTGTACTAATATTTTATACTCTCCCTCCATCATGAATTAGATGACGGGGACTTGTCTAAATATGTATGTCCTATATATTAAAATATGTATAGATACATGTGAATTTAGACAAATCTCCGACATATAATTTCGAACAAAGAGCGGTTACAACCGTCATACACAACTTATTCTTGAGGAGATGACTTGTTTGGTATGTCTAGGAAACTAATGGTCCAAGCTTCAGTTGAATCAAAATCATTGATGTGATCTGCATTGATAGCTGGAGTGTTTGTGGAAAACAGGGGATGCGATTTATTTTGGTGATCGATACATATACCTTCAAATGTGTTATTGATGTGTATCTGTAAAAACAGTAGAGGCTAAAGAAATGATACATCCAAAAAAAATATGGACAACCAAACAAGATGGAGAACATGGCTCTTAAGCAGTTTCTCCCTAGCCTTGCCCCTGGGCCCAGCTGACGAGCCCGGGACACAGCGGCCACGGGACCTTTTGCCATCGGCGTATAAAAATGCCGTTCTTCCTGTAGTGTCAAGGCCTGCCCCTAGGAGCGCAGAAATTGGTCCACGCAACCTATCGCGTCCATGTTGAAGCTGAACGACCTTGGAGATTTTTTTTTTCATAATACTGCATTGGTATTTATATATGCTTACATACACATGCATGTAAATATCGTTATTCATAGTGTATATCAATATATATGGAATCATAAGTTTATCAAGGAAAAAGAGAATCATAAAAGAACACGTACGACGGACTTATATGTATGTTTTTTTATTGTGACTTATATGTATGCTGTGCATATACAATAACCGCGTGGACATCTACGACATGTGTGTTGATAGTTGATACACATGTAGGATGTAGCTAGGGGTGCGTATCGAGTCAAACATTTTCCGTGACAAGAAATTGCAAACACGGAAAAAACATCCTGTTTTTTCCTTGGAAAGGAGACATGGTAGTCAGACAACGATGTGGATATCTGGAAATGCTACAGTACTATTTTCCTCCGGAAGGATACATGGTAGTAGTCTGACAGTAGTATTTCCGTATAGAAAATGTGGAAACTGGAGGGAATATACATACTCCCTTCAGAAAAATGACTGAATTTTTTTAACAAGCACACGCTCGCTCTGAGGAGCTATCTAGCTCTATACTATAATCTATTCGCATGTGGAGGCAGGTACATCAAAATTGTAGCTTGAACGCACGCACGCTTGTTGAATCAGATATTGGTCGATCAGTACCGTGGAGAGATGTAGCCGCCATGCATGCAAGCGCGCGCTTGAATGATACGTACACATCTACATACATATAGCTTCCTGCTTGTATATTCCTGTATGTCACAAAAGCACGAGGCAAACAAAAAGTGACGAACAGTTGATTAAACAAAACAACAAAAGTCAGCTGATGAACAGTTCTTGAAGAATATCTTAGAGGCATTTGTTTGCATGCAGTCACCCTGGGAGGTGTATCGGTTTCATAGAAGAAGAGACCAAGATGACCGAACCACGCCAAAAGGCTACAAGATACAAACACAACGGCACACGGAAACAACACAACTACACCAACCACACGACAAAGACTCTCCTTGAGCCACCTCCAACCAAGCATGGCAAGGGGATGACACACCGAGCTTCTAGGCCGCGTCACAACCGAAGGAAGGAACCACACAAGACCGATCCAACTCAAGGAAGACACAAGCCAACGCACCGTTCGCCCATAGCGCCCAAGTTGGCGAGCGAAACGGCGGGACCGAGCCCGACTGGAGGAGGCGTCGACAAGGGAGAACCAACAACGGCGTACATAGCGCCCCGGAAGCCCAAGCTCTAGGCGGCAGCCAAGGCCAGACTCTAGCTAGCGCACCAAGGACTCATCAAATCACCTGAGCGGCGCCTCCAACAAGGGAACGACACAGATGCATCGCCGCCGCCCGATCCGTAGACCGAATCAAGGTTTCCCCCGGTGATCGACGTGGGGAGGCACAAGCAGCGCCATGACGACGCCTCCAAGAAGGTGACGGCGCCCACGGGCGTCGCCGTCATCAGCATCACGCGAGGATTTCTCCCGGCCCTGCCGTCGACCCCAACGCCCGAAGCACGTGCAGCAAGGAGCCGTCTTTTGGAACCAACGCCGACGAGAGGCGAGCCGGAGATGCCGATGGCGGGGCAGGATGTGCTTGTCGCCGTCCCACCTCGATCACCCGAAGAACGGGGGCTAGACGGAGGGGATCCAACCCACCGCCGCCTGGCCGGCCGCCGGCACCGCCGCGATACCCAGCAGCCAGCGCCACCAGGCTCCACCGCGCTTGCCTACTGCAGGGCCCCAAACTGCAGGCCCGCCCAAGCCCATCTAGGCCCGGACGAGCCCACAGCTGCCACCCGCTGCAGCAGGGGCGCCTCCGCCGCCGGGGAGGCCGCACAGCTCAGCCGCCGCCGGACCCGTGTGCGCCGCCGGGAACCGCGGCACCTCGCCGCCGCCTCCGCGCCGGAGCACGCGCCGCCGCCGCCAGAACCGGAGCTGCCCCCGCGCGCACGGAGAGAGCCCCGCCGCCGCCGTCACCGCCCGGGCTTTGCCGGCGGGACCTCTGGTGGCGGCAGGGAGGCGGGGGAGAGAGGGAGGAGGCGCTGGGACGACGGCAGGATTCTCCCCCGTGTCGCCTAGGACGGGCGACGCGGGGGTCAGGGACTCGGGGGAGAGGACCTTGCATGCAGTTCTCAGAAAAACGTACTCCGTCCGTCCCAAAATAGATGTCTCAAATTTGATAAAATTTGGATGAATCTAGACACTATTTAGTATATAGATTCATTCAAAATTTGAAAAACCTAAGACATCTATTCTTGACGGAGGGAGTAGTAAAAGGTGTCGCATGCATAACTTAAACAACAGGGAAGGAGGTTAAATAATGAATGCTGCAGAGATTGTTTGTTACGCGGGAATCATATCTGGTCTACATATGTATATATATATATATAGTTACCATTCACGGGGACAGACAGATATGAACAGCAATATGCAAGCAGTGAGTATGACGAACGTACATGGGTACTGTAGATCTCGGAAGTACTCCCTCAAACGTACATATATAGCATCACATGATGCAATTAACTTTGAAGAATCTAAGGAACAACCGACGGAGAGAGAATCTAAAAAACAATTGAGGGAGAGAGAGGGGGGAAAGTTGGTCATGAGTAAGAGAGAGAGAGGGAGAGATGGTCATGCTTGGCTCCTCGCACGCCATCCGCGGCAGAGCCAACGCTTGGGTCGGTCGGAGTTGGCAGCTACGCGAGTGGCATACAGGGAGCCAGGCATATCCCGGCTGTTTCACCTCTTCCTACCTGCCGCACCTTCACCCGCGCCTACCAAGAAGCAGGAAAGTGCATTGCATGGCGGCCGGCATCCATCTCCACGGCCATTATCACTCACACATCTATCTATGCTAGCTCACCTCCCTCTGAATGCTGACCCCAAAACACTCGAGAAGCCACACGAGATACTAACTGGAACAGTCGCACATTGTATGGATAGGACAGAGGTGTGTCTAGAGAGAGTGGGCGTGCTTGAGGCATTTGGTGTGGGTGAGCGTCTGGAGGAGGAAGAAGACACCCGACCCGACGAAGAGGACGGAGGACGGAGGACGGGGTAGCAGCAGCTTAATTGCACGCAGTACGCAGCCCCCAGCGGCCCCTATAAATAGGAGGCTCCCAGCAACCCCCCGCGCGCGCGCATCTCCTCCTCGGAGCGCCCTAGCTACTACTACCTAGCGGCTAATAATCCCCATCTCACGAATGAGTATGACATGGCACAGCTATGGCTAGCAGAGGCAAAGGAAGAAAGCAGCCACACATGAACGCACATTGCACGCTCCTCCAAGCAAGCAGCGAGAGAGAAGAGAGAAGAGAGAAGCTCCCATATATACAGGCACAAGCAGCATGATTACAAAGGTCGGAATAAAGGCGCACGGCGCTACGCACCAACCGAGCTAGCCGAGAGAGAAAACCCTAGCTAGCTATAGCTTGACGGCAGCTGGCACTGTGTCAGGTACCCCCCCTCTCTCCCATCTCGGTCCCGTCGTCTGTGTGTAGTGGCGACATGCACGCCAGGTCAGAGTAAAATACAACAAATATATATGCTCCTAGCTACTACTACCTTCCTTGACGAGAACCTTGGGCGTCTGCTCGCAGCTTCTCTCTCCCTCGTCTCCCTGACCCTGCATGCATGGGCATGGATGGCTTTGCGACGAGGTGGCTTTCTGAGACGAGGGGTTTGTCACGCAGCACTTGGCGGGGAGCCGGATTCCTTCATTCCCCTACCTCTGCGCGCGCTCGCGTGCTGGTGGACCAAAACCTCAGGCCCTGCTTCTCTCTCTCTCTCTCTCTCTCTCTCTCTCTCTCTCTCTCTCTCTCTCTCTCTCTCTCTCTCTCTCTCTCTCTCTCTCTCTCTCTCTCTCAGCCGCAGGGCATGCAGGCGCTTGCTCTCTCTGCCTTTTTCAACACCACGTGAGTGACCATGCATGCACGAGCTCAGCTAGGACGGTCTTTTCACCTTTACCGGCGTCGCCTTGCGAGTCAAGTTGATACGACGACGCCATCGCCGCTGCCCGCTGGTGGGTCAATGTTTTCAACCTAGGCTAGCTAGCTCGTTTCAGAATTTCAAACAACACACGTAAGAGCATCTCCACGGGCGCCCGCCAACTGGTGACCGGCAGTTTGGGGACCCAACGATCAAAATGTGGCACAACCATAAAAATCATAAGTTCACGGCCACTCAGCCGGCCAAATTCATAGTTCACGGCCACGGCGGCCCAAAACGCCAAGTCTAGCGGCGGCATAAGTACAAACCAAAAAATCAAACGAAGTCAGCTTCGTCCACCGTCGCCGATGGTGGAGCAGCAGCCGTGCCAGTTGGTGCCCACGCCGTTCCAGCGGGTGCCCAGACGGTGTGCCAGAGCCTACGACGATGCACGCGTGTGCGCGTTGGTGTACCAAATCCTCGCATGCTCCTTCATGGTGGATGTTTTTGTGGTAAAGATCCTCGCCTGCTCGGCCATTTGGTCGTTCATGGCCTGGAGCATATGCCGGACTAGGCGGTAACCTAGGCTGCGGCGGCCCTCGCCTCTTCGATCTGGAGTTTGGCATCGGCTTAGGCCAACAATTCATTCTGCCGTGCGTCGTTCTTTTCATCACGGTAGTGGTTGTTGCAGGTCGCGTCGACAATCATCTTCTCAAAGGAGGCCTCAAGCGATGACGTCGACACCGCGCCGTTCCTCTCTGCCTTGGCCTTCTTGCGGCCGATGGGGCGTCTGGCCGGGACAGCCGCCGGTGCATCCATTTTGAAGGGCTTCCATTGCCGAGCTCAAATCGTGCTTTCTCCCATTTCTTGAAAGTCTTAATTTTGGTAAAGACGTGCAATCAAAGGGAAGTCCTTCTCTCCATTGTTGTTCTTGTACAAACCCATGATGACCTTTAACTAGCAAAACTCTAACATCCCAAAACTTTTCAAATTTTGGAATGTTAAAAAAATTATTTAAATGGTTTGATTTAAAATTTATTTTTCATTATTTGAATTTTCAAAGAAAATGAAAAAATTCAAGGTTTATGAAAATAAAGCAAACCATGTTTCCAAACAAAAGATTTTTGGACAAGAGACTAAGGAATTTTATATATTTAAAAAACCTATTAAAGTTATTTTGTTTTATGGGAAAACAAAAGCCTTTAAAACATGATTTTATAAAACATTAAAGCTTTTTGTCAATGTGATTCATCTACAAAACCGTTATTTTTTCACAAAGCAAACTTTGGTAGTTTGGCTTTTCATGAAAATTTCTTTAAAACATTCCCTTTTAAAAACCCTTTTTACTCCTTTGAAATAATTTGTTTTGAACAATTTATGAAGCCTATAAATTAATTATAAAGATTTTCCATAAAACTATAATGGCAATGGGTTAACAAAAAGGTGTTTATAAAATTTTATTTAGAGAAATAGAATAGTATTTCTATTTTCAAAATTGAAAGCACCTTTGTGTCTAGAAAGATTTAAATGAAACATTTTATTAAAACTATTTTGAGTACCTTTTGTTACCATATGCTTTCCTAAGGTGAAAACTACAAAACCTATATAAAATCATATTTGTATAAAAAATAATATTTTTGTTTTTGAAAAGGGTCCTAAAGTCCAAACCATCTATCTTGGGCCGGGTTTTATAAATATTCACTTATATTTTTTTTGACCCGATTCACCTATATTATTTTATTTGTATGCTATTCAAAAATATAAGCCCTATAGGGAATATACCCCTATAGTAATTTAATACCCAATTTTAAAATATGATTACTTTTAAAAATTGTATTTGAAAGTTTACAAACAAATAGAATATTTCTATCCCTATTTTTAGAATTCTCTTAGATTTTTATAAACGGGTTTTGTGATGTTTTGGAGCTAAATTTAATAAAATAGAAAAATAAAAAGGGGTCAGCCAGCGCCCGCAGCTCCCCGCTGCCACCTATCGTCGCGCGTGATGCTCCACGCCAGCCTGCCAGTTGGCACACCTCCCTCACCCTCGCCGCCAACCTGGCCCCATCCCGCCTTCGTCTCCAACCACCCCAGCTCCCAGCACCCGCGACATCCTCAACACCCCCACTTCCACCACTCCTCCTGAGAGCCCCCAGCCGTGCTAGCCCCTCCCCTTTAAAACCACTGGCCCCCTTTCCATTTCTCCCTCTGTCCCCACTCAATTACGCCCCCATGCTCCTCGCCGAGCCCGTAGTCGCCGCCGTCGTTCTTCGTCACCATCGTCGACTCCGTCATTGAACCCGCACGCCATTAGTCTCACACCACTGGTAGAAGATAGTGGTGACGTCCACACCGAACGCCACTAGTAGAAACCATAGTAGTGGCATTTGTATTTTGCCTTAACATTTAGCGCGACATCTAAACGAGTGTGCTCTGGATTGCAACCGGCATACAATGGAGTTTTCGCATCTTCCTCCGGTTGCTCCAACTTTGCTATCTCTTTAGTTGCATCCCTTTCCGTATTGGTCCGTCCGCCGACACACAGCCACCGCAAGAGGACTAGGTCCTCATTATCTATATGTTTTTTTTTTCTTTTTTTAGTTCAACAATGTGTCCCTAAATGTAAAATATAATATAAATTAAATTTTCTTCACGTTTTGTTCCTGTGCAATTTTTTTGGCTGTCCGAAATGTCTGTGGCCCGTTGGAGTTGCCCTAAAGGACAGATTGTGTGGATTAATAATGTACTACAGCAGTTCTGCTAGTGGAAATGATCATCCTAGTTAAACCCATACTTGCACATACTACTATATGTTTGTGTTTCGAACAAGGTAATAATCTAACAATGGTGTCTTGAAACTTCGATATATACTGCTGTACTAACAGGTACCGAAGTAGTGAATCAAGCGAGAGAAGTGTGCACGGACGCAGAGGGCTATACTAGCACTCGTAGGCTGTTCGGTGGAAGCGCACGCGCGCGTGAGACGAGCACAACCCGACAGCAACCACAACAATATGTGCGCGTCACGTGCCCTGGCGATCGATCGAGCTGCTAGGGGCCGGCCGGCCGGCAGCAGAAGCAGACCAGTGAGAGAGGCGGCACGTGACATGCATCCATCTCCCTCGTCACGTACGTACGCTTCCATATAAGCTTGCGGCCGTGGGCGTTTTGCTTGCATGCGCACGGCGCACGGCGCCGGTCTAGGGGCGGCCAGGCCGGGCGCCGATCGAGCCGAGGCGAGGGGAGGGGAGGGACCATGCATACATGCGCGCGCGCACAATCCACGACTGGCAGCATGCTGGCGCGCTACGTAGGTTGGTGGGTATGTAGGCGTAATTATACCGCGGCGTTGTCGTTGGCTCGTTGCGTTGCATCCGTTCCCAGCACGACGCATCGGCATCGATCGCTGCGGATTCCATCCGGAGAATGGCACGGGGAGAGGAGATTCGCGTGTGGCCGCTACGCAACAAACCACCCCAACGGGCAGCGGTTTCCTACTTGTTGTCCCCCTCTGCGCGCTCACCCCTCTAGCTTCCATCCTTCTCGCTCCGATCCTTGCCAATCAACATTTTAAAGTTTCAAAATAAAAAATCTGAAATAAAATTCTTCAGGTTGACAATGACTGGAGCTACATCTCTGCAAAATATCCGCATGAAATACTTTGTATCCCGGCCAGTGTTGTAATGCACTTTACGTGATGCACTTTCGTGGCCAGTGTTGCTCAGAAAGAAAGAAAGAAAAGATAAACCATGTACAGTACTATGTTTGCTTGCCTGTAGTGCTGTCTGAATGTGCACTTAGCGCCGTCCTAGCTAATAGCCCGCCCGACAGCGACTAAGACGGGTGTGGTCGAGAGGACAAATTCCACATGACTGACTGACTGACTGACTGACGCGCGGCCATTCTCGCGACCGTGAGCTAGCTCTAGGCCAGAGCCAGAGCCAGAGCCAGAGCCGCCTAATAACAAGCTCCCACGAGAGACAAGATCGACAACTTCCATTGGCCGCACAGCCCTAATCTGCGACCGCATCAGCAGAGGAACCCAATAATTTGGGTAGACCGCGGTCAGCTTTTGTTGGGGGCGCCATGCCATGCCAGATCGGCGGGGCGGCCACTGTACTGTTCGTGCAACGCAGCCAGCCACGAGACCGAGATCAGTCCAGATGGACTGACTGACATACATACATACATGGCGGCCCGCATGTCATGTCGCTGTCGGAGCGGAGGTTTTCGTTCATTCATCAGTGGATGGATGGATGGCATCAGGGACTGCTCATTATGGTGTTAGCATAGTGCTAACCTCTTTTCCTTTCTAGAGTCGGACAGTGCTCGCGCAGGTGGGGTTCCAATTAACCGAAGCCACCACGGCGATGCCGCCTGCCAGGTGAGTAATAAAACTGAATCATTTGTTTGCTCTGTTTTCCTTGAGCGGAGGGAGTCGAATCATTTGCTGACACGACGAAGCATAGCGTACTGTAGTAAAATCTGGCGCGTTTCCCTTGGATGGACGGAGAGGGAAAGGGAAACACCTGTTGGAGCATGGCACTGTAGAGGCAGGCACACCTTACAAATGGACGCCAGAGGATGTCCGGGGACCGGATGTTTGTAGATCGGTCCTGCATATATATCAATCGCCAACGACTCCTACAGGCTACAGCAAGCAAAGCCTGGACCGTCGAGCATGAACAACCTGGTATGCCCATGGTATCTCAACCGAGTTGCCCATGCTCATGTCCCGTGCTGTTCTTCGAAAAACGAGACACAAGCTCACGTACTACTGGAGTACTAGTAGTACTAAGTGCAGAATGCGTATTTCCATAGGCTTCATTCATCATTCAAACGAATCAACAGCAGGACGTAGCCCACGAGACATGAAATTTCGCCAACTTTTTTTTCCACTGGCACGACAGGTTCAAACTGGCTTAGCACTCCTAATAATCACCAAATAGACGCCCAGTCTCAAGACTATTCTACTGCAATCTGAATAGCTAGCTAGCTACTGTAGTAGCAACAACGCATCTAAACCAGAGGCCACCGATAGCTGAGAGCCCCCCATCATCAGAGGACCAAGGACACCACTGCGCTGCACCAGTACCGAGGGTTTGGATTGACCACAGGCCCCTACAGGGCGTAGTACGCACCTGCCTTGCCTGCAGCATAACCACTTCACGTTTCAGTTGCCATCAGGCACGTACACGGTACACGCACCAATCATCTGTGTGTGTGTGTGTGTGTGTGTGTGTGGGGCTTCAGTAATGAGCGTGGAACCTAACCTCTGACAAGTTCGGTCTGGCGGGCCGTCCTCAGAAGCACTTCTTGTGCACGATGGACGGACCCGTCTCGTCGTAGTCCCCCTTGGTGACGTGCTGGTTCTGGGGGAAGACCACCTTGGCCAGGATCGCGCCGCCCAGCCAGGCCGAGTGCCTCGCCAGGTTCTCGGGCATGTATTCGGGTGGCTGGAGGAATGCATATTGGGTTAGTAATGAACACGCAGAGAGAGTGATGGAGTGTATGTAGGAGGGAGTTATTACCTTTACAAGAGATGGGCGGATTGCTGAAGCAGACAGATTTGCTTCTCTCTGAAACCTGTCCTCGAAACCTTGAGAAAAGAGAGCAAACTGGTTAGTCAGTTCTCCACTGTCAACCTTTGGTTACACTGATGTCAAAGAGCTTTAGCTAATTGACAGGTTTCGAATGGTTAGGACATGTTCAATGAGAAACTTCATTCCAATCAATGAGTGCCTAAAGTAGTAAGCAATGCAAAATAATGCAATGCAGCAGTAGGGCCATGCAGTGAAACTGTGTTTGCAAGTAACAATTTGCTGAACTTTTAAATACAATACCTAGCCATCCATTCTGGAAAACAATCTACTAGCAGCTATAACCAGTTTGTTATATTTCAAAGGTTCTAACCAACACCACATGTACAGCATAATGTTGATTGCGTTATCTGTCTGTGATCTTATCCTCAGGGGTACTAACAGGAGTACATGATATTCCCAGGTCTTTAGATAAGATTCTGATTCCTCTCCAACCAAATGAAATTCTCAGGTCCCACTGACATGGACCCATCTCTTCCGTTCTGGCATATAGCATACAAGAAAACTAGACGTCTGCCGCATAGGTCATATACCACTAGCATTTACATAAATCACTTCATATGGCATGCACTTTTCATGACTGCAGTTAATAGCTGTTTTATACAGAATGTACTTCTTTCTGCATGATGCCACGTTCTACAGGAATTATAGTACATCATCATTCATGAACAGTAAGAGTAGCAAGTTACTGCTACTCCCTATGTTTCTCGTTGTAGTGCCTATGGTTTCTGGCACGGAATTAAAGAATGCACGTGGAGGGAAAATTACACCAGTTTTGGGCAGGATTATCCCTGGCTAAATGACAGTGATAAAATAGAAGAGTTTGCATGACATAAGGAAACATAATCAAATCCCTATAAAAATTGTCCATATGAGTTGTGCAACGCAGCATACTACATTTTGAATTTTTCCTCAAAAATCTATATGCACTATATCAAGGAACGGAGGGAGTAGTGTTTACTATTTATAACTATCATACACCAAGAGTTCTAACCAAGAAAAAAACATCTAGCAGAGGAGAACAAGAACTAACCAGTCATAGATGCGGTGCCGCCGCATAACATAGTGTTTTCAAGCAGTTGCTTATGGTACTCCGTTGCGACGTTTGAAACGCTGGTAACTAGCTGATGAACAATGCCATAATCTTCAAGGCCCAAAATACTTGGTTGAAACAAAGCTTCGCCAACAATATAACGCTCTTTTTCAATTGTTATAACCTGAAGGAAGGAGTTGTTTAGAGAAAACCAGTTGCATAGATTCAGGATAATCAATAGGCACCAAGGCATTTAATCAATCTAACGAGGATAATTCACATAATCATCATGAAATTAATGAAGATAGAAATTGCACATTAAGATACATGTAACAGGAACAAGGTGAGTGCCTGGCAGAACATTTGCACCAAAGCTAACACAAGTGAATAACCAACCTGTCCATCTGGAAGAGTGTGCTTTTCTGGCTGGCATGAGCTCCCTAGATCTTCAAAGGCCAACTGGTCTTCTGTGCAGCATGCATACTGCTCTTTCAGCCTCTCAACATCAGAAATATCAATGTTTACTGACGGGTTGGACTTTTTTAGTTCTTGGGCAAATAGGTTTGTCAAGTCAGTTCCTCCTATCTCAAATCTCTTCGATGCTACATGCTGAACAGCACCTTCACAAACTGGAGCAATATCTGGTAACATAGAAGTGTCAGTACACCTGAAGCTCCAAGTGCAGCCATGCTCGACCATTAGAAGACACAGAAAATGAGCACTTATGATAATATGCCCCAGTTAATTAATTTAGTAAAACATGCACTGGATAGCAAATGCTGAACAATATTATTTACAATTAAGGCCTACATATCTAATTCTCCACTGCTAAGTGAACACACTATCTGTGGAGATTTTGTTTTTAAGAAAATAGCCATCAGATTCAGAGTAGAGAGTACTATTCCTTCACAAGCCCATATAAGCTCATTTCTCTCTCTGAACTAAGCTCTTGGCTAACAAGGTATTTTGTTTCTACTGGTGGCGAAACCAAAAGAAGAAAAATAATTGTAAGTCTCTTTTCCTAATTTGTGAATCAAGAGGGGAAAACCCTATCCGGTTAAAAGAACAGAAAAGGAAGAACAGATAGTTTGAGTAACCAAAGATTTTCTGAAAGAAAGGCTACAGTTTGGAAAACAAAATAGTAAAAGAACAGAAAAGGAAGAACAGATAGTTTGAGTAACCAAAGATTTTCTGAAAAGAAAGGCTACAGTTTGGCAAACAAAATAGTAAATAATCTTTGGATGAACAAAACATGACACAAGACGTAAAAAATACAAAACAGAAGACAACAGCCAATGTTATTTATGCTTACCAATTTACAAGCACTCAAGCAGCACAGAAATAACGGAAGACTGTCTAATATAAGCCATTCAAGTTCAATTTTCAATAATTTGAGTCATCCTTGTATGATGTTCTTGCATGTGCTTACAGATAATCAATCACTAGGGGGCAGTTATGGTGCACGATTTTTGAGCTCAAAAAGGAAGACATATTCTCCCTGCAAGCCTTCAATATGCGCTGGTTTGTGACATGCCTATTCTAGAATGAGTACGTAAAATCACCAAACTAGAGAAATATAACGTCAATAGGCTTCAGAACAAATAGAAAATCAAACAGACATTACACAAAGGCCACGTACGTAATCAACAAGGCTGCAGTTCAAGATACAACTGATTTGGTGATCTTACCTATTTTTCCATGCCCAATGTCGACTGTACAGCCTGAAATGCGACCAACAGCATAGAGTGACAATACAGCTTGTTCAGAGTCATAAAAGCCTGATACGTTGAATTTTTCAAACATAAGTTGAACCAATTGCTCCCGGAGAGCCTGCAGAGGGCATGATAGATTTGGAAAATTAGAACCAAATGCAAGACAACAAAGAGATTGGTAAGCAATTCATTAGGCCCACCAGAAAAATAGACAACGTCAAATGGGAAAGGATTAGCAAACAAGCGAGCAAGGTCATCATGTTGTCACCTAGGCGTCGCTATTTCATCACTAAGTCATCCAGGAGTTATGAGGGGGATGCCTGGGAGCGACGCCAAAAAATGCAGAGTTAGGCACGCACCCAAAATTCAATGGCGATACCATGCCACTTACAGTTTCTACTTTTTACCAACACAACCATTTCAAAACTTCCTCTTGTCATAGCACAAGTAGGATTGGTAAAGACTTCCGCAACTACTGGGTGGCACCACACAACGTCCAAAAGCTGAATCTTAAGAGCTATATAATGTAATATCTGCTACAATTTCATCCAATTCCAACAATATCAGTATATGGAAAACATTGGACCAGAATGACCACTGGACACTATCTGGTAATTCCCATATACTACAGCTGATAACATGTTCAAACTCTAGTCTAGGGGGTGTTTCATTTTATGCTTAACCATGTCACTCATAACTCTAGTCATGCAACAGTTTGCTAGGCACAACTTTTGTTCATCGACACAGTTGTATAGCTTACTGCACTTTATAGCCCCCTTGCACACGTGTCATAGACTCAATTCCAGGTATGATTTTTCCTAACACGTGGTGGTTACATTGTGGCCAAACCTTTTATGGCAAGGTTGGACCCTAACTAAACTTCCCTTAAGATTTATAATGCACATCAAAATAGACCAAACGATAGAATTGTCTAGTAAGTAATACATCACCAGGATTTGCAGAACAAATTTCATAGACTGGATATGTTGGTCACAGTAGCCATATCGATTTTTGAAGTCTATGATCTCAGCACCGTTAAGACTAACCCAACCATACCCATAACATATTTAATCCACTCAATGTTTGAAAATGCGGACGCTTAAGCGTGCTGAAGCACAATGTGTAGGCCCTCTGCATCGATTAGGCCCTAAGCGGTCAATAATGCCCTACGCATAATTAAGCGGAATTAAGCGGAACACTTACCTAAGCACGATTAGGCGCGCTGAAGCGGAGAAAAACTGCTGCCCAAGCAGGCCAAAACAACTCCCATGGGGAGCCTGGGCGCGAGCGCGGGAGAACGACACGCAGGAAAATTGGCGCGCGGGGAGAAAATTGAGCCCAGGAGCTGGCTTAAGTGATGAGGTAAGGCTTGATTTTAGAACAAACCAAAAACATCTCCCCTCCCATCCTCTGCTCAAGCTTCTGGCAGCACCAACGGGAGAGAAGCAGAGCATGTGGCTGGCTCCTCCACCCTGTTATTCATTACCCTGCTGCAACTGAACCCTAGCCAGGCCCCTCCCTGTCTTCACCACCCCGTTGCACCCCCAACCTTACCGGCCCAGCACTTGTCTTCACCACCCTGCTGCACCCCCGACCTTACCAGCCCTGCACTTGTCTTCAGTCTTCACCACCCCCTGCTACAACCCCGTCCTCGCCAGCCACTGCAGTCAAGTTATGGTCCATGTCTCCTCCCTTTCCTCCTCTATCTCTATGTGGAAAACTCAATACTTGTGAATGGATTGTGAAGCTGTGAATACTGTGATTCTGCTAGTTTTTTGTCCAGGTACTGCTAGTTCTTTTGCCTAAAAAAATCCGATTTCTGCTGGTTTTTGGTCCTGCAGTTGACTAAGTCAGCAACACTTGAGAGCGCCGCTTAATCATGCATAAATCGCATAAGCTCTAAGCAAAAGGCCACCGCACCGCTTACGCTTAACTATGAAAACAGCAGAAAGGATTTGACATGTATTCACCATGTCACCAAACAAATCGTAGAGACGGATAGCTTAACAAGGAATGCTATCTAAACTTCCCTTAAGAAGTATAATGCACATCAAAATTGATCAAATGACAGAATTTTCTAGTAAGTAATACATCACCAGGATTTGCACTAAATTTCATAAACTGGATATGTTGGTCACAGTAACCATATAGATTGTTGAAGTCTATGATATCAGCACAGTTAAGATAAACCTAACCATAGCCATAACCTATTCAATCCTCTAACTATGAAACAACAAATAGGATTTGACATGTACTCCCTCCGTTTTAAAATATAAGATGTTTTAGGTTTGTGAAGAAAATGAATCTAGACTTGTTTTAGTATGTAGATTCACTCAACTTTGGGATGAATCTACACACTAAAACAAGTCTAGATTCATTTTCTTCACAAACTTAAAACATCTTATATTTTGAAACGGA
This sequence comes from Avena longiglumis, assembly GCA_030063025.1. Lineage (NCBI taxonomy): Eukaryota > Viridiplantae > Streptophyta > Magnoliopsida > Poales > Poaceae > Avena > Avena longiglumis. The sequence continues at coordinate 107,415,875 of CP125979.1, forward strand.
GGGAGTATTCACCATGTCATCAAACAAATCGTAGAGACGGATAGCTTAACAAGAAATGCTATCTAAACTTCTCTTGAGATTTATAATGCACATCAAAATTGATCAAACGATAGAATTTTCTAGTAAGTAATACAGCACCAGGATTTGCACTAAATTTCATAGACTGGATGTTGGTCACAGTAACGATATAGGTTTTTTTTAGTCTATGATATCAGCACAGTTAAGACAAACCTAACCATAGCCGTAACCTATTCAACCCACTAACTATGAAACAACAAAAAGTATTTGACATGTATTCACCATGTCATCAAACAAATCAGTAGATACAGACAACTTAAGGAGGAATACGACATGTTAGAGCTCGGTGTGGTTTTAACACACCATTGTCAGTCTAGCCAACACAGCTGGTTTGTTTGATGATGTGGCATGCACACCAAGCCAAAGCACTTGTTAAACCACCCAATGTTGTTAAGAAGTGGACTTGTAGCTCGAACAGTTTTAGAGCTCAGGGTTGAGAAGTGGACTTTTGGCGCGAACCACTTCGTTGATATCATGTAATTTCTTCACTTACCTTTGTTGATGTCTTATAATGCAGAGGATTTGTGCCTATCCATAGAAGGGATAGATAATGTCATTTAGGCTGGTCGAAAATGTGGAATTACATATGCCATCATATGGATTAGGTTGGTGCATCAATACTCATAGCCCCACACAGACAAGACACAGTTAATACTGACATTTCAAGTCCCATTTCTAGTCTAGCACATCCAAACCAAACCTGGAACCTGGTCCGACATTAGAACCCAACAAGTCCACTAGGCAGCACATTCAAACGAGCTTTGAATTAAGCACACAGAGCGTAACATCACCTTGGGCGTGAAGAGCGGCTCTGTGAAGAGGATCTGGCCCTCGTCCCCCATCTCCCAGCCGATGTTCCTGTAGAGGACGTAGCTGAGCAGGTCCTCCATGGCGTCCCAGTCCTTGACGAAGCCGCGCACCACGGGATGCACCTCCTCCACCACCGCGCCGTCGGCCACCTGGTTCTCCTCCTCCACCTCCAACTTCATCTTCGAGGGCATCACCTGGACCACCAAACCCGAAAACACGAATCGAAACAGGGAATCACGCACCGAACCCATGAAAATCTCGAGCGAATCGACGGGGGCGAGGGGGGATCTGGGGACTTACCAGCCCTGGGGCCTGGTCGGGCGCCGCGATGCCGGCCTTGAGCAGCTTGGAGCCCGCGTCGACGACCACCGCCTCCATTGCCGGCGGCGGGAGCAGACGGCGTTCGTATGCTGCGGCGGCGAGGCGCTAGGGTTTGGGACGAGTGGAGCGTGGCGTTGAGGATTTTTGAAAATTTAGCCGTCCGGTCGAAGCCGCGGGAAAGGAGACAGAGGTTTTGGAGGAGAGGAGGGAGAGAGCGAAAGAGAGGGGAGGAAGAAGCTCGCGGTAGAGGATCTTGCAGCGGCCGCAGCGCGGAGCTGGTGACTGGTCAGCGGCGAGAGGCCAGTTACGTATTACCATACTACGCCTTCAGTCTTTGAATGTGTAAATGGCTTCTCCGCCTTCGGACCATTACTGCGGGTCTGTGAGACTGACTAGTCCGCGGTTCGCGCCATCCCGCCGTCGCTGCCAGGATGGACCCACCGTCCTCCGCCCCGCGCCTCCTCCTCGCCGCCGCGCGCGGCATCTCCGGCCGGGCCCGCCAGCCGCCGTCCACCCATGCCGCCGCCGCGCCAACCTCCACCCCTGAGGCATTCCACGCGCACCTCGCGTCCCTCGCCGAGCCCTCCCGCGCCCGCCACCCCGCCACGCTCCCCTCCCTCCTCGCCGCGCTCTCCCGCGCCCGCGCCGCGCGGATGCCGCTCCTCCCGGCCACCCGCGCGCTCGCCGCCTCCGCGCTCCTCCGGCACGGCCGCCTCCCCGACGCGCTCGCGCACTTCGGCCTCCTCCCTACCTCCGCCCCTCTCCCGGCGCCGCTTTGCAACTCCCTGCTCGCCGCGCTCGCCTCGTCCGGGTCACTCGCTGCCGCGCGCAAGGTGTTCGACAGAATGCTGGTTAGCGCCACCGAGCTGGACACTGTCGGCTTCGGGGTGTTCGTCAAGAACGTGGGCAGGAGGGACGGGTTGGACGAGGTCCTGCGGCTGGTGGACGCGGCGCACCATCAGGGGGACTTGATCAACAGGTCTGTTGTCGCAGCGATGGTCGTCGATGGTTTGTGCCGGGAGGGGAGGATAGAGGATGCTTGGCGGGCTTTGGAGGATATGAGGTTACGTGGATGGAAGCCTGATTTTGTAGCATACAGGATCGTGTCTGAGGGGTTTAAGGCAGCAGAAAGGTTAGATGAGGAATGGAGGATCTTGAAGCAGAAGAGGAAGCTCGGTGTTGCACCAAGGAAGGTGGACTACAGAGAGATTTTGCTAGCGTTGGTGTCCAACAGGCAGATTTCTGAGGCGAAGGAGATGGCGGAGGCAATTGTATCAGGCGATTTCCCAATCGATGACGACGTGTTGAATGTCCTGGTTTGTTCGGTGTCTGAGATTGATGCTGATGCTTCCATTATGTTCTGCAAGTTCATGATAGGGAAGGGGAGATTGCCAAGTACCGAGATGGTCATACAGCTTTGCGAGAGCCTTTGCAAGAATAAGAAGGGCGATGAGATGTTGGAAATGTTTAAGGTGCTTTTGGATAAGGGGTATTGGACCAGTGAGAAGGACTACCATTTGGTGGTGTCTTTCTTGGGCAAGGCAGGAAAGGTGAGAGAGGCATATGATGTGATAAAAGAGATAAAAAGAAAGAGGCTAGATCCTGGCATTTCATCTTACAATTCTCTCATGGTAACACTCTGTAGGAATGACCTTCTTAGGCCTGCTAAGAAGTTGTGGGATGAAATGTTCACCAGTGGGTGCAGTCCAAATTTGCAGACTTACAATATACTTATAACAAAATTTACAGAGATTGGTGAAAGTGGAGAAGTCCAGCAGCTGTTTGATCACATGCTCCAGAAAGGAGTGGCCCCAGACGGCACAACATACACATCTGTCATTACTATGATGTGCCAGGAAAACAAATATGAACAGGCTGAGGAGATCTTTAACAAGTCTGTAGTGCAGGATCCTAAACTAGCTAGTTCAGTATTAACTGTGTTTATCCTTGCACTCTGTAAACAAGGTATTTCTTTCCTCGTAATTAGTTTCTCTTGCTGTTGTAGGTATTCAAGTATCTCCTTGTTAATAGTCGTCCTCGAAATATTTTCAGGTGGCTTTAAAGCAGCATTGAGCGTGATGTTCAGTGTTCCATCCAATATTGAGAGTTCGAATTCACATGTCATTTTGTTGAAGTGCCTAACAGATGCCGAGGAAATAGAAATGGCCCTTGAACACATAAAATGGATTAAGCGCTACTGCAGCTCTACGTTTCAGGATATAATGAACGAGCTAATGGCTTCTCTTTCGACTTCTGCTAGTCTTCAACCTGTAACAAAGTTGGTTCGTTATTTACATTCTCAGGGGCTTGCTGATGAAGTTGGCCCATGGATGAAGTTGATAGATAATGTGTATGCTTGAATCACAGTATCAACGATAGTCTTATCATTATGTCACTTATCCGTTTGCCCAAGCTGGCCAGAAGTGTCTGTGGGATTATTGGAGGTTAGGCTTCAGCGCATCACATCAGGAAGCAAGAGTGATATTTCCCTGTGATGCATTGAGTTCTCAGAATTTACCAACTAAAAATTGGCCGGAGATTTGTTACAAAGATCAGGTTGGTGCTGATGTACTCCGATCACTGTGTAAATCTTAAGGTATCGATTCTGTGATAATATTTGTATCCTTAATTGCTGTAGATCGTTAGTAGTATCTCTATCCTTATTATTATGTGACTTCCGCAATTTTGTTTCATCATGTTCCATTTCTCGCCCACAAAAATTGTAAGACAATGAATCTAGTTGTCGGTCTGTGCACCATACCATGGGGAAACGATTAACTTCAGCTCCAGTTTCTTCCGGTTGCAGGTTTTGGGTTGCTGTGCTATCTCTATGTTCCCATTGCAACATAAATCTGGTGTTAACTGGTCTTATGCTTGGCTGATATGATGTGGCGATGGTTCAGGTTGGCATTGAGCGAGTGTAAAATTAGCATTATTGAAGAAGCAGGTCATAAAGATGATTCTGCCAGTAAAGTGGGTATGTCAATGGCGTTGATGGTGGATCGGAATGACTTATATGGAGGCGGTGTTATAGAAGGTCAAGGCAATTCTTGATCTTGGAAACTGCTACAGGACAAATGAAGTTCTATAAGGGAGCATGCATCCTACATGGTATCTAAGGTCCTGTCTGTGGATTTTCAGCTGATCTATGTCATGAAAAGCAAGGGCTTATGCTGCAGTGGTGATGCCGTGGACTCTTTAAAAGGTAGAAGTGTAAACACATACGGCATCGATGTGTATTTAGATCGGATTCTAATTGCAGGCGCAGAAGAGATCGGATCCAATAAGCAGGCCAGGCGCTGGGCCGGAAACAAGGCGATCGAAGAGCAAACATCAAATATCGTCGATGCCAAAGCGCCGCTCCGACTGGCCGGGCGTTGGCCGGAAGGCCAAACGCAAGCTCCAGCGCCGCCACCTCTACTTCATCGTCGATGATGGCGACGGGTACGCCATCCGGAAAGTAGACCTGTCTTCGGACTACGACGACGACGCCGCCGCGCACCACGAGGACGGGACGATCGAGATGACGGACGTTGTGTCGCCCCTGCCACGTCCCCTGCCGCGTCCCCTCATCCGCCTGGCCACTTCGACGGCCGAGTTCTTCACCGCCAGTGGCACCAAGATCCTGGTCACCCGCTGCGACGACTGGCCGAAGCGCGCCGGCCCGGCCTTCGGCGTCCGCACACGGAGCCTCACCCCTGGGCCTCGGCCTCCCAGGTGCCCCCGGTGGCCGCTCTACATGCCCGTCGGCCGCAGACTCGTCTCCTTGGACAACGGATCCTTTGCCGAGCTTCTCCACCATCCCCCGCCGGAGCACAGCCGCTTTCACTGGTCGTGGGAGGAACTCGAGAAGGCTCCCTTCAGGCGGCAGGATGTCACCTGCTACGCCGCGCACCCCGACGAGCGGATGCTCTTCATCAGCACCGAGAGCAAAGGCTCCGAAGCCACCTTCTCCCTTGATACCACTGTCGATGTCGAGGATGGCGGCGTGTGGAAGCAGCACGGCGAGTGGACGCTGCCGTTCCAGGGCCATGCACACTTTGACCCTACGCTCGTGCCTGGGTTGGACTCTCCGAGGACAAGAAACATCTAGGGATGTAGGAGCGGGACATTTGGGACAAGTGGGATATCACTTTTAGACTACTAAACTAACTTGAATTTAGGTGAAATAAGTGGGATAAGCGGGATATGTCAAATCAATCTTATCCCACTTGTCCTACTTAGTTTTGAGTTAGTCTAGTAGTCTAAAAGTGGTATCCCAATTGTCCCCCCTTGGCTACCTCTGCTCCTGTGATGTCGTGCCCCTTGGCTACCTCTGCTCCTGTGATGTCGTGCCCATCGACGCCCCTGCCAGCAGCAACGCGCAACCCATGGTGCCAGCTGATTCCGATGTGGTGTCCGTCGTCGACGCTGACAACGGCGGCAGCAAGGTGCAACCCAAGTCCAGTGACGATGACGATTCCAGTTCGAGCAGCGACTTATTACCCCCTAGGTGGAGGCTTGGCAAGGACAAGATGTTCGGCGAGGACCCAGGCGAGGAACACCGTGGTGCTGCCCTGGTCTACCTGGGAGGTAGGAGCAAATACTGCCTCCTGCGGTGCCTCTCTGTCATAGGTGAAGATGCCACGGACAGTGGCGACGATGAGGACGACCCTTACAAGGAGGAAGTGAGCGAGGAGGACCTTCCTCGTCAGCATGTGCTCCGGCTAACAACATTTACTCTCAGGTATGACAAGAACAGAGAGCTGACTACTGCCAAGCGCCGCCTGGTCCGATGCTACAAGCTGCTGCCTCATGCAGATCCTAACGATGTCCGAGCGTTCTTATATATTAGGACGCGACTACCTCGCTGGAGGTCTATGGATAGCAAAATCTGGCGGATGATTTCGACATCTCCGATTTTAACAGCGGCCGTGCGCGATTTGGCGTTCTGACAGGTTACAGGAAAGGACAATATGCTGATGTCAGCAGAAGTTAATATAAAAATTCAAAATTCAAAATGTTTTGTAGGTTGATCCATCTATCCGATTTAGGATCCGTTTTCACCGTTGGGATAGTCGCGACTAGATCTTCGAAACTAGATCCCATTTAGTATGTTCTGACAACTTTTTTTAGACCAAAAATTATCCACCTGTAATACCTGAGTTATTCATGTCATAGTATAAGTTATTCATACTATAACCATGGTGTGAAGACTATTTTGCATAAATGCATGAAAAGTATATCGCAACCGTTCTGAGAATTATATAGATTTCCCGTATCTATAACTACTCCTCAATTTTGCATCTGAGATATGTTCAATCTTGTTCAAACTATAAGAAATCAATCATCCTAAGCTTCATTGACGGTATATGTTGATTCTTTTATTATAAAAAACTAATTTAAGACAACTAACAACTAAATAGACATGATATCCTATTTATTGCTTCATCCTAAAATCTAACATGGTGAATATTTTGGTTGAACAACTCTGAAACCATGGATATCAACCTAAATGCGGACCAGATCAAGAAATAGAAGAAGAGCATGCTGATGTTTCACACACAAATGCTATCGTGCAAGTTATAAATGAATGTATGATGATTATATGCAATCAACTTATCCAGCAGTATTTAAAAAGAAATTATTCATGCTTATATGCAGAAGTTATCAACAAGCTAAAACAGAAGTTATCCATGCTTATATGCAGAAGTTATCCACTAGCTAAAAGTGCAGTTATCTAAGCTTATATGCATAAGTTATCCACTAGCTAAAACTATAATTATCCATGCTTACATGTAGAAAGTTATTCATGCTTATATGCAAAAGTTATCCACTAGCTAAAACGGCAGTTATATATGCTTACATGCAGAAAGTTATTCATACTTATATGCAAAAGTTATCCACTAGTTAAAACTACAGTTATCTATGCTTACATGCAGAAAGTTATCAATGTTTATATGCAGAAGTTATCCACTAGCTAAAACTATAGTTAACCATGCTTACAAGCATATCTTATCCAATAGCTAAAACTACAATTATTCATGTTTATATGCAGAAAGTTATCCATACTTTAAGTAGTAGTTATCCACTAGCTAAAACTACAGTTATTCATGCTTATAAGCAGAAGTTATCCAGGAACATAAATACAAGTTATCACTAGCTAAAAATGCAGTTATTTAGAAACAGAAGTACAAGTTATCCAGAATTTGAATTTAATCTTCTTTTGCATACGATATAATAAATAGGATCTTATGCCCTATCCATGCACCATCCTAAATCGTAGTGAACAAATGTAAAACGCAACCACTATTTTAGCGGCTCGACGTACGGGTGACGAAGCCTCGAAATTGTGTTAAGGTATCGAGACTTTATCGTCGTCGATGTGTTACCACGTCGCAATTAAACTAGCCAGTAGAAAAAAATACAAAAGATATCCACATATAAAATATGATAGCGTCTCTACCCAGCTCATTTATATGGTAGGTAACTTATATGTCACGGGGTGGATAACATATAGATTATGATATGGATAACTTACGTGTTAGAGGTGGGTAACTTTCTGGTCCGAATTTTTTTTCATCGAAACATATCAATATGGAATCTAGTTTCGAAGATCTCGTCGCGACTAGCCCAACAGTGAAAACAGATCCTAAATCGAACGAACGGTTTGACTTACAAAACATTTTGAATTTTCGGTTTGATCCTTAGTTGGCTCTGATTCATTTTGTCTTTCCGTCTGCTCCACGCGTGTGCGTCGGGCATGCATGTGCTTAACTTTTGTCTTTTTTTGTTTATTACACCAGCTCACCTATGTACACGCGAGTCCGTCGAGTTTTACAAATCTCAGACCGTTCTAAAAATAGAATTTCCCTCTTTTTATTATTATGGTATATCTTTTATATCTAAATAGAAACCCCCACTATCTGATTTCTCTCAACATGCAAGCCACCACCTCATCAAGCATCATTGACCAATCCTAGCATGCCAAAGCATCGAGCTTTTCCACCGCTCCACATCATCATTTGATGCTATTTTTCCCGTGATGCCCGTTTGGTTTTTTTAGATCCGTATGATGTTAATTAATGTGTCATATTCCATCTTCTCCACAACGCCTCCTTCCTTCTGACGGCAGAGCTGCCACGTAGTAATTCCAAAATTAATATCCCGCCTATTGATTTCCTTTTACTTTCCAGCTTCTGCATCAATGTGAATAAACTGATGGAATTTCTACACCTCCTCACCTGCTCCATCAAATAATCCCCAACAAAAAATAACTGCCCCATGATACTTCCCCATCGTGGATTTTTTCTCCTCCGTCCAGCCCTTCTTCTCCTCATTTAAATATCCTTCGTGTTTCGCTAGGTCTTCATAATCTTCTCATTCCACCATATATCAAGATCTAACGCATTAGATGGCGTGTTTACAGAATTTTTATCCGACTTCCTTTCTTCTCATCTAATTTCGTTTGTTTTGCCCTGGTACTGTGGTGAATGTGTCATAGGTTTTATATCTGGTGAGTCATCTGCTACCAGCGACGCCTATGCATCTGTCAACTGATACGATTTCTTCTTTATCTGGAGGTCCAGTGGTTGAATTCGACCTATCAAATTCTGATTCCAGGTAAAGCATGTTTATTCTAGAGTGTGGATACAATCCTAAGCTCACGTCTTGGATTAAATATTGAATTTTCTATTAACGGCAGTTCGCTTTCGAGTTATATTTCTATTTCTCAATCAGTTTCAACATCCAATTTCTGGGAAAAGCAGACACGCGGTTCAAGTAAAATATCGGAGCTATGATGCTACTTTCCTTGCACACATTCTCATTTAATCAAGGAGAAGATTAAGATAGGAAGTAGTTCAATGTCTTCCTTCTCTTTTTTGTATCAGTTATTATGTATGGACGGCAATTTTTATATTTTCAGTGCTGACACAATCACCGGCGACCAGAAGCATCCTCATCTCCATAGCCTCATAAGCCGCTACATCTACCAATCATTCTATTATGAGGTATCCGTTTCTTCAGCTTCTATCTACACGTGCTGATTCTACCTTTGTCAAGTATGCTTGCTGCTTAGAAGATAAATAACATATTTAGCATAAAAAAGATTACGCATCACTTTTTTAATGCTTCTATACGGTATGATTTAGTACATACTGTTCTATAGCTCTTTACAAGATAACATGATTAATTCGGATGTATTTCAGACACTATCGAAGTGTGGAGGCGAAATACACAGGTCAATTGCTTCAGTGCATTATCCAAAAAATAATATTTTGATAACTGGATAATGAAAAGTCGTGAGATCCTCATTTTTGTTGGTTCCTAGGTTCATGTGAAGTCTAATCTCAGGGTCTTGCCCTGCTCCCTGCACTAGCACAATATCACACGCATTTGCAGATTGATATGTATGGATCATACAAAAAGAAGCACGAGTTTTTATTATTCCCTTTAGTTCCACTCTACTGCTACAGGTATTACATTGATTGCTATGGGGTTTATACTCATATGTACTAGATTGGTTCAGTTAGAAACAAAAGTATGATTAGGAATAGAGAATATATTACTGATCAAATACAGGTATGTTCATAATTTTTCTACTATCAAATTTGGAATCATCAAAGACTTGGACATTTCAAATCTTGCACAGGATTCTAATAGTTGTGGCCTTTCCTAATTCCATTTGCCTGACCTTGCAAGGAAAAGACCAATAAATATGGGAGTGTTGTGGCGCTAACAAGCTAATTTTGCCGGAAGCTGTAATGTTGATTGGTACTATGTGCTTGAATACAGAAGCAGCCTTATTACTTGAGCAAACATTGCATGTTTTATTGGTCATTGAGATTCACATCATACATAAATATTTTTCCACTTACAAAAAATATGATTACTGGGATATGCATAGCATGTGCTATTCAGAGATTGCAACGATTTCCTTCTTTTTCACACACCGTTTTGAACTTATAGTGCCCTGTTCTGATGGGGTTAAAATGGTTCTGTCTCAGTGTGCTTAGTGTGCAGTGGATATTATCATAAGTAAATTAGCAATGTTTCTCTATTTGTTTCATACATATTTTTTCTACTTATCTGTTTATTTTTCCGCCGCAACGCGCGTGGTATCATCTAGTATAAGTGAACTCTCTGTACCACTCACGTACTATTCAACAAAAAAACGGTAGTGTTACATGGCACGTGTATGCCTAGTGCTTCAATCTATATCTTGATAATTTTCAATAATAAAGAAAATAAATTAATATAACCATGTAAACGAAGAAGTTCGCTATTGACATGCGCAACCAATGAAGGTCGGTTTTCACATATAGAGAAATTTAGATTTGGAACTTGAAGACAACAACCAATGAGGAGTTACATCTAGGGTGTTCATCTTAAAAATTGAGAATTGATCCGGGCTTTCCAATAGCACATAGGTCCAGTTCTTTTGACGGCTTCTCCGAGAAGCTTTCCTACCCCAATTTCCTAAGAAAGCCGGTTATAAATTTTTATGAGATTTTTAAATTAATTTAGCCTTAACCACTTTGGAAGCCTCGTAATTTTTTTAAACCAGCTTCCCAGAAAGCTTAGGGGTACGACGGTTTCTCAAAGAAGCCGCCAAAAAACTAGGCCATAGGAAGTTGTCTATGTCCAATTGGAAGTCCCCAGTGGGCATGGTAGGGCACCTTGTAGACCCGTGGCCAGGCTGTTTCATGTCCTCTATGGCGAGGCTTAGTCTAATGAACTCCTCCCTCTTCGGTCTTCCCATATTTTGCATGGGGTTGTCCCTGCTGGCCAACAACGCCCATTGAGAGGACATAGCTGTCGCGTAGAGGGAGGGGTGTGAATATGCGATTTAAACCAATTGTGAGTTTGGCTCTCATAAATATGGAATAAAACTAGCGTTTAATGTATCAAGTATAAAAGCTAAATATACTACCGTTCAACTATGTGCACCAACAACTTATGCTAAACAAGGAAAGCAACTATGATAACAAGATATATAACTTCAAGCACGAAGACTATCACAAAGTAAAGTGCATAAGTAAGAAGTCAGGTATAAAAATAACCGAGGCATAAGTAAGGAGTCGGGTATAAAAATAACCAGGCATAATTAAAGTGCATAAGTGAAGAGTTCCTAAACATTTCGACTTGCATTTAGCTAAATGTTCGCAGCGATCGGAGCGTTTTCTTGATTTCGCTAGAGGATGATGAAGTGGGAAACTAGATAGTAGAGACATACAATTTTCTGATGTAGTTGTTCCTAGACTCCCTTTCTCTTATGGTAAAAATCTTTTTAAGTGTCTAATTATTAGTGATTTTTCATTTCGCCATTAGTCAGATTTTTACAAAAAAAATTGAGTCTATGTGAACATTTATGTTGGATTATATGAAGATTTATTTTACATTGGTCAATAATTATATCCATCCTAAATCTAACATATTATAAAATAAACTATCACACTGGCCGGGGCATCATTATTCACGTCAGATTGAACGATTGAACTATTGGACAACCATAATTAGCCAGCAGAAGAACAATAAAAAAAATTGTCTTGATAAATATCAAACTAATATGTATACCGCTTACAATCCAATTCTACCACATGAAAAATACCAGAGAAAGCAAATCTAAAAACATACCCAACTTTTGAGCAAGATCACAAACAAAATCGAATCCAATACTAGGTGGAAAATTGTCTCCATATACATCTTCCTTCCATTGTTTCACTTGTCTCATCAAGATCAATGAAGACTCCATCATTGCTTCTCTTCATTCCATGAGTGACGACATTTTGGGCTTGGAGTTTGACAGATGCAATAAGATCAATCCACTTTTGAGCTTGATGAAGTTTGAGCCAACAATGGGTCATGTTGAAGCTTCTTCCTTCATTTTGGGATTTGAAAGCTAACAATGCTTGCGGGACTTGGGTGGCCACGCCAACTCCACTCACAAGGAGGTTCTTGATATCATCATAGGCCCCGGTGGACTTGCTACACTCCTATTTGATTTGTATCCACCTATGGGACAATGAACTTTGATTGTGTTCACTTGTAATCTTGTAAGGAGGGTAGTGTTTGTACTCATGGAAATAGTTATGGACCCGCTTCCAAAATGTTCCTCCCTTTTTCTCCTAGCCTTGAATTGGATCTTGTCCAATTGCTAGCCATGCATCACATAAAAAGCTTGTCTTCTTCCTTGGTGTATGATCAGTCCTCTTGGTGTGTTGTGTTGCTTGTGAGTTTTCTTGTGATAGCTCGACATCCAACAAACCTTCAAAATCGTCTTCTAACTTTTACTCTTGCCCAAATTGCGCATCATGAGAATGCCCATCCTCATGTACACCTGAAAATGCACAGATGCCGCCTAGAGGAGGGTAAATAGGCGGTTAAAAACTTTTATAAGATAGTCTTAACAAAGTCGAAATAAAACCAACATTTACTTTGTCAAGCATAAAACCTATATACTATGGTTCACATATGTGCACCAACAACGTAAGCTAAGCAAGAAAAGCAACAAGTGATAGCAAGATAGATTAATTCAAGAATGAAGGCTATCACAATATAAAGTGCATAAGTAAAGGGCTCGGCTATAGAAGTAAAGGGCTCGGCTATAGACATGACCTAGACACGCGGAGACAATGATGTTTTACCGAGTTCCTCCCTACAAGGGAGTACGTCCTATTGCAGGGGTGGACGATACTAAGACCACTAACGCCATGTAACACCCCGAGCTCTTCAGACTGGCGGTTGTCACTCCTGGCAGCTCAATATGATCTCTAGACTAACCCCACAGACCAACACTAGTCTTTTCTACGCACTTTGTCTTCGCTAGTGCGCACCCGGTACCCACTTCATGGTCGGTCACTCATCCTCAAATTGCTCCAGGCCAAGCACGCTTAACCTGGATGTTCTTTTTGAATGAGCTTCTGGAAAAGAAGTTGCAACTTGTTGGTATGGGTATACTATCAATCCTATTAAGCCATGCACTAGGGTCTCACATGCCAGAAGAGGCCTCACCCTATTCTCCCAAGCACCCGCCGCATGGCAAGCACCCGATCCACTATGACACTTGAGGGCGGTCATCAAACCCGTACAAGATTGGGGCAATCTTCAAAACTTAATTGGAGTCTCCCAATAATCACCATCAAGGCCATTAACTCGGGGAGAGCTCCACAACTTAATTGGAGGCCCCAAGAACCCATCACAGAGGCCACTACACTGTCTAGAGTTCCAAGAACCCAAGAGTAACAAGCTTTTTGATTTTACAAACCAAATCCTTCAAGGAGAACTCAAACTGATGCACCTAATACAATGGTAAGTCCTCCTCTCTCATATTCCACCAAAGCTACAAAAGCTATTGGGGGAATAAGAGAGGAAGAACACAAGAGAAAATCCATAAAAGAAACCCCAAGATTTAGATCCTAAGATGTTCCCCTCACATAGAGAAGAGATGGATTGGTGGAGTTGTAGATCTAGATCTCCCCTTTCAAATCCCCAAAAAGATTCAAAAAATATGGGAGGAATCGAGAGTATCTGCAAGCTCTTGAATATAGAAACAATGGAGGAGAGAGGGAGAGCAAGCATGTAGGATTCGCAGCATAGAAAACAAAAAATTTCCTACGATGAGAACATCTATGTACCAAGATCTATCTACTAGATACAAGCAACGGGTGGATATACATCCATAGAATACATACCCTCGAAGACCGAATAGCGTTAACAAGGTTGTACTCGTGGATGATGTAGACGAACGCTTGCCGATCTCAAGATCGTGATGAAGTCCATCTGGTCCAGCCGGTCCAGCACGATCAAGTCCAGCACCTCAAAGCAGTGGTGCATCCGTGATCGCACACACGTACGGGTACCCCGACAACCTCCGTGCCCTCGCTCCAGCGAAGCAGCGGAAGCAACAAACCCTTCCAGAAAAAGCCACCGGAAACATGTATCTCGCTGATCCGAGACCATGGAGATCTAAAGGGGGGAGAGAGATCCTTTGCGAGGAGGTGTGAGATGAGAGGAGGAAATGGGTGCCTTTTATAGGGAGAGGGGGGCAGCCCCCTCCCATGGCGTGGCAGCCATGAAGGTGCCCCCACATCTTCCACATTCATGTGGGTGGAGCTCCCACTCACATAAATAGCCACCCCACTCAAAATTCCACTCACCTCCATTAAATTCCCACCAAATTTAATGTAATCTCTCATTAAATAAAACTCTTTTATTTATTTATTCAGAATTTTGTTAATTACTTTAATTAACAAACATTCACATAAAACCCCTTGCTAGTATTCCATTTCACATGCGTAACTGGGCCAGCAATTTCAACCAAAAAGCTTTTGGTGTCTAGTGAAATAAATTCCTGCATTTTCCTTTTCTTTTTCTGACATATCATTTGCTCCGAATGGTGTCGGTATCCCTTAAGTGTGTCACCCTACGGTTCGCGAATAATGCGGACATGATCGAGACCCTTAATCGGTAGCGGGACCTGGAGATCCATACTGACTCCCACACATTCAACGATGACTTTTGTGATCGTGTGAACCTTTTACGCTAGTATCTTAATCCCTTTGTTTCACGATATATTACATGTCCGAGATTCGATCATCGGTATCTCCATACTTAGTTTTATCTCGTTACCGACATGCACTCTTTTCTCGTTCCCGTGATATAACATTCTAGTGATCAAATCACTTGCTTGCAAGCTAATCAATGTGATATCATCGAGAGGGCCCAGAGTATATCTATCCGTCATCGGGATGAACAAATTCTACTCTCGATCCATGGGCCTCAACATAACACTTTATTAGTTCTGAATCCATCTTTATAATCACCCAGTTACGATGTGACGTTTGATGTCATCGAGAAACTCTTCCGGTGTTAGTGATTGACATGATCTCATGGTCTAAGGATTCAGATCACTTCGTAAGTTGTTATAGCAATATAAACTCAATGACTTTGATCGTAATGCTATACTTCGGATGAATGTTCATCACATCATTACACTAATGTTGTGACCTCGTTATTAACAACATCCAATGTCCATGATCAGGAAACTTTGATCATCATGTTAATCAACGAGCTAGTTTATAAGAGAGGCATAACTAGGAACTTTCTTTTTGTTTATTAAACACACATGTATTAATGTTTCCGTATTAATACAATTATAGCATGTAAAATAAACATTTATCATAAACAAGGAATACGATAATAACCACTTTATTATTGCCTCTCGGGCATATTCCCTTTAGTCTCCCACTTTCACTAGAGACAATAATCTAGTTTGAAAACTGTGCGTATTTGAACACCAATGGTTTTCTGGTGTTCCATATACGCAACTGCAAGTGGTTAACGTAATCTACGGATCTGACGCTTTCAGGTCCGTGTGTATTTGCATGTCTTTGCGTCTTCACGCATCACTCATTCTCCAATGAGATGGCATTGTATAAATTTGGTATTTTGATGAGACATTTAGTTCCTTGGGGTTAAAACATGTCGATACTATTGTCATACAATATATCTTTAGTGTTAGCCCGTTGTGAACCACACCTTAGTTTGATAACAAACTACTTGACACAAATTTCCTCCTTTGCTGCTACTATAACAGTCACATACTTAGCCTTTTGTTGTAGTATTCGTCATAATGTCTTAACTTTGGAATACATCCAAATCCATCATGAAAAACTCCTTTCCATTTCATTGTGCCACTCATAGTTTAAATTGAGATAAACTTAGTTTGTATCTTGTGACAAAACTAGTATCAATGTAACGCTTTACAATGAACTATTTATAATTGTTTGTCACCTCTACAAAAATATATTCTTAGTTCTTCCAAAAGATCATAAGAATATCCTTACTATCGTCCAATGATCATTTTATGATTCATTCTGGTATATGCTCATAACACTTAGAGCATAGGACATATCTGGATGTGTACATATCATGGTATGATTGATCAGAAGATTCTCGTGATTTCACTCATCAAGTGTCAAAGCACTTGAATCTTGTTTCACTTATCAAGTGTCGATACACTTGAATCTTGATTCAATTCTTTTCCATGTGACAAGAACCGTTTCTTGTTGTTTCTATATTGAACTCCTTCAATATCTCATATATGTACGTTTGGCACAACCATATTAGCGTTACAGTCTATCCACTATAGACATTCATGCTAAATATTTAGGTTTTGCCTAAGTCTTTCATCGAAATGAAATTCTTAACCATTTTCAATAAAATATACATCATTTATAATCAACAAGATGTCCTACATATAATATATTAGAAATATGTCTCAGCGCTCCCACTTAATTTCTTGCAAATGCAAGCATCTTCATCGTCTCCTGATGAAAACTCCTTTTCATCACGGTGAAGATTCCAACTCCACGATGCTTACTTCAACCATTGAAGTTTGCATGCCCCTTTTAGAATCCTTTGAATTAACAGAACCCTTTGGATCGTGTCTTGTACACGTCCTAGGTAACCATTCTATTATAAGAACTTTGTTTTGTTTATTCATCTACCATATACCAAATTATATGTAGTGATTGCTACTTTAATCCGTCCAGACTAAATATCGCTATGAAAGATCAAATCTTGTCATAGTCAACTCCTTGAACATTGTCGTAAAATACTTTACGACATGTCGACTATTTCATAGATGTGAAACATTCATGTCTGTTTCTTTATAGATCCAAATACGACTGATAGGTTTTTACACATTTTCGGAGGGTCTTCCAAGTTCAAAACTTGATTTCTCGTGTATGGAACTATCACAGATTTTATGGCTTCAAGCCATTTGACGGAGTCAGGTTCCATCATCGCTTCTTTGCATATAGTCGGTTCATCGTTGTTAAACAATAATGATTTACTCTCAAATCTTAGTATTTGATTGTTTATCCGACCTACTTGGTTTAATAGGAACTTAGATCTCCGTGACCACAACCTTTGAGGCACATAAACCATGAGCATTATGGCTGCCTCCGGAACGATTTCCGGCGCTACGCAACTCAGCACATATAGCTAAGGTTCGCTAACCTTATCAAAGTTCTATTGTCCTCCCACTTAACTTTTACAAAAAATTCCTTCTCCAAGAAACTTCATGTTTCAAGCGATAAACCCTTTTTGTCCTTGGTGTTATGAAGGAATAACCAATTGTTATTCAAAATAACCTACAAAGACATGCTCATCCGACTTCGGTTGTAAACATCTTACTTATGTTTAGCATACCAAAATTTAAGAAATGACAACTTGGGTTTTACCCCAAACCATAACTTCCATGGTGTCATTTCAACGGATCAAGATGGAGCTTTTTTCAGTGTAAAAGCGGTAGTCTCTAAAGCTTTAATCTTTTAAAATATAATGGCAGTTTTATAAATAACACCTTTGATCCAACCATGTTAAACAAGGCTTCATTACAAATCTCAAACACTCCATACTCCTATGGTGTTTCGGGAGATGTAAATCTAGGTGTTTTGCTAAACTTGCAACTCAAATAAATCCCTTTTATGATAAAATCATAAATCATTTATTTTCTTGTTACACTTGCAACTCAAATAAATCCCTTATGACAAAATCATAAACCATTTATTTTCTTGTTACAATGATTTTCACTTTATCTTGAAAGTCTTTGAATGTTTTCAAATATTTCATACTTCTTTCTCATTAAGTGAACATTCACTCAAATTTTCGGAGAAAGCATATGAAGTTGAAATCCATCGCTTACGACTATACTTAATGGACTACATACATCGATATGTATTAATTCCAATAATTTAGTCGATCGTTCTTCTTTGGCCTTTGCATGAAGTTTTAATTATCCCGAGGAAAGTCTCACAAGCGTCACTTGATCAAATCAAAGACTCCAAAATTCCATAAAGATGACTTTCTTCATGTTTTCTTTCCAATATAATTTAAACGGCGATGTCACTTCGTAAGTGATCTTTCAATCATTTGTCTTGCGACATTTTAGCATTAGGTTTTATGGATGTGATTTCTCCAACTAGATTTGCAAATCATACATCTTATATGGAATACGGTAATTATTTGAACAAATTTTGTTCTTATAATGCCTGATTTAAATAACAATTATTAAAACAAATCTTAAAGTCAAGCTTTGATGTCAACAAGAAATACAAACAACGGTTTGTTTGTTTTCGATGAACATCATCACATATTCTCTTGCTAGTTACGTAGGCCATTGTGGTTTATGAATTGCGTCGTTTCGTATAAAATTTTATACCAACCAATTCGGTATCCAATACCCAAGAACCATATTGTTTAACAAGCAAAGAATACAACCATAACATGTATATCATCCATATACCTAAATTGGATATTTCTAATCTTTTCTTTTCTACCAAGTATATTTTATAGATTCTCTTTCAGCATTTCTTTTTTCTTTTTAAAAGAATCTATCAACATCAAAAGTGGGGTCATATACATGACACATAGTCTAAAACGTGTATAATCAAATAATAATACCTTTGGACTTGCACTTTGAAGTAGATCACCATCATCAAAATGATCGGTATTCTTTCAAAATCCATTCTTTAGTAATATTTTAGTGCAGTAAACACTTTACATACATCTTCTATTCACCCTTATCATGATGAATTTCATGACCAAGCTACTGTAGCTTATAAAGGTGAATCGTGAGTATAACATTACTTTCCAAAACCCTTTTGGATGATTAGGATGTCTAACATCTCCAACCTTTCCAAATTCTCATCCAATATGAGAACATATATTATACTCTATCATATTGCAACCAAAACATTGTTTCAGATATCGTTATATCTGCCACACACGATGGTTTCTGAAATAATTCTTTCAGCTCCTAGATAAACTTCATATTAAAACAATCAAGAATCATGGAGGCAAACATGATACTTAAGATACTAACACTGGAATTGTTACTCTCGATTTAATACTATTTATCAAATTTCACGGAGTAAACAGAGTTTGCTGAAATTTTGCAATAGGACTTTAAACTTTAGATTGACACTCAACACAATACGATACCAATTCGTAAAGTATATATCCAGAATCCTATAGTTCTATTATCTCAATTACAACTATGCATAAGGTGGTAAACGAATGCCAATGACTACAACAAATTATGCAAATTCACTTTGATTTAATTTATGATAAATTGAGTTCTACTAATCCAAATTAGAAATGAACTCCCACTCAAAAACGACATCCCTCGTGCCCTTTTGGTGATTACATGAACCAAATCCACTACACCAAGTCCGATCATCACGTGAGTCGGCGTAGCTTCAAAGGCGAGCATCCATATGGTCATCATATCAAAACATATAACTCATGCTTAACATTTTCAGTCCGTGTTTCGAGGCCATGTCTGTACATGCTAGGCTCGCCAAGTAAGAACCTTAGTATTCGCGTGTGTAACTATCTTACACCCGAGATGTGCTCGTGGATTCAAGTACACCCGGTCATCACGTGATGTCTTGAAGCAGCGAAACATTGTCGCTGCATACTTAAGGAAGAACACATTTTTATCTTGATAAAATGAGGGACCATATTATTATGCTAATAAAACGCCAAACAAGCAATATAAGATGCAATCAAACATCACATGTTTATAAGTGAAATGATATGGTTCCCGCATATGATCTCCATCATATGCACCGTGGTATGATCTCTATCATACCTCTATGTGTAAGGCCAAGGTCTATGGAACTTACACGCTATGTGTGTTGTAAGAGTATCATCTCATACTTCTACTTACAACATCACCATATCATAACACTAGCCCAGCAACAATCTAAACTAGACGCCTCTAATTTATCCATTGCAAGTTTTACATGGTTTAGGGCTTTCAAAGATAGAACCGTTCTTACCTACGAACATGAACCAAAACGAGGATAACCAAATTGTTGACAACTCGTTGCAAATTAGGTATTAACTATAGTAGGAGAGACAGACAACCGCTAGCCACTTATGCAAAACTAGTTGCATGTCAAGTGTGGAACAGGTCTCATGTGCGAGGACATGTAAAGTTTGTCCGGGCCGCTTCATCCCACTATGCCACCAATATCCAAAGTACAACTAAGAAGCAATAAAATGATCATCATCGCCCACATACTCATATGTGTACTACCCGTGCAAATCATCTACGCATAGATCCGGCTCTGATACCACTATAGGGTTCGCAGCATAGAAAACAAAAAATTCCTACGATGGGAACATCTATGTACCAAGATCTATCTACTAGATACAAGAAACGAGTGGATATACATCCATAGAATACATACCCTCGAAGACCGAATAGAGTTAACGAGGTTGTACTCGTGGATGATGTAGACGAACACTTGCCGATCTCAAGATCGTGATG
Organism: Avena longiglumis; assembly: GCA_030063025.1. Lineage (NCBI taxonomy): Eukaryota > Viridiplantae > Streptophyta > Magnoliopsida > Poales > Poaceae > Avena > Avena longiglumis. The sequence continues at coordinate 107,436,411 of CP125979.1, forward strand.
AAGTCCATCTGGTCCAGCCGGTCCAGCACGATCAAGTCCAGCACCTCAAAGCAGTGGTGCACCCGTGATCGCACACACGTACAGGTACCCCGACAACCTCCGCGCCCTCGCTCCAGCGAACCAGCGGAAGCAACAAATCCTTCCAGAAAAAGCCACCGAGAACATGTATCTCGTTGATCCGAGACCATGGGGAAATTCTAAAGGGGGGGAGAGAGATCCTTCGCGAGGAGGTGTGAGATGAGAGGAGGAAGTGGGTGCCTTTTATAGGGAGAGGGGGCAGCCCCCTCCCATGGCGTGTGATGCAGCCCGTCCTACGACCGCTACTACATCTACTCCCACAAGCTCCCCAAGTGGACCGATGACTCGCGCCCGAGCCAAACTCCTTCAAGCTAAGGTGAACTCGCTCCTCTCCTTGTGTGACTTCGATACGCCTTTGGATGGCTTGCTACTTCATACCCATACCTTGTGCATCATCAGGTACGAAGAGACGAACCCACAGGACGGAGGAGCACCAGCCGAAGAGACCAAACGCTCTCTGTCGCCAGCGGTACTACCGGACCTGGCGACCGGTACTACCGCTTGGCGGTACTACCGCCCAATGCTACCGCCAACGACAGAAGGCCCCGGAGCTGCCAAAATGCTCTCTGTCACTGGCGGTACTACCGGCCCCGGATCCGGTACTACCGGGCCCCGGTACTACCGCCCCCTGCTACCGCCCCCAACAGAAGACCCCAGCGCAAGTCCCAGGACGACAAGCGGTACTACCGGGCCAGGAACCGGTACTACCGCATGACCGGTACTACCGGTCCCGCCGGGCGGTACTACCGCCAGCAGCAGACGCTTTCCGTAATATTTCGGCCCAGCGCCTTGTAACCCTATCCATATTTCGCTATTTGTTCCCAAACTACCCCTGTTTATGTGGCTGGACTATATATAGCCCCCCACCCTCTATTGTAAACCCTAGACTTGGATAATAATAGATAGAGAGGCAAATATCTAGTCATGGTTGCAGCTGCCCATGCGTGGTGGTACATGCTCATGCGCTCGCTATCGTTGGATCTGTCAGCATCGACGGTTCTAGTCCACGCGGGAGATTCTCTTCTCTGGCTCACTTTTGCAGTGATTGGCGTCAGAGGTGTACCCTCAGCAGCTTAGCTGTACTTAATCTTAGTGCGCCTCATGGGCGAGGCCGCATCCGACTGGATGGGCTTCGTGGGCAATTTTTCTATTTCTTCACACGCTTTGTTGCAGCCATAAATATCGTCCCATCTACCTTCCTTCTACTCCAACACATACCCTCCTGCTTCCTCGAACAACTTGCACCCATTCATTCAATGCCTTCGTCGTCTTGAGAGGAGACGTCGGTGGACCGGAAGCCGATGGCAGGTTAAAACTCCTATGTTCTATTTTGTTTATTAATTTACCCGTTGCATGGTCCTCTACCTTTGTCTATTTTTCAACTAAAACTCCTCCGTTCAATTTCGGTCCAGAGCTGCGAAAAGCAGAGTCCAGCGGCACAAGCACCATCACGGTGCCGCTGTTCCGCCATCTGCACGCCCCGGATGACGAGGCCGTCATCGTCGACTCCACTGTTGCTCTCCGCGCCTTCTTCAGCATTGTTGACTCTATCCCTGCTGCTAACCTGCTGAGGCTCCACTTTAGCAAGCAGCCAACGGTCCGCGGCAAGCTTTTCATGGCGACCACTACGCTGATGACTTTGCTGGGACACAACCGTTACGACATATCCGAGTCTCCGGCGGGCGTCATGTACGTATCTACTCGCGGTCAGGCGGACGCTGTGATGCTCCACCTACAAGTATACACAGCTTTTGGAGGCGTCTTGACCTTCTACAGGGTGAGCACCGTGGACCGCGAGTTCCGTTTTGCTAAGGGTGAAGCATCTGCGTTCAAGTTCTTTGCGCACGATCGTTGATCATCAGATGAAGCTAATGGTGAAGCTTAGCTGTTTAGTACTGCGCTCGTCAGAGCTGGTGTGTTATTGTAATCCTTTAGTTTGTTTACTGTTTGTCACTCGTTAGAGCTCATCTAGTACTTTAAGCTTTGAAAAAAATGTTCTCTAGTACTCCGTTGTAAGCTTTGTCGCTCGTTTCAGCTCAGCTAGTACTCTGTTGTAAGCTTCCTTTGATCTGAATTAATGAGTTTGTCCCTAATATTGTATGTTCTATTAATTAAACCTTTGACTCCACTGCCCTTAGGGTTACGACACGAATCTATCATAGATCTTATCATTAGGCCGGTGCAATTATAATATCGTTATTGCACATGTGAATCCATTGTAGGATTGCAACACCATTTTACTATGTCTCTTGTTTTTGGTTTACAACACCAATCTATCGTAGATGAGACATTTCATTAACTAATTTTTTACTATAAAAAGTTTGTTTAGGCCTGATCTATTATGACATGATTACACCGTACTATTATATTTGTTATTGTAAATGGGATCCATGTAGATGCATCCCTTTACATCGCCCTGGATGTATTAACAAAATATGTTGTTCTTTTTAAGGGTCGACGTGGCCCGCACTTTTTACTTTTTGACAGAAAGGCTATGAGACGTGCTGACATTTACTCGGCCCGTTCGGGGTCTACCTCCATCAAACATCAAACCGTTCCTAAAAAAAGCGGATGTGTTGACATTTTTTTCCCGCTAGCTCCTGGATGTGCTATGAGACGTGCTGTGAGGTCGACCGTACCCCTAGTGTGTCCTTATATCAGCGGTTGTTGTTGTATTTTCAATAAGCCTTGATGTGTTCGGAGACGAGCTGTCACTGTAGTACTTGTTCACATTATCTGAAACATTGACGACGGCGCTTCTCTTTTCTCTTTTGTGTAATACCTTTTTGCCTTCTCCCGCGTCTTTTGTTCCTTTCGCGCCATATTTTGGCTCCTTGTCCCGCGTAGTCTTCATTTCCCGCCAGCATGATCAGGAAAACCAACAGACGTGGTCTTTCTATATATATCTCCGTTCCCAGCTACACTTGAGCATTCACATCTCCTCCTCCATATATCTCTAGCTAGTTGTTCTTAGCAATGGCAGCCGCTAACATGGCTGATCTTCCATTCGGTGGTGCTAGAAACATACCTGATCGGTTATATGAATATGTTATTTTTTCCTTTCCGTTGTCAAATTAACTTTGTAAGTAATGTTATTCATATCTAACCTTTCTCCCCACATTTTTTTTCTGCAGCCGGGTTGTTGGTCCTCGTCTTCCCACGACGTGGAATTACTGTGATAGAACCAAGCGTTGCGAATCAGCTACTCGGCATGGCGTTGCATCTTTGAGCCCAATTTGGGCCAGGTCTTTGAATCGCCAGAGGAGGCTTACGAGTTTTACAACATGTACTCATGGGAGCAGGGATTTGGCATTAGGTATGGTCGTAGCCGTTCTAACAAGGCTGCCAGGAGATCTCGTCAGGATCTCGTATGTGCTTGTCAGGTGCGGCATCCATTACTTTTGTTCTAAATCGCATGCTATGTGTTATGTCATATTTTTTCTGTTTAATTCGCGTTGTCTATTTGTTGTAGGGTCGGGACCCGGCAGACGGTGCACGAACAGCTCGCACTGGTTGTGTTTCCCACCTGACTCTTCTCCGTGGCGGTGACGACTCGTGGTACGTTCGTCAGTTTGTCAACGAACATAACCATCCTCTATCTGTTAGCTGTGGGGAGCGTAGGCAATGGAACTCACATAGCCGCATAGACCAGATGACTAGGGAGCTTATTCGTCATCTCCGTCTTAACAATGTGCAAATATCTCGTGTATGTTCGATAGTTGGTTCAATGCACGCGCCATGTTCCATTTAGTAGGCAGTCCGTTAGGTCTTTGTGTGGCCGACTTGCACAAGAGTCCATAGAGGAGGACATGGCCAAAACACTGGAAATTTTCGATCATATGAAGCGCTCAGACCCAGCACTAGTTCTCAAGGTTGATTTGGATGCTCATGATAGGATCAGGTCGTTGTTTTGGTCACATGGTTCTAGCCGTGCTGACTACGTTGCTTTTGGTGACGTTGTCACGTTTGACACCACCTATCGCACCAATTTGTATAATCTACCATTTGGTCTATTTGTTGGTGTCAACAACCATTTCCAAAGCACAATGTTTGGTGCCGTGTTGCTTACCGAGGAAACCATTGAGGCTTTTTCTTGGTGTTTCCGGGTCTTTGCCGAAACCATGGGTGGCAAGCGTCCCTTGACTGTCTTGACTGGTTAGTATCTTAATCGATATATTTAAAACCTTATTTCAAAAAAAACTATGATAACTTACTGACATATATTCTTATCTACTTTTAGACCAGTGTCATCAGATGCGGGTAGCTTTGGAACGTGAGTATCCCGATACCCGTCATCGTTGGTGTAAGTGGCACGTGCTAAAGAAGGCGAAGGAGTCGCTAGGGCCCGTCTATACCAAAGACAACCTTTTCAAAGCTCATCTTCATCAGCTTCTTGATGAGATTGTTTCTGTAGATGAATTTGAGGCTAGATGGTCTGAGTTGCTGCAAAAGTATGAGCTGCAGGACAATGTTTTTCTGCAGCGTGCTTTTGACAACCGAGAGATGTGGGCTAAGCCATATTTTACTGAAACTTTTTGCGCCGGTATGACTAGCACACAACGCAGTGAGAGTGCAAATCATCTACTGAAGACCTATATCGCATGCTCTTCTCCTATGCATCATTTTGTCTCACAATACAACAAGCTTATTGCTGATCGCGTTGCTGACGAAGCGCGGGAGTCTCATGCCACGAAACAGGTTTCCCCCCGTTTTTTATTTCACAACATTTTACCTTTGTTGTTTTTCTTGTTCAATATTTTTGTTTATTACTGCAGACTTTGCGTCACCTAAGCATCGGTGTTCCGTTGGAGAGGCATGCTGCAAAAGTGTACACACGTAATTTGTACGCTCGTTTTGATAAGGAGCTTTTCCGTGCCGGATCGTTTGTTTGTCGCAAGGAAGACGAGGAGGGTGGCTCTTTTTCTGCAGTTCTTGTCAGCCGTCCTGGATACACGGATCTTGGTCTGACAGAGTTCACAGTCAAACGAGATTGTGGTGGCTGCTCCTTTCGCTGCCAGTGCAAGAAGTTTGAGCATTCTGGGATGCCTTGTCGTCATATTTTATGTGTAAGTTGCTTACCATGTTAACTTTCTATCCGGTGTCTACCTCTTAATGACAGACCCGTGAATTACTTTACTTACCGAGCTGCCTCTTGATGACATGCAGGTTCTTGTTAGTCTTGGTGCCAGCGAGCTTCCGTCTGGTCTAGTTATGAAAAGGTGGTCGCGGGCTGCTCGTGATGGTCTGCCGTTAGACGTTGATGCTATATTGCGAGCCAATGGGGAGAGCACGGACAAAGCTGCCATGCACTGCTTCATCTATGCTTCTGCGATGGAGCTTGTGTCCATTGCAACATCTTCTCGTCCTGCCTTTGAGCTTGTTGTAGACTATGTGAACCGGGCTAAGCTAGCTGTCTCTGCTATGACCGTTGATACAACACCCGCTCCTCAACATGTGGTGGACCTTACTAGGCTGGGTGTTCATGAAGGCACTGCTGTACTTGCTCCTGAGCGTGTTCGTCGTCGTTCTAGAGATTCTCCTGAGGTGGCCGAGGTGACCGAAGACCATGATGATGCTGTTGTCCTTGCTCCTCCCCATGTCCGTTCTCGTGGTAGGATGAAGGCAACCAGGTTCAAGTCCCCCATCGAGAGCCCTGGGGCACGCAAGAAGAAGCGTGCGGCTCCTGCTACCTCTCCTGATGCCGCTCCACCCCGTAGATCCCGTAGGGCTGCTTCTATTGCTAATGCTCCTAAATGCCGCACGTGCAACTCCGTTGATCATTTTTCATCGGGTTGCCCTCTCAACAATGTTTCTGAACCCGTTGGATCGTCTAGCCGCAAGTGCACCAGCTGTGGCTCTACCGGGCACAATAGGAGCACATGTGGTCGAAAGTCATCGTACGCTCCCTCTGACAAATGAGTGTCTCCTTTTTACTAGTTGTGGGGTCTCGGTTTGTATCCATTATGCTATATTCCTATCTAGTTCCCTTCCTTCTAGTTATGTTCTGTCATTAATCGGTTAATGAAATCTAAAGTTTCATCAGGGATTGTCATTCTTGTGTATGCGTGGTTCGTTTGTTTTGTCTCTGTTACTATCTAGTTATTTTTTTCATTCTCTCTCGTCCTTTTAAAAATTAAGAGTTGTCTTCTTTCATTTATCATACACTGCCCCCACCACCTACCATGCTGGCCTAGCTCCTATACGATGCTTTTGGTTGATGTGTGTTGTCTCTTAGTCCTACACAGCTGTATCACGAATTCAAAATTTTGAACCTGACGAGCCCCACGCTACCTCTTATATTTCAGATACTATGGTCTCATTGCATATTGCTTCTCACGCTCTCATCTCCCAACACTCTTGCTCCCCTATTCGCTCTGCTCTTTTTTTGCTCCATGGGCCAGTCTGCTGCTGGTTCGCGTGCCAAAGGAAGGCGTACCGTTCGAGATTCTCGTTCTGTTCCCACAGTTTCTTCTGAATCCTCTGTTTCTTCCGATCCTTCTCCTAAAGTGTTGCAGTTTAACTCGTTGGTCTCGATTCAGTGATTTCCAGAAGCAACTCGTTCGCGATTGCGGGTTCGGTTGTTTTGCTGATGGTATTACTCTTAACCGTTTTGATAAGCCCTTCACTATCTGGCTAGTTTCTAGAGTAGATATTATGAATCGCTGTATGAAAATAAACGATAATCTGCGACTCCCCTTGTTCCCTGAATATGTTGGCATTGTGTTTGGCTTCCCATTCCTTTGGTAGTGAGGTATGGGATTCAACCCTCGACAAAACAGCCCCAACTTTTGATCGAGTCTCCAGCACTATAGGTTTGCTGGGCGAAGATGACACTCCTAGCTTGGCAGCTTATCGTGTTCTCGAATCCTTTGTTGATCTTTCACTCGATGATCTCGTCGATCCTTCTACTTTCATGACTTGTTTCCTCATTTATATTATAGGCATTCTACTCGACGATGATTCACCAGGGCGTCGTGACTCAACATACTTCTGGCCTGCCTTGGATAGTAATCGTGACATGCGTTCATTTAACTGGTCCTCTTTCTTCCTATCGGCCGTTTTATCTTCTTGCGCTGATGTCAGACGTAGTGCCAGGATGAAAGAGACAATTTATGTTCCAGCGGGCGTTGCGATTTTCCTGCAGGTAAGCTGTTTTGTTTTTATAAATGCATTTTTTCTGTTATGTTGACATGGTGTTTGGTATTTTCTTCAGATCTTCTACTTCGATAACATGGAGTATGGTGACGCTTCCCCTTGCCCGCTTCTTGCCCCTAGAGTGTCTTTGTACAACGCATCAATTATTTCTAAGCTAATAATGGCTGATACTGTTGGTCTCAGAGGGGCCGTGCCGTGTAGGGTTTTTGGAAAAGGGAAGGTTAGTTTTTGAACAAAATTAGCTTTATATTTGTTTGCTTTTTTTGATGTTTTTGAACATACTATTTTGCTTGCAGCCTCGATCCGCTGAACGTGCTGTGTTCAAACGAGAGTGGTGCGTACGGGACATGGACGGAGAGAAACCTGATGCCATCAATAGTACTACTCCCGTTGTTTCAGGCATGCATGTTGGTCCTTCTGACAGCATGCATCTGCTTGGTGCCATGTGTCCTCCTAAAATCAACCAGGTTCCCCCCAATACAGATCTCATTGTTAAAAAATCAGAGACCAGCCCTTTTGTCCTATTATCCGATACCGTTAAGCCCACTGTCAAATTATCTGATCCCGTTGTCCTATTATTCGATCCTATTAAGCCTTCTTATCCCTTGACACCTGACAAATCTATTTCTGTGTCTGACGGTTGTACCCCGCTATCAGAGCCCGTTAAGACTTCTTCGCCTTGCACCCCTGATGATCGAGTGTCTGATCCAATCGCAGTAGTGCTCCAGCCTGAATTGTCTAGTTCACATGACCGTGCTCAAGCCCATAGTTTAAAGGTTTGTTTGGTGTTGTCAATGATTTTTATTCTGTACATCCTTTTTTGTGTTGGTCTCATCTTCCCTGCTGATCTTCTTATGTGCAGGTTCATGTCATGTTAGCTGCTAAAAAACATCAAGCACATTGTCTAAAAATTCTTACTCAGGCACGTTTACAGATCGAGAAGGAAACTAAAATTCTCATTGAGGCAATGAGTGATGATTGTGCATCTCATTGTCAACCACTCGCTGGTATATCCCTACCCCACTCTGTTGTTCCTCCTTATCAGATTTCCAGTCCAAACAAACAATCTCCTCCACATGCACAGGGTATGTTAAAAAGTATTGGATTGCTTTGTTTATTAGGAAAATAAATCTTGCAAGCTTAATCAATTTGTTTTATTTTCTTTAGATGATGATACTATGAAGAAGTCTTCAACTTGCACCAATGGGACCTCCACGAACATTTCCCCTGGAGATCCATTTTCTATACGTGAATGTTCGTCACGCCTTTCATCGGCTCCATTCGTCTTGGCCAAACGTGCAATAGACTCAATTGACTTGAATCACCAGGGGTCTGCCGTGGAGGCCATCCGGTCTCCACCTATCAAGCGGCAGCACGTTCGTGTCAAGTTTTGCGATACACCGTGGGATCTTGGTATTGACAAATTGATGCACACTACCCGTGGGTGTGATGCCGAAGGATATTACCGGTGGGTAACTGGCGGGTCTGCAATCGATGACACGGGGTGCGGCTACTAAGAAATTTTCAATTGTGTTCCCATTTTGTTATTTTGTTTGCTAACTACCTTCCTTCTCATGTTTCAGTGTTTGGATTTGTCACGATGTGCCGCGTAGGATTGAGCTATCTGGTAGAACAATAGTTCAACAGTTCGCCCCGCATGGTGAGCTGTCAGCTCTTTTGATTGATTTATTGTTTAGGGTTTTTGTCCAGATCGATGCTAGGGTTTATGGGGTTGGTGCTACAGTCCTTTGGAGGCATTTCATGCCAACGCAATTCGCGGTTAGTAGACAAATAAATTATTGTAGTGTTTCTATTAATTTTTTTAGTATTTTATCTATCATCGTTTTCTCTATTTGCAGCGGTTGATCCTTTCTGATGAGAACTACATGCAAAACCCAGAAATGCGTGAAATATTTGTTGGTTCTCATATTAAATATGATGTCAGCCGTTGTCAGATGGTAAAGGTCGAAACAATTTGTCCTTTAACAAAGTGTACCCCTATATTTCTAACCACTTATTTTTCATATGTGCAGTTTGTGTTTGTACGGCTAAAGTAGGTGTCGATCAAGCTGCTTTTTCGTGGGACATAAAGCGGAGGCAGGCTCATCTATGGTGTGCCAACTTCTTCCTGCTCAAGACCCTTGGGGTGCACACAAGCTGGCTCATATTTTTCGCATCGGCATTCAACAATGTGCATCTGTTTTTTCGATGATTGGCATTTCGTAGCTGACTCGTGAGTCACGTATTCATCGATCTTTGGTAGGCGAGGGTCCCCCTGCCAACATCTCGAGTCCATGGTGAGAATTATAGTTCTCTTTTACATAAATTCCATTTTTTTAAAAGCAATGTACTTCTTTTTCTCACCAGCAAAAGCATGTTTTTTGTTTCCCTTTTTTATCAGGTCCGAGTCTAGCGTTCAAGCAGTTATGTTCTCGACCACGTGGGACGGGGTTAAACACGGTGCTTTGGCTGTTTGTGAAGCAGAATATTTGGTCCATAGGGCTAATTTGTTGTACACGCTGATGCATATCTCTGACAATCGCGGCAGGCCTCCGCAGCAATTTGTCCAGTGCATTGACGATTGATGAACTTATATGTGTTTTTTCATCTTGGAATTTTATTCCTTATTCTGAGGTCGCATCATGTGTCCATGCAATACATCATTGTTGCCCATTTTAATAAAAAAAGTTCTCTATTTAATACATGAAGCAGTTAATACGAGTTGTTTCGATATCACATAATCACACGGGGGATTCTTCGCCATTTCGATACGATGTGTACAGCTTATACAACCACACTCTTTTCGTCTTCCTTCTTCATTGTTGATTTTGCACCTCGTTATAAACAGGCTCGGGGGTGCCCGGCGCGTGACCTTGGCACTCGTCCAATTTTGCCCTTTTATAACTTCATCCATTGCAGATCCTTGTGGCAAATTATAACAATACAAAATCATACGTACATCCGCTTTAATATAGTGTACTAGATACATCACCGTGTCTTGTCAAAACGCCTTTCAGTAGCTAGCTTTCATTAGCACGTCTCTAGCCCGTGTAGCTTTCAGTAGCCCGTCAACATGGTGGTCTGTATCCTTTCAGCAACTTTCATCAGTAGCCCGTCACTCAACTTTGAAAAGTAACTATTTCATTTTTTTATTTTTTGTTTACTTACAGCTGGTATAGAAATCCATAGAACCACATCCTCCTTCGCCCCATTCAGGCACCCACCTTCCTCTTGGTCTACCTCTTTCTGCTATCTTCTCCACCAAACGTATCCTCTCTCTCTCTCTCTCTCTCTCTCTCTCTCTCTGGATAATAGTTCTTCGGACGTTTCCATGTTTGCGACCAATGCAACTGTTCCTGCAACGTTCTTCCCGCAAACTTCCACTCCTCAAGTTGCCGATCTTCGTTTGTGCGGCCAAAGCAGCAGTCCTAGTCGCATCTTCAGTCTTATGCCCTTGACCCTCAAGATGATTGAAGGTTGTCTTACTGGTGAACGACGACAAGAATTGGTTATCAACAATACTGTTATTTCTACGGTGAGAGCTTATTTCATCGTGCATCATAGCTCGTTCATTTTAGGGTTGTTTCTTATGCTATATTTGCTTGTAGGTTCGTCTTGTTGGTCGTTTTATGGATCAGGTTATCACCGAGGAGAAGGCTTCTTTTAGGTTCGACGATGGCACTGGCAAGATGCTTGGGTCAATATGGTTTGTCTTTTTTTCACATCATTGTTCAGTAAAAAATGCTATGTTAATTGTGTGAAGTAACAGAAATTGTTTGTTTCCCCTACTTATAGGTTCGGTGGAGATTCTGCTTTACTCAAGCAGTTCTCGGCTATACAGTTAATGACTAAATTACTCTTGCAAGACCATATCTGTATTCCTCTTTCATCCCTCTCTAACGATACTTGTTTGCTTTTGTCTTACAAAATGTATGTCTTTTGTTGTGAAACTAAAGGACCGGTGGTTATGGTGCATTCGTGGGGCGTGTGTCTTTGAGAGTTGGTCCGGCCGAGTTGACTGCTTATTCTTGCAGGCAAGTTCTGTTTTCGTACATTTGTTAGTTTGTGATGGAAGTTATACTTTTATTCATATTTTGCGTGGATTTTTTTTTGCAGGAAAATTGATAATTTCAATGAGATAACACATCACTTTCTTAGTGTGATCAGCACACACATAAGTTTAGTTCGCATTGATGATGTATGATAATATTTGTTAGTGTTTTGTGTCGTCGTTTCCTTTCTGTAAAAATCCACCATATGAATAATGCATGCTCAAAAAATACAACCGCAGGCCCCTCGCGTCGATGCTCTTGTACCGTCTCCGCAGCCAGTCCCTATAGCGATGGCCGCTAGCTCGAATACGGTTATTCTCAGCAAGGATGCTTCTGCTGCTTTTTCGGCAGGCTCTCCTGGGTCCACTTTGGTAATAATCATGGTGATTTTGTTTTTTTGTACGGTTCAGTATTTCAAACTTGCAACCATGAGATTAATAAAAAAATATGCTGCAGCCTCCCTCTATTGGCACGCCTATTTCTCGCGCGGTTGTTGACACCATGCGTCGTCTTTCTGAGAGGTTTGTTTAATGTCAAACTCCAATTGTTAAAAATCAATTATTTACTTCATATCTTATTCATGCTTTTGGTTTTGTATAAAAAAAATATGTGCACTGCTTTGTTCGCCGGTACCCATATAAACGAGATCAGTGGAATGCTTCTGACCACACCAGATGTTATTAGGTATATGCATCATACATTGTATTTTCTTGTCGGATAAAAAAACTACAACATGAACAATAGCTTGGCAGCTCTAACATTTTTTTTTCGTGCAGGCCCTTTCTGATGGACCTTGCTAGCATCGGGGAGGTTTACATGACAGTTGATTCAGATCACTTCAAGGAAACTTGATGTGGGATAAGGCGTTTTTCGGATCTAGTGACGTGCATTAGGCTTATGTTTTTTTTTTCCTAGTAATAATTTTGTTATATCTATGTTTGTTTTTTTTGGTACTTTATGAATGACCTAGGAGATGTCATGCTCGGTTATTTTCAAAATTGTATCGTGTGCTGATGAACGAGTTGCTTCTCATGCTTGTGTCTTTCTCCCTTGGAGCAAATGAAGAAGTCTGATGACGAGTTGCTTCTCATGCTTGTGTCTTTCTCCCTTGGAGCAAATGAAAAGTTGCTTCTCTCTTATGACTGTGATGCCTTTTCGTATCAACAGATTCCCCCTCTCGACCTTCCCGCAACCCTATCACGCTTTTGTTGTGTCTACTGTACCCTAGCTTTGTTGCTCTACTCTCCCCTTTCCCCCTCCCCAACGGATTACTATACCTGGTGATTCGATCCGATGTCGCATTTGTCCTTCATCTCTATCTTTTTAACAGTGAAAAAGTTGTCCTATCGGAATATTTACCCGTCTACCCCCGTAGTAAGCTGGTTGGAAGATTTACCCGTCTGCCCCTGTCTTAAGATGGTCGGATATGCTTTTTCTATTTTAAACAACTGTTTTTTTTTAAACCGTGATTACTTACGATAGGTCTTTTGAAAGTTAGTCCTATCGATCAGTAGATTCCCCCCTCTATCCCCATCTTAAGCTTGTCGTAGGTGCACGCACATTAGATCACGTATCGCTTACACCCACACGTTTTAGGATGGACAATGGCTATAGAGTTCGTGTTTCCGCGAAATCTCCTACAACCCCAACCCCCCGTCGCATCGGACCTACACTTTTGTTATTGTACCCTAGTTCCGGCGCTTGGCTATCCTCCTTGGACGGGCTATGCTCCTAAATCTAGGGCGTGTTTGCAGCCGGGCAACCCATAAATTCTCCCTCGTCGCATCTTTTTTGTTTGTTAGATCGGGTTGGTTCCATTGGGCGATGTCGACCAGACGAAAAAAGCCTGCCGAGCCTTGCCTGTGTGGGAAGCTCGAATCGAGCTTCGCAACTGGGCACTGCCGAGCTCGTCCCACGCGTGTGACAGCCCGATAGGGGTCGAGGCCCGCACCCCTCATTTCCCCCTCCCGCACGACATGCTTCCTCGTCTCGTCACGTCCTTGTCCGAGCTCAGCTCACTTCTCTTCCCCGCCCTCCACCCTCCCCCCTCCTCCTCTGCGCGTCGTCGGCGTGGCCCTCGCCGGGAAGAACGTCTCGGGTTACACCCCATCCGAGCTCGGCTTGCTGCTCTTCCTTCGCCGCCTCAACTCCACGACAACCGCCTCGCCGGCGCCGTCCCTGCGGCCCTCTCCAACGCCTCCTCCCTCCACTCCCTCTTCCTCTGCAACAACGCGCTCTCCGGCAGGATCCCCGCGGCCGCGCTCTGCGACCTCCCGTGCCTGCAGAACGTCGACGTCTCCTGGAACGCGCTCCGGCGACCTGCCCTCGACATCCGCAGAATCGCCGAGCTCAGATCACCTGATCCTCTCCGGAACAACTTCTCCGTACGACACGACTTGTCCGAGGTGAGCTTAGCGCGATCGGTCATGTTGATACCGTCGTTAGTCGTAAAATATCTGTATTATTAATTTGCATGAGGGTAATACAGGTATATTTACATATCTAGTCAATATATACAGTATCAATACAGGGAGTGCAAACCCTAAATTCGTTTAACACGCGCTCCAGCGCGGGTTCTCTGATATTCATCGCTGCAAAAAAATGGATGTCAAAAATTCATTACACGTCCTTATTAGTTGTCGAATGCTCGTTCTAGTTTATTTTTTATTTACTGCAAAAGCCGAAAAAAGGGCGACGGTTTTTATGGACGTACCGCCGCGGCGCTAGCTGTAGGAACTGTTTAGCCGTTGTGAGCCATGACGTTTGACAACTGATGTGTACTCGAGTTTGATGTGTCTTTTGAAAAGGTGTCTGCCTCCTCTTCCATCGTTTGACTATTGTGTCTCTTGCTGCCTGTGCATGGGCAGAGCTTATGTGTGTGCACAGGCTACGGTGCGCGCCGTTCGTGGCTTACTGGTGTATCAAATACTTTTGCTGAAAAGTGGATTTCTCCATTAGTATCTTTCGCCGTTCATGTCGTATCTCCGTAGCGCATTGACATGTTAGTGGTCCCAACTGTTCATGCTTTCTTCCCTTCCTCAGATAGTTCAACAGTGCACTTCTTCTTCATCCTCTGCAGCTGGTTGTGCTCGCATTCTCCTCTACTGTTGTAGCAATGGCGTCCCCTGCAACTGGCTCTAGCTCTGATGGCCTCTCCCATTTCGACTACGAACGCGCGTTGACGGGGTCTGCTGCAGTCGATGGGATGCTCGAAGCTGTTATCGGACGTGCATGCTATTCCCCGGTATGCTCGATCTCGTCTATCATTAATGCTTCATTCCTGCATTTATTGATCCTCTCTACCTCTCTTCTCCAAACCTGCCAAATGTCTGAACTGAAACTTCTATTTATTCAATTTAGATCGATGGCATTGATGGCGTTGGAACCAGCTTGTTTGCGAGTGCTCCTGAGCAAACCAATTATTTGCATGGTGCTAAGCAGGTCAATATCCTTCACCCTGGTGCTCTCGTTGATCTAGATTTTATTCCCTTGTGCTTTTTTAAGCTCATCTCTTTCATGACGTGCTATATTCTGCAGGTTGACTGTGTTGTTGCTAACATGACTGTTATACAGTCGTCAGTTGGAGCTCATGCGAGCTTTGTCATTCCTCACGTGCAAGCCGACATTCCTGTAGAGGTACACAACTGTTAGTGCTTTCCGTTTGTTTGATAGCATGAATCTCTTTTGGTGTACCGTTCAAACAGATTTTTGGCTTCTTGTTTTGTGTAACCGCTTTAGAATATTCCATACTTGGTCTTGGATGAACTGGATTTTGAAAAGTTGTTGTCTTCCTTTCTGTACCATAATGTAGATTCCGCGACTCCTTTCTTTGGCCCACTGCACCACCCCACTGTCAACAATCTTACCCTCCTTCTTTCACACTCCAGCTCACATCGTCCAACCTCTCTCTTTCCTCTGTATACAAAAGGGGTCGTCTAGAGAACACTCTCCCCCCCCCACTCAACACAAAAAAACTCTCCCACCTATTTTGTTTACATCGTCCCCCCTTTCTATAGAACAAAATGTCAATGTTAGATTCGTCGAGCAAGACTGCCAGCATTGCTTGTAGCGAAGTTATAGATGGTGGAAAACATTACCTCTCTCTGGTTTGTTATTTTTATTCTAAGCATTACTTGCCTCTTGTTGTTTGTTTCTAGATATTTCCCTGGTTTGGTGAATCTAAATTTCCGTCAAATTATAGGCCATTGGTGATGTTGACGCTGGGATGAGTGCAGCTCAAGAACGTTTGTAAACAGCACACGTCCGTCAGGATGTGAGTTTGCTATTTCCTTTGATGAATCTAAAGTTCATAGCTAGTTCCGATTTTTATGTTTTCTTCCTAAACAAAACAGAACCACGGTGAGCTGCAGTACGTGACTGCTCTTGACAAGATGTTGTTGATGGTTACGGAAGCTTCCGACCATGCTCGCAAAGCCGCTGAGCGTGCGGGGACCAATGAGATATTGCTCCTAGAGAACCGTAGTGAGATGTTGGAGATTGGGAAGTTGCTCCGAGCAAAATCTGATAATCTTGGTCTAGGTATTCAGAGTTTCTTTGAAAACCTTTTATCCAACCCCGCCGTTCGTCGTGCAGTCAAGTTGCCGATTACTAGGTATTAAATTTTTGATTTGCCGATCCTGCAAAAATACAAATTTCTTACCATCTCTCCCAATACTAATTCGTCATCTTCTTCGTCTTCTTTAGCTGGGAACAGTTCACGGCCGCTGTGTGCGCTGCTGTTTCTGCGCAGGGAACACGCGTTGTTCGTCCACGTGCTGCAAACTTGACAGTGTCGTCTAAGGAGTGCCAGCAGCCTACGGCACCATCTCCAGTTGGTGGAACTAATTCTTTAGATCCCAAGATGGTTACTGAGGCAAACCTTCTTTTCTCTTGGCTGATTGATTCATCCGAGAAACCTCCGATGACTAGGTAAACCATTCCACCAAACTTTTTTCATTCCGTCATGCCTCTAAAAATATATAACATTGAAGAGAATATGCATGTCTGTTTTGTAGTCATTGGGTACACATGCATGGCCAACCGGAAGTTTGTGTAACTGGCTCGATGCTTAGGGATGTTGCTACTGGGTTCTCCGATTTGGACACTGCGTTGTGCGACGGTGCTACTCGTTTGCTGAACAGAGCCGCCGCTGCTATGCATAAGGAGGATCCGTCGAGGCCGCCTCGCGTCTACCTGTCTGCATCGTTCGTGGTGGGGATAAAAGCTAACTAGACAAACCATTTCTATTATTTGTATTTCTTTTTCATAAACTTTCCCTTGTGCAGCTGCTGCTTGGTGCTTTATCTTGTCTCGATGTCCCCCGTTGAGATGCTCGCTGAGAAGAACATCGGTTTCGATATCCTTTCAAGCCACGAGGTACTAACTAATCACTTTTGTCCTTCCAAAAAAAGTGCCACCTGCTGATCTCTCATATATTTACGTGTATGTTTTGTTGCAACCTAATTGCAGCTTGTTGCGCTTGTTCCCGTGGGAGACGTATGGTCTTGTTATTCTTGGGATATTGTAAACCGTAGATTCAGCATGCTTGACCCGTCCTGCTTTGGAAAAACTGTCCATGAGGTTTCCACCAAGCATGCAAAAAGCATCAAACTTATGCATGATAATCTGCTGAAGACACTACGCACTATGCACGGCAACCTTTCAGTTGGCGCTGGGCCCTGGAGTCGATGTATGCACAATACGATTGGAGCTACCTGCCCCCGGTAAGTAGTTTATCATATAAAATAAATAAATAAATTTGTTTTTCCGCCGAGTAATATCTTATGGTAATGATCAATTCTTGCACAAATGACAGGGTATCCACCGGTGTTTTTGCCGTTGTTAGCGCTCGGATCATTGATTGCTTTTCTGGTGCTGCCACGACCGACAGTTTTGACATGGCGCAGAGCACTAGGGATTTGCTTTACAAGATTCTGATGATCAAGGACAACGAGGGCGTGTTTGCAAAACCAAAGGAGTGATCTCCTAGCTCTTTTGCTTGGGACAAACTGCTATGTTATCGTACCTACTAGTACTAGCTACTCCTTATTTTGCTACTATTCTCTTATGCACTCGTTTTAATAATTTGCTACTACTCAACCCTATTGTGATGTCTATTGTTTTATGTTTGGCATTGTTTTTTTTAACTCGTTGTTATGTTTGAGTCAGACGCTTGTTAAGCGGCGTTAGATTTGTTAATATGTACTCAACCGTGTGACTGACTACGTTAGATTTGCAAAAACTCTCCTACAACACCAACACCCGTCGCATCGGATCTATAGTTTGGTTAGTGTACCCTACGTGAGACGCTCGGCTATCCTCCCACCCAATGGAGAACTTGGAAATCTATAACATGATTCCCTCTAACCTCTCCTTTCTCACACCCTCCCGACCCAACGGAAATCTATAACATGATTCTTCATATCTATCTTTTTAGCCGTGATTTCTTTTTAACACACCTAAAAATGAAGATTACCCCCTCTCTCCCAATCTTAAGCTTGTGAGATATGCTGGTTCTTCATATATATCTTTTGAACAGTGATTCATTTTGCCAGGTCTGGTGAAAAGTAGTCATGTTAAAAGATCCCCGTTTTGCTGCAAGGAGACGTGATCCCTGTTTTTACTTAAATGGTATTTCGTCCATTCTCGTCTTCAATCGCTGATTACCAGAACGAGAATTGCCGCAAAACGCTGTCAACACCTGCCGCCCGTTTCTATGATGAATCGCCGGTGTTGACCTACCACACTTAGGGTTATTTCTGCAAATTCCATCCTGTGGATCTTCATGTGTAGTTGTTTATCGCTCACTACCGTTGTTTCTCCAAAAACATCCGGCAAATTTATCGCGTACGCGATTCAAGTTCTCCCGTAATCGATACACAGTCCAGCGGGGTGTCTATTTTACATACGGCCGTTCCGTGTCGGCAGACGGGACAATTTTGCTTTTTTTTGTCATGAAAAATAGTCTGTGTGGTTTGTATAGCTGAAATAAAATGCTAACCAGATTTGTGGTTTGTCTTTCTGGCCAGATAGGTAGCGGCTTAACTTGCTTCATAAAATGTGCTAATATAGACAAACGAAGCAGGTGTGCTCGGCCTTTGACAGTTTGTGGGGGTCCGCCTTTTGGGCTAGCATACAACAATACTGGTTGGAACCAGTTATGTCTTTTTCTTTGTTAAGTACATTAAAAAACTACACGATCAGAACCGCATCGACATTGCAAGCGTTTATTTATTTATTATCATTAAAAAAACTGCAGATACAAACGCGCCTTGATAGTAAAAAACGCACACGAAATTAGAACAAGAGCACGAGACCTAGTGCAGGGCAGACAACCAGGTGACGTCCTAGATAGATAAACACACACATTGACAACGCACTACTAATTGGTGAACACAGATAAAAAAGCCAAGACGACACACGGCCCCGCGTACTCCTGGTGCCAGCTAAGCTTCGTCGTCTGAGATGTTGATAACCTCATCGAACGGTGATGGGCCCATATTGAAGCATGCGTAGTCGGTCATGGCAGCTCTTCTTCCAGGTCCCGTGGCCAGATAGCCCGTAGCCTCGGGTGTCGAGGCAACGCGCTCAAACGAAACACCTTCGCTACCGCAGCACCATGTTGGGCAGCTCCTGCGCCGACACTCGTCTCACCCGTCGACGACCTCTTGCCACGACGAGTAAAGAACATAGTGCAGCTTCCCCGCCGGCCATTCCATTGTGGCGACGGGGATGCACCCCTAGGTGTGGCAGAAGCCACAGCAGGCAGCTCGATGCTCTCGCTTGTCGCTACGGTCATCAACACGAGGATCCTCGCCCCGCCAGCGAAGATGCCGGTCTGATCGACGCAGCGAGGAGCCGCGTCCTGCTGGTCACCGTGCTCGGAAGCCCGCGCATCTTCCATGCGCCTCTCATGGGAAGGGTAGAGCGCACAGCGGAAGCAGTCCATGGCCTTTTCTGTGAGTGTTGGTTTCGTGAGATTGGCTACTCTAACTCTGATGAGGAGATTGAATACTATTTATGAGACAACGGGTGCTCCTTTATTTATACAAAAGGGACCGTTGGCGCAGCAGCCCGCCATCGGATAAACTCAAGGCATCGCATTTGTTTTTACAAAAATGGAGAGCACACATCACCTTTTATAGTGTTCTGACGTATCAAAAGCACACGTCCGCTTTTACATCAGGATGGGAGTAGGGTAGGCACGAGGGGCACAGTACAAAGCATCGTATCCTTTTTTTTAAGTATTGCATGGGAAAAAGTGGAACTCGACATGCAGCATGGCACCTAGATAACAATGCATTCAAGGCATCGTCATGCCAGGGCTTGTCATTAAACACGCGGAAGATTAAATCTTTAAGGAGAAATAGCACGTGAAAAATATTCATGAAAATGATTTGTTTATTAACACTAGCTTCTTTAGTTTATTAAGACCAAAAAAGGGGAGATTGGAGTAAGAAAAACATATGGCCCCACTTCTCAAAAGAATTCTAACATTCGTCCTTGCTCACCTCTTTCCGAGCTGACCCTACTGCCCACCCGCCGTTTTAAATGGTGCCCTGGAATGCGCATTGCAACAACAATCTGTAAACCACAACTACTGTGCCATTTCACCTTCACCTTTCTCCAGTTCCCTGTCTACCATTTCTCAAATGGACCCATCCCCTCGACTAGGAACCACAACTACTGTGCCACACGACGGCGACCGTCGCTCGTCGCCGAAACCATCGATTGGGAGCGTGGTTCTCTATGGCTCATTGCCTGTTGACTACTCTGACTCTGATGAGGAGATTGAAGACTATGACACTAGCGAATGCATTAGTGATGCCCTCGTCGACGATATTTATGAGCTGTGCCTGCCTCGATGCTCCAGCAGCGGAAGCCGTTGTTGACAAGAACAACATTGATGGAGTAGGCGGTGCCGACGGGGGGGACATTGGCGAGGCCAGTCCGGTTGTCATCGTTATTTCTTCTGACGATGAAGAGTAGTCGGATTTGTCCTTGTTCCCTCGGATCTTTACTTTTTCTCTTTCCGTTTAGTTTACTTTTAGTTCAGATGGGTCTTGCCGTGTACTTGTCTTTACTAGTTGGACCATATTAGTGGCTCCCTACTGTGGTGCGTGTACTTCTCTAAGTTTAACAAGATTTTCTTGCTCCACATGCGTCCCTGGCTTGTGTTTTATATATGTAATGTGCTTGTGGCTAGTTTCTTCAGTGCTTGTACCAGTAAAAAAAAACTAGTGCATGGCTCTAAGATCAGCTCAAGTTTTGCCTGCTGCCGACGGAGCTGTTTTGCGCGTGATCGGTGACGTTCATGGGCGAACGCTCTGTCAGGCCGCGAAAACCTTTCTCCTGGACTGCTTGGTGGATCCTCATTGTTTCCTGTTCCGAATCGGGGCGCGTGGCCATCTGTTCGTCGTGTTCCAAGATGAGCGCGTAACGGAAATGCTAGGGGATAGGATGTTTCCTGTCAGGCATGGAGTTGTTGGATTTATGCGTGTTTTATAGGCCCTCTATTTTCACTTAGAATTTTTCATTTATTTTCCTATGTCGCAACTTTGTTCCGAAATGTATTGAATGGCAAGATGCTACTGCATGAAAATGTATTGAAGGGCAAGATGGTACTGCAGACACTGGTTTTATTTCTTTCTAGTGGATACATGTTCATTGCTGCGGGCTTGCTTTGTCTGCCTAGTTCACGTGCTGCCTTGTTTCGCGGATGTCAATCCCAAGCAAAGCCTCCCTTAGATCTGCATCTGATAGCTGGTTCTCCTCGAACACGTCCTTTGCGAAGCGATCGATCACATCAGCCCATATCCATACGTCGCAAGCTAGGTGCTATTACAAAAACGTGGTTACTAGGAGGGGGTAAGAAAAAACAAACGAAAAATGTGGGAACCATTGAAACTTGATTTCAAAAAATGTTTTGTATGGTACTAACCCTGTTCCACTTGGGGTCTTCGAAGACAGATGTGGTGCTGTTCTCCACATAGCCCACGTCGCATCTGTAGAAACACCTTGCTTCGTTGGGACCCACCATGTTGCAGACTTTCCTGACGGTAGGCTTTCCGTAGGCACACTTGAACTCTGGTTTCACCATCTCGATGTCGTTAATGCCGACCTCGATGTTGAGCACTACTCCCATTGTTTCCTAATTTTTACTCTCAGTGTTGGCGCCCCGTGGTGTGTGAGGTGAGGGGGAGGGTGCGGTGCTGGTCCATGTGACTAGCTCCTCTATATATATGTGGCTCAACATTGTTTGATGCCCCCCTTGATGGACATTTTTTGTGAAAAAAAAACTGACAGATGTGCGTGTCACTCGTGGACAGGTTGCAGAAGCGATTGACGCGCGGTTCCTTACGGTGATGTGCGTTGCGACCTGACTTGGCAGTACGACGAATCTTAAAAAGTTATTTACATCGAGTGGGGAATCTTACGAGCCGCAGCGTGAACTGTGTGTGAGGTCACTTTTACAGCCCTTCTGGTACAGCAGCCCGTGACTACTGATCTTTGACTACATTTTTTTACCCGCTTTTCCGGGCCCCGTTCTATTATTAAGGCTAGACTTTGGCATCTAAAAGCTTTGATCTAACATAAACGGTGTTTAGTATTAAGGGGGGAATATATATATTAAACAGAAATCAGGCGGTCATCTAGATTTAAAATCCATTTGGACTAAAAAAAAACTAAATTAGGCGGGGTTACGTTGCCCCGCACGCTCATCCATGTCTCATTCTTGTCTGAGGATGATTGGCTCAGGCATCGGCGGCGCAGTCGCCGATTCTGGGGGGCAAAGGCGCCTAAGTCTGGATTTCGGCCAGGGCTGCATTTAACACTAATGCCATGATAACAAAATAAAGGTGTGAGGTTTATATTCTTTTTCACCGTTCAAGGAAAAAATGACCTGAAAATGATATAGTGCATGGCTCTTGAAAAAGGCTATCGGTAGAAAGCCTATTGATGGGACACATCAATATATACAGTACGGTCCCGTAACAAACACAGCAACGGAAAGTGTTGATGTATAAAAAAGTATACTTTAAACTTTTTTGGGGACGTTATACTTAGGCATCAGTGTAAAAAACAAAAACAGATTCGTGGAAATTGATAAGAAACACACATAGGGATATGACAAGGGATGAGGAAGGCTAAGGGTGCTAGGGATACATGAACTAATTCGACTGTTCTCGGCAGTCGCGGATTCTGACTAAGATGCAATCCTAGCTATGATGATGAACACTAATATTACGATGAGGATCTTTTGAACACGGACAGTAGATTCTGCGGCCTTGCATCTTGCTTCGTGCTGCTCTGCTGCACTTTCTGCGGCCGCAATCAGCCGTCCAGCTACGCCCAGTTCCTCTTCCATGTTAGCTATCTTCGTGGCGGTGCAGCGGCTCTATCTTTGTGTTCTTTCAGTAGCTCCTTGAACCGGATGGTTCGCTGCGACGCCAACGTTGCATCGATTCAGGAGGTCCTCCCATATCCAGAGGAAACAGCCCTGAAAAAACAACGGGTCCGTGCACTGTGCATATTATGACAAGAATGATATACGAACAAGCTGATGGCGAGGGGGAGTTTACTGGATTCAAGAAGCGATTGCATCGATCATCGCTCGGCTGGGTTCCCGCACGAGGAATGTCCCGCGGTTGCTCGCGGTGTTAGCTATGAACGATGCCGGCCCCGAGACAGCGCACAACATCGCTGGGAGCCTCGAGCTGCCGCTGCCGTGCTCGAGCCATCGGCGATGGCGGCGAGCTCGCAACCGCATCAAGGCTGCCGAGGAAGAGGATGGTGAGGCATTTGCCAATGCATTCTCCTTCAAGCAGCTATGGCGCACGCTTCGCTTTCATCCATTGGACCGTCTAAAGGTGGAGTGTGATCTTTGCGCTGCGAGTAGTAGACGAACCGGTTGAGTTATTCTTATGTACAAAGGATATGGTGAGTAAAGATGCGCACATGGTCAAGCTTGTTGATCCGCAAAAAAGCCCGTGCGGATTCGGCCCGGTAAGGGATTTTGGCTACACTGGGCTTGATGGGTTGGTTACGAAACGAGAATGTACGGCTTCTACCATGTACGGCGTATGAGATAATCTTGCTTAGGAGCACATATGGGTGCATGCAGATAAGCTCTAGCTTGCCATGTGTCGCCTGCATGGTCCATGCTCAGCTACCCGTCCCACGTGCGCAGCTACCACCCATGACACAGAATTATTTTCGATAATAGATATTAAGGAAACCCTTTGAGGACTTATATCTATTGGTCTCATGCTCCTACCAAGGAGCACCGGATTATCCACCCACCTCTTGGATCTTGCTTAAGTGCGTTCAAGTTGTACAAGGCCTTGGGTTCCTGTCTCGCCCCAAGTCGTCAAGATCTCACCAAGCACCTCATCCCCGTTGTTGGCGTGGAGAGCGAGCCGCCAACACCGATCCTAGGGATTATGTTGGACCGGTTGCCACCGGCGTGAGGAGTAGGCGTGTATCGTGTTTTGGTGTGTGTGTGTTCGTGGTTTTCATCGCCTTCATCGATTTCATCCCCCGACCACCTCGTTCCCCTCGTTTCTCGTGGAATTCGTGAAAGATCGGGCCAACCCCAGGGTCACCCCCTAACATATTGGTATCAAGAGCACGGTTGATCACGAATTTCCCCCCAATTTTTCTTTTATCCGCCTTAAAATCGAAAATCCCACCAAAAAGAGCCCCAATTTGCCTTCGGATCGATCTCTGGATTTGGTGCGTTTTTCGTGGTTTTGGTCCATAGATCTGTTGCTTTGGGAGTCGATCTATAGCCCTTGTTGTTCCTAGCCAGCCTTTCGGTCAGTTTTCCCACGGATCTGAGGTTTGTGTCAAGTGGATCTCGTTTTTGTTCGTGTTCTGTCACCAGCGGTACTACCGCCCATTCCAAGCGGTACTACCGTCGATTACCTCCGTAAAAGCGGATTACTCGACGTCCCAGATTACCGCTGTACCAAGCGGTACTACCGCCAGTAACAAAAGGTTTTTCCTTCGTCTTGACGCCTCAGTTTCGTTCGCTGACTTTCCCCCTTTAGCTTGTTAGTGTTTCGCG
The DNA here is from genome assembly GCA_030063025.1 of Avena longiglumis. Lineage (NCBI taxonomy): Eukaryota > Viridiplantae > Streptophyta > Magnoliopsida > Poales > Poaceae > Avena > Avena longiglumis. The sequence goes on from CP125979.1 coordinate 107,460,765, forward strand.
TGTTTGTCGCCATCTTAACACAAGCTTCCGCATCAACGTCATCCCGCGCTCAACGACACCGCGACACTCGAACATCTTCCCCCCCACCAACGGTTGCAAGTCGTCAACAATACCAAAGGTATAACTTGCACCACCTTGACAGCCCTATATCTTCCTTTGTGTGTATCTATCCTATGAGAGCAACTCATTTTGTGTTTGTCTAAGCATTGTGCACTTGCCTTCGGAAAGTGAGAGTGTGAGGCCGAATACAAAAGCTAACATAGTAGCATAGCAAGGGAGAAAAAGGAAAAAGAATAAAAAAAAGAGAACAAAAGAAAAAGAGAAAAAGATACATAGTCTTCCAATACAAAGAGAATACCAAGCTTGTAAGCCAAGAAAGAGAGAATAAAGAGCGCTCCGCGGCAAGTGCACAAATCTATTGCTTACCCTCTTTTGGCAAACGAGTTGTGGTCTCTCCTTGTGTTGGCACGACACCCGAGCGTAGTCTTCGTTAGGACCTTTTGTGCTCATTTTCATAGTCGTGCTAACCCCGTTTTTCTCCACGTGTGTGTTTTCTGTGTTTTTGTAGATCGTTTCCTTTTGCTTTTGATCTTTGGTTCTTTACCACGTAGGACAATAACCTTTTGCTTTGATCGTTTCGTTTGGTTTTCCACACTCCTAACCTTCCACCAAAAGCCTTTGAGAGTTGTAGCATTTTGGTGTGTGCGTTTCTTGCCATTTCACTTTGCACGCTTTTTCGCTCATTTGTGTGGCACTTGGTTTGATATAATCTCCAAGGTGAGGTAAAAGGCTAACTCTCCACACCCTTTCTCTCCATATACAACCCTTCTTGGCTTTGCATTATGGATGTGCATGGAGAGCCATCCCAACCACCACCACCTCCGGAGGATGATAACCAATTCATGACAAGATGGGACCATTGGAAGGTCCGAGGAGAATTCAACTATCGTTGTGAAGCTCTCGAGCGGCGCCAAGATGAACAATTTAGCGAGGCCCGTGTGGAATTCAAGAACATCGACAACCGCTTCGAGGAAGTCCGTGGCCAAATGCATGCCATGCAACACAACCTCAGTCATCAAAATGAAGCTCTTGGTCGTGCACTCGCCTCAACGGATGAGAAGCTTCAACACATCATTGATGGACTCGCAAGGACACGCTCGCGCAAATCAAGCTCATCTCGGTACTCCTCAAGTGAATCAAGTGCACCTCGCCGTCACGCTTCAAGGCACCGAGATGGATCCATTCTTCACTCCATGAGCTCTTTGCAAGCGGTACCATCTCCGCGTCATGCCGCAACGTCAAGCTACGATGGTGACCTCTCCGCAAGACCTCCAAGGCGCTTAACCGCCACAACCAAGGGCACTTGTGATTCAACAAGAGCAACCTCGCATGGACCACCAAGGCCACCGCCGTCGACATGTACCTTCAACAACAAGTGAAGCATCCGAAGAGGACGAACAAGGTCACCGTCGACAAGAAGAACTCGAAGACCCTCCAAGGCGTCATCATCGACATGACCGCCCACGTCGGCACCATGATGGTCATGATGACCCTCCCATACACCAAGAAGAAGAGCAGCCCATTGCACGTGCGGCTCGACGTCCTCCTCGCCACATGGCGCAAGCTAATGCTACTCGACATCAACCACGACAAGAACAAGAGCAAGCTCCCCAAGCTCGTCGTGAGTACCATCAACCTCCTCCTCGTCCTCAACCGCGACAACAAAACGAGCAAGCTCCCCAAGCTCGTCGTCAACAACAAGTTCCACCACCAAACGCGGCACCTCAACAACCGCAAGAGCAACGCAACAATCACCAAGCAAGACATGAGAGCTCGGATGATGATGATGATGACCGCCCAAATCATGGCAACCGACGCAACCGGAACCGCAATGGAGAAGAAACTTTTGGCAAGCTCAAGTTCACCATGCCAAAGTTCACCGGTTCCAATGAGCCCGAGGAATATCTTTCTTGGGAACTCAAGGTCGACAAGATCTTCCGCATGCACAACTATAGCAATGAGAAGATGATGGCCATGGCATCCCTCGAGTTTGATGAGTATGCCAACCTTTGGTGGGAACAAGTCCAACTCGCTCGCGAAGCGAAAGAAGAGCCTCCAATTGCAACTTGGCAAGACATGAAGGCTCATATGAGATCCCGCTTTGTTCCTTCGCACTACACGCGTGACCTCTTCAACAAGCTTCAAACGCTTAGTCAAGGGACAAAGACCGTGGAAGAGTACTTCAAACAAATGGAGCTCAACATGATCCGTGCCAACATCGAAGAGCGAGATGAACAAACCATGGCACGCTTCCTCAATGGCTTGAACCATCCCATCAAGCGTATCACCGAGTTCCAAAAGTACAACAACATGGTTGAGCTTGTGCACATCGCATCCAAGGCCGAGCGCCAAGTGCAAGAGGACATCGAGTACAACAAGCCAAAGACATACTTCACCTTCAAGCAAGCGTCAACCACTACTCCAACAACTCCCAGTGGAAGCTCCTCAAGTCCAACCAAACTTCCCAAGCCAACGCTTCCTCAAGGAAAACAACCCCCAAGTGGCGTATACCCAAGGGATGATCAACCATTCAATGGTGCCTGCTACAAGTGTGGAGGCAAAGGGCACAAATAAAATGCATGTGGGAACATGAAAGTTCTATTCACCCATGACAACGGCGATGAAGAATACTTGAGTGAAGAAGAGTTTGATGCAAGGGTCAACGAAGCCATGGCAAGGCAACATTTGGAAGAGACCCAAGAACTTCTTGTGTGTGAGCATGACGCAAGTCCATCGCTTGTGGTCACAAGGGTCTTGACTACCCAAGCCAATGAAAATGAAGACCAACGCTCGAACATCTTCCACACTCGTGCCGACATCAAGGGGAAGTCCATCAAAGTTATCATCGATGGAGGGAGTTACCACAACCTTGCAAGTACGGAATTGTGTGAGAAACTCAACCTCACCCTCTTTCCGCATAAACACCCCTACCATATCCAATGGCTAAGTGACCAAGGATCCGTCAAGATCAAGCACACCGTCTCAGTGACGTTCTCAATTGGGCACTACAAGGACACGGTCGAGTGTGACGTGGTCCCAATGACGGTTTGCCATATGTTGCTCGGAAGGCCGTGGCAATATGACAAGCGTGCTTTGCATAATGGTCACTCAAACACTTACACCTTCAAATGGCTTGATAAAACTTGTGTGTTGCAACCAATGACTCCTAGCCAAATAATTGCGGACAATGCAAAGGCTTTAGCGAGGGCGCAATACGCAACAACACCATGTGAGAAGAGTGGTGAGCGAGAGAACCACACCATAGTGAGTGAGAGCTACAAGCCAAACTCGAGTGGAAAAACTAAGAGTGTTCTTCTTGCCACAAAAAGTGAGATGAGAGAAGTGCGGAACAACCCATCCATCTTGCACTATGTCCTTGTATGCAAGGGACTAGCGCAAGGAACTAACGACTTGACAAATGTTCCTCCTTATTTGATGGCTATTTTGAAGGAATACATTCCCCACGCCGAGTTCGCCTACGGCCGCGCCAAGCACTCAACCACCATGAGGAGCCCGTTTAGGATCGTCTACGGTTTTAAGCCTCTCACCGCGCTCGACACACGAGCTACAATCGAGCAACAAGTCCTTCGCCAAGCATCAAAGTATCTTGTGAGCTCGACATTCAATGTCACTGACCTCTCACCCTACCATGGAGAAGATGAAATTGAGAAGGTTGAAGAGTCGAGGACGACTCTTTCCCAAGGGGGGGGGGGAGCTGATGCAGCCCGTCCTACGACCGCTACTACATCTACTCCCACAAGCTCCCCAAGTGGACCGATGACTCGCGCCCGAGCCAAACTCCTTCAAGCTAAGGTGAACTCGCTCCTCTCCTTGTGTGACTTCGATACGCCTTTGGATGGCTTGCTACTTCATACCCATACCTTGTGCATCATCAGGTACGAAGAGACGAACCCACAGGACGGAGGAGCACCACCAAGAGACCAACGCCTCGTCGCCACGTACTACGGACTGGCGACCGGTACTACCGCTTGGCGGTATTACCTAATGCCGCCGCCAACGATGAAGGCCCTGAGCGCCAAAATGCTCTCGTCATCAAGCGGTACTATCGCCCCGGATCCGCAGATTACCGCCACCGCCTCCAACAATACCCCAAGAAGTCCCAGATTTAAGCGGTACTACGGGCCAGAACCGGTATTACCACATGACCGGTACTACTGTCCACGGCGGTACTACTACAGCAGACGCTTCAGTAATATTTCGCCCAAATACTTGTAACCCTATCCATATTTCGCTATTTGTTCCCAAACTACCCTTGTTTATGTGGATGGACTATATATAGCCCCCACCCTCTATTGTAAACCCTAGACTTGGATAATAATAGATATTAAGGAAACCCTTTGAGGACTTATATCTATTGGTCTCATGCTCCTACCAAGGAGCACCGGATTATCCACCCACCTCTTGGATCTTGCTTAAGTGCGTTCAAGTTGTACAAGGCCTTGGGTTCTCGGTGTCTCGCCCCCAAGTCGTCAAGATCTCACCAAGCACCTCATCCCCCATTGTTGGCGTGGAGAGCGAGCTTCGCCCAACACCGATCCTAGGGATTATGTTGGACCGGTTGCCACCGGCGTGAGGAGTAGGCGTGTATCGTGTTTTGGTGTGTGTGTGTGTTCGTGGTTTTCATCGCCTTCATCGATTTCATCCCCCGACCACCTCGTTCCCCTCGTTTCTCGTGGAATTCATGAAAGATCGGGCCAACCCCAGGGTCACCCCCTAACAGCGTGGCAGCCATGGAGGTGCCCCCACCTCTTCCACATTCATGTGGGTGGAGCTCCCACTCACATAAATAGCCACCCCACTCAAAATTCCACTCACCTCCATTAAATTTCCACCAAATTTAATGTAATCTCTCATTAAATAAAACTCTTTTAATTATCTATTCAGAATTTTGTTAATTACTTTAATTAACAAACATTCACATAAAACCCCTTGCTAGTATTCCATTTCACATGCAGAACCAGTTTCAGCAATTTCAACCAAAACAGTTCCGGTGTCTAGTGAAATAAATTCATGCATTTTCCTTTTCCTTTTCTGACATATCATTTGCTCCGAATGGTGTCGGTATCCCTTAAGTGTGTCACCCTACGGTTCACGAATAATGCGGACATGATCGAGACCCTTCTCCGATCAATAATCAGTAGCGGGACCTGGAGATCCATAATGACTCCCACACATTCAACGATGACTTCTGTGATCGTGTGAACATTTTACGCTAGTATCTTAATCCCTTTGTTTCACGATATATTACATGTCCGAGATTCGATCATCGGTATCTCCATACCTAGTTTGATCTCGTTACCGACATGCACTCTTTTCTCGTTCCCGTGATATAACATTCTAGTGATCAAATCACTTGCTTGCAAGCTAATCAATGTGATATCACCGAGAGTGCCCAGAGTATATTTATCCTTCATCGGGATGAAAAAATTCCACTCTCGATCCATGGGCCTCAACATAACACTTTATTAGTTCTGAATCCATATTTATAATCACCTAGTTACGGTGTGACGTTTGATGTCATCGAGAAACTCTTCCGGTGTTAGTGATTGACATGATCTCATGGTCTAAGGATTAGGATCACTTCGTAAGTTGTTATAGCAATATAAACTCAATGACTTTGATCGTAATGCTATACTTCAGATGAATGTTCATCACATCATTACACTAATGTTGTGACCTCGTTATTAACAACATCTAATGTCCATGATCAGGAAACTTTGATCATCATGTTAATCAACGAGCTAGTTTATAAGAGAGGCATAACTAGGAACTTCCTTTTTGTTTATTAAACACACATGTATTAACGTTTCCGTATTAATACAATTATAGCATGTAAAATAAACATTTATCATAAACAAGGAATACGATAATAACCACTTTATTATTGCCTCTCGGGCATATTCCCTTCAAAGCAACCAGCCCAAGAAGGAAAAAAGGGGCCTTTTATAGGTTCCACCATGAATCCTTCATGGATAAGAACCAAGAAAGATGATGCCATGTATGCAAAGGTTTGAGCTCTCTCTGAAAGATATTATCAAGTTACTCACTCGAGAGCCCATTTTGATAGTACGGTTATCTATCCTATAAACCGGTATCCCAACTAACAACATGATATCAGCAAAAGGTAAAATCTATCAAGATGATACCTTTGCGTTGAGTATTCCACTTGAGTTTGATGTAGATGATCTTGTCCTCCTCACGATGGAACTTCTTTCTTGATTGCTCTTGCTCGCGCTTGCTTTGTGAAGACTTGTGAATTGCTCCCCCATACACCATGGGAAAACCACTTATTTGAACTTGTATTCATCAATTCATGATCATCGAGTATGGCAAGCTTCAAGCATGTGATCTCCTAGAGAATGAGCATCTTGAGCTTGAACTTCATTTCTTCTAACCCCATTAGGATGATGTCTTGAAGATAGACATGAGAAATTCCATCTTATTCTTCAAGAAACTCTTGATTTTCTTTTCTTTATTCTTCTTCTTCTACATGATTCCAATAGGTCCAAAGCCCTTGGATAATGCTTCTTGTTCATTTCTTCTATCTTGAAGCCAACACATGGTCCAAGCGATGTCAATGGATAATTCCTACAAGTATAATTCAATGCAAACATTAGTACATAGAGATTGTCATTAATTATCAAAATCACACATGGGGGCACACATGCCCATTCACCAACCGTACCCATTCTCATGCCCACCGTGCCATTCGTCATGGTCACCATGGCCTTGCCCACCATGCCCATGCCCGTCATCTTGCCCAAATTGTCCTATATTGTTGATCATGTCATTCATAGCACGAGCTTGATAAAATTCTTACATACTCTGTTTGTGCAAAACATCACACCATTGGAGTGCCAAATGAACCAAAAAAGAACAATCAAGGACCAAAGACGCACCTCTGTGGACGTCAACAATGGTTTCAAGCACATGTCGGGCATGCGGTGCACCGGCCATGGGAGGCATTGACACATCAAACAAGTTCCTAATTTTGGGCATGCTGTGCGTGGAAGGAACCCTATGTAGCATCGACGAGTCACCTAGGGCATATGAGGTGTTGGGATTGAGTTGCGACGGTCAACCGACGAATGACAACGAGTCACCGACCTTCAGGAATCGCTCCATGTGGAGAAGCGGCTCATGCTCACAACCTGTTCCCCGGAAGACAACCATATTGAGGCCCTTGGTACACCGGTGGGGACATGCTCCGGGGAGGCCGAAGGGCGCTAGAAGACTGGATTGCAGCGCTCGCCGATGCGTGTTGCACGACCATGGCGTCGTGGACCACCTGTCAGTTGAGCAAGAGTAGTGCTTGCTAGGCGGCCAACTTCTTGTTGGCTTCGACAACGGTGCACTGCACATTCGCCTGGTTGATTGTGGCCTAGGCGGCGATGACGACGACAACCTCAACCTTTTCCTTGGCATCCTTCAACTGCATCTGAGGGCCCTGCCTCTTTTTGCTCTCGGGTTTTGGCGACTTCTTCGTCTTCGTCAGGGCAGTAGAGGTGGAGTCGGATGCCGGGATAGGGGCGCGAAGGGATCCATGGAAGATGGGGCAATGACGACAAGTGATGGGTGGAATGGTGGAGAGAGGGAGGTGGCTCGGTGTGTCTGACTAGTGGGTTGACACGGACAAAGGAGAATAATCGATCGTGTCTTATCTCACTCAAGTTTAGAGTCAGAGTTTGTGGCCAAATGGCACGTCGCCTAGATACGATTTGGGGTGCGCCATTGGGAGGTGTTTTTTCGCTAGGTTGTGTCCGCGCGGACATAAACAGAGCGAAGGAGGCGGTTTGGGGTGCGTTCTTGAAGATGCTCTAAAGTATATTAAACTAATAAGAGTTAAATCCATGGTTAGTCACTGAACTTGCTTAACAAATTTAATACGGTCATTGTACAACAGAAATACGAGTCTACGGTCATCGAAGTTGTGTCGAAGCGTCACTCGTGATCACCGCGGGCGTCGTAGAAGCGTATTTGCTGACGTGGCGAGTTAGGGACCCACCGTCAGCCTCTAATTCTATTTCATTTTATAAAAAGAACCTAAAAGAACCTTAGATCTTATTTTCATCTAGCAACATGTTGACTGGTCCAAGCGTGTTTTTTTTAAAAAAAAAACTCATCGTGGCCAAGCCCAACTCCTCATCCTCCGCTCCGGCCAACCTACCCGCGGCCCCGATGGACGAGCGGCGCCCCTTCTCGGTGGCCTCCTCTGATCCAGCCTATCCTCTCTTCCCTATCCGCCCGCCTCGCCCGCGGCTCGTGGCCGCCGCCGCCCACGGTCATGGCCGCCTCGCCGCCCGCCGCAGACCGCCGCCAGGCCGCCGCCGCCGCGACATAGCTCTACGTCAGCTCTGTGGCCGACGACGCAGCCTGGCCGCCTCGCCGCCGCATCCGCTGGCTGGCCGCCCTCCGGCCTAGAGCTCACCGCCAAAGCCATGTGCCGCCTTTATGCGCCGCGCACTGCCGCCGCCTCGCTGCCGCCTCGCGACCGACGACATGCGCCGCTCCTGCTGGCGACTTGCCCGCGCTTATCGCGCACCGCCCAACACGCCGCCTCGCTGACGCGACCATCTGCCTCGTGTCGCTCCCGCCGACGCTGCTGCACGCCGCCTCGACACAGCTGGATGCGCGCCCGGACCGACGCGGTGGAAGCTCGATCGGCGAGGTCGCCCAGCGGTGCCAGCCGAGGCTAGGTGGAGGAGGCGCGATGGAGGCTACGCGGGCTCCATGGCGGAGGAGGAGGACGCGACCACATCGGCGGGGCGACGAGATGCGGTCAGACGGTGGCGGCGCGATACAACGAAATGCGGCACGGAAGGCGAAGCGCTACGGAGAATGGATCGACGCGGACGACGAGCGGCGACGAGTCATGAAGGCAGTGAGGACGGCGAGCGGCGAGCCCGAGGACGTGAGAAGGGCGGGCCGGCGAAGCTGAGCGTGGCGGCGAGCCTCCGGGCAGCACATCGTCCTAGCCAGGATTTTTCAACGCGATGAACAGGAAGATGGCGGTTTTGCAAGAAGGCCCTCGTATATGCTGTTATTTTTTACCGATATATTAAGTAATTTGATAGTGAGCGCCACGTCAGCAAATACGTCTCTATGACGCCCGCGGTGACCACGCGTAACGCTTCGACACAACTTCGATGATCATAAACTCGTATTTCTATTGTACAATGACCGTATTAAATTTGTTAAGCAAGTTATCATGGATTTAACTCAACTAATAATATGCATATGGCTTGCATTTTTATTCTACCAGAGAAAACAAATCTGAAAACAGACCCCAACATTTGAGCCGAATCGCAAACAAAATCGAATCCGATACGAGGAGGAAAACAGTCTCCATATACATCTTCCTTCCGGCCAACAAAATTGACGGAAATCCTGGGCGCGACATAAAAAAACTTCCTAAAATTCCCTCCTCTCGCAGTCGGACCTCGCTTGTGCACAATCTCGGCCTTGTTCGGTTTAGCAGGGATTTAAGAGGATTGAACGGGATTGCGGTGGATTAAATCCCAAGCAAGTCAAAATCATCCCAAATCCATCCCATTCCACTCTGATCCACTTGACGAGAGGATTAATTGCCGTCTGGTTCCCCGTGGGTTTCTCCGACTGTAATCTCCAGACCTTCTCCCCCGCCCCCTCCGCCGGCGGCTCACCGGCGAGTCGACCAACCTCGCCGCCGGCATGAGCAGCGGAACACCGTTGCCGCCGCCAGACTACCAAGGAGGTCTCTCCCCTCTCTCTCTCTGTCTGTATGTCTCTCGTTTACTTCCCCAGATCGCTACCGTAACTTCTTACAGATGTATTGCTAGCGAACCTACGGGAGCAACTTGAATGTTGTTTGTACCCACCCAAACCCGACTTATGTATCTTAGGCTGTCCGATGTAGGGGAGATTCGAATCTGCAGTATGTGATTTTGGTGCCGCCGGCGTGTGTAAGGATTGCTGTTTCACTAACAGTGTACACAGGGCTTCAGTTTTACCGAACAGAAGTAGGGGTAGTTGGAAGTGAAGTTGGCTGCCCAACTGTTACTACTAGCCTGTTATGATATCTCCTTGATGGTTCTGAACTCAAAAAATGCTATTTTTCCAGGAGATTATCGCGATGACAAGAAGAGGAGGTTACCCGGAGGACATGCTGGAGAATCAAGTAGCAGTAGGTTACTGCTGGATGGAGATCTGGAATACATGCTTGCAGAGCTAACGGTCGACGGCGACATCATCCCTGGAGGAAATTCAGGTTGAACTGCTTCCACTTGCCACAGTGATTCCCGTTGCTAGGAGTTTAATGCCACGCGAATTCATTTTGAAAAGTGATAAATTATCTGTTGACATGCCCTCTTTGGCCTTGTTTCCTTTAGATGTCTTGCTGTAATTAGCCTGTGCAGGCTTTGATGTTTCGAATGAGAAATCTACAATATTTTTTTTCAGGTGATTGTCGCAAGGATAGGAAGAGGAAATCAAACCAAGATAACGCATCGGATGATCTTCTGGAAAATATGCTCTCGTCGCTTGTGATCAAAGATAATGCAGCGACTAGTTCTGCTTCTAGGAGGTCGGGGAAAGACGCCTCTGTTCTTGTACTTGATGAAAGTATTCTTGATGAGGGCAATTCAGATTGTACAACTTCAGAGTCTAGGAGTCTGAGATCAGAGGAATTCATTGAAAGAGTAAACGACCTGTTGCTAAGCCACAAGGGAACTGGTGTTGAAGTATTTGAGGTTCATTTTGGTCTGGACTCCGCTCATGCTGCCCACCTTGACAAATGGGTCCAGTTTGCGTCCAAGTCAGGTGCACAATGTGTGATAATTAACTTGCGTAAAAAGGGAATATCTTCTTCGGGAGATTTAGTGGTTAAAAGTCGTTATAACTTCCCCTTGCATTGTTTTGTTGGTGGACAACGGTCCTCGATACGGAAGCTACGCCTGATAAATTGCATATTCAGGCCACCGCTGCATTGCAGTGGCTTTTCCTCTCTCGTACGTCTTTATCTGAATAATGTCACGATAGCTGATTCTGATGTCCAGAACATTTGCTCTTGCTGCACCATTCTCCGCATTTTGAGGCTGGGACGTTGCGATGATTTGGTTAATTTAATGATTTCCCATGAAATACTGATATATTTGGATATATTTCGTTGCAAGAAGTTGGTGAGTATTGAAATCCATGCCACCAGCCTAGCCTTCTTTGAGTATGATGGACATGAGGTACACATCAAATATGCGAGTACTCCCAAAATGAGGCAAATAGTAACTAAGTTTGGGGACGTAAATACTTCTCTTCCAAAGGATTTCAATGCCATGGAATGGATCAAGAAAGTCACTTTGACATTTCTTTCACCATCGGAGGTACATTAAGATGGTCCAGATCTATGTTTTGTTGTTCCTCTATCTGCAATTGTTCTGTAATCACTCGATTGGCAGTTTTTATCTGCTGTAGTAATCTATGATCATAACAGTTTCATTTGCTCTTCTGCAGGATTACAGATATATTATATACTTGAAGAAATTCACGGCATTACAGTTCGTCAACTTGTTTATTTTGCCATCTTGGAATAATGCTCTTGCAGTAACTTATCTTCTTAAAGCAACCCCTTACCTTAAAAGACTCCGCATAGAAGTATGTCATAAATTCTCTCCATTTTTTTTTGTTCTTCAGAGAAAGCTTAGCATGCATCGTTTTTCATAGCAGTTAAAAGATGAACTTTGTTGTTAATCCTTTATTCTTTTATATTCAATTTTTTACTCCCTCCGACCCATATTAGTTGACTTAGATTTGTTAAAATTTAGATGAACCTATATACTAAATAGTGTCTAGATTCATCCAAATCTAGACAAATTTGAGTCAACTAATATGGGTCGGGAGTACCTTTTTTGAAACAGACTCCTTCACAATGATACTGCCTTACAACATTAAGATAGATGAAACTACTTCATATGGATGCTTCTGATAACACATCAAATGCATTTATCAGTGTTTTGTTTTCTGTTAATATAAATTTCTAAGTTGTGGGATAGTTCTTACAGTTCTCTCTATTGTTCTGTAAATAACATGTGCTTCATTACCAAGTCCTGAGGTGAAGTCATCTAAAATATAAGTTATATGGTGTCATTCATGATCCAAAATGATCATACAAAAATTTACCTCCAATGGCATCAAGCATTTGTATTACATCAAGCATTGCTTTCTTAGGCTTTTGCCTGACAAGGATTCAGATCTCAGATTTCCTACACATACCTATCCTGATGTCATTCAATTATTTTTGCATTTTGTAGCTTAACATAATGAGTAGCTATAATGTTTTTTTTCTTCAAGTTGCAGTCTGAACATTGTAAAAAATCTGTGAAATATTTGGATCTTTTGCATGGGGACAGCATGAACTCACTACAGTTGGATCTTCCTCGTATACAGGCATGCAGCAAAGAACACCATTATGTGGACAGGTCCCATACTAATTGGCCCGAGGGTATCTCTCTTGACAAGCTCCGTACCATTACCATAGGCGGTTTTGCCGCCCAAGCCCCGCTGGTCGCGCTCTTGGCATGCCTGATGCGTGTGGCCACCCACTTGAAGTATCTCCAGATCGACCCACACCACCATCTTTGCAAGATGCTGGGTAAATGGGTCAGGGAGGATGTTGGTGACAAGGCCGCAAGGGATGACGCGAGGAATGCTGCGCTCGCGACCATCGTGCCTAAACTCCCGCCTACTGTGAAGCTTGTTATCAAATGACGATGATTCGAGCGGAGTGGTGTAGTAGGGGCTTCAGGATGATGACTTCTCGTGTTCGTTTCATTATGTTGGCCTGGCTAGTGCCATGTGCCGGCACCTAGGGTTGCAAGCTACATCCTGGTGAAAGTCCCGCTTCTAGTTCATTTGGAGAGTTGTAGTTCAAATTCTGCTTCTAGTTCATTTGTAGATTTGTAGTTCAAATTTTGCTCATAATTTGATATAGAAATCTCCAAATGAACTAGAAGCGGGACTTTCGCGGTGGAGATTTATATAGCTCAAAATTTGAACTAGAAATCTCCAAATGAACTAGTAGCGGGACTTTCGCGGGATCCTGCAACCCGGCACCTGGCAATGATTGGATTTATTATTTATTTCGGGGGGATCCTCTGTCTGGATTGCATGCCATAGGCTTAGAAAGCTCGGGATTTATCGAGGATTGACGAATTGTGGACGAACATTGGGCCAGCTGACATTCTCACAGTAACAGTTCGTCCGCTCTCTATATTGTTCTGTAGACTGTACATAAACTGGACTGAACTGTGAACTGCGAGTTAGGCGATGGAGCGAACCGGCCTGCGTGCTGGTGCTGGTTTGAGCTTTTGCAGATCAGCATCCATGTCTGAGTAATCTGAAGAATGCAGGCATAGCTCAGTGTTTCTATATGAGGGTTACGTTAGGATAATTGCCGAGCTATAAAAATGTAGGCAGACTGGCGTTTTTTTTTTGTAGTAGCACACACGCTCCATTGGTGCGAAGAAAGAACAAGTGTTGTCATCTACTCCTTCCGTTTTAGAATATAAGATGTTGTAGCTTTGTGAAGTAAATGTATGTATACTATTTTTAATGTGTAGGTTTACTCATGTTTAAAGTGAATCTACACACTAAAAGAAGTGTAGATACATTTTCTTTACAGATCTAAAACATCTTATATTTTAAAACGGAAGGAGTATTAACTAAGTGATGATCCCCCAACTAATGTGTTCTCACCGTTGTGTTTGATGTTTTTATCGTATTCTAATTTAGTTTGAGCATTGCTCCAATCTTTGCGAAAAGACATGCAATTGTGTCTGATATTTATTGAGGGAGATAAGAAAGGAGATACTACAACTCAGAAGCAAAACAACCAATACATAACAAAAGTACATCAGAAACCAGGCTAGTAGTCTTTTTTTTTTCCTTGGATTGTTCAACGAATACCGAATCATGAAACATGCACTAAACCTGCAAACGCCATTGCCAAGACGGCTGAAGAAACATCCCTAATCTTTTACACGCGACAGGATACGGTGGTAAAATAAGGGTCTTATTATTTTTCGATTAAAAAGAAAAAAGAGTTTTACTGGATCTAAAACTACGTACAGTATGAGTTTTACTCGTGAGCGGCCGTCCAATTAGGAAGTTAGATGGATGGATACAGGATCTCAGGGTCAGGGTCTCAGTAGAATCGTCGGGTTCGTTTGGAGTAGTCTCCAGCCGCCTTCTTCCCCTCGCGCTGCGGCTCCCCCTGCCGACGTGGACGTCGACCTCGCTGGCGGCATGAGCAGCGCGTCACCGCCGCCAAATCACCAAGGGGAAGGAGGTCGCTCTCCATCTCGATCTCCGTTACTAATGCCCCGTTAGCCGTTACCGCACCTACGGGATTAGAGTCTGTCTGTGGGGGATCTTTTTTTAGGGCTGCCCGCCATGGGAGATTAGAGTTCTGAATTGGTGCTTTTAACTTGAGGGAACTTGATTCATGTCGGTGGCGTGCTTCAGCACTATCGAACTGAAGTGGGGGAGTTGGAAAATAATGTTGGCTGTCAGTTTCTCTTCCTTTTGTTTTTATATTAGATAGTTTAGCTTTCTGCTTTACTCCTATCTAAAACTGTCATCTTGCCGCTATTCATCCAATCCAATACAAAACAACAGGCATTTCGGTGGAAAATAAATGTCGCTTATCGAACTGTAACAGGTTGAGTTATTGAATAGTTGGTTGGGCATGATCTCTCATTCTGAACTGAAACAGTGTAGTACAATATACTCTTTTCCAGGAGACTGTCGCGAGGACAAGAAGAGGAGATTACAGCAAGGCCACCATGGGGAATTAAGCAGCAGGCTACCGGACGAAGATCTGGAAGACATGTTCGCATCTTTAACGATGGTTGACAACATCCTCTCTAAAGGAGCTTCAGGTTTGCGCTACTTCCACTCAGACACCGTGATCCGTTTTCTAGGATTTTATTACTATCAAAAGAAAGAAATCAGTAAGAAAAGTAAACCATCTATTGATGCACTGCCGCTCTGCTTTTTAGAGGAAATTCACATTATACTACTTTTAGGAGCCACAGTTTTGCTATAATTAGGATGTGTATGGCTTTGATGTTCCTAGTGAGAAATCTACTTCATATTGCTTTCAGGAGATTCTTGCAAGAATAGGAAGAGGAAATCATGCCAAGAACCCGCTCGAGATTTAATGAACAGATCACCAGATGATATTTTGGAAAATTTGTTCTCAGCGTTTGGAATCGAAGATGCCACATTCACTAGTTCTGCTTCTAGACTATCTATTGATGTGCTGCCGTTATTTAACAAAAGTAAACAATCTATTGATGTGCTGTCGTTATTGACTTGTTGTTCGATGGCTCTCTGGTCAAGATTTGCATAGTTATTAGGCTTGATACCTTCTTGATGCTTTGCACAGGAAATTCACATCATACCGCTTTTAGGAGCCGCAAATTTGCTATAATTAGGATGTGTATCGCTTTACATGCTTCCAATGAGAAAATGTTTTTCATATTGCTTTCAGGAGATTCTTGCAAGAATAGGAAGAGGAAATCATGCCAGGAACCCGCTGGAGATCTAATGAACAGATCACCAGATGATATTTTGGAAAATTTGTTCTCGGCGTTTCGAATCGAAGATGCCACATTCACTAGTTCTGCTTCTAGACTATCGGGGGAACAGAGCTCTGTTCTTGTACTTGACTGCCACAATATTTTTTCTGACGAAGATTCAGTTTGCACCACTTCCGTTAATATGTGCATGGATGATCCAGGCTCTAGGAGTTTGAGAACAGACGAATTCATCGATAGAGTAAACGGCCGGTTGCTGCGCCATGAGGGAACTGGTATTCAAGTGTTTGAGGTTCATTTTGATCTCAACTCTGCTCATTCTGCCCACCTTGACAAATGGGTCCAGTTTGCGTTAAAGTCAGATGCACAATGTGTGAGGCTTCACTTGTGTAAAAATGGAATACCTTGTCCATCGCATTCTGTGACTGCAAATCGTTATAACTTCCCTTTGCATTGTTTCGGCGAAGGACAAGCATCCTCTTTGCGGAAGCTATCGCTGACCAACTGCATACTCGGACCGATGAATTCCAGTAGCTTTTCCTCTCTCGTAAGCCTTTCTCTAATGTGTGTCAAAATAGCTGATTCTGGTATCCAAAATATTCTCTCTTGCTGCCCTGTTCTACGCTTTTTGAGATTGGGAAGGTGCCATGATTTGGTTAGTCTAAGGATTTCCAGTGAAACACTGATACATTTGGAAATATATTATTGCAAGAAGTTAGTGAGTATTGAGATTAATTCCACCAGCTTATTCTTTTTTGAGTACGATGGACATGAGGTACTCATCAAATATGCGAGTACTCCCAGTATGAGGACAATAGCAACAAAGTTCTGGAACAGAAATTGTTCTCTTTCGAAGCATTTAAATGACATGAAAATGATAAAGAAAGTCACCTTGACATTTATTTCGCCATGTGAGGTAAATATGGTTCAAATCTATGTTTATGTTACTGTAAATCGTTCGGTCAACAGTTTGTAACTGTTGTAGTAAACAATTACTGTAACTGTTCCATTTTTTTTTTGCAGGAGCATGGTTTCATTGTATACCCGAAGAAATTCACTGGATTGAAGTTTGTCAACTTGCTTATTTTGCCATCTTGGAGTAATGTTCTTGCAGTAGCTTATCTCCTTGAAGCAACTCCTTATCTTAGAAGACTCCGTCTGGAAGTACGTCCTAAATGCTCTCTCATTTTTATTTTTATTTGTAGAGAAACTTGAAGGCCACACAGCTGAATGAATTATCTTCGTTAGCCCTCTGTCTGTAATACTCTTGCTTTACATGGTTACGATAGATGAAACTACTTCGTACAACATGCTTGGGTTAACATATTAAATAATAGAATTTATCATTAGTGATTTTTTCATTGTTAACATAAATTTCTTAGTTTTGGAACAATTTTAGATAAATACATGTCCTGAAATGAATTATATGGTTCTCAATTATCATACAATAAATATACTCTCTCCGACCCATATTAGTTGACTTAAATTCATCTAAATACGAATGTATATAGTCAAGTTTTAGTGCTAGATATATCCGTATCTAGACAAATTTGAGTCAACTAATATGGGTCGGAAGGAGTACCGTGTTTTACTTAGGCCTAGCCTGAAAAGGATTCACATGCCAAATTTGTTTCCTATACTTTGGTGGACCTTATAGCTTATGCTAGTGACTGCCAGGATGATTACATCGGAGGATTTATAATAATGTCTTTTTGTCAAGTCACGGTTCAAACATTGAGACAAAAACTTTGAATATTTTGACTTTTGAATCTCTTGCATTAGGACATTATCGGATCTTCCTTGCCTGCAGGCACGCAGTGGACAACACAATTATCTGGACAATGTCCCGGTTAGCTGGCCCGTGGATTTCTCTCTGAAGAGGCTCCGTGCCATTTACATAGGAGGTTTCGCTGCTCAAGCCCCGCTGATCGAGCTCTTGGCATGCCTGGTGCGCGCGGCCGCTGGCTTGCTGTATCTCAAGATCGACCCACATCACCATCTTTGTAAAGGAATGGGTAAATGGGTCAGGGAGGATGTTGGCGACGAGGCGGCAAGGGATCACGCGCGGGACGCTGCCAGGGGTACCATCAGCCCTATACTCCCACCTGCTGTAAGGCTCGTCATCGAATGAATCAAGTGAAGTGTTTGGGTTAGGATCTCATCATAATTGGGAGAAGGACTTGAGGATGGATGATGTTCATTTCATTTTGTTGGCCTGGCTAGTGTCACATGCCGGCAATAGTTGGATTTCTTCAGCGGGATCATCTGGCTAGGTCATAGTAGGCTCGGAAAGCTCTGTTTTATTCAGGGTCATCGACACATTCTTGCAGTAATAGGTTCTCCGTGGTATAGTCTATAGACTACAGAGAAATCAGTCTTCTCTTATCTAGGAGATGAACACTTATCTTAATAAACAGTGTAGAATGTTCTTTGTCCTTTACATGAGACAATTTATCTTCTTTTCACGTTTTCTAATTTAATTTGAATTACCCCATAGTTTTGGTAACATGCAATTGTTAGGCATGTTTTATGTACTTACTTTAGATGAGAATGAATTAATGAGGAAGTAATATACAGTCGAGCCATTCCAAGTATGGCAAAATCACCCGAGAAGAAAGTATGTAGACTCAAAACCGTTATCCCAAGTATATTGGGAACCTTCAGTGCTCAAAGGAAATCATCATTAATGCATGCTGGAGTTTATGGAACCATCGAAACAAAATCATTTTTAATGATCAGGAGATTGATATATGCTTCCGATCTTTTAAGGAATCTTTTAGCCTAGTTATGCATACAGCTAAGCCGAGCCTCAAGGAAGGCATGCTAGAATGGCTGGATACTTTGTAATCATTTCATCTTAGCTACTACTCCCACATGTACATATTTCCACCTTTATAAATGAAAAAATGACACGATAGGGGCCTTTTCTACTGTTTTTGTGTAAAAAAAAGTATATTGGGAACCCATAAATTCAAATGTTTGGGATGATCTAATGGCGAAGAAGAAATATATATTCCACTTTGGATCATTTACTGTCAAAAATGGCTCAGAAATTTTGTTCCGAGATGATAAGTGGCTAGGGAATACTACTCTGCAACAATAATATCCAGTCTTCTACAATATTGTCCATTGCAAGAGGATACTTTCACTGCGGTGATGGAAATTTCTCTATCAAATGTGACTTTCAGACATGATTAAGTCAAACCTCAGCTTGCAGCATGGAATGCTTTTATAGAGCGATTGGCGATGGTCCAATTTTCTCAGGGGAAAAAGGAATTCAGCTTGAGTCTACATGCGAATGGTAAACTTTCGGTGGATTTCATGTACAGAGCACTGATACTCAGACGCACCAGCTACCTTCGCAAAGAGGTCATTTTACCAAGACATTGCAAAGCGTAACTGGCACGGAAGTTTGAAGTGTTGTTTCGGTCATCATGAAACTATTAACCACTTGTTCTTCAGGTGTAAGTTCGTCTGCCCTATTTGGTATGTCATACAAGTAGCAGCTAATGTGTACCTATCACAGAGTGTTGCAAAACATATTCGGCAAAATCATCTTTAGGGTGAAAGCGGTAGCCATCCATGTAGAAACGATTTTATTTTTAATGGTAAGCATTCTTCTCCTTTGTATGGTATACCTCATTTTCAACGTTTGCATAACCACGACTTGTTACAGAGGTCTATACATGACTGTTGAAGGTGGCGAGGGATATGTTCCTGCATGGATGACGATTTAGTCTCTTAATCAGCCCTCTTTTGCATGGATAAAGCTCCGTTATCTACTCATAGTGGAAGCCAACCTCGTTTTAGTTTTCCGGTGAAAAAAAATGCGCATTGCCATGATGCTATCATGTAGTAGCCGGCCATGGAAGTAATGAAGCTCTCACTAGGATATGTGGCTTGTTTCCACAACCAGCTTTGTTTTCCATGTTGGTAGTTTATTGGCTATTATATTGATGATGGGAGATTGGTTCTCATAAATTCAATACCGAGCAATATGGTACTTTATGTAATATCATTCTTCCAATTACCGAAAAGAGGACTACATAGATTGCATTAGTTCAAATGTCGTTTTTTTGGCAAGGCGACGCCAATTTTTTTATTGTCTAACTAGATGTTATGTGGTTTTTTGTTCGAAAGACATTCCGGTTGAAAATAACAACCCTCTCTTAAAAAATAGCTTTTACAGCTTCTGAAGATGGGGTATGGAAAATCACCCAAGAAGAAAGTATGTAGGCTCAAAACTGTTATCCCGAGTATATTAAAAACTCGGGGATTTACATCTTTGGGATGATCTAATGGCGACGAAGAAACAATTTTCCATTTTTTGCATCATTTACTATCAAAAATGGCTCGGAAATCCGGTTCTTGGAGGACAAGTGGCTAGGGAATTTCATGTTGGAGATATGCCCTAGAGGCAATAATAAATGTAGTTATTATTATATCTTTGTGTTTATGATAAATGTTTACATTCATGCTATAATAGTATTAACAAGGAAACATTAATACTTGTGTGATTTGTAAACTAAAATAGAGTCCCTAGTAAAGCCTCTTTATAAATACTAGCTTGTTGGTTAATAAATGATTGTGGTTTCCCTATCATGAACATTGAGATGTTATTAACAACAAGATCATATCGTTAGGATAATGATATGGTGGACATACTACTATAGATAAGCGTAGCATAAAGCTCAAGTCATTTTAATAGTTCAATTGCTATATGCTTTCTGATACATAGTAACCTAATTCCTTCGACCATGAGATCATGCATATCACCTTCACCGGAAGGATGCTTTGATGACATCAAACACCACACCGTAACTGGGTGGCTATAAAGGTGGCATTGAGTGTTCAGAAAGTATTGGTTGAGACACATGGATCAAGAGTGAGATTTGTCCATCCATATGACGGATAGATATACTCTGGGCCCTCTCGGTGGAATGTCATCCATTTAGCTTGCAAGCATGTGTCTGGCTCACAAGGGATCACATATCACAGGAACGAGAAAAGAGTACTTATCAGTAACGAGGTTGAACTAGGTATGTAGAGATACCGACAATCATAACCTCGGATAAGTAAACTATCGTGAGACAAAGGGAAATTGGTATCGTATGTAACTGGTTCATTCGATCGCAAAGTAATCGTAGAAATATGTGGGAGCCATATGAATTTCCAGATTCCTCTATTGGTTATTGTTCGGAGAAGTGTCTCGATCATGTCCGCATAATTCACGAACCGTAGGGAGACACACTTAAGGATTCGACGTTGTTTGAGTAGTTATGGAATGATGAGTAAGAGATCGAATGTTGTTCGGAGTCTCGGATGGGATCCGGGATATCACGAGGAGATCCGGAATGGTCCGGAGAATAAGATTCATATAAGGAAAGTCCTGTTTCGGGGTTGGAGAATGGTTCCGGTGTTTTCATCGGGAATGTTCTAGAAGGTTCCGGAATGTCCGGCACTCCGGAGGGGAAGGGTACATGAATGTGTCATAACAAGTTGGAATGATTGCATCATGTACTAGGTGTCATCTCTGAACAAAATAAAGGGTTTAATCAAATCCTAGTTTGAAAAGTCAAACGCCAATTTGAAAAGTCAAACGACTATTTAGAGTAGGAAACCTACTTGAGGAGGAGTTACCTCCCTCCACCGCCGGCCCACTTGGAGACCGAGTTGGGGAGGTACTCCCCTCCCCTTGGCGCGTCCCCTCTAAGCACACAATACCACGCCCCGCAAACCCTAATCCTAGCCGCCGGCGCCGCCACCTCCTGCTACCGCCGCCGCCTAGGCAAACCCTAGCCGCCGGCCTTGCTCCTCCTTGGTGCGTCTAAACCCTAGATCACCGAGGCTCTCTCTCATAGTCCACCATACTCGCTCCGGCTTAAGGCGAATCCCTACGAGATCTCCCTTCTACTTCCGGTACCACGCCGTTGTGCTGCTGGAATCGCGAGGAGAGTGCTACAACCTCCGCTGCCTGCTGGAACAAGGGAGAGGAAGGTCTTCGTCGAGTACCGAACGTGTGACCGACTGCGGAAGCGCTGCCGGAACGCAGCGCCGGAAGGATCGTCTACGCGATCTTGAGATCGGCAAGAGTACGACTACATCACCCACGAGAATCCGCTCTCGTTAAACACTTTGGAATATTCGAGGGTGAGTTATTCCATCGGCTCGTTGCTACAATCTAGTAGATACAAGCGGCCCGGGCTAACCTTACATGACATCGTTCATGAGACTTGCTCCACGCTTGACATGCAACTTGTATTGCATAAGTGGCTTTGCGGGTGCCTGTTTCTCCCAACCGTAACACCCTCAGAATCGGCCCTATGCAAGTTTTAGCGAAACTCGCCAAACCCGCATAGAAACGATTCGAAGGTGCCCACCAGGCACTTTCGTGCGGGTGGAAAGCAAAGTAATAACATTACACAACAGTCCTCGATGGGACCCACAGAACAGATATGTATACAACAGCGACTCAAAGAGTCAAGAATACAAAAATACGGTACAAAGATCCAAATCACCTTGAAAACGATGGGGCGTCCGACTACGGACAAGATGAAAATGGGGCTAAGAGCCCTGAAGAATAACCAATGGCGTCCATAACCTGCCCAGGCCAAGCGGAAGGGTAACCACGCTAACGTCGATCTCAAAACCTGCTTAAACAAAAGGGGTGCCGACAAAGGGCAAAGGAAAAAGAGGAGCGTCGATCGAGGCCAAGACGGCGAGGCTAGAATTCGGCGGTCCTCGCCTACATAGGTATGGTGGACTGAGCGGCAGCGAGCACTAAACAACCTATAGAGACTCGATTCAACTGGCGGCTATCAGAGAGGGGTGAGAAAAACCTATTCGGATCCAACCTATTACTAGCGTCAAACAAACCCATCCTGGCATTTCCCCCTCGAGACCAAACGAGGAAGTCAACCGAGGAACTCACACAGTTGGCAGTTTTAATTATCCAGTTATAGTTGTGGCACTTTACTAGTCAGGTTTAGATAATCGTCCTGATAAAGTAAGCAGTGGGCACTTTTAGTTAGTCATTCCGTTATAGTGGCATCACTTGTTGGAGATATGCCCAAGAGGCAATAATAAAGTGGTTATTATCATATCTTCACACTTATGATAAATGTTTACATACCATGCTATAATTGTATTAACCGGAAACATTAATACTTGTGTGATTTGTAAACTAAAATAAGAGTCCCTAGTATAGCCTCTTGTTAAACTAGCTTGTTGGTTAATATATGATCATGGTTTCCTGATCATGAACATAGAGATGTTATTAACAACAGGATCATATCATTAGGAGAATGATGTGATGGACATACTCCTATAGATAAGCGTAGCATAAAGATCAAGTCAGTTCAATAGTTCAATTGCTATATGCTTTCTGATACATAGTAACCTAATTCCTTCGACCATGAGATCATGCATATCACCTTTACCGGATGGATGCTTTGATGACATCAAACACCACACCGTGAATCGGGTGGTTATAAAGGTGGCATTGAGTGTTCGGAAAGTATTGGTTGAGACACATGGATCAAGAGGGATTTGTCCATCCACATGACGGATAGATATACTCTGGGCCCTCTCGGTGGAATGTCATCCAATTAGCTTGCAAGCATGTGACTTGGTCACAAGGGATCACATATCACGAACGAGAAAAGAGTACTTATCGAACGAGGTTGAACTAGGTATGCGGAGATACCGACGATCATAACCTCGGATAAGTAACATATCGTGAGACAAAGGGAAATTGGTATCGTATGTAAGTGGTTCATTCGATCGCAGTAATCGTGAGAAATATGTGGGAGCCATATGAATTTCCAGATTCCTCTATTGGTTATTGTTCGGAGAAGTGTCTCGATCATGTCCGCATAATTCACGAACCGTAGGGAGACACACTTAAGGATTGACGTTGTTTGAGTAGTTATGGTATTATGAGAAAGAGACCGAATGTTGTTCGAGTCTCGGATGGGATCCGGATATCACGAGGTGATCCGGAATGGTCCGGAGAATAAGATTCATATAAGGAAAGTCCCGCTTCGGAGTTCGGGAATGATTAGGTGTTTTCATCGGGAATGTTCTAGAAGGTTCGGATTGTCCCAAGACTGGGGAAGGGGTACATGAATGTGTCATTACATATTGGAATGATTGCATCATGTACTAAGTGTTCTTGCTGTCCCAAATAAAGGATTAAATTGAATCCTAAAACAGAAAAGTCAAATGTCCAGTTTGAAAGTCAAACTGCCAAAACAAGAAACTGTGGGAAACAAGCAAGAGGAGTTGGAACCAACCTGGAGGAGGAGTTGGACTCCTCCAGGCTGGCGCCCAGCCCTAGGCCGAGTTGGGGAGGTACTCCCTCCCTCCCCTGGCGCGCCAAGACCCCCCTCCCATAAAAGGAGGGGCAGGGCTCCTCCTAGAGACACACAACTTTCTACCTCTAAATCTCCGGTGTAGAGCCGTTTTGGTTTAGAGCTTCTAATTGCTTTAGCTAGCGGTTTAGAGCCTTCTAATTGGTTTAGAGCCTTCTAATTGGTGTGTCTAATTACTAGACCACTAATAGCCTCTCTCATAAGCTCCACCATACTCGCACCGGCTTAAGGCGAAGCCCTGCGGGATTTCCCCTCTACTTAGGTACCACGCCCGTTGTCTTGGGAATCGCGAGGAGAGTGCTACAACCTCCGTCTGCTTTGGAACAAGGGAGAGGAAGGTCTTCTCGAAATCCGAACGTGTGACCGATCATGGGAGCGCCGCTTTAACGGGCCGGAAGGATCGTCTACGCGATCTTGAGATCGGAAGTGTACGACTACATCACCCACGAGAATCGCTCTCGTTAACCGCTTTGGAATCTTCGAGGTAAGTTATTCCATCGACTCGTTGCTACAATATAGTAGATAGATCTTGGCTTGTTTGTTTGTATGCGATAGAATTTTTTGTTTTCCATGCTACGAACCCCTACAAAGGGTATCGAGCCGTGTCTATATGTAGATCTGTTGCACGAGTAGAACACAATGGTCATTGTGGGCGTTGATGCTTTTATTGTCGATTTCTTCTTGTGTACTTTGCATCTTGCGGTATGTTGGGATGAAGTGCCCCGGGCTAACCTTACATGACATCGTTCATGAGACTTGCTCCACGCTTGACATGCAACTTGTATTGCATAAGTGGCTTTATGGTGCTTTCTCCTAGCATAGTTAAGATTCAATTTACAACGTAATCAACAATGCTAGTATCAATGTTGTGGTTCATGTTCGTAAGTTAGAACGACACTTATTGAAAGCCCCAAACCACGTAAAACATGCAAAGAAAGTAGAGGCGTCTAACTTTGTTTTGCGTGGGTGCGATGATGTGATATGGCCATGATTGTGATTATATATGATGTATGCAATGTTCCTTATTGTAAGTTGGCAACCGGCAGGAGCCATATGGTTGTCTTTAATTTATGTTAAGACCCGCGTGTCTATTCAAAGTAGTTGTAATAGTTGAAGCCGGTGGACGACAACCATGGAGAGGCCATTGACCTTGATGCAATGCCGGTGATGATGGAGATCATGTTCGTCTTTGGAAGATAGAGATCGGAAGCACAAAGAAGAAAGGCCATATCATATCACATATTATGAATTGCATGTGATGTTAATCCTTTATGCATCTTGTATTGCTTAGTAGACGACGGTAGCATTATAAGATGATCCCTCATGCACATGAATTTCAAGTCTTAAAGTGTTCACCCTTAGTTAGCACCGCTAAAGCTTGTTGTTTCAAGCACCACGTGATGATCGGGTGTGTTAGATTCGCAAGTGTATACAACGTGAGCAAGCCATTTGCTCATGCGAAACTAAGGTTTGATCTTGACGAGCCTAGCATGTACAGACATGGCCTCAGGAACACGGATTACCGAAAGGTAGAGCATGAGTCATATAGTAGATATGATGAACATGTTGATTGTTCGCCATTGAAGCTACATCAATTCTCGTGATGATCGGTTTTGATGTGGTGGATTTGGTTCGTGTGATCACTAAAACAATGTGAGGGATATTGTTTTGAGTGGGAGTTCACCTAGATTAATTTAATTATTAATTATAACTCAATTTATCATAAACTAAATCAAAGTGAATTTGCATAGTTGTTGTAGTCATTGGCATCCGTTTACCACCTTGCGCTTAGTTATAATTGAGATGATAGAGCTATAGAATTCTGGTTAGTTACTTTCTAACTGGTATCGTATTGTTTTGAAGTGTTAATCTAAAGTTTAAAAGTCCTATTGCAAACTTTCAAGAAGTTCTGTTACTCCATGAAGTTTAATAATTGGTATTAAAACAAGAGTAACAATTCCAATGTTAGTATATAAGTATCATGTTTGTCTCCACGATTCTTGATATTCAAAGGATTCTCTTAATATCAAGGTTATCTAGGATCTGAAAGAGTTGTTTCAGAAACCATGATGTGTGGAAGATATTGTGATATCTGAAACAAAGTTTTGGTTGCAACATGATAGAGTATAATATGGCAAAAGTCATGTTCTCATACTTGATGAGAATTTGCAAAAAGGTTGGAGACACTAGTTGTCCTAATCCTCCAAAAGGTTTTGGAGAGCAACATTATACTTGCGATTCACCGTTACAAGCTAAAAGTAGCTTGATTATGGATAAATCCATAATAAGGGTGAATATTTGATGTAGGTAAAATGTTTACTACACCAAGAAGATTACTAAATAAAGGAATTTGAAAGAACACCAAACATTTGATGATGATGATCTACTTCAAAGTGCAAGTCCAAAGACATTGGTATTTAACTATACATGTTTTGGGCTATGTGTCATATGAATGACTCCACTAATTGATGTTGATAGATTCTTTCAAACAGAAAAGGAAATACTAAAAGAGAATCTCATAAGTATATGGCAGAAAAGAAAAGACTAGAATTGTTCAGTTTAAGTATATAGATGATATACGTGTTATGGCTGTATTCTTTGCTTGTTAAACAATGTGGTTCTTAAGTATTTGATACTGAATTTGTTGGTGTGAATCGTCATACGAAACAACACAATTCATGAACTACAATGGCCTAAGTAACTAGCAAAAGAATATGTGATGATGTTCATCGAGAACAAAATAAAGGGTTATTGTGTTGCTCGTTAAACATCAAAGCTTGCCTTCAAAGATTTGTTTTATCGTATTATGAGAACAAAAGGGTTGTTCAAATAATTGCCGTAATCCATAAAAGATGGATGATTCAAATCTCGTTGGAGGAATCACATCCATAAAACTAGTGCTAAAAATGTCGAAAGACAAATTGATTGAAAGATCACTTAGGAAGTGACATCGCCGTTTAAATTATATTGGAAAGAAAACATGAAGAAACTCCATATGGATGGAATTTTGGAGTCTATTTGATTTTGATCAAATGACGCCAGAAACTTTCCTAGAGATAATTAAAACTTCGTTCATAGGCCGAAAGGGAACGAATGACTAGCTTATTGGAACTAGTACATATTGTTGTATGAAATCCATTATGTGTAGTCAAGAGCGATGGATTTTAACTTCATATGCTTTCTCCGAAAATTTGAGTGAATATATGAATATTTACTTAATAAGGATGAAGTGTGAAATATTTGAAGAGTTCAAAAGACTTTCAAGATGAAGTGCAAAATCATTGTAACAAGAATATAAACAGTTTATGATAAAGATCATAAAGGAAGATATTTGAGTTCTGAGTTTAGCATAATACCTAAGATTTAAGGAATCGTTCCATGGATTTGCATTTTCCAAACACCATAAGAGTATGGAGCGTCGAGATATGTAATTAAACCTTGTTTGACATGGTAAGATCAAAGGTATAATTTATAAAACTGCCATTATATTTTAAAGATTAAAAGCTTTAGAGATTACCGCTTTTCCTTGAAAAAGAGCTCCATCATAATCCGTTGAAATGACACCATATAAGGTTATGGTTTGGGATAAAACCCAAGTAGTCCTTTCTTAAACATTGGTATGCTATACATAAGAAAGATGTTTGCAACCAAAAGTCGGATAAATCTGTCTTTGTTAAGTATTTCTCCATAACACCGGAGACAAAAGTGTTTGTCGCTTAGAACGTCAAGTTTCTTAAAGAAGGAATTTTTCGTGAAAAGTTAAGTGGGAGGACAATAGAACTTTGATAAGGTTGAAAGAACCTTAGCTATATGTGCAGAGTTGCGCAGCGCCGAAAAGTGTTCCGGAAAGAATAATGCTCATGGCTCACGTGCCTCAAAGGTTGTGGTCACGGAGATCTAAGTTCCTATTGAAACAAGTAGGTCGGGTAAACAATCAAATACCAAGATTTGAGGGTTGAATCATTATTTGAGAATAATGAACCGACTACATGCAAAGAAGATGATGGGCCGACTCGAGTCAAATGGCTTGAAGCCATAAAATCCGTGATAGTTCCATACACGAGAAATCAAGTTTTGAACTTGAAGGACCCTCGAGAAAGGTGTAAGACCTTACAGTCGTGTTTGGATCTATAAAGAAATAGACATGGATGTTTCGCATCTATGAAATAGTCGACATGTTGGGAAAGAGTTCACAACAATGTTCAAAGGTTGACTATGACAAGATTTGATCTGTCATAGTGATATTTAGTCTAGACGGATTAATATAGCAACCACTACATATAATTTGTTATATGGTAGTTGAATAAACAAAACAAGTTCTTCTAATAGAATCGTTACCTAGGACATGTGCATAACACGGTCCATAGGGTTTTGTTAATTCAAAGGATGCTAAAAGCATATGCAAACTTCAATGGTTAAAGTGAGCATCATGAGTTGGAATCTTCACTATGATGAAACTGTTAAAGGAGTTTAAAAGTTCATTAGAGACAATGAAGATGCTTGCATTTGCAAGAAATTAAGTGGGAGCGCTAAGACATCTTTCTAATACATTATGTGGAAGACATATTGTTGATTGGAAATAATGTATCTTTTATTAACACATATTAAGAATTTCATCCCGATGAAAGACTTAGGCAAAACCTAAATATTTGGCATCAATAGACGCTAATATGGTTGTGCCAGAAGTACATAGACAAGATATTGAATGAGTTCAATATAGAAACTACAAGAGAGGTTCTTGTCGACGTAAAGGATTGAATAAATTCAATGTTGATGATATATTCAAGTGTATTGACATTTGGTAAAGTGAAACAAATAATCAAGTATAGATTGATACTTGATGTATAAAATCACAAAGAGTATTTATATCATCTTCGTGATATGTACAAATCCAGATATGTCCTATGCTCTAAATGTTGTGAGCATATACCGTAATGATTCGTAAGATGATCATTGGACAATAGTAAGGATATTCTTAGGATCTTTTGGAAGAACTAAGAGTATAATATTGGTAGAAGTGACAAATAGATGGTTAGTTCATTGTAAAAGTACTACATTGATACTAGCTTTGTCACAAAGTACAAATTAAGTTTATCTCAATCTAAACTAAGGGTGGCACAATATAATGGAAGGTGAGTTCCATAATGGATTTGGATGAGTTCCAAAGTTAAGACATTGTGACAGATACTACAACAAAAGGCCAAGTATATAACTGCTATTTTAGCAGCAAAAGAGGGCATTTGTGTCAAGTAGTTTGTTATCAAACTAGGTGTAGTTCACAGTGGGATAATACTATGAAGATATATTGTGCGACAGTATTATCAACATGTTTTAACCCCAAAGAGCTAAAGGTCACACCGAAAGACCAAATTTATACAAAGCCATCTCATTAGAGAATGAGTGATGCGTAGAGACGCAAAGACATACAATTACACACGGACCTGGAAGTGTCAGATCCGGAGATCAGTTGACCACTAGCAATCGTGTACATACAACACCGTAAAGCCATAGGTGTTGAATACACAAAGGTTTGAAACTAGATTATTGACTCTAGCGCAAGTGGGAGACTGTTGGAGATATGCCCAAGAGGCAATAATAAAGTGGTTATTATCATATCTTCACACTTATGATAAATGTTTACATACCATGCTATAATTGTATTAACCGGAAACATTAATACTTGTGTGATTTGTAAACTAAAATAAGAGTCCCTAGTATAGCCTCTTGTTAAACTAGCTTGTTGGTTAATATATGATCATGGTTTCCTGATCATGAACATAGAGATGTTATTAACAACAGGATCATATCATTAGGAGAATGATGTGATGGACATACTCCTATAGATAAGCGTAGCATAAAGATCAAGTCATTTCAATAGTTCAATTGCTATATGCTTTCTGATACATAGTAACCTAATTCCTTCGACCATGAGATCATGCATATCACCTTTACCGGATGGATGCTTTGATGACATCAAACACCACACCGTAATTGGGTGGTTATAAAGGTGGCATTGAGTGTTCGGAAAGTATTGGTTGAGACACATGGATCAAGAGTGGGATTTGTCCATCCACATGACAGATAGATATACTCTGGGCCCTCTCGGTGGAATGTCATCCAATTAGCTTGCAAGCATGTGACTTGGTCACAAGGGATCACATATCACGAACGAGAAAAGAGTACTTATCAAGAACGAGGTTGAACTAGGTATGCAGATACCGACGATCATAACCTCGGATAAGTAACATATCGTGAGACAAAGGGAAATTGGTATCGTATGTAAGTGGTTCATTCGATCGCAAAGTAATCGAGAAATATGTGGGAGCCATATGAATTTCCAGATTCTCTATTGGTTATTGTTCGAGAAGTGTCTCGATCATGTCCGCATAATTCACAACCGTAGGGAGACACACTTAAGGATTCGACGTTGTTTGAGTAGTTATGGTATTATGAGAAAGAGACCGAATGTTGTTCGAGTCTCGGATGGGATCCGGATATCACGAGGTGATCCGAATGGTCCGGAGAATAAGATTCATATAAGGAAAGTCCGTTTGAGTTCGGGAATGATTCCGTGTTTTCATCGAATGTTCTAGAAGGTTCCGGATTGTCCCAAGACTCCGGGGAAGGGGTACATGAATGTGTCATTACATATTGGAATGATTGCATCATGTACTAAGTGTTCTTGCTGTCCCAAATAAAGGATTAAATTGAATCCTAAACAGAAAAGTCAAATGTCCAGTTTGAAAGTCAAACGCCAAAACAAGCTGTGGGAAACAAGCAAGAGGAGTTGGAACCAACTGGAGGAGGAGTTGGACTCCTCGGGCGCCCAGCCCTAGGCCGAGTTGGGGAGGGACTCCCTCCCTCCCCTGGCGCGCCAAGACCCCCCTCCCATAAAAGGAGGGGCAGGGCTCCTCCTAGAGACACACAACTTTCTACCTCTAAATCTCCGGTTTAGAGCCGTTTTGGTTTAGAGCTTCTAATTGCTTTAGCCAGCGGTTTAGAGCCTTCTAATTGGTTTAGAGCCTTCTAATTGGTGTGTCTAATTACTAGACCACTAATAGCCTCTCTCATAAGCTCCACCATACTCGCTTAAGGCGAAGCCTCATGGGATTTCCCTCTACTTAGGTACCACACGTTGTCTTTGCGGAATCGCGAGGAGAGTGCTACAACCTCCGCTTGCTGGAACAAGGGAGAGGAAGGTCTTCGTCAGTACCGAACGTGTGATCATGGGAGCGCCGAACGTGGCGGAAGGATCGTCACGCGATCTTGAGATCGGAAGTGTACTACATCACCCACAGAATCTGCTCTCGTTAACCGCTTTGGAATCTTCGAGGGTAAGTTATTCCATCGACTCGTTGCTACAATATAGTAGATAGATCTTGGCTTGTTTGTTTGTATGCGATAGAAAATTTTTGTTTTCCATGCTACGAACCCCTACAAAGGGTATCGAGCCGTGTCTATATGTAGATCTGCACAGAGTAGAACACAATGGTCATTGTGGGCGTTGATGCTTTTATTGTCGATTGCTTCTTGTGTACTTTGCATCTTGCGGTATGTTGGGATGAAGCGCCCGGCTAACCTTACATGACATCGTTCATGAGACTTGCTCCACGCTGACATGCAACTTGTATTGCATAAGTGGCTTTATGGTGCCTTTCTCCTAGCATAGTTAAGATTCAATTTACAACGGTAATCAACAATGCTAGTATCAATGTTGTGGTTCATGTTCGTAAGTTAGAACGACACTTATTGAAAGCCCCAAACCACGTAAAACATGCAAAGAAAGTAGAGGCGTCTAACTTTGTTTTGCGGGGTGTGATGATGTGATATGGCCATGATTGTGATTATATATGATGTATGCAATGTTCCTTATTGTAAGTTGGCAACCGCAGAGCCATATGGTTGTCTTTAATTTATGTTAAGACCCGCGTGTCTATTCAAAGTAGTTGTAATAGTTGAAGCCGTGGGCGACAACCATGGAGAGGCGTCATTGACCTTGATGCAATGCCGGTGATGATGGAGATCATGTTCGTCTTTGGAAGATAGAGATCGGAAGCACAAAGAAGAAAGGCCATATCATATCACATATTATGAATTGCATGTGATGTTAATCCTTTATGCATCTTGTATTGCTTAGTAGAGACGTAGCATTATAAGATGATCCCTCATGCACATGAATTTCAAGTCTTAAAGTGTTCACCCTTAGTTAGCACCGCTAAAGCTTGTTGTTTCAAGCACCACGTGATGATCGGGTGTGTTAGATTCGCAAGTGTATACAACGTGAGCAAGCCAGATTTGCTCATGCGGAAACTAAGGTTTGATCTTGACGAGCCTAGCATGCGGACATGGCCTCGGGAACACGGATTAGAAAGGTAGAGCATGAGTCATATAGTAGATATGATGAACATGTTGATTGTTCGCCATTGAAGCTACATCAATTCTCGTGATGATCGGTTTTGATGTGGTGGATTTGGTTCGTGTGATCACTAAAACAATGTGAGGGATATTGTTTTGAGTGGGAGTTCACCTAGATTAATTTAATTATTAATTAGAACTCAATTTATCATAAACTAAATCAAAGTGAATTTGCATAGTTGTTGTAGTCATTGGCATCCGTTTACCACCTTGCGCTTAGTTATAATTGAGATGATAGAGCTATAGAATTCTGGTTAGTTACTTTACGAACTGGTATCGTATTGTTTTGAAGTGTTAATCTAAAGTTTAAAAGTCCTATTGCAAACTTTCACCCACGAGAATCTGCTCTCGTTAACCGCTTTGGAATCTTCGAGGGTAAGTTATTCCATCGACTCGTTGCTACAATCTAGTAGATAGATCTTGGCTTGTTTGTTTGTATGCGATAGAAAATTTTTGTTTTCCATGCTACGAACCCCTACATCACTTACTAGTCAGATACTTTTAGCATGAGATAAACCCAAAACCCAGCAGTTGTTGGTACTTTTACTTAGCCATTCCGTTGTAGTGAAGCTGATTACTAGTCAAATCGGATACAAGTCAATTTATAACAGTAAACTTTAGTTATAGTTGTCTATGATCAACCTTGCTCCAAGTCGTCCATAACCGCGGACACGGCTTCTCGAAAGATTTAACCGCAGGGTGCACCAAAGTATCCACAGCACTTGACCCTTTTGCGGATCGTTAACATACACCCATCGGTATGTCGGCGGGCCTAAGTCACGACGTTCCTGCACTCAAAGCAAGCACGGGGCCACCCCCGAAGTCGACACCCGCGAGTCGGCCGGTCTCGAGACGGACTCGGGGTTTGCGTCGGTGGTAAGCAGTCCCCAATCGGGGCTGTCGATCCGAAAACACTCCGCTTTCCTAAACAAGGTGCTCCTCGCACAAACGTAAATAAAGCGATAAACATGGCATAAGTACAGGATAGTAAAACACCTCAAACTAGTTGTGGCCCCAACAATACTTTGAAATCGGTAATTATCAATGGGGGCCCATATCTCCCCTTTGTGGTTAGCGCTCGATCTCGGAACAGGTGTCAAGAACTCGGGTCCTACGGGACACAAGTGGGCGGTCGGAAACCAAATCTTACTTATCACCCACCGATGCCTCTGCTTAATTCAATTTTAGTTGTTAAACAGGAATAAAGTGATACAATAATTAAAGCCATGATCATCTCCAACGCCAACATGCGGCAAACTTCCAACAAAGGTGGTACTTGACGACAAGCAAAACACTTGAGCAAGCGACTACGACACGCGGGTCCAACTAGCTACCAAACAACAGGTAATAGGGTGTGTCCAAGGCTATATATGGCTGCAAGGGATATCACGGGTACGAAATCTAGAGCATCGCAACACAGATAGCAAAGATCAACAGGAGGGAAGTAAATACTAGCAAAGTAAGATAGGTAGAAAGGGGGAGATGCTCGCCTGAAAACATTGCCGACAGGTTCCTCCGAAGATCGGGTCGAAGCTCACATCAACTCATCGGCCTTATCCGCGAAGAAGCAAAACACTAGAAGAACACCGGATGCAATATTTAATACACGGCAGAAGATCGGCATGATGCATGTATGATGCATGGCATGGCAAAGTGCGATGCAATTAGGTCAAATTAAGCGGAACCGGGGTCCCGACAATTATTAGACGGTTCAAGTTATTTAGATCCCCGCAATTTAAATGTTATACAACAAGTCAATAGATGGCAACGGTTTGCTACACATGTTTAAATGAGGCCAATACAAGGCTAGATTTGCCCGCATATGGGCCCCATATTTAATTATTAGGTGAATCGGCATAAGGCCCCCAAACCACATGATTATGCATGCAAGTATGGCAGTTAATATGCAACAAGTTGTTATATATGATAAAATAGGGTCTCGGGGAGGGGTTCACACAATTAGGGTTCTCGACGATCTTGGGGCTTCCGGGGTCCGGGGTCCGGGGTCTAGGGTTCGACGGATCTGGGGTTCGGGGGGTTCGGCGGAAGCGTTCTCGGATTCCGGGGTAGGTCTTGGCGCATCCGGGGGTCTTCGAGTCACGTTGTCGGTCATGGCGTTCGGGACGAAGCACTTGTCGCATCGGGGGTTCTCGGCGGACTCGGTGTCCGGGGTGAAACACTTGGCGTTCCTTGTCTTGACGGAGGCCTTGTTGCTCTACGGCGAAGAACTGGCGTCAACGGGGTCCGAGAAGGCGATCTTGACGCGGCACCGGGTACGGGATCGGCCTTCGGGTTCGGGGGGGAGAACTTGGCGTTCGGGTCGCGGCGTCCTCGGTTCCGTGTAGACGATCATGGCGTTTCGAGGAGAAGATCTCGTCACTCCAGGAGATCTTGGGGTTCCGCGTCGGCCGACGCCTTCGGCACGGGGTTTTGGCGGTGTTGGTTCGGATCCGCGGCGAAGACCTTGGGGCACCATGTACCGTACATCCTTCGCATCCATCGGCATCGAGCCGGTCTTGTCGGTGAACTACCGTCTGAAGGTCTTGACATGCGGCGGATCGGTCTCGGTTCGGGCGTCTGGACGGGCCCGGCGGTGATGGGGCGGAGGAGAGCGGCCGCAGGTGGTCTGGCGGGCGGGCCCGACGGTGGGCATAGAGACCCGGCGGACACGCTGGCAGAGAGAGGAGCCCGCCGCTGCGGCGGGACGCGGCCACGGACAGGCGGCTCGGGCAGCAGGGCGAGCAGGTCGGAGCGGGCGAGGCGGCGACGGCTCAGGCGGACGGTCGAGGGCAGCCGCTTGGCCAGCCAGCAGACGGCGGCTCAGGCGGCATGGCGAAGGTGGCGGAAGTGGCAGGTGGGCGCGCGCAGCCCAGCCTTGAGCAGGCGTGGCGGTTGCGGCAGAGGCGGGGCAGGCAGCGGGAGGAGGCCAGCCTTGGCTGAGGGAGTCTGTGGCGTCGCGGAAGGCGAGCCGTCTGGAGCTCGGAGCACGCCGGCACGCGGCGGGCTCGGGCTGGTGACGCGAGGCAGCGGTCGGGCCGACGAGGACGGGGCTCGCGGGTCGTGGCGGGCGGACCGGGGTGAGGCCGGCTCGTGGAGGGTCCGCCGTGAGGAGCTTCATGAGGCGGCGGGATGGGCGAGCAAGCTCGCGAGGGCGGCGGGGAGGAAGGATGAGGCGGGAGCGGCGACGCCGGAGAGAGCCAGAGAGGAGGGAGGCGCGCGGCGCTGGAAGGGCTGCTGGCGGCGATGGGGGGGTGAGGAGCGAGCTGGCTCGGAGGCAGGAGCTGGGCCTTGGCGAGGAAGGACCGAGTCGGGGGTTGGGGAAAGGAGGTGGGACCCGGTCTGGCGCGGGCCAGGGTGGGAACCGGGGCTGTGGTTGACCGCGTGGGTGGGGTGTGGGACTGGGAGTGCGCTGGGCGCGTGTGTGTTTGGTGTCTTTGTGGGTGAGAGAGGGAAGGGAAGAGAAAAGAGGGTAGGCCGGTGGATTGTGATTGGGTTAGGGAGAGAGGTGTGCTGATGTGGCGAGGCTGGATTGGAGGGAGTGAGGTGGAGGGTTGGGTTGGGTAGATAGCTGGGTAGGTTTAGGAATTAGAGGGGCAGGTTTGGGGTGGACCGATTTAAATCCTGGGGCGGTCGTTCGGGTCGATTTGTCCCGTTCGGCTGCCCCCACTAAACAATTATTAAATTATTTATTTTCAAACCGCGCTTTTGCAATCCGACAGCGGACAAAACAAAATATTCCGCGGACCCGGTTTTTGGTGTTTGAATAAGATGGGGCGTTTAGAAAACGAAACGGGCTTTGCGAAATAGTTTTATACAAACAATGCATGACGATGACGATGCAATGCACAAATTCAACGCGATTTTCTAGTAGTGGTTTTTGCGGGATGCCACAATTCGACACCACTAACAAGGGATCTCGCCCTCGAGATCCGCCTCATGGTACCGGAAAGAAGGTCGGCGATCTGTGTCTTCTCGCTTCGTGTAGATCCTCGCGACACCACTAACAAGAGGTCGTTGACCCTGTTCGTCAAGAGAACACTCCGGATAACAACGGAAGAAGTTAAAAGGTAAGGCCACCTCTAACTTCCATGGAAGGAGTAGAGTTGCATCGATCCACCATTCAATGTACATAAGCGAATGATAAGAGTAGTGGTATGGTCGCGACTCCATCCCGCACTCAAAGCATTACTATGTACACGAATAGACAGATTATGCAACCAACCCTCGGATTCAGACTGAAGATCTCGACAAGCGAGGTTCGGAAACAAAGGAGCGATGCGAACTCTGCATCGGATCTGGCGTAGAGGATGTCGTTGCGTCGGACAACACCGGAAGGCACAAACAAGGAACAAGAATGGTAACACCGTAGACGGATTCATCAGGCAGCTTGAACACCGGATGGTAGAACACCATTATCAAAGGGGGAAGCGAAACCCTAAAGGTACGACGGAACCCAACCACGAGAATTCCTGGACACGAAGAAAAGGGGACGAGAGCGGATTCAAAACACGTAGGGGTAAGAGGAGAATAGCAGAGGGGTAAGGAGTAAAATCAGACCTAATCAGAACTATCCAACCGATTTTCAAAAATAGTTTTGACACTCTACTTCGGCCGTTAGCTAGGTTATCCTGATTTGGACTTGTGGGTATCGCAATGGCCGAGCTCGATACCACAGTAACACCTCGAGAATCGGCCCTATGCAAGTTTTAGCGAAACTCGCCAAACCCGCATAGAAACGATTCAAGGTGCCACCAGCACTTTCGCGGGTGGAAAGCAAAGTAATAACATTACACAGGTCCTCGATGGGACCCATGAGCAGATATATATACAAAATGACTCAAAGAGTCAAGAATACAAAAATACGGTACAAAGATCCAAATCACCTTGAAAGCGATGGGGCGTCCGACTACGGACAAGATGCAAATGGGGCTAAGAGCCTCAAGAATAACCAATGGCGTCCATAACCCTGCCCAAGCCGGAAGGGTAACCACGCTACGGCGTCGATCTCAAAACCTGCTTAAACAAAAGGGGTGCCGACAAAGGGCAAAGGAAAAGAGGAGCGTCAGTACTGAGGCCAGTACACGGCGAGGCTAGAATTCGGCGGTCCTCGCCTACATAGGTATGGTGGACTGAGCGGCAGCGGCAGCGAGCACTAAACAACCTATAGAGACTCGATTCAACTGGCGGCTATCAGAGAGGGGTGAGAAAGACCTATTCGGATCCAACCTATTACTAGCGTCAAACAAACCCATCCTGGCATTTCCCCCTCGAGACCAAACGAGGAAGTCAACCGAGGAACTCACACAGTTGGCAGTTTTAATTATCCAGTTATAGTTGTGGCACTTTACTAGTCAGGTTTAGATAATCGTCCTGATAAAGTAAGCAGTGGGCACTTTTAGTTAGTCATTCCGTTATAGTGGCATCACTTACTATTCAGATACTTTTAGCATGAGATAAACCCAAAACCCAGCAGTTGTTGGTACTTTTACTTAGCCATTCCGTTGTAGTGAAGCTGATTACTAGTCAAATCGGATACAAGTCAATTTATAACAGTAAACTTTAGTTATAGTTGTCTATGATCAAGCACTGTGCTCCAAGTCGTCCATAACCGCGGACACGGCTTCTCGAAAAGATTTAACCTGCAGGGTGCACCAAAGTATCCACAGCACTTGACCCTTTTGCGGATCGGTTAACATACACCCATCGGTATGTCGGCGGGCCTAAGTCACGACGCTCCTGACCCAAAGCAAGCACGGGGGCCACCCACCGAGTCGACACCCGCTTAGTCGGAGTCGGTCTCGAGACGGACTCGGGGTTTGCGTCGGTGGTCAGAAGACAATGAGTCCCCAATCGGGATCGTCTGACAAAACACTCCGCTTTCCTAACATGCAGTGTGCTCCTCGCACAAACGTAAATAAAGCGATAAACATGGCATAAGTACAGGATAGTAAAACACCTCAAACTAGTTGTGGCCCCAAGACAATACTTTGAAATCAGGTAATTATCAATGGGGGGCCCATATCTCCCCACCTGTGGTTAGCGCGCTCGATCTCGGAACAGGTGTCAAGAACTCGGGTCCTACGGGACACAAGTGGGCGGTCGGAAACCAAATCTTACCTATCACCCACCGATGCCTCTGCTTAATTCAATTTTAGTTGTTAAACAGGAATAAAGTGATACAATAATTAAAGCCATGATCATCTCCAACGCCAACATGCGGCAAACTTCCAACAAAGGTGGTACTTGACGACAAGCAAAACACTTGAGCAAGCGACTACGACACGCGGGTCCAACTAGCTACCAAACAACAGGTAATAGGGTGTGTCCAAGGCTATATATGGCTGCAAGGGATATCACGGGTACGAAATCTAGAGCATCGCAACACAGATAGCAAAGATCAACAGGAGGGAAGTAAATACTAGCAAAGTAAGATAGGTAGAAAGGGGGAGATGCTCTTTGAAAACATTGCCGTGTGTTCCTCAAGATCGGGTCGAAGCTCACATCAACTCATCGGCCTTACCATGAAGAAGCAAAACACTAGAAGAACACGGATGCAATATTTAATACGGCAGAAGATCGGCATGATGCATGTATGATGCATGGCATGGCAAAGTGCGATGCAATTAGGTCAAATTAAGCGGAACCGGGGTCCCGACAATTATTAGACGGTTCAAGTTATTTAGATCCCCGCAATTTAAATGTTATACAGCAAGTCAATAGATGGCAACGGTTCGCTACACATGTTTAAATGAGGCCAATACAAGGCTAGATTTGCCCGCATATGGGCCCCATATTTAATTATTAGGTGAATCGGCATAAGGCCCCCAAACCACATGATTATGCATGCAAGTATGGCAGTTAATATGCAACAAGTTGTTATATATGATAAAATAGGGTCTCGGGAGGTTCACACAATTAGGGTTCTCGACGATCTTGGGGCTTCCGTCCGGTCCGGTCTAGGGTTCACGGATCAGGGTTCGGGGTTCGTGAAGCGTTCTCGGATTCCGGTAGGTCTTGGCATCCGGGTCTTGAGTCACGTTGTCGGTCATGGCGTTCGGGACGAAGCACTTGTCGATCGGGGTTCTCGGCGGACTCGGTGTCCGGGTGAAACACGGCGTTCCTTGTCTTGACGGAGGCCTTGTTGCTCTACCAAGAACTGGCGTCAACGGGTCCGAGAAGGCGATCTTGACGCGCACCTGCAGGATCGGCCTTCGGTTCGGGGAGAACTTGGCGTTGGTCGCGGCGTCCTCGGTTCCGTGTAAGCGATCATGGCGTTCGAGAGAAGATCTCGTCCTCCAGAGATCTTGGGGTTCGCGTCGACGGCCTTTCTGCACGGGTTTTGGCGGTGTTCGGTTCGGATCCGCGACGAAGACCTTGGGCACCATGTACCAGTACATCCTTCGCATCCATCGGCATCGAGCCGGTCTTGTCGGTGAACTACCGTGTCTGAAGGTCTTGACATGCGGCGGATCGGTCTCGGGTTCGGGCGTCTGGGACGGCCCGCGAGCTGATGGGGAGAGCGGCACGGGTGGTCTGGCGAGGCGGGCCCGACGGTGGGCGAAGAGACCCGGCGGCGACACGCTGGCGAAGAGGAGCTCGCTGCTGCGGGGACGCCACCAGACAGGCGGGGCTCGGGCGGCAGCGAGCGGCAGTCGGCAGCGAGGCTCGAGGCGGCAACGGCTCGCGACGGATTGGGGCGGCAAGCAGCCAGCGCGACGGGCGGCACTGGACTCGGGGCACGCGAAGCGCTTGAGGTGGAAGTCGCGTGAGCGGGCGGGCTTAAGCGGCGCATGGCGCGCGCGAGGCGCAGGCGTGGCGGCGGGCAGAAGCGGCGGGCATGAGCAGCGGGAAGAGGGGCCGCCTGGCCGAGGAGTCTGTGGCGTCGGCCGCAGCCGTCTGAGCTTCAGGAGCACGCTGCCGGCGGCGGGCTCGGGCTGGTGACGCATGCGCCGCCAGCAGAGGAGCCGGGCCGACGGGGCTCGCTGGTCGGGCGGGGACTGGGGTGACGAGGCTCGTGGAGGGTCCGCTGGCGAGGGAGCTTCATGGCGTGGCAGGCGAACAAGCTCGCGAGGGCGGCGGGGAGGAAGGATGAGGCGGGAGCGGCGGCGCCGGAGAGAGCCAGAGAGGAGGGAGGCGCGCGGCGCTGGAAGGGCTGCTGGCGGCGATGGGGGGTTGAGGAGCGAGCTGGCTCGGCGGAGGGCAGGCCTGGACGCGGCGCGCGCGGCAGGGAAGGACCGGGGGTGCGGGGGTTGGGGAAAGGAGGTGGGACCCGGTCTGGCGCGGGCCAGGGTGGGAACCGGGGCTGTGGTTGACCGCGTGGGTGGGGTGTGGGACTGGGAGTGCGCTGGGCGCGTGTGTGTTTGGTGTGCTGTGGGACTGGTGAGAGAGAGGGGAAGGGGAAGAGAGAAAAAGAGGGGTAGGCCAGGTGGCGGATTGTGATTGGGTTAGGGAGAGAGGTGTGCTGATGTGGCGAGGCTGGATTGGAGGGAGTGAGGTGGAGGGTTGGGTTGGGTAGATAGCTGGGTAGGTTTAGGAATTAGAGGGGCAGGTTTGGGGTGGACCGATTTAAATCCTGGGGCGGTCGTTCGGGTCGATTTGGCCCGTTCGGCTGCCCCCACTAAACAATTATTAAATTATTTATTTTCAAACCGCGCTTTTGCAATCCGACAGCGGACAGAACAAAATATTCCGGGGACCCAGTTTTTGGTGTTTGAATAAGATGGGGCGTTTAGAAAATGAAACGGGCTTTGCGAAATAGTTTTATACAAACAATGCATGACGATGACGATGCAATGCACAAATTCAACGCGATTTTCTAGTAGTGGTTTTTGCGGGATGCCACACCAACATAGTTAAGATTCAATTTACAACGGGTGATTGAGAATACTAGTATCAATGTTGTGGTTCTTGTTCGTAAGTTAGAACGACATTTATTGAAAGCCCCAAACCACGTAAAACATGCAAAGAAAGTAGAGGCGTCTAACTTTGTTTTGCAGGGGTGTGCTGTGATGTGATATGGCTATGATTGTGATTATATTTGATGTATGCAATGTTCCTTATTGTAAGTTGGCAACCGGCAGGAGCCATATGGTTGTCTTTAATTTCTGTTAAGACCCGCGTGTCTATTCAAAGTAGTTATAATAGTTGAAGCTGGTGGACGACAACCATGGAGCGGTATCATTGACCTTGATGCAATGCCGGTGATGATGGAGATCATGTTCGTGCTTGAAGATGGAGATCGAAAGCACAAAGAAGAAAGGCCATATCATATCACATATTATGAATTGCATGTGATGTTAATCCTTTATGCATCTTGTATTGCTTAGTTAACGACGGTAGCATTATAAGATGATCCCTCATGCACATGAATATCAAGTTCTAAAGTGTTCACCCTTAGTAAGCACCGTTGCTAAAGCTTGTTGTTTCGAAGCACCACGTGATGATCGGGTGTGTTAGATTCCGCAAGTCTATACAACGTGAGCAAGCCAGATTTGCTCATGCGAAAGCTAAGGTTTGATCTTGACGAGCCTAGTATGTACAGACATGGTCTTGGAACACGGATCACCGAAAGGTAAAGCATGAATCATATAGTAAGATATGATGAACATGTCGATTGTTCGCCATTGAAGCTACATCGACTCTCGTGATGATCGGTGTTGATGTGGTGGATTTGGTTCGTGTGATCACTAAAACAATGTGAGGGATATTGTTTTGAGTGGGAGTTCACCTAGATTAATTTAACTATTAATTAGAACTCAATTTGTCATAAACTTAGTCTAAACTATTGTAAATATGTTGTAGATCAATGGCGGCCCCTACCATCAATTTTAATGCGTTCCTAGAGAAAGAAAAGTTGAAAAACAATGGAAGCAACTTCGCGGATTGGTTCCGCAATTTCAGGATTGTCCTCACTGCTGGTAATTTGACCTATGTGCTGGATGCACCACTGGGTGACCCACTGCCATCGCTACCGATGAAGTAAAGAATGTTTACCTCGCTTGGAAGACTCAGTACTCCACAGTTCAGTGTGCTATCTTGTATGGTTTAGAATCGGAGCTTTAGAAAAGGTTTGAGAATTCAGACCCACATGATATTGTCCGTAATCTCAAATTGATCTTTGAGACTCACGCGGCAATTGAGAGCTATGAGGCTTCTGAA
Source organism: Avena longiglumis (assembly GCA_030063025.1). Lineage (NCBI taxonomy): Eukaryota > Viridiplantae > Streptophyta > Magnoliopsida > Poales > Poaceae > Avena > Avena longiglumis. The sequence goes on from CP125979.1 coordinate 107,503,360, forward strand.
AAGTTCTTTAACTGCAAGATGGAAGAGGACAGCTCCGTCAGTGAGCATGTGCTTAAGATGTGCAGGCATAAACAAACTTCAAAGCTTGGGTATAGTGATTCCTAATGCTTTGGGGATTTATCGTGTCCTCCAATCACTACCACCAAGTTACAAGAACATTGTGATGAACTACAATATGCAAAACATGAACAAGCAGTTGCCAGAACTCTTCGCCATGTTAAAATCTGCAGAAGTGGAGATCAAGAAAGAGCACCAAGTGTTGATGGTCAATAAGACCACCAAATTCAAGAAAGGCAAGTCTAAGCAAAATGGACACTTCAAGAAGGGTGGTAAGAAAGTTACCGCGCTGAAGAAGAAGACCAAGGCTGGACCTAAGCCTGATACTGAGTGCTTTTACTTCAAGGGAGAAGGTCACTGGAAGCGGAATTGCCCAAAGTACTTGGCGGATTTGAAGAACGGCAACATCAAGAAGAAAGGTATACCCAATATACATGTTATTGATGTGTATCTCACTAGTACTCGTAGTAGTGCCTGGGTATTTGATACTGGTTGGGTTGCTCATATCTGTAACTCGAAACAGGTGCTGCAGAATAAACGGAAGCTAGCGAAGAACGAGGTGACGATACGCGTGGGAAACGGATCAAAGGTTGATGTGATCGCGGTCGGCACGCTACCTCTTCATCTACCATCGGAATTAGTTTTATACTTAAATAATTGTTATTTGGTGCCTGCGTTAAGCATGAACATTATATCGAGATCTTGTTTATTGCGAGACGGTTACTTTTTTAAGTTCGAGAATAATGGTTCTTCGATTTATATGAGTAATATGTTTTATGCACATGCACCTTTGATAGATGGTCTATTATTATTGAATCTCGATAGTGGAAATACACATATTAATAACATTGAAGCGAAACATTTGAAATCGAGCGATAACTCGACCTATATGTGGCACAATCGTCTTGGTCACATTGGAGTGAAGCGTATGAAGATACTCCATTCCGATGGACTTCTTGAATCACTTGAAAGATGCGAAGCATGTCTGATGGGTAAAATGACTAAGACTCTATTTTCTAGTATGATGGAGCGAGCTACAGACTTATTGGAAATCATACATACCGATGTGTGTGGTCCAATGAGTGTAGCATCGCGCGGTGGTTATCGTTATGTTCTTACCTTCACGGATGACTTGAGTAGATATGGGTATATCTATTTCATGAAACATAAGTCCGAAACTTTCGAGAAGTTTAAGGAATTTCAAAGTGAGGTTGAGAATCAACGTAACAAGATTAAATTTCTATGTTCTGATCATGGAGGTGAATATCTAAGTTACGAGTTTGGCGAGCATTTGAAGAAATGCGGAATACTTTCACAATTGACACCGCCGGGAACACCACAGCGTAATGGTGTGTCCTAACGTCGTAATCGAACTCTCTTAGATATGGTTCGTTCTATGATGTCACTTACAGATATACCACTATCATTTTGGGGTTATGCATTAGAAACAACCGCATTCACTTTAAATAGGGCACCATCTAAATCCGTTGAAACGACACCGTATGAATTATGGTTTGGGAAGAAACCTAAATTTTCGTTCCTTAAAGTTTGGGGTTGCGAAGCCTATGTAAAGAAGTTACAGCCGGACAAGCTTGAACCCAAAGCGGAAAAATGTGTCTTCATAGGATACCCAAAGGAAACTATTGGGTATAGCTTCTATCATAGATCCGAAGGCAAAATCTTCGTTGCCAAGAATGGATCCTTTCTAGAGAAGGAATTTCTCTCGAAAGAAGTGACTGGAAGGAAAGTAGAACTCGACGAGGTTGTCGAACCTTCTCTCGAACTTTCGAGTAGCGCAACATCGGAAGAAGTTCCTGTGGTGACTGCACCAATAAGAGAGGTAGCTAATGATGATGATCATGAAACTTCGGTTGTAGTTGCTACAGAGCCACGCAGGTCAACGAGAACTCGTACCACTCCTGATTGGTATGATCCCGTTATGAGTGTCATGTTGGTGGACAACACCGATGACCCTGCGACATATGAGGAAGCGATGATGAGCCCAAATTCCAATAAATGGCAAGAAGCCATGAAATCCGAGATTGGATCCATGTACGAAAACCAAGTATGGACTTTGGTGGACTTACCGGATGGCCGGAAGGCTGTCGAGAACAAATGGATTTCCAAGAAGAAAACAGATGGTGATGGTAATGTTACTGTCTATAAAGCTCGACTTGTCGCAAAAGGGTTTCGACAAATTCAAGGAGTTGACTACAATGAGACTTTCTCACCTGTAGCGAAGCTAAAGTCTGTGAGGATTATGTTAGCAATCGCTGCATATTACGATTATGAGATATGGCAGATGGATGTTAAAACAACGTTCCTCAATGGAGACATTGATGAAGAGTTGTATATGATGCAACCCAAAGGTTTTGTCGATCCTAAAGATGCTAACAAGGTATGCAAACTTCAACGGTCCACCTATGGATTGAAGCAAGCATCCCGAAGTTAGAATCAACGTTTTGATAAAGTAATCAAAAGTTTTGGTTTTATACAAACTTATGGAGAAGCTTGTATTTACAAGAAAGTGAGTGGGAGCTCTGTAGCATTCTTAATACTATATGTAGATGACATATTGTTGATTGGGAATGATGTAGACCTTCTTAATAGTGTCAAGGAATATTTGAATAATAGTTTTTCAATGAAGGATCTTGGCGAAGCAGCTTATATATTAGGCATAAAGATTTATAGAGATAGATCGAGACGCCTAATATCATTGTCACAAAGTACATATTTGGACAAAGTTCTAAAGAGGTTTGGAATGGAAGATAGCAAGAAAGGGTTCTTGCCCATGTTGCCCAATACGACCTTGAGTAAAACTCAAAGTCCGACAACGGCAGAAGATAGAGAAAGGATGAGTAAAACTCCCTATGCCTCAGCCATAGGATCTCTGATGTATGCCATGCTATGTACTAGACCCGACATTGCATATGTTGTTGGTTTAACTAGCAGATATCAAAGTGATCCAGGAGTGGATCATTGGACAGCGATCAAAAACATCCTTAAGTACTTGAGAAGAACTAAGGATATGGTTCTTTCTTATGGAGGTGATGAACAGCTCGTTGTTAATGGTTACACCGATGCTAGTTGGAACACCGATCCGGATGATTCTAAATCACAATCTGGATACGTATTTACTTTGAATGGTGCAGCAGTTAGCTGGAGGAGTGCAATGCAAAGCGTTGTGGCGAGATCTTCAACTGAATTGGAATACATGGCTGCTTCGGAGGCTTCACAAGAAGCAATATGGATGAAAGAGTTCATTACAGAGCTCGGTGTGGTTCCTAGTGCGCTGGACCCAATGTCAATCTACTGTGATAACATGGGCGCCATAGCCAATGCGCAAGAACCAAGGTCACACAAGAAGCTGAAGCACATCAAGCTACGTTTTCACGCTATTCGAGAACATATCCAAGATGGGGACATAAAGATTTGCAAAGTACACACAGATCTGAATGTGGTGGATCCGTTGACTAAACCTATCCCGAGGGCAAAACATGACCAACACCAAACTGCCATGGGTGTTCGGTATATTACCATGTAATCTGGATTCGATGACTCTAGTGCAAGTGGGAGACTGTAGGAGATATGCCCTGTTGGAGATATGCCCTAGAGGCAATAATAAATGTAGTTATTATTATATCTTTGTGTTTATGATAAATGTTTACATTCATGCTATAATAGTATTAACAAGGAAACATTGATACTTGTGTGATTTGTAAACTTAATTTGAAGTCCCTAGTATAGCCTCTATACTTCACTAGCTTGTTGGTTGATTAATGAATGTGGTTTCCCTATCATGAACATTGAGATGTTATCAACAACAAGATCATATCGTTAGGAGAATGATATGGTGGACATACTCCTATAGATAAGCGTAGCATAAAGATCAAGTCATTTCAATAGTTCAATTGCTATATGCTTTCTGATACATAGTAACCTAAATTCCTTCGACCATGAGATCATGCATATCACCTTTACCGGATGGATGCTTTGATGAAATCAAACACCACACCGTAACTGGGTGGCTATAAAGGTGGCATTGAGTGTTCGGAAAGTATTGGTTGAAACACATGGATCAAGAGTGGGATTTGTCCATCCATATGACGGATAGATATACTCTGGGCCCTCTCGGTGGAATGTCATCCAATTAGCTTGCAAGCATGTGACTGGCTCACAAGGGATCACATATCACGGGAACGAGAAAAGAGTACTTATCGGTAATGAGGTTGAACTAGGTATGCAGAGATACCGACGATCATAACCTCGGATAAGTAAACTATCGTGAGACAAAGGGAAATTGGTATCGTATGTAAGTGGTTCATTCGATTGCAAAGTAATCGTAGAAATATGTGGGAGCCATATGAATTTCCAGATTCCTCTATTGGTTATTGTTCGGAGAAGTGTCTCGATCATGTCCGCATAATTCACGAACCGTAGGGAGACACACTTAAGGATTCGACGTTGTTTGAGTAGTTATGGTATTATGAGAAAGAGACCGAATGTTGTTAGGAGTCTCGGATGGGATCCGAGATATCACGAGGTGATCCGGAATGGTCCGGAGAATAAGATTCATATAAGGAAAGTCCCGTTTCGGAGTTCGGGAATGATTCCGGTGTTTTCATCGGGAATGTTCTAGAAGGTTCCGGAATGTCCGGCACTCCGAAGGGGAAGGGGTACATGAATGTGTCATTACATATTGGAATTATTGCATCATGTACTAAGTGTTCTCGCTGTTCCAAATAAAGGATTAAATTGAATCCCAAACTGAAAAGTCAAACGGCCAGTTTGAAAGTCAAACGGCTAAAACAGGAAACTGAGGGAAACAAGCAAGAGGAGGTTGAAACCGACTTGGGGGAGGAGTCCCTCCTCTCCAAGCAAGGCCACCAAGGGCCTACTTGGGAGGACTCCCTCCCTTGGCCGCCCTCCCACCTATAAAAGGAGGCGGGGCCTCCTCCTCTAGACACACAAGTTCCTATCCTCTAATCTAAATCCTAGCCCTAGACTCCGGTTTAGAGCCGCTTTGGTTTAGAGCTTCTAATTGCACTAGCCTTGGATTAGAGCCTTCTAATTGGTGTGTCTAAACCCTAGACCACTAATAGCTCTCTCATACTCCACCATACTCGCTTAAGGCGAAGCCTGCGGGATCTCCCTCTACTTGTACCACGCCGTTGTCTGCGGAATCGCGAGAGAGCGCTACAACCTCCATTTTCTTTGGAACAAGGGAGAGGAAGGTATTCGAGAGTACCGAACGTGTGAGCGACGGAAGCGCTGCCGGAACGCATGGCCGGAAGGATCGTCTACGATCTTGAGATCGGGAGAAATACGACTACATCACCCACGAGAATCCGCTCTCGTTAAACACTTTGGAATCTTCGAGGGTAAGTTATTCCATCGACTCGTTGCTACAATCTAGTAGATAGATCTTGGCTTGTTTGTTTGTATGCGATAGAAATTTTTTGTTTTCCATGCTACGAAACCCTACATGCCCTAGAGGCAATAATAAATGTAGTTATTATTATATTTTTGTGTTTATGATAAATGTTTACATTCATGATATAATAGTATTAACAAGGAAACATTAATACTTGTGTGATTTGTAAACTAAAATAGAGTCCCTAGTAAAGCCTCTTTATAAATACTAGCTTGTTGGTTAATAAATGATTGTGGTTTCCCTATCATGAAAATTGAGATGTTATTAACAACAAGATCATATCGTTAGGAGAATGATATGGTGGACATACTCCTATAGATAAGCGTAGCATAAAGATCAAGTCATTTTAATAGTTCAATTGCTATATGCTTTCTGATACATAGTAACCTAATTCCTTCGACCATGAGATCATGCATATCACCTTCACCGGAAGGATGCTTTGATGACATCAAACACCACACCGTAACTGGGTGGCTATAAAGGTGGCATTGAGTGTTCAGAAAGTATTGGTTGAGACACACGGATCAAGAGTGGGATTTGTCCATCCATATGACGGATATATATACTCTGGGCCCTCTCGGTGGAATGCCATCCAATTAGATTGCAAGCATGTGACTGGCTCACAAGGGATCACATATCACGGGAACGAGAAAAGAGTACTTATCAGTAACGATGTTGAACTAGGTATGTAGAGATACCGACGATCATATACCCTCGGATAAGTAAACCATCGTGAGACAAAGGGAAATTGGTATAGTATGTAACTGGTTCATTCGATCGCAAATTAATCGTAGAAATATGTGGGAGCCATATGAATTTCCAGATTCCTCTATTGGTTATTGTTCGGAGAAGTGTCTCGATCATGTCCGCATAATTCACGAACCGTAGGGAGACACACTTAAGGATTCGACGTTGTTTGAGTAGTTATGGAATGATGAGTAAGAGACCGAATGTTGTTCGGAGTCTCGGATGGGATCCGGGATATCACGAGGAGATCCGGAATGGTCTGGAGAATAATATTCATATAAGGAAAGTCCTGTTTCGGGGTTGGAGAATGGTTCCGGTGTTTTCATCGGGAATATTCTAGAAGGTTCCGGAATGTCCCAGACTCGGAGGAAGGGTACATGAATGTGTCATAACAAGTTGGAATGATTGCATCATGTACTAGGTGTCATCGCTGAACAAAATAAAGGGTTTAATCAAATCCTAGTTTGAAAAGTCAAACGCCAATTTGAAAAGTCAAACGGCTATTTTGTGAGGTGGAGGAGTAGAAACCTACTTGAGGAGGAGTTCCTCCTCCACCGCCGCCCACTTGGAGACCGAGTTGGGAGGACTCCTCCCCTTGGCGCGCCCCCTCCACCTATATAAGGAGGGGCAGGGCTGCCCCTCCAAGCAAACAATACCACGCCCCGCAAACCCTAATCCTAGCCGCCTGCGCCGCCACCTCCTGCTGCCGCCGCCTAGGGAAAGCCGCCGCCTAGGCAAACCCTAGCCGCCGGCCTTGCTCCTCCTTGGTGCGTCTAAACCCTAGATCACCGAGGCTCTCTCTCATAGGCCACCATACTCGCTCCGGCTTAAGGCGAAGCCCTGCGAGATCTCCCCTCTACTTCCGGTACCACGCCGTTGTGCTGCCGGAATCGCGAGGAGAGTGCTACAACCTCCGCTGCCTGCTGGAACAAGGGAGAGGAAGGTCTTCGTCGAGTACCGAACGTGTGACCGACTGCAGAAGCGCTGCCGGAACGCAACGCCGGAAGGATCGTCTACGCGATCTTGAGATCGGCAAGAGTACAACTACATCACCCACGAGAATCCGCTCTCGTTAAACACTTTGAAATCTTCGAGGGTGAGTTATTCCATCGACTCGTTGCTACAATCTAGTAGATAGATCTTGGCTTGTTTGTTTGTATGCGGTAGAATTTTTTTTGTTTTCCATGCTACGAACCCCTACATTTCACTCTCCAACAATAATCCAGCCTTGTACAATATTGTCCATCACAACAGGATATTTTCGCTATGGTAATGGAAACTTCTCTATCAAATGTCTCTCAGGTGTGATTAAGTCAAACCCCGGCTTGCGGGATCGAATGCTCTTATAGAGGGGTTGGCAATGGTCCAATTGACGCACGGGAAATACAAGTTATGCTTGAGTCCACATGAGAATGGTAAACTCTCGGTGGATTACATGCATAGAGCACTGATACATTTAGATGCGCCAATTACCTTCGCAAAGAGGTCATTTTACCAACTATAACATTGCAAAGCATAACTGACACAAAAGTATAAAAATGTTGTTTTACTCATCATGAAACCATTAACACTTGTTCTTCCAGTGTAAGTTCGTTCGTTCTATATGGTATGTCATCTAAGTGGCTTCAAACTTACCATCACATAGTGACATAGTGTTACAAACACATTTGACAATTGGTTGTATGGTATCGATCACAAGTACAGAATTCTCTTTAAGGTGGAAGTGGTAGCCGTCCATGTAGAAACGATTTGGTTTTCGTTAAGAATCCTTCTCTTTTGTAGGTAATCTATCGGTTTACCACCTCTTCAGCATTTGCAGAACCACACATTGTTTACACAGGTCTATACATGACCATAGAAGGCGGCGAGGGATATGTTTACCCTGCATGGATGAAGATTTAGTCTCTTGTTCGGCCCTCTTTTGCAAGGATGGCATTTTAGAAGACATTCATGTGCTTTTTTTTTAATTTCTCATAACATAGTTTTCTGCATCCTAACTATGTATAGGCCGTGTGTAAACTCTCGTGGCTTGTATTGCCTTGATGTGAACATTTAAGTTTAATAAAGGGGTGTAGCTCATTCTATGCCAATTTAGAATTAGCTTAATTCACGGTCTAGTGATTTCAACCCCATAGTTTTGTACTACCTGAACAAATCATTTTGTGCCCGTGAACCTTTTTTTTTAAGTTACAATCCATATGCATCTTAAAAATTCAACTACAACCAAAAATGAAAAAAAAATCTCATTTTTTTACCATACTTGCAACTCATAGGATGAACGGATCGCGATGCAAATTTGGCTGTTCTAGAGTTGAACGAGTTATAATTTAATTCTTGGTCAAAACTAAGAATTATGAAAACCGTTAATAAAGCGCCCTTACATGTAAAAGGGAGAAGTTTTTTTTGGCTATGTGGTGGTGTTTGTATGTGCATTTGGTTCAGTAGAAACCTATACTACGCTGCTCCCTCGGTTTTAGAACACAAAATATTTTAGTTTTTTTTCTTCTAAAAATACATATATCTAAACACTTTTTTGCGTGTATGTTCACTCTGAACCTACACGTTACATAGATATGTTTCAAAAAAAAAAGGCAAAACGTCTTATATTTTTGGAAGAGAGAGAGAGAGTACTTTATGTTAGATGGTAAATGCGGAGCTTGAAGCCCTACTAAATAACCCTTACGAAAACCTTACCTAAGCAGGTACGTACGTACAGATGATCGGAGGAGCAAGTATATTTTCACGACAATTTTCTCTATACGTCCGCCCCCCATGGCACCATCGATCGAAACAATCGACGCGATCAAGCGAGACGCTGTCCGGTCCGGACAATTAGTCGCAGGAATGAATTTCCTTCATTCTTCAGTTGTTTCAACCTATAAATACGGCGAGAAGCGGTCAGGCAAGGGCATGCACGCAGTTCAACCTCCTCGACCTCGACTATTCAAGAGCTAGCCATGGCGTCCGTGCCTTGTCTGGTCAGGATATATTGCTGTTATCCCCCCCTGCGGTGATAGATGCATGTGCATTTTTAAATAATGATGGCGATACAGAGCGTGTGTGACATTATTGGGGGTTTTGTGCAGATCATGGAGGAAGAGGAAGCGCGGTTCGATGCGGAGGTGGCGGAGGTGGGGGCATGGTGGAGCACGGAGAGGTTCGCGCTCACGAAGCGCGCCTACACCGCCCGCGACGTCGTCCTCCTCCGCGGCACGCTCCGCCAGAGCTACGCCTCCGGCGAGATGGCCAAGAAGCTCTGGCGCACGCTCAAGGCCCACCAGGCCGCCGGCACGGCGTCACGCACCTTCGGCGCGCTCGACCCCGTGCAGGTGACGATGATGGCGAAGCACCTGGACAGCATCTACGTGTCCGGGTGGCAGTGCTCGTCGACGCACACCACGACGAACGAGCCGGGGCCGGACCTCGCCGACTACCCCTACGACACCGTGCCCAACAAGGTGGAGCAGCTCTTCTGCGCCCAGCTGTTCCACGACCGGAAGCAGCGGGAGGCGCGCATGTCCCTGCCCCGCGCCCAGCGCGCCCACGCGCCCTCCGTGGACTACCTCAGGCCCATCGTCGCCGACGGCGACACCGGGTTCGGCGGCGCCACGACCACCGCGAAGCTGTGCAAGCTGTTCGTGGAGCGCGGCGCCGCGGGCGTCCACCCGGAGGACCAGTCGTCGGTGGCCAAGAAGTGCGGGCACATGGCCGGGAAGGTGCTGGTGGCCGTGTCGGAGCACGTGGACCGCCTCGTGGCCGCCCGGCTCCAGTTCGACATCATGGGCGTGGAGACCGTCCTGGTCGCCCGCACCGACGCCGTCGCGGCCACGCTGATCCAGACCAACATCGACGCGCGCGACCACCGGTTCATCCTCGGCGCGACGACGGCCAAGATCCCGAGCCTCGCCGCCGTGCTCTCGGAAGCCATGGCGGCCGGCAAGAGCGGCAGGGAGCTGGAGGCCGTCGAGGCCGCGTGGACCGCGTCGGCGCAGCTCAAGACGTTCGGCGAGTGCGTCAAGGACGCCATCTTGGCGAGCACCCACATCGATAATGAGCAGCAGCAGCTTAATAAGCTCCAGGAGTGGAGCGACGCCACGACCGGCCACGGCAAGTGCCTGTCCCACGAGCAGGCGCGCGACGTGGCGGCGAGGCTGGGCGTGACGTCCGTGTTGTGGGACTGGGACCTGCCGCGGACCAGGGAAGGGTTCTACCGGTTCGAGGGCTCCGTGGCGGCGGCCGTGGTCCGCGGGCGCGCCTTCGCGCCGCACGCCGACGTGCTGTGGATGGAGACGTCGAGCCCGGACATCGGCGAGTGCGCGGCATTCGCGGAGGGCGTGCGGCCGGAGACGACGATGCTGGCCTACAACCTGTCGCCGTCCTTCAACTGGGACGCGTCCGGGATGAGCGACGCCGACATGGCGGCGTTCATCCCGCGCGTGGCCGGGCTCGGCTACGTGTGGCAGTTCATCACGCTGGCCGGGTTCCACGCCGACGCGCTGGTCACGGACACCTTCGCGCGGGACTTCGCGGCGCGCGGGATGCTGGCCTACGTGGAGAGGATCCAGCGGGAGGAGAGGAGGCACGGGGTGGAGACGCTGGAGCATCAGAAGTGGTCTGGCGCCAACTTATACGACAGGGTGCTCAAGACCGTCCAGGGCGGGATCTCCTCCACCGCGGCCATGGCCAAAGGCAAGTTGCGACGACAGACCACTACATCTTATTTGCACAACAATTTATTGGGTTTCATTCTAGTGACTTATTTGACACCTTCTAATTAACTTTCTATGTAAATAATGTAGGAGCTACTGAAGAGCAGTTCTGGACTTAGGCGGCCGGGAAGTGAGAACGGTAGCCAAAATGGTGTCTGCCAAGTTGCATAACAAATCCAATCAGTTATTTCTAGATCGAAGGAGTACAATAAAAACGGACCAGATTCATTATGTCCTGGAGATAGAAACTTTAGTACAAATCAAACTATTATTATCGGCACGTACGGGTGGTTTAACCAATCATGAAGAGTTGTCACTTGTTGTTGCGTACTCTTATATATATATATGCGTCAACTCAAACAAGCACATGTTGCCGCTGATAAGTCTTCATTTATTGTAGGGTTGTTCTAACGCGCGGCGTCGCATATTTTGTTTTGCACGCGACGGTTTGCTGAGAACTATTTGCCTACTCTATTTCCACCTCGAACGTACATGCGTGCGCGGTGCTCATGCTCCACCGTAAAAACTAACTAGGTGCCAAGCTAAAAAAAACTAACTAGAGGCCTACACTATCATTGTGTCAGAAATCTGGGAATAGGAGCCCACAAAAAGAGAATCGTTGCAGTGAAAACAAAGAAAAAGATGTCCCTAGATAAAAGGTGCTCAAGTTACTACTTGCTAATAGCTGTCTAGGGATAGCATGAACTAAAATACTTGTTAGCTTGTTTGTCAAAATAAATCAATCATCATTGCTAGAATAAATTACATTTGGTTGTCACCTTCAAACATGGTGAAAGTCATTAGAAAAACCGTAAGCTACACTTGCCAGCTCATTTAAGTATGGTTGTCATATTAATTAAACTTGGCTGCCAGGTTAATTATACTTAATTGCCATGTTTAACTACAGAGTACATAAGGTGATAGCTGCCATATTAATTAAACTTGGATACCAGATTAATTATACTTGATTGTCATGTTTTAACTAAGATAGCTGCCATATTAATTAATCTTGGCTGCCAGATGAACACACGTGCAAATAGTTTCGCTACATGTCGTGTACCCATGTTATTTGTGAGGTGCATGTGAGATAGGACCAAGCACTAGCAGCAACTGTAGCAAACAGTCTAGGTGCATATGAGATAGGACCAAACACTAGCAGCAACTGTAGCAAACAGTCTAGGTGCATGTGAGATTGGACCAAACACTAGCAGCAACTGTAGCAAACAGTCTACGAGTAAGCACTGTAGCTGCTGTCTAGACTGCGCCTCACAGAGATGCTGCTTAGGATGCCCACGTGCGGATAGGCGGCTCGGTTTCTGTGCCGCACGGTAAGACGCGAGTGCGGCGCCTCGCGTTAGAATTTTCCTTTATTGTAATAATGTTCTTTTTCGAGATCTAGAGCTCTAAGCAACTGTTTCATGGTTCCACTTCAGATTTTAAATGTGTCGTATATATGTCAAGTTAAAACTTTATCGTAAATCTCTTTGAAAACGGTTTTGCTAGTTCTTTTCACCGTTCGATTTACCTCGTGATTCGTGTAAAATGAAAATTTCACATGAGTTGCAACTAGGGTGTAACTGAGAATTTAATGAGTTGCAACTAGGTTGTAACTAAGAATTAGTACAAATCTTATGAGTTGCAACTAGGTTGCAACTGAGAATTAGCACAAATATTAGGATGATGTCAGCTACTTAGACCTAAGAAGTTCTCAGACGCCTGAGATCTAGACACTTCCTTTTGAAAAATACCACTCAAAAATAAGTGATGCACCTTTGTCCACATAAACATGTATGTGCAGGGGTGGAGGCCTGGGGGTGCATAGGACACCGGGTAAAACCAAAATCCTTTGTAAACAGACAATTTTTCATCATGTGTGACACCCTTAAAACCTATTTTTGGCAGCTTGGGCACCACCGTGCACCCGATCGATGGTTCTCTAGCTCCGCCACTGTGTATGTGGACGCATTTTAGTGTTTTCTTTTCGGGACGCATTGTAGGGGTTAGATACATGTGATCTATACAAAGCCGCGACACTTATTTTGGGACAAATGTAGGACATGATATCTAAACCCCCACCACACATGAGTACATTAGAAACATAGGTATATCCTGCATAGAGGGTTTTCTTTCCTTTTGGGCCTTACTTAGCCCAGGGCTTTAGAGCATCTCCAGCAGGCGAGTTATTTTAGAGCGCTGGAAAAGTGGGATAGCGCGCGCTATCCTGTTTGCGCGCTGCATTTTAGCGCGACCTCCGCCGGAGGCTCTAAAATGTAGCGCACCGCTCGTCCGCGTCCCCACCAGGCGCTGCATTTTAGCACGCGCAACAAGTCCTGAAGGGAATATGCCCTGAGAGGCACTAATAAAGTGTTTATTATGTGTATTCCAAGTATATGATAGATTTTTATTTTGCATGCTATAATTGTATTAATACGGAAACGTCAATACATGTGTGTTTAATAAACAAACAGAAAGTTCCTAGTTATGCCTCTCTCATGAACTAGCTCGTTGATTAACAAGATGATCAAGGTTTCCTGATCATGGACATTGGATGTTGTTAATAACGGGATCACAACATTAGTGTAATGGTGTGATGAACATTCATCCGAAGTATAGCATTACGATCAAAGTCATTGAGTTTATATTGCTATAACAACTTACGAAGTGATCCTAATCCTTAGACCATGAGATCATGTCAATCACTAACATCGGAAGAGTTTCTTGATAACATCAAACGTCACACCATAACAGGGTGATTATAAAGATGGATTCAGAACTAATAAAGTGTTATGTTGAGGCTCATGGATCGAGAGTGGAATTTGTTCATCCCGATGACGGATAGATATACTCTGGGCCCTCTCGGTGATATCACATTGATTAGCTTGCAAACAAGTGATTTGATCACTAGAATGTTATATCACGGGAACGAGAAAAGAGTGCATGTCGGTAACGAGATCAAACTAGGTATGGAGATACCGATGATCGAATCTCGTACATGTAATATATCGTGAAACAAAGGGATTAAGATACTAGCGTAAAAGGTTCCGACGATCACAAGAAAGTCATCGTTGAATGTGTGGGAGTCAGTATGGGTCTCCAGATCCCGCTTCTGATTATTCATCCGAGAAGGGTCTCGATCATGTCCGCATTATTCACGAACCGTAAGGTGACACACTTAAGAGACACCGACATCCAACTGGAGCAAAAGTTTCATGCCTAAAGAATGAACAAGCGCAGGAATTTATTTCACTAGATACCGAAACGGGTTTTCGGGTGAAATTGCATAAAGTGGTTATGCATGTGAAATGGAATTCTAGCAAGGGGTTATTTGTGAATGTTTGTCATTAAAGTAATTGACAAAATTCTGAATAAAATAAAAGAGTTTTATTTAATGAGAGTTTGCATTAAATTTGGTGAAAATTTAATGGGAATTTGAGTGGACTTTTGAGTGGAGGAAATTTAAAGGGCATTTTGTGAGTGGAGTGTCCACCCACATGAATGAAGGAGGGGAGGGGGCAGCCCCCATGGCCGGCGGCCACCCCCTTGGGTGCCCCCCCTCCTCCTATAAAAGGAGCCCCCCTCCTCACTTGTCTCACACACCTCCTCGTGAAGGATATCTCCCCCCCTCTAGAATTTATCCCCCATGGTCTCGGACTAGCGAGATACATGTTCCCGGTGGCTATTCGGCAAGAAAGAGTTGTGCTTCCGCTGCATCGCTGGAGCGAGGAGGCGGAGGTTGCTCGGTGCCTCGAACGTGTGTGCGAGCACGGATCGGCTGATTTGCGGCGCTAGGACTTCCTCTCGATCTTGAGATCGGCAAGAGATCGTCTACATCAACCACGAGTTGAACTCGTTAAGCTTTGTCGGTCTTCAAGGGTATGTTTTCTACGGATATACATCCGCCCGTTGTTTGTATCTAGTAGATAGATCTTGGTACGTAGTTCCCATTGTAGGAAATTTTTTGTTTTCTATGCTGTGAACCCTACAGTGGTATCAAAGCCGGATCTATGCGTAGATACTTTGCACGGGTAGTACACATATGCGTATGTGGGCGATGATGATCATGTTTTTGCTCCTTTGTTGTAATTTTGGATATTGGTGGCATAGTGGGATGAAGCGGCCGGACAAACTTTACATGTCCTCGCACATGAGACCTGTTCCACGCTTGACATGCAACTAGTTTGCATAAGTGGCTAGCGGGTGTCTGTCTCTCCTACTATAGTCAATATCTATTTTGCAAGCGAGTTTTCAACAATTTGATTATCCTCGTTGTGGTCCATGTTCGTAGGTAAGAACGGTTCTATCTCGAAAGCCCTAAGCCACGTAAAACTTGCAATGGATAAATTAGAGGCGTCTAGTTTAGATTGTTCTTTGGGCTAGTGTTATGATATGGTAGTGTTGTAAGTAGAAGTATGAGATGATACTCTTACAACACACATAGCGTGTAAACTCCATAGACCTTGGATTTACACATATAGGTATGATAGTGATCATACCACGATGCACATGATAGAGATCATCTACGGGAACCATATCATTTCACTAATAAACATATGATGTTTGATAGCATCTTATATTGCTTGTTTAGCGCTTTGTTAGCATAATAAGATGATCCCTCATTTAAATATCAAGATAAGAATGTGTTCTTCCTTTAGTATGCACCGATTATGTTTTCGCTCCAAGACATCACGTGATGATCGGGTGTTCTTGGATCCACGACCATATTTCGGTGTAAAAGCGATTACACGCGAATACTAAGGTTCTAACTTGGCGATCCTAGCATGTACAGACATGGCCTCGGAACACGGACCGAAAGGTTAAGCATGAGTCATATAGTTGATATGATGCCCATTTGATGCTCGCCTTTGAAGCAATACCGACTCACGTGATGATCGGACTTGGTATAGTGGATTTGGTTCATGTAATCACCAAAAAGGCACGAGGGATGTCGTTTTTGAGTGGGAGTTCATTCATAATATGGATTAGTTGAACTCAATCTATCATACACTTAGTCTAAACTTTACAAATTCTGTTGTAGATGGCACCACCTGCTTTTAATTTCAATGTGTTCATGGAGAAAGAGAAACTAGCAATGAACGGTAGCAACTTTACCGAATGGGCCATGAATTTGAGGATTCTCCTCTCTGCTGCACAAAAGCAATACATGCTAGAAGCGCCGTTAGGCCCCCCACCTTTTGATGATGCCCCTGACAAGGAGAATAATGTCTATCAGACTCGTCAGGAGGACCACAGCTTAGTTCATTGCGGCATATTGTATGGGCTAGAGCCGGAACTTCGAAAGCGTTTCGAAAACGGCAATGCATTTGATACAATGGGTGAGTTGAAAATGATTTTCGACACACATCTTTCAGTGAGAGCTACAAGCGAGAAAAGTTCTTTAGATGCATGATGGAAGAGCACAACTCCGTTAGTGAGCATGTACTCAAGATGTCGGGTTACGCCGATAAGCTTGTGTCCTTGGGAATATCGATTCCCATTGACTTAGGCATCCATCGTGTTCTGCAGTCTCTGCCACCTAGCTATAAGAGCGTGATGAACTATAACATGCAAGGCATGAAGAAGTCTCTCCCGAGCTCATCAATGCTTAAAACGCATAAGTGGAGATCAAAAGGAACATCAAGTGTTGATGATCAATAGGAACACGGTATCAAGAAAGACAAGAAGGAAAGCGGAAGGAAGTAAGGCGGCAAGCTGTTGCCGTGCTGAAAAGAAACCCGAGTTGGACCTAAGTCGATTCCGAGTGCTACTATTGTAAGGGGACTTTGGGCGCAACTACCCCAAGTATCTGGCAGACAAGAAGGCCGGCAAGGCAAACAAAGGTATATATGATATACATGTTATTGATGTGTACTTGACTAGTGCTCGCAGTAGCACCTGGGTATTTTATACCGGTTCAGTTGCTAATATTTGTAACTCGAATCAGGGGCTGCGGAACAAGCGACCGCTAGCAAGGGGTGAGGTCAAGATGTGTGTCGGCAATGGATCAAGTGTTGATGTGATCACCGTCGGAACGCTGCCTCTCCACTTGCCGTCAGGATTAGTTATAAACTTGAATAAATGTTATCTGGTGCCTGCACTGAGCATGAACATTGTATCTGGATCGTGTTTGATGCGAAGTGGTTATTCATTTAAATCCGAGAACAATGGTTGTTCCATTTATATGAATGAAATCTTTTATGGTCATGCACCGATGATGAATGGTTTATTTATATTAGATCTCGATGATAATGTTACACATATTCATAATGTTGATGCTAAAAGGATTAAACTAAATGATGATATATTCGCATATATGTGGCACTGCCGTCTAGGTCATATTGGCGTTAAACGCATGAAGAAGCTCCATTCGGATGGACTTTTAGATGTAGGGGTTCGTAGCATGGAAAACAAAAATTTTCTATCGCATACAAACAAACAAGCCAAGATCTATCTACTAGATTGTAGCAACGAGTCGATGGAATAACTTACCCTCGAATATTCTAAAGCGGTTAACGAGAGCAGATTCTCGTGGGTGATGTAGTCGTACACTTCCGATCTCAAGATCGCGTGAGCGATCCTTAAGGCTGCGTTCGGCAGCTCCCTTGATCGGTCACGTTCGATTGCTGACGAAGACCTTCCTCTCCCTTGTTCCAGGTGACGTGGAGGTTGTAGCACTCTCCTCGCGATTCCGGCCTGGCGTGGTCAGGAAGTAGAGGGAGATCCCAGAGGCCTTAGCCGAGCGAGTATGGTGGAGTATGAGAGAGCTATTAGTGGTCTAGGGTTTAGACACACCAATTAGAAGGCTCTAAACCAAGAAGGCTAGGGCAATTAGAAGCTCTAAACCAAAACGGCTCTAACCGGAGGCTGGCTAGGGTTTAGATTTAGAGGATAGGAACTTGTGTGTCTAGAGGAGGCCCGCCTCCTTTTATAGGTGTGTCGTGGGAATGACCACGGGATCTGCTGTCGGCGTGATTAGTAGAAACGAAGGGCAAGGCGGCTGACCATCTGCGGTGCGAGATGAGGCAAAGACAGGGTTTTACGAGTTCGGCCCCAGAATAAGACCTACTCTGCTAGATTGTATTATGGAGGTGTTTACAATGGCGAACTCGGCGACTAGGCGCCGAGTTGCTTGGTGTATGAGGCGTGTCTCTACTCACCTTAGGGAGGTTTATATAGGCTTACCTCCCTAGGGTTTACATATCTCAACCGATTGGTTACAACTTTGTCAATCGCTTAACTCGCCGATCGGGCCTATCTACTACTGGGCCTTGACTTCGATCGCTTTGGTACCTGATGGGCTTTGATCCACTCGCATTCTGCAGCCCACTCGCAGACCCTTGGGCGGTCGGAAGCGTCCGTGAGATACCCAGTGAGCATATCCCCATCGGTAGTCCCCGAGGCCGTTGATTAGGCACGGGTGGCTCTGGCGATCGAGTATACGGCTTCAAGTTGGCATCCATCGAATCGTCGGCGGGCTCTGCGAAGGAAAAATCCGGCGAACCTAGTTGCGTCTTGGGTGAACCGAACCAGCGGGTTGACCTCGGCGAGTAACTCAATGAGCCGGGTGGCGGAGGCGACCGGGCGTGGTCAAACTAGCCGTTAAGGTAACTTAACGGTAACTTCGGCGTAATCATCGGCGTAACGGCCCCCTAATTTGGCGGGCAGCTTCCGCTATATAAGAGGAATGGTAGGCCATCGGAAAGCCAACCGCCCACCATTTCTCCCGAGTGCGCACATCTTTCGCCCGTTGATCTCGCGATCTGACCGACCCGCAATCCTCCGACCTCCAAGCAAATCCTCAGCCATGGCCCTCTCCACCGAACCTTGGGGTAGATCCAAGTGCACCAGTGAATGGCCTCCTTCGAGGCCGGAATCTAAGGGCCTGTTGGCGAATCCCGCATGGAGAAACGACCCGAACCAGCGAGAGTTCATCTGCTTCACTAGTCACCTCGAGCGGGTTTAGGGTTTCACTTCTCTGTTCTTCCTGCGCCTACCACGGATCCAGCCCTGATCTGGGTCCCCATAGTATCGAGCAGCTCGCCATCTTTGTGGCGTTCTCGAGTGCTACTTGGGCTGGCCCTATTTTCCCTTGTGGCAAGATCTGTTCCATGGACGGATCACCGAGGAGTGGGTGGCCCAATGCTAGCCGGGCGGCTTAACCTTCCGGCTGAAATCCAAAGCCTCCTTCTTGACTTGATGCCAAAGCAATGAGCGATCGAAAAAGTCTTGGTTTTATGTGACCGTTTACCCGGAGGACGAGGCGATCCGGTACTCGGCCGACCGCCCGAGCCGCGCAATCTCAAGTCGCCAAGCTTCCCGACGATCGGCGGATGGTCGTCGACGATGCTCCAGACCATTCGCGTCAAGAAGAAGGGCTCCAGACGGTGAACACGTATAACCGCTGGCTTGGGCGGCGATTGCTCCGCCCAACGCGAGCATTACATGTACCAAGACGAAGCCGAGAAGACTCGACGAAGGCCTGCCTCGCCGAGTGGAAGCGGAGGACTACCTCTGGCGTCAAGAGGATCACCCAGCGGCATACACGGATGCGCAGGCTCCTCCATACACCGAAGCGTCCGGCCCAACGGTAATAATCTGATCTTGTTCGCAATGCAACATATGCAGTCGCGGTAATTCTAACTTTGTTCCATGTTTAACGCAGCTATTTCAAGTGGTGGAAGGGTGGCTCCCACCCGCCGATGACGAGAGCTCCGGGCCATCCGCCCAGGACACAAGCGAGTCGCCTCCCGCCAAGGACAATGAGGACGATGAGGACGAATCAAGAGGAGATCGCCCCATGGTCCGAAGACCCGGGCAACGCGTCGCGAACTCGAGGCGAGCAGGAGCCTCGAGCGTCATGACGATGACGAAGAACTCCCGGAGACCACCTCGCTCCGTCAGGCCACTCCCGCGAAGAAGAAGAAGGAGAAAGAGGCGAGGGCCCCCCTAAGGAGGAGGACGAAGCCGCCGAAGATGGCCTCACCGCTGGCCACGAGCAGCCGATGCCCAGCTCGGCCGGTGACGGGCGGCCCGCAACAACCACGCTAGATGCACCATCCATGGAGGCACCTGGCCTCGATGCCCCCGCCCTTGGCGGTCTCCGGCTAGGGAAGCTCCAGTGAGGCGACTTCGCCTGCAAAGGGGTCCGGCGTGGCGGTCTCGCCGCAAGGAGGCTCCGTCGCGCAGCTCCTAGCAAGGAAACCTCCGAAAAGCGCCGAGGCGCCAACCGCTACCTCAACATCAAAGAAGCCGTCCGTATCCTGGGCCCCTGGCGCCCTGGAACTGGGGCTCAGTCGCCGGCTTGGCCCCGAGCTGGAGAAACCGGCCGGCCTTCGCACAGGGCTGCGTTTCATTCCCGCCAAGTGAGTGTACTCGCTTTCGCCTTTCTCTTAGTATTTTGAATGTTTTTCCTGAATTGTCTCGGCGTGGGACCGAGTGAAGAAGATGAGCCACCCGACGGTGGTCAAGGTGCCCCGCCACTAGCGAGGAGGACCCTTCCGTAAGAGGAAGGTGGATGAGGTCGCCGCTTCCACGGCGGCAAGAAGGCCAAGGGCGGCGACATCGCCTCGCTTTACGACGACACGCACGGCCGGGCCCGCCTGTGGAAGCGACCGCGTCCACGGGGAGGCATTTCGTTTAGACCGGAAGAAGCTCCTTTGGGCGGTGCTACCTTCCCCGCTTCATGACCAAGGCGGCCACGGCAGTGAGGCTGCGACTCGAACCCGCTCCGAGACCGCCGACGCGAGATTGACCAACGTCGGCACACACCGGCGCTGCTTGCGTCCGTGACGCACAACCGCATGCTTGGCGCGGCCATCCAGTACCTCAGTCGGTCCGAGGATCGTCGGTGTTTGCGGCGGCCCGATTCTTTAGTTACTTGTTTTGTGCGTTCGAGTCCGGTCCGATGCGCTTCGCTAAATCAGCGGGTGGGCACGAGTAATTTTCGAGCCGCCGAGTGTGCACCCGCTAAATTGTAGCGGGTGGGCACTGAGTGATTTTCGAGCCGCCAGTCCCCGAGTGCGCACCCGCTAAATTGTAGCGGGTGGACACTGAGTGATTTTCGAGCCGCCAGTCCCCGAGTGCGCACCCGCTAAATTGTAGCGGGTGGGCGCTGAGTAATTTTCATGTGTACTGACTTTGAAACTTTGCAGGGTTTACAACTGGAGTCGGCAGAGCGATTGGCTGCGAAGTAGCGTGCTGAGAAGGAGTTGGGCGCTCTCCAAGAAGTAAACAAGGAGCTTCAGGCAATTGCTGCTTGCAGAGATGGCTCGCCAGAGCTTGTCCTATTTGGCGGTGACGGCGAATCTGCGTTAAGCATCTGGAGCAAAGGATCGCCGACCTCGAGCGCGAATGCTGGAGGCGAAGAAGAAGCGAGCTCGTGACAGGCGAGCTAAGGCCGCCGTTGCCGCGAAGAAGATCGGAAGGTGTCGGAAGCCCTCATCGTTGGGCTCAGGGCGATAAAACATCGCTCAAAGCTTCATCACGGGCTCGCCCGCTGCTTTCGGTGAGTGCGTCTTCCGATCTTGTAGTTATATTGTTTGTGGTTTCGTGGTGCTCACAACTGTTTCCGCCTAGCAGGCCATGTGATTGGTAGCCATGAAGAAGCGAGTTCTCTTGATGCGAGGGAGTGAGCATGCTCGTCGACTTCGGCGACGCCGGCGACTTGCATCCGCGCCTACCTTCAAGAGATGTCGCCACGGAGGTTATTCGGTGACCTCGTTGAGGTGTGGGAGTACTTGGAGAAGGCGCCGCGTCGTGGAGTTCATGACGCGGTCGGCGTTCGACGTGAGCGTCGACGGCCTCGAGCACGGACTCGCCCACTTCCCGAAGACTTGACCTCGACGACGTGACGAGTGGTTATCCTTCATCGCCCGCGCAGCGTGGATGCTCGAAGTTCTTAAGCTGCGGAACGCCGCCGCTGCTCGGAGTGTGTTTGGGCGATGGGCGACCTTCTTCCGTACAGAAGCGGTCGTCGCCGACGACCCGAGCCGCCGCATCGCGACTTCAAGGTCGAGCAGCCTTCCGCGGCGATGGCGCGAGCGACGACTTATCCATCGAACCCGACATCGCATTCATCCGAAGCCGGACACGGTGCATCATCGTGAAGCTGCGGAATAGTGTTAGTAGCGTTACGCCGGTAGGCATATTTTGTAATGTAAGACAATACGATATGCGATTGAATGGAACGTTGTGTTCATTTTGCTGTTTGTTTGCGTGTTTTGGATTGATTTTGGGTGAGTCCCCGAGCGCCCTTTGTGGGGTTCACCTTAGATATGATGTTTTGTTGTTTATCATGTGTGTTGTTGGTTGAGTCGACTACTCGAGCTCGGAGAGCCGATCGCAAAGCGACTGCTCAGTGCTTTACCGTTTTCCAGACGTGAACGGGCCGGTGGCCGAGTCCCCGGCGTGGTACTTGGTAGTTCGAGGCGCGACTCGAGGGTGGTTGAGGATCGAGCGTTGGTGTGAGCGTCACTCCGCCGCCCGGTGGGTCGGCGTGGCGATGCAGTCTGCACGCCTCTTTGGCGTTTTCCTGTCCGATCGAGACGAACTGGTATCCAGTCCCGGCGTGGTACTTAGCCGTTCGAGTCGCTATGCCGAGGATGCGGAGGACCGGTCGCTGGGAAGCGAGGAGATGTCTTGGTTCGTAAAACCCGAGCTAGGCGACTCGATGGGGCTCGGATTGGCGTTTTTCGTGGACGATGCAAGACACGGAATGACTCAAGGTGCTCTTACATCGCACTACTTAGCCGTCGCTGTACCAAGGGTTGACTCGTATTTTAGCATGACGCTGTTAATTACGAAAAGCGAGTGGCACAAGGCATGGAGAGTAGACGAATTTTGCGGTAACCGTTTCTTTTATTCATAGCGATCGGAGAGTACATATGTGGGGTTCTAGGTATAGAACTTCCGAGGAGGTTTACATTCCACGGCTGACGCCGAGTTCACCGCCCCGCGACGTCGACGGTAGTAGGCGTCGTTGCACGCACCGATAGCGAACGGCCTTCCACGGAGGAGAGCTTGTGCATGCCCTTCTTGTCTGGATCAGGCGTAACACCAAGTCGCCTTCACGGAAGGTGCGGGTTTTCACCGCCGTCATGTGGTAGCGACGGAGCCCTTGCCGATAGATAGCGGTGAGCGATCGGGCAGGTCGCTTCGTCGAGTTGGTCGAGCCCATCTTGGCGGGCCGATTCGTTTGCGGCCTCCGATAGTGGACGATCCGGCGAGTCGTGTTCGAGGTCGGTTGGCATGACCTTCAGCGCCAGAGACCATGAAGAAGGGGTGAATCCGTCGACTGTTGACCGAGGTGCGGATTCCCGGATGACGGAGGGAAGCTCTTCGACCCAGCATCCAGATGCGCTCGAGTGGTACTTGAGTCGCGGCTTCAGCCGTGGAGGATGCTTTGGTTGGCTCGTTCCGCTGGCCGTTGGATTCGGTGCGATCGATGCAAGGTCGAGCCGGATGTGGTGCTCCTCGCAACTCGCCATTGCTCCTTGGCGAAGTTTGTACCGTTGTCCGTGATGATGCTTGTTGGGAAACCGTAGCGGTATATGAGCTCGCGTAGGAACTTAGTGGCGATCTTCCGTCGCATTTCCGGGCTGGCTTGGCTTCTACCCACTTTGTGAATTTGTCGACGGCACCAGCGGTGGGTGTAGCCGAGAGGGCCTTCTTGAAGGGCCTACCATGTCCATGCCCCACACGGCGAATGGCCAGGTGATGGGGATTGTTTTGAGCGCCGAACTTGGAACGTGCGTCTGGTTGGTGTACTTCTGGCACCCGGCGCATCGCTGGACGATATCGACAGCGTCGGCATGTGCGGTGGGCCAGTAGAAGCCGTGTCGCATGGCTTTGGCAACCAGGGAGCGCGCGGCAGCGTGGTGGCAAATGACCGAGTGGATGTCATGTAAGATTTTGCGTCCTTCACCGGTTGGACGCAGCGTTGAACACGCCGTGACGCCGCGCTTGTGTAGCTCGCCGTCGATGATGGTGTAGGACTTGCATCGGCGAGCGATCATTCTCGGCGCTTGTCTCGTCTGCGGGCAGGTTGCTGTCTCTGGTAGGCGATGTAGGGCTTGGTCCGTCGTCTGCTCGGTGACGAAAAGCGACCAAGGTTGCCTCGGTTGGGCGGGACTCAATGTCGATCTCCTTCGAGAGACCGGGCGTGAAGATGGTGTCGAGGAACACGCCGGAAAGTGGTGCGAGTCGAGCCGACCCGATGCGAGAGAGGCGTCGGCCTCTCGTTTTTCCTCTGTCGATCCACTCGGCGAGTAGCCGTGAAGTGGCCGCCACCTTGTCCACCTCTTGGCGGTATGCCGCCATGGTAGGGAGACGGCGTCGCAGGTGCCGCGACTTGACCCGCAACGAGGTCGGAGTCTCCGAGCATCGGCGATTGACGCTCATCTCCTTTGCGGCTCGCATGCCAGAGTAGGGCCTCGATTCGCCATGTTGTTGGTGCAGGCGTGAATTGAGGCGGAGGATGTAGCGGAGCTTGTCGCCTTTGGTGAGGTCAAGACTATCCCGCTCTGCCGTCTGCGTTCTTGGACCCGTCGAATCGAGGCTCGATGAATGGAGGTACGGCGGCTTCTGCTGGGCCTCCTCCCGCCGGCGAGGAAGTCGGCGGTGCTGCGACTTAATCGCCTGGTTCGTACTTAATGTTGTGGACGATCTCGACGGCCCACTTGGCGACTCCGCCCGCGCCTCGCGATGCGGATGATGTCTTGTAGTGGAGCCGAGGAGACGACCGTGATGAGGTGCTCTGAAGTAGTGCGCAGCGCCGCCAGCTCAAGACCGCGTATACCAGCTTTTGGTATCAGGTGGTATCGTGGCGCGACTCGGTTAGGACCTCGCTGATGTAGTATACCGCTACCGGATGGGCGCTCTTTTCCTTCCTCGGTCATTCGACGACCATTACGGCACGACGACGCCGGACGCCGCGACATAAACCAGCATGGGCTCCTTGTCGACGGTGCGGGCGAGTAGTGGCGAGTAGCACCTTTTTGAGGTCATGAGCGGCCGTCCGCCTCTTGTCGGCCTTGGGTGGCGCTTGCTTGAGAGGACTCCTCCCAAGTCGATTCAACCTCCTCTTGCTTGTTTCCCGGTTTCTGTTTTAGCCGTTTGACTTTCAAACTGGCCATTTGACTTTTCAGTTTTAGGATTCAATTTAATCCTTTATTTGGAACAGCGAGCACACTTAGTACATGATGCAATCATTCCAATATGTAATGACACATTCATGTACCCTTCCCCTGAGTGCTTGGGACATTCCGGAACCTTTAGAACATTCCGATGAAAACACGGAATCATTCCCGAACTCAAACGGGACTTTCCTTATATGAATCTTATTCTCGGACCATTACGGATCACCTCGTGATATCCGGATCCCATCCGAGACTCGAACAACATTCGGTCTCTTTCTCATAATACCATAACTACTCAAAACAACGTCGAATCCTTAAGTGTGTCTCCTACGGTTCGTGAATTATGCGGACATGATCGAGACACTTCTCCTAACAATAACCAATAGAGGAATCTGGAAATTCATATGGCTCCCACATATTTCTCGATTACTTTGATCGAATGAACCACTTACATACGATACCAATTTCCTTTTGTCTCACGATAGTTTACTTATCCGAGGTTATGATCGTCGGTATCTCGCATACCTAGTTCAACCTCGTTACCAATAAGTACTCTTTTCTCGCTCCTCGTGATATGTGATCCCTTGTGAGCCGTCACATGCTTGCAAGCTAATTGGATGACATTTACACGAGAGGGCCCAGAGTATATCTATCCGTCATATGGATGGACAAATCCCATTCTTGATCCATGTGTTTCAACCAATACTTTCTGAACACTCAATGCCATCTTTATAGCCACCCTGTTACGGTGTGGTGTTTGATGACATCAAAGCATCCATCCGGTAAAGGTGATATGCATGATCTCATGGTCGAAGGAATTAGGTTACTATGTATCAGAAAGCATATAGCAATTGAACTATTGAAATGACTTGATCTTTATGCTACGCTTATCTATAGGAGTATGTCCACCATATCATTCTCCTAACGATATGATCCTGTTGTTAATAAAATCTCTATGTTCATGATCAGGAAACCATGATCATATATTAACCAACAAGCTAGTTTAACAAGAGGCTTTACTAGGGACTCTTATTTTAGTTTACAAATCACACAAAGTATTAATGTTTCCGGTTAATACAATTATAGCATGGTATGTAAACATTTATCATAAGTGTGAAGATATGATAATAACCACTTTATTATTGCCTCTTGGGCATATCTCCAACAGTCTCCCACTTGCACTAGAGTCAATAATCTAGTTTCAAACCTTTGTGTATTCAACACCTATGGCTTTACGGTGTTGTATGTACACTATTGCTAGTGGTCAATCGATCTCCGGATCGACACTTCCGTGTCCGTGTAATTGCATGTCTTTGCGTCTCACGTATCACTCATTCTCTCTTGAGATGGCTTCATAAATTTGGTCCTTTGGTGTGACCTTTAGTTCTTGGGTTAAAACATGTTGATAATATTGTCGTACAATATATCTTCATAGTATTATCCATGTGAACTACACCTAGTTTGATAACAAACTACTTGACACAAATGCCCTCTTTAGCTGCTATTATAGCAGTCATATACTTAGCCTTTTGTTGTAGTATCTGTCACAATGTCTTAACTTTGGAACTCATCCAAATCCATTATGGAACTCACTTTACATTATATTGTGCCACCCTTAGTTTAGATTGAGATAAACTTAATTTGTACTTTGTGACAAAGCTAGTATCAATGTAGTACTTTTACAATGAACTAACCATCTATTTGTCACTTCTACAAATAATATACTCTTAGTTCTTCCAAAAGATCATAAGAATATCCTTACTATTGTCCAATGATCATCTTGTGAATCATTCTGGTATATGCTCATAACATTTAGAGCATAGAACATATCTGGATTTGTACACATCACAGCATGATTGATATAAATCAAGTATCAATCTATACTTGAATCTTTGTTTCACTTACCCAGTGTCATTACACTTGAATATATCATCAATATTGAACTCATTCAATCTTTTCTGTGTGACAAGAACCTTTCTTGTAGTTTCTATATTGAACTCATTCAATACATCATCTATGTACTTTCGGCACAACCATATTAGCGTCTATTGATGCCAAATATTTGGGTTTTGCCTAAGCCTTTCATCCAGATGAAATTCTTATATTGTGTTAATAAAAAGATACATCACTTCCAATCAACAATATGTCTCCTACATAATGTATTAGAAATATGTCTTAGCGCTCCCACTTAATTTCTTGCAAATGCAAGCATCTTCATTGTCTCTGATGAAATTAAACTCTTTTAACAGTTTCATCATAGTGAAGATTCCAACTCCACTATGCTTACTTCAACCATTGAAGTTTGCATATGTTTTTAGCATCCCTTGAATTTAACAAAAACCCTTTGGACCGTGTCATGCACACGTCCTAGGTAACCCTTCTATTAGAAGAACTTGTTTTTGTTTATCCAACACATAACAAAATTATATGTCGTGGTTGCTACATTAATCCGTCTAGACTAAATATCGCTAAGAAAGATCAAATCTTGTCATAGTCAATCCTTGAACATTGTTGTGAACTCTTTCCCAACATGTAGATTATTTCATAGATGTAAAACATCCACGTCTATTTCTTTATAGATCCAGACACAACTGTAAGGTCTTACACCTTTCTTGAGGGTCCTTCAAGTTCAAAACTTGATTTTTCGTGTATGGAACTATCACGGATTTTATGGCTTCAAGCCATTAGACGGAGTCAGGGCCCATCATCGCTTCTTTGCATGTAGTCGGATCATTATTGTCAAATAACGATTTAACTCTCAAATCTTGGTATTTGATTGTTTACCCGACCTACTTGTTTCAATAGGAACTTGGATCTCCGTGACCACAACCTTTGAGGTACGTGAGCCATGAGCATTGTTGCTACCTCCGGAACACTTTTCGGTGCTGCGCAACTTTGCACATATAGCTAAGGTTCTTTTAACCTTATCAAAGTTCTATTGTCCTCCCACTTAACTTTTCACGAAAAATTCCTTCTCAAAGAAACTTGACGTTCTAAGCAACAAACACTTTTGTCTCCGGTGTTTATGGAGGAATACTTAACAGTTATACAAAGACAGGTCCATCCGACTTTGGTTGCACACATCTTTCTTATGCATAGCATACCAATGTTTTAAGAAAGGACTACTTTGGGTTTTATCCCAAACCATAACCTTATATGGTGTCATTTCAGCGGATTATGATGGAGCTCTTTTCAGTGGAAAACGGTAATCTCTAAAGCTTTTAATCTTTAAAATACAATGGCAGTTTTATGAATTACACCTTTGATCTTACCATGTAAAACAAGGTTTAATTACATATCTCGAACGCTCCATACTCTTATGGTGTTTCGGGAAAATGCAAATCCACGGAACGATTCCTTAAATCTTAGGTATTATGCTAAACTTGTAACTCAAATATCTTCCTTTATGATCTTATCATAAACTATTTATATTCTTGTTGCAATGATTTTGCACTTCATCTTGAAAGTCTTTGAACTTTTCAAATGTTTCATACTTTATCCTTATTAAGTAAATATTCATATATTTACTCAAATTCTCGGAGAAAGCATATGAGGTTGAAATCCATCGCTTTTGACTACACATGATGGACTTTGTACAACAATATGTACAATTTCCAATAAGCTAGTCATTCGTTCCTTTTTGGCCTATGAACGAAGTTTTAATTATCTCTAGGAAAGTTCCATAAGCGTCATTTGATCAAAAATCAAAAAACTCCAAAATTCCATCCACATGGAGTTTCTTCATGTTTTCTTTCCAATATAATTTAAACGGCGATGTCACTTCCTAAGTGATCTTTCAATCAATTTGTCTTTCGACATTTTTAGCACTAGTTTTATGGATGTGATTTCTCCAACGAGATTTGTGAATCATCCATCTTTTATGGATTACGGAAATTATTTGAACAACCCTTTTGTTCTCATAATACCTGATAAAACAAATCCTGAAGGCAAGCTTTGATGTTTAACGAGCAACATAATAACCCTTTATTTGTTCTCGATGAACATCATCACTTATTCTTTTGCTAATTACTTAGGCCACTGTAGTTCATGAATTCTATTGTTTCGTATGACGATTCATACCAACAAATTTAGTATTAAATACTTAAGAACCACATTGTTTAATAAGCAAAGAATATAGCCATAACATGTATATCATCTATATACTTAAACTGAACAATTCTAGTCTTTTCCTTTCTGCCATATACTTATGAGATTTTCTTCCAATATTTCCTTTTCTGTTTGAAAGAATCTATCAACATCAATAGTGGAGTCATACATATGACATATAGTCCAAAGCGTGTATAGTTAAATACCAATGTCTTTGGACTTGCACTTTGAAGTAGATCACCATCATCAAATGTTTGGTGTTCTTTCAAATTCCTTTCTTTAGTAATCTCTTGGTGTAGTAAATATTTTACCTACATCAAATATTCACCCTTATCATGGAATCGTCCATGATCAAGCTACTTATAGCTTATAACGATGAATTATGAGTATAATGTTGCTATCCAAAACCTTTTGGAGGATTAGGACAACAAGTGTCTCCAACCTTTTGCAAATTCTCATCAAATATGAGAACATGACTTTTGCCATATTATACTCTATCATGTTGTAACCAATACTTCGTTTCAGATATCACAATATCTTCCACACATCATGGTTTCTGAAACAACTCTTTCAGATCCTAGATAACCTTGATATTAAGAGAATCCTTTGGATATCAAGAATCATGGAGACAAACATGATACTTATATACTAACACTTGGAATTGTTACTCTTGATTTAATACTAATTATTAAACTTCATGGAGTAACCGGAACTTACTGAAAGTTTGCAATAGGACTTTTAAACTTTAGATTAACACTTCAAAACAATACGATACCAGTTCGTAAAGTAACTAACCAGAATTCTATAGTTCTATCATCTCAATTATAACAAGCACAAGGTGGTAAACGGATGCCAATGACTACAACAACTATGCAAATTCACTTTGATTTAGTTTATGATAAATTGAGTTCTAATTAATAATTAAATTAATCTAGGTGAACTCCCACTCAAAACAATATCCCTCACATTGTTTTAGTGATCACACGAACCAAATCCACCACATCAAAACCGATCATCACGAGAGTTGATATAGCTTCAATGGCGAACAATCAACATGTTCATCATATCTATTATATGACTCATGCTCTACCTTTCGGTAATCCGTGTTCCTAAGGCCATGTCTGTACATGCTAGGCTCGTCAATATCAAACCTTAGTTTCCGCATGAGCAAATCTGGCTTGCTCACATTGTATACACTTGTAGAATCTAACACACCCGATCATCACGTGGTGCTTCGAAACAACAAGCTTTAGCAACGGTGCTAACTAAGGGTGAACACTTTATGACTTGAATTTCATGTGCATGAAGGATCATCTTATAATGCTACCGTCGTCTACTAAGCAATACAAGATGCATAAAGGATTAACATCACATGCAATTCATAATATGTGATATGATATGGCCTTTCTTCTTTGTGCTTCCGATCTCCATCTTCTAGCACGAACATGATCTCCATCATCACCGACATTGCATCAAGGTCAATGACGTTGCTCCATGGTTGTCGTCCACCAGCTTCAACTATTACAACTACTTTGAATAGACACGCGGGTCTTAACAGAATTTAAAGACAACCATATGGCTCCTGCCGGTTGCCAACTTACAATAAGGAACATTGCATACATCATATATAATCACAATCATGGCCATATCACATCACAGCACACCCCTGCAAAACAAAGTTAGACGCCTCTAATTTTCTTTGCATGTTTTACGTGGTTTGGGGCTTTCAATAAGTGTCGTTCTAACTTACGAACATGAACCACAACATTGATACTAGTATTGTTAATCACCCGTTGTAAATTGGATCTTAACTATGCTAGGAGAAACAGTACCATAAAGCCACTTATGCAATACAAGTTGCATGTCAAGCGTGGAGCAAGTCTCATGAACGATGTCATGTAAGGTTAGCCCGGCCGCTTCATCCCAACATACCGCAAGATGCAAAGTACACAAGAAGCAATCGACAATAAAAGCATCAATGCCCACAATGACCATTGTGTTCTACTCTGCAACAGATCTACATATAGACATGGCTCACGATACCCTGTAGGGGTTCGTAGCATGGAAAACAAAAATTTCTATTGCATACAAACAAACAAGCCAAGATCTATCTACTAGATTGTAGCAACGAGTCGATGGAATAACTTACCTCGAAGATTCCAAAGCGGTTAACGAGCAGATTCTCGTGGGTGATGTAGTCGACACTTCCGATCTCAAGATCGCGTAGAGCGATCCTTCCAGGCTGCGTAAGCAGCGCTCCGCAATCGGTCACACGTTCGGTACTCGACGAAGACCTTCCTCTCCTTGTTCCAAAGAAAATGGAGGTTGTAGCACTCTCCTCGCGATTCCTAGACAACCAATGGTACCGGAAGTAGAGGGGAGATCCCGCAGGGCTTCGCCTTAAGCCGGAGCGAGTATGGTGGAGTATGAGAGAGCTATTAGTGGTCTAGGGTTTAGACACACCAATTATAAGGCTCTAAACCGAAGGCTAGGGCAATTAGAAGCTCTAAACCAAAACGGCTCTAAACCGGAGGCTGTGGCTAGGGTTTAGATTTAGAGGATAGGAACTTGTGTGTCTAGAGGAGGAGGCCCTGCCCCTCCTTTTATAGGTGGGAGGGGCGGCCAAGGGAGGAGTCCCTCCCAAGTCGGCCTTGGTGGCGCGGCTGCTTGGAGAGGAGGACTCCTCCCAAGTCGGTTTCAACCTCCTCTTGCTTGTTTCCCTCGGTTTCTGTTTTAGCCGTTTGACTTTCAAACTGGCCATTTGACTTTTCAGTTTTAGGATTCAATTTAATCCTTTATTTGGAACAGCGAACACTTAGTACATGATGCAATCATTCCAATATGTAATGACACATTCATGTACCCTTCCCCGAGTGTCGGACATTGAACCTTCTAGAACATTCGATGAAAACACGGAACCATTCCCGAACTCAAACGGGACTTTCCTTATATGAATCTTATTCTCCGACCATTCCGGATCACCTCGTGATATCCCGGATCCCATCCGAGACTCGAACAACATTCGGTCTCTTTCTCATAATACCATAACTACTCAAAACAACGTCGAATCCTTAAGTGTGTCTCCCTACGGTTCGTGAATTATGCGGACATGATCGAGACACTTCTCCGAACAATAACCAATAGAGGAATCTAGAAATTCATATGGCTCCCACATATTTCTACGATTACTTTGCGATCGAATGAACCACTTACATACGATACCAATTTCCCTTTGTCTCACGATAGTTTACTTATCCGAGGTTATGATCGTCGGTATCTCTGCATACCTAGTTCAACCTCGTTACCAATAAGTACTCTTTTCTCGTTCCCGTGATATGTGATCCCTTGTGAGCCAGTCACATGCTTGCAAGCTAATTGGATGACATTTACACCGAGAGGGCCCAAAGTATATCTATCCGTCATATGGATGGACAAATCCCATTCTTGATCCATGTGTTTCAACCAATACTTTCTGAACACTCAATGCCATCTTTATAGCCACCCTGTTATGGTGTGGTGTTTGATGACATCAAAGCATCCATCCGGTAAAGGTGATATGCATGATCTCATGGTCGAAGGAATTAGGTTACTATGTATCAGAAAGCATATAGCAATTGAACTATTGAAATGACTTGATCTTTATGCTACGCTTATCTATAGGAGTATGTCCACCATATCATTCTCCTAACGATATGATCCTGTTGTTAATAACATCTCTATGTTCATGATCAGGAAACCATGATCATATATTAACCAACAAGCTAGTTTAACAAGAGGCTTTACTAGGGAATCTTATTTTAGTTTACAAATCACACAAGTATTAATGTTTCCGGTTAATACAATTATAGCATGGTATGTAAAGATTTATCATAAGTGTGAAGATATGATAATAACCACTTTATTATTGCCTCTTGGGCATATCTCCAACATTAGAATCACTTGATTATGAATCATTTGATACATGTGAGCCATGCCTTATGGGCAAGATGACTAGAACGCCGTTTTCCGGTTCAATGGAACGGGCGACAGATTTATTGGAAATCATACATTCTGATGTATGTGGTCCAATGAGTGTGTCAGCGCGAGGTGGATATCGTTATTTTGTTACTTTCACGGATGATTTGAGTAGATACGGTTATATCTACTTGATGAAACACAAGTCTGAAACCTTTGAAAAGTTCAAGGAATTTCAGAATGAAGTGGAAAATCATCGTAATAGAAAGATCAAATTTCTACGGTCCGACCGTGGAGGCGTAGTATCTAAGTTCTGAGTTTAGCACTCACATGAAAGAGTGTGGAATTGTTTCACAACTCACACCTACCGGAACACCACGGAGAAATGGTGTGTCGAACGTCGTAATCGTACTTTATTAGATATGGTTCGATCTATGATGTCTCGACGGACTTGCCGTTGTCATTTTGGGGTTATGCACTAGAAACTGCTGCATTCACTTTAAATCGGGCACCATCTAAATCCGTTGAAAAGACACCGTATGAATTGTGGTTTGGAAACAAACCTAAGTCATTTTCTTAAAGTTTGGGGATGCGATGTTTATGTGAAGAAACTTCAACCGGATAAACTCGAACCCAAAGCGGAAAAATGCGTCTTCATAGGATACCCTAAGGAAACTATTGGGTATTCCTTCTATCAGCATCCGAGGTCAAGGTTTTTGTTGCCAAGAATGGATCCTTTCTAGAGAAAGAGTTCCTCGAAAGGTGTGAGTAGTCGGAAGGTAGAACTCAAGAGGTTATTTAACCTTCTCTTCAAAGTATGGCGAGTAGCGCTAGTAAGTTGTTCAAGTTGGCTCCACTGTTGAAGAGGGAACTAATGATAAAGATCATGAAACTCCGAAGAGAGTACTACCGAACCTCGCAGGTCAAGCAGACACGTCAGCCCCGTCAGACGGAAATCTGTCATGAATTTCATGGTTGATGAAAATGATGACCTGCGGCGTATGAAGAAGCGATGATGAGCCCGGATTCCAACAAATGGTTAGAAGCCATGAAATCCGAGATGGAATCCATGTATGAAAATCAAGTTTGGAACTTGGTGGACTTACCTCACGACCGAAAGGCCGTGGAGAACAAATGGATTTTCAAAGAAAAAGCGTCTTGATGGTAATGTGACCGTCTATAAAGCTCGACTTGTCGCAAAGGGGTTTCGACAAATTCAAGGAGTTGACTACGATGAGACATTCTCTCCCGTAGCGATGCTAAAGTCAGTTAGGATTATGTTAGCAATTGCTGCATATTTCGATTATGAGATATGGCAGATGAATGTAAAAACCGTGTTTCTCAATGGTAATATTGAGGAAGAGTTGTATATGATACAACCAAAGGGTTTTGTCGATCCTAAGGATGCTAACAAGGTGTGCAAGCTTCAGCGATCCATCTATGGATTGAAGCAAGCATCACGGAGTTGGAATCTCCACTTTGATGAGGTGATCAAAGAGTTTGGATTTGTCCAAACTTATGGAGAAGCTTGTATTTACAAGAAAGTGAGTGGGAGCAATGTGGCATTTCTGATATTATATGTGGATGACATATTATTGATCGGAAATGATATAGATCTTTTAAACAGTGTTAAAAGTTATCTAAACAACAAATTTTCAATGAAGGACCTAGGTGAAGCGTCATACATATTAGGCATAAAGATCTATAGAGATGGATCTAGGCGCCTAATAGGGCTATCGCAAAGTACATACCTTGATAAGATTTTAAAGAAGTTTAAAATGGACGGAAGTAAGAAGGGGTTCTTACCTATGTTGCAAGGCAAGACATTGAGTAAGACTCAAAGTGCAACCGGCGGAAAGAGAGATTATGGACAAAGTCCCTATGCTTGACCATAGGCTCTATAATGTACGCCATGCTATGTACAAGACCGGATGTGGCACATGCTATTAGTTTGACTAGTAGGTACCAATCGGATCCAGGTTTGGAACACTGGATAGCGGTCAAGAATATCCTTAAGTACTTACGAAGAACTAAGGATATGTTTCTTGTATACGGAGGTGAAAAAGAGCTCGTCGCTAAGTGTTATGTTGACGCTAGCTTTGACACCGATCCGGATGACTCTAAGTCTCAATCCGGATACGTATTTCTCATGAATGGCGGAGCGGTTAGTTGGAGGAGCTCCAAACAACCTGTGGTAGCGAGATCAACAACGGAGGCCGAATATGTTGCTGCTTCAGAAGCGGCTCAGGAAGCAGTTTGGATGAAGGAGTTCATATCCGAACTAGGAGTGGTTGCAAACGCGTTGGACCCAATGGTGATCTATTGTGACAACAATGGTGCCATTGCCAATGCCAAAGAGCCAAGGTCTCACAAGCATTCCAAGCATATTAAGCCGGTTTCACTCCATCCATGAGCATGTCAAGGATGGAGATATAAAGATTTGTAAAGTACATACGGATCTCAATGTAGCAGATCCGTTGACTAAAACTCTCCCTAGAGCAAAACATGATCAACACCAGAACTCAATGGGTGTTAGATTTATCACTATGTAACTAGATTATTGTCTCTAGTGCAAGTGGGAGACTGAAGGGAATATGCCCTGAGAGGCAATAATAAAGTGTTTATTATGTGTATTCCAAGTATATGATAGATTTTTATTTTGCATGCTATAATTGTATTAATACGGAAACGTCAATACATGTGTGTTTAATAAAAAAATAGAAAGTTCCTAGTTATGCCTCTCTCATGAACTAGCTCGTTGATTAACAAGATGATCAAGGTTTCCTGATCATGGACATTGGATGTTGTTAATAACGGGATCACAACATTCGTGTAATGGTGTGATGAACATTTATCCGAAGTATAGCATTACGATCAAAGTCATTGAGTTTATATTGCTATAACAACTTACGAAGTGATCCTAATCCTTAGACCATGAGATCATGTCAATCACTAACACCGGAAGAGTTTCTTGATAACATCAAACGTCACACCGTAACAGGGTGATTATAAAGATGGATTCAGAACTAATAAAGTGTTATGTTGAGGCTCATGGATCGAGAGTGGAATTTGTTCATCCCGATGACGGATAGATATACTCTGGGCCCTCTCGGTGATATCACATTGATTAGCTTGTAAGCAAGTGATTTGATCACTAGAATGTTATATCACGGGAACGAGAAAAGAGTGCATGTTGGTAACGAGATCAAACTAGGTATGGAGATACCGATGATCGAATCTCGGACATGTAATATATCGTGAAACAAAGGGATTAAGATACTAGCGTAAAAGTGTAGGGGTTCGTAGCATGGAAAACAAAAATTTTCTATCGCATACAAACAAACAAGCCAAGATCTATCTACTAGATTGTAGCAACGAGTCGATGGAATAACTTACCCTCGAAGATTCCAAAGCGGTTAACGAGAGCAGATTCTCGTGGGTGATGTAGTCGTACTCTTCCCGGTCTCAAGATCGCGTAGACGATCCTTCCGGCCACGTTCGGCAGCTCGCAATGATCGGTCACACGTTCGGTACTCGACCAAGACCTTCCTCTCCCTTGTTCCAGACGTGGAGGTTGTAGCACTCTCCTCGCGATTCGAAGACAACGGCGTGGTCTGGGAAGTAGAGGGAGATCCTGAGGCTTCGCCTTAAGCCGGCGAGTATGGTGGAGTATGAGAGAGAGATATTA
The DNA here is from genome assembly GCA_030063025.1 of Avena longiglumis. Classification (NCBI taxonomy): domain Eukaryota; kingdom Viridiplantae; phylum Streptophyta; class Magnoliopsida; order Poales; family Poaceae; genus Avena; species Avena longiglumis. The sequence goes on from CP125979.1 coordinate 107,540,188, forward strand.
GTGGTCTAGGGTTTAGACACACCAATTAGAAGGCTCTAATCCGAAGGCTAGTGCAATTAGAATCTCTAAACCAAAGCGGCTCTAAACCGGAGTCTAGGGCTAGGATTTAGATTAGAGGATAGGAACTTGTGTGTCTTGAGGAGGAGGCCCTGCCCCTCCTTTTATAGGTGGGAGGGGCGGCCAAGGGGAGGGAGTCCCTCCCCAAGTCGGCCTTGGGTGGCGCGCCGGCTTGGAGAGGAGGGACTCCTCCCCCAAGTCGGTTTCAACCTCCTCTTGCTTGTTTCCCTTAGTTTCCTGTTTTAGCCGTTTGACTTTCAAACTGGCCATTTGACTTTTCAGTTTTAGGATTCAATTTAATCCTTTATTTGGAACAGCGAGAACACTTAGTACATGATGCAATCATTCCAATATGCAATGACACATTCATGTACCCCTTCCTCCTGAGGACATTAGGAACCTTCTAGAACATTCGATGAACACACGGAATCATTTCCGAACTCCAAAACGGACTTTCCTTATATAAATCTTATTCTCTGGACCATTCCGGATCACCTCGTGATATCCCGGATCCCATCCGAGACTCCGAACAACATTCGTTCCCTTTCTCATAATACCATAACTACTCAAACAACGTCGAATCCTTAAGTGTGTCTCCCTACGGTTCGTGAATTATGTGGACATGATCGAGACACTTCTCCGAACAATAACCAATAGAGCAATCTGGAAATTCATATGGCTCCCACATATTTCTACGATTACTTTGAGATCGAATGAACCATTTACATACGATACCAATTTCCCTTTGTCTCACGATAGTTTACTTATCCGAGGTTATGATCGTCGGTATCTCTGCATACCTAGTTCAATCTCGTTACCGATAAGTACTCTTTTCTCGTTCCCGTGATATGTGATCCCTTGTGAGCCGGTCACATGCTTGCAAGCTAATTGGATGACATTTACACGAGAGGGCCCAGAGTATATCTATCCGTCATATGGATGGACAAATCCCACTCTTGATCCATGTGTTTCAACCAATACTTTCTGAACACTCAATGCCACCTTTATAGCCACCCTGTTACGGTGTGGAGTTTGATAACATCAAAGCATCCATCCGGAAAAGGTGATATGCATGATCTCATGGTGAAGGATTTAGGTTACTATGTATCAGAAAGCATATAGCAATTGAACTATTTAAATGACTTGATCTTTATGCTACGCTTATCTATAGGAGTATGTCCATCACATCATTCTCCTAATGATATGATCCTGTTGTTAATAACATTTCTATGTTCATGATCAGGAAACCATGATCATATATTAACCAACAAGCTAGTTTAACAAGAGGCTTTACTAGGGACTCTTATTTTAGTTTACAAATCACACAAGTATTAATGTTTCCGGTTAATACAATTATAGCATGGTATGTAAACATTTATCATAAGTGTGAAGATATGATAATAACCACTTTATTATTGCCTCTTGGGCACATCTCCAACAGTCTCCCACTTGCACTAGATTCAATAATCTAGTTTCAAACCTTTGTGTATTCAACACCTATGGCTTTCCGGTGTTGTATATACACGATTGCTAGTGGTCAACTGATCTCCGGATCTGACACTTCCAGGTCCGTGTGTAATTGCATGTCTTTGTGTCTCTACACATCACTCATTCTCTAATGAGATGGCTTTGTATAAATTTGGTCTTTCAGTGTGACCTTTAGCTCTTTGGGGTTAAAACATGTTGATAATATTGTCGCACAATATATCTTCATAGTATTATCCCACTGTGAACTACACCTAGTTTGATAACAAACTACTTGACACAAATGCCCTCTTTTGCTGCTAAAATAGCAGTCATATACTTAGCCTTTTGTTGTAGTATCTGTCACAATGTCTTAACTTTGGAACTCATCCAAATCCATTATGGAACTCACTTTCCATTATATTGTGCCACCCTTAGTTTAGATTGAGATAAACTTAATTTGTACTTTGTGACAAAGCTAGTATCAATGTAGTACTTTTACAATGAACTAACCATCTATTTGTCACTTCTACAAATAATATACTCTTAGTTCTTCCAAAAGATCATAAGAATATCCTTACTATTGTCCAATGATCATCTTACGAATCATTCTGGTATATGCTCACAACATTTATAGCATAGGACATATCTGGATTTGTACATATCACAGTATGATTGATATAAATACTCTTTGTGATTTCATACATCAAGTATCAATCTATACTTGATTATTTGTTTCACTTTACCAAATGTCAATACACTTGAATATATCATCATGTAGGGTTCGCAGCATAGAAAACAAAATTTTTCCTACGATGGGAACAACTATGTACCAAGATCTATCTACTAGATACAAACAACGGGCGGATGTATATCCGTAGAGAACATACCCTTGAAGACCGACAAAGCTTAACGAGTCCAAACTCGTGGTTGATGTAGACGATCTCTTGCCGATCTCAAGATCGAGAGGAAGTCCTAGCGCCAAACAAGAAGCAAGATCCGTGCTCGCACACGCGTTCGAGGCACGAGCAACCTCCGCCTCCTCGCTCCAGCGATGCGGCGAAGCACAACTCTTTCTTGCCAAAGCCACTGGAACATGTATCTCGCTAGTCCGAGACCATGGGGATAAATTCTAGAGGGAGAGATCCTTCACGAGGAGGTGTGGTGTGAGAGGAGGAGAGGGGGCCTTTATAGGGGAGAGGGGGGCACCCAGGGCCATGGCGCCCAGCCATGGGGCTGCCCACCTCTTCCACATTCATGTGGGTGGAGCTCCCACTCAAAAATGAAAAGCCTCCACTCCCATTAAAAAGCCTCCACTCATAAATCCACTCACATGCATTAAATTTCCACCAAATTTAATGCAAGCTCTCATTAAATAAAACTCTTTTATTTATTTATTCACAATTTGTTAATTACTTTAATTAACAAACATTCACATAAAACCCTTGCTAGTATTCCATTTCACATGCGAACCGGTTTGACAATTTCAGCAAAGCAGTTTGGTGTCTAGTGAAATAAATTCTGCGCTTTCCTTTTCTTTTCGCATGAAACTTTTGCTCCAATTGGATGTCGGTGTCTCTTAAGTGTGTCACCCTACGGTTCGTGAATAATGCGGACATGATCGAGACCCTCTCGAATCAATAATCGAAGCGGATCCGAGACCCATCGACTCCCACACATTCAACGATGACTTTCTTGTGATCGTCGGAACCTTTTATGCTAGTATCTTAATCCTTTTGTTTCGCGATATATTACATGTCCGAGATTCGATCATCGGTATCTCCATACCTAGTTTGATCTCGCATCGACATGCACTCTTTTCTCGTTCCGTGATATAACATTCTAGTGATCAAATCACTTGCTTGCAAGCTAATCAATGTGATATCACCGAGAGGGCCGAGCATATCTATCCGTCATCGGGATGAACAAATTCCACTCTTGATCCATGAGCCTCAACATAACACTTTATTAGTTACGAATCCATCTTTATAATCACCACATTACGGTGTGACGTTTGATGTTATCAAGAAACTCTTAGGTGTTAGTGATTGACATGATCTCATGGTCTAAGGATTAGGATCACTTCGTAAGTTGTTATAGCAATATAAACTCAATGACTTTGATCGTAATGCTATACTTGGATGAATGTTCATCACACCATTACACTAATGTTGTGACCCGTTATTAACAACATCCAATGTCCATGATCGGAAACCTTGATCATCTTGTTAATCAACGAGCTAGTTTATAAGAGAGGCATAACTAGGAACTTTCTATTTGTTTATTAAACACACATGTATTAACGTTTCCGTATTAATACAATTATAGCATGCAAAATAAACATTTATCATAAATAAGGAATACGATAATAACCACTTTATTATTGCCTCTCGGGCATATTCCTTGATCTCCCACTTGCACTAGAGACAATAATCTAGTTTGAGAACTTTGCGTATTGAACACCTATGGCTTTACGGTGTTCCATATACGCATAATTGCAAGTGGTTAACATAATCTACGGATCCGACGCTTTCGGTCCGTGTATTTGCATGTCTTTGCGTCTTCACGCATCACTCATTCTCAATGAGATGGCATTGTATTAATTTGGTCTTTCGGTGAGACCTTTAGTTCCTTGGGGTTAAAACATCGATACTATTGTCATACAATATATCTTTAGTGTTAGCCGTTCGAACCACACCTTAGTTTGATAACAAACTACTTGACACAAATTCCCTCCTTTCGCTACTATAGCGGTCATATACTTAGCCTTTTGTTGTAGTATTCGTCACAATGTCTTAACTTTGGAACTCTTCCAAATCCATCATGGAATCTCCTTTCCATTACATTGTGCCACCCATAGTTTAAATTGAGATAAACTTAATTTGTATCTTGTGACAAAACTAGTATCAATGTAACGCTTTACAATGAACTATTTGTAATTGTTTGTCACCTCTACACAAATATATTCTTAGTTCTTTCAAAAGATCATAAGAATATCCTTAATATAGTCCAATGATCATTTTATGATTCATTCTGGTATATGCTCATAACACTTAGAGCATAGGACATATCTGGATGTGTACATATCATGGTATGATTGATCAAAACATTCTCGTGATTGCACTCATCAAGTGTCAAAGCACTTGAATCTTGTTTCACTTATCAAGTGTCGATACACTTGAATCTTGATTCAATTCCTTTCCATGTGACAAGAACTGTTTCTTGTCATTTCTATATTGAACTCCTTCAATATCTCATATATGTACGTTTGGCATAACCATATTAGCGTCACCGTCTATCCACTATAGACATTCATGCTGAATATTCGAGTTTTGCCTAAGTCTTTCATCGAAATGAAATTTTTAACCATTGTCAATAAAATATACATCATTTCTAATCAACAAGATGTCCTCCACATAATGTATTAGAAATATGTCTCAGTAACTCCCACTTAATTTCTTGCAAATGCAAGCATCTTCATCGTCTCGATGAAAACTTCGTTTTCATCATGGTGAAGATTCCAACTCATGATGCTTACTTCAACCATTGAAGTTTGCATGTCCTTTTTAGCATCCTTTGAATTAACAAAACCCTTTGGATCGTGTCATGTACACGTCCTAGGTAACCATTCTATTAGAAGAACTTTGTTTTGTTTATTCATCTACCATATAACAGATTATATGTAGTGGTTGTACTTTAATCCGTTCAGAATAAATATCGCTATGAAAGATCAAATCTTGTCATAGTCAACTCTTTGAACATTGTCATAAAATACTTTACAACATGTCGAATATTTCATAGATGTGAGACATCCATGTCTGTTTCTTTATAGATCCAAATACGACCGATAGGTTTTTACACCTTTCTGGAGGGTCTTCCAAGTTCAAAACTTGATTTCTCGTATATGGAACTATCACGGATTTTATGGCTTCAAGCCATTTGACAGAGTCAGGGCCCATCATCGCTTCTTTGTATGTATTCGGTTCATCATTGTCAAACAATAATGATTTACTCTCAAATCTTAGCATTTGATTGTTTAACCGACCTTCTTGGTTCAATAGGAACTTTAGATCTCCGTGACCACAACCTTTGAGGCACATAAGCTATGAGCATTATGGCAGCCTTGAGCGATTGATTTCCGCTGACTCAGCACATTTAGCTAAGGTTCGTTAACCTTATCAAAGTTCTATTGTCCTCCCACTTAACTTTTATGAAAAATTCCTTCTTCAAGAAACTTCACATTTCAAGCGACAAACCCTTTTGTCCTCGGTGTTATGGAGGAATAACCAATTGTTATTGAAATAACCTACAAAGACATGCTCATCCGACTTTGGTTGTAAACATCTTACTTATGTTTAGTATACCAAAATTTAAGAAATGACAACTTGGGTTTTACCCAAACCATAACTCCCATGGTGTCATTTCAGCGGATCAAGATGGAGCTCTTTTCAAAGGTAAAAGCGGTAGTCTCTAAAGCTTTAATCTTTTAAAACACAATGGCAGTTTTATAAATAACACCTTTGATCCAACCATGTCAAACAAGGCTTCATTACAAATCTCAAACACTCCATACTCCTATGGTGTTTGGAGATGTAAATCTAGGTGTTTTGCTAAACTTGCAACTCAAATAAATCTCTTTATGATAAAATCATAATTCATTTATTTTCTTGTTACACTTGTAACTCAAATAAATCCCTTTATGATCAAATCATAATTCATTTATTTTTCTTGTTACAATGATTTTTCACTTCATCTTGAAAGTCTTTGAAACATTTTCAAATATTTCATACTTGTTTCTCATTAAGTGAACATTCACTCAAATTTGGAGAAAGCATATGAAGTTGAAACCCATCGCTACATTTGCACATAATGCACTACATACATCGATATGTATAAATTCCAATAATTTAGTCGTTCGTTCTTCTTTGGCCTTTGAACGAAGTTTTAATTATCCCGAGGAAAGTCTCACAAGCGTCACTTGATCAAATCAAAGACTCCAAAAATCCATGAATATGGAGATTCTTCATGTTTTCTTTCCAATATAATTTAAACAGATGTCACTTCGTAAGTGATCTTTCAATCATTTGTCTTGCAACATTTTAGCATTAGGATTTATGGATGTGATTTCTTCAACTAGATTTGTAAATCATCCATCTTATATGGAATACGGTAATTATTTGAACAACCTTTGTTCTTATAATACCTGATTCAAATAACAATTATTAAAACAAATCTTGAAGTCTTTCTTCAACTAGATTTGTAAATCATCCATCTTATATGGAATACGGTAATTATTTGAACAACCTTTGTTCTTATAATACCTGATTCAAATAACAATTATTAAAACAAATCTTGAAGTCAAGCTTTGATGTCAACGAGAAATACAAACAACGGTTTGTTTGTTTTCGATGAACATCATCACATTTTCTCTTGCTAGTTACTTAGGCCATTGTGGTTCATGAATTGCGTCATTCCGTATGAAATTTCATACCAACCAATTCGGCATCCAATACCCAAGAACCACATTGTTTAACAAGCAAAGAATACAACCATAACATGTATATCATATATATACCTAAATTGGATATTTCCAATCTTTTCTTTTCTGCCAAATATATTTTATAGATTCTCTTTCAGCATTTCCTTTTCCTTTTAAAAGAATTTATCAACATCAAAAGTGGCGCCATATACATGACACCTAGTCCAAAGCGTGTATATTCAAATAATAATACCTTTGGACTTGCACTTTGAAGTAGATCTCCATCATCAAAATGATCGGTATTCTTTCAAAATCCATTCTTTAGTAATCTTTTAGTGTAGTAAACATTTTACATACATATTCTATTCACCCTTATCATGACGACTTTCATGATCAAGCTACTTTAGCTTATAAAGGCGAATCGTGAGTATAACAATACTTTCCAAAACCCTTTTGGATGATTAGGATGTCTAGCATCTCCAACCTTCGTAAATTCTCATCCAATATGAGAACATATATTATACTCTATCATTTTGCAACAAACATTGTTTCAGATATCGTTATATCTGCCACACATGATGGTTTCTTAAACAATTCTTTCAGCTCCTAGATAAACTTGATGTTTAAATCAAGAATCATGGAGGCAAACATGATACTTAAGATACTAACACTGGAATTGTCACTCTCGATTTAATACCAACTATTAAATTTCACGGAGTAAATAGAGTTTGCTGAAAGTTTGCAATAGGACTTTAAACTTTAGATTGACACTCAACACAATACGATACCAGTTCGTAAAGTATATATCCAGAATTCTATAGTTCTATTATCTCAATTACAACTATGCATAAGGTGGTGAACGAATGCCAATGACTACAACAAATTATGCAAATTCACTTTGATTTAATTTATGATAAATTGAGTTCTACTAATCCAAATTAGAAATGAACTCCCACTCAAAACGACATCCCTCGTGTCTTTTGGTGATTACATGAACCAAATCCACTACACCAAGTCCGATCATCACGTGAGTCGGTGTAGCTTCAAAGGCGAGCATCAAATGGGCATCATATCTACTATATGACTCATGCTTAACCTTTCGTCCGTGTTAGAGGCCATCAGTACATGCTAGGCTCGCCAAGTAAGAACCTTAGTATTGGCGTGTAATCATCTTACACCGAGATATGCTCGTGGATTCAAGTACACCCGATCATCACGTGATGTCTTGAGCGGCGAAACATTGTCGGTGCATACTTAAGGAAGAACACATTTTATCTTGATATCTAAATGAGGGATCATCTTATTATGCTAATAAAACGCCAAACAAGCAATATAAGATGCTATCAAACATCACATGTTTATTAGTGGAATGATATGGTTCTGCATGATCTCTATCATGTGCACCGTGGTATGATCACTATCATACCTATATGTGTAAGTCCAAGGTCTATGGATATTACCGTTATGTGTGTTGAAGAGTATCATCTCATACTTCTACTTACAACATCACCATATCATAACACTAGCCCAAAGAACAATCTAAACTAGACGCCTCTAATTTATCCATTGCAAATTTTACGTGGCTTAGGGCTTTCGAAGATAGAACCGTTCTTACCTACGAACATGAACCACAACGAGGATAACCAAATTGTTGACAACTCGTTGCAAATTAGATATTGACTATAGTAGGAGAGACAGACACCCGCTAGCCACTTATGCAAAACTAGTTGCATGTCAAGCGTGGAATAGGTCTCATGTGCGAGGACATGTAAAGTTTGTCCGGGCCGCTTCATCCCACTATGCCACCAATATCCAAAGTACAACTAAGAAGCAATAAAATGATCATCATCGCCCACATACTCATATGTGTACTACCCGTGCAAAGTATCTACGCATGTATCCGGCTCTGATACCACTGTAGGGTTCGCAGCATAGAAAACAAAAATTTTCCTACGATGGGAACAACTATGTACCAAGATCTATCTACTAGATACAAACAACGGGCGGATGTATATCCGTAGAGAACATACCCTTGAAGACCGACAAAGCTTAACGAGTCCAAACTCGTGGTTGATGTAGACGATCTCTTGCCGATCTCAAGATCGAGAGGAAGTCCTAGCGCCAAAGCAAAGCATCCGTGCTCGCACACACGTTCGAGGCACCGAGCAACCTCCGCCTCGCCTCCAGCGATGCAGCGGAAGCACAACTCTTTCTTGCCGAAAAGCCACCGGGAACATGTATCTCGCTAGTCCGAGACCATGGGGATAAATTCTAGAGGGAGAGAGATCCTTCACGAGGAGGTGTGGTGTGAGAGGAGGAGGGGGCCTTTATAGGGAGAGGGGGCACCCAAGGGCCATGGCGCCCAGCCATGGGGCTGCCCCACCTCTTCCACATTCATGTGGGTGGAGCTCCCACTCAAAATGAAAAGCCTCCACTCCCATTAAAAAGCCTCCACTCATAAATCCACTCACATGCATTAAATTTCCACCAAATTTAATGCAAGCTCTCATTAAATAAAACTCTTTTATTTATTTATTCAGAATTTTGTTAATTACTTTAATTAACAAACATTCATAAAACCCTTGCTAGTATTCCATTTCACATGCAACCAGTTTGACAATTTCAGCAAAGCAGTTTGATTGTCTAGTGAAATAAATTCCTGCGCTTTCCTTTTCTTTTCGGCATGAAACTTTTGCTCCAATTGGATGTCGGTGTCTCTTAAGTGTGTCACCCTACGGTTCGTGAATAATGCGGACATGATCGAGACCCTCTCGAATCAATAATCGAAGCGGGATCCGAGACCCATACCGACTCCCACACATTCAACGATGACTTTCTTGTGATCGTCGGAACCTTTTACGCTAGTATCTTAATCCTTTGTTTCGCGATATATTACATGTCCGAGATTCGATCATCGGTATCTCCATACCTAGTTTGATCTCGTTATCGACATGCACTCTTTTCTCGTTCCGTGATATAACATTCTAGTGATCAAATCACTTGCTTGCAAGCTAATCAATGTGATATCACCGAGGGCCCGAGCATATCTATCCGTCATCGGGATGAACAAATTCCACTCTTGATCCATGAGCCTCAACATAACACTTTATTAGTTCGAATCCATCTTTATAATCACCACATTACGGTGTGTGACGTTTGATGTTATCAAGAAACTCTTAGGTGTTAGTGATTGACATGATCTCATGGTCTAAGGATTAGGATCACTTCGTAAGTTGTTATAGCAATATAAACTCAATGACTTTGATCGTAATGCTATACTTCGGATGAATGTTCATCACACCATTACACTAATGTTGTGACCCCGTTATTAACAACATCCAATGTCCATGATCAGGAAACCTTGATCATCTTGTTAATCAACGAGCTAGTTTATAAGAGAGGCATAACTAGGAACTTTCTATTTGTTTATTAAACACACATGTATTAACGTTTCCGTATTAATACAATTATAGCATGCAAAATAAACATTTATCATAAATAAGGAATACGATAATAACCACTTTATTATTGCCTCTCGGGCATATTCCCTTCACATCAACATTGAACTCTTTCAATCCTTTCTGTGCGACAAGAACCTTTTCTTGTAGTTTCTATATTGAACTCATTCAATATCTCGTCTTATGTACTTCTGGCACAACCATATCAGCGTCTATTGATGCCAAATATTTGGGTTTTGCCTAAGTCTTTCATCGGGATGAAATTCTTAATATGTGTTAATAAAAGATACATTATTTCCAATCAAAAATATGTCTTCCACATAATGTATTAGAAACATGTCTTAGCGCTCCCACTTAATTTCTTGCAAATGCAAGCATCTTCATTGTCTCTAATGAACTTTTAAACTCCTTTAACAGTTTCATCATAGTGAAGATTCCAACTCCACGATGCTCACTTCAACCATTGAAGTTTGCATATGCTTTTAGCATCCTTTGAATTAACAAAACCCTATGGACCGTGTTGTGCACATGTCCTAGGTAACGATTCTATTAGAAGAACTTGCTTTGTTTATTCAACTACCATATAACAAATTATATGTAGTGGTTGCTACATTAATCCGTCTAGACTAAATATCACTATGAAAGATCAAATCTTGTCATAGTCAACCTTTGAACATTTTGTGAACTCTTTCCCAACATGTCGACTATTTCATAGATGTAAAACATCCATGTCTATTTCTTTATAGATCCAAACATAACTGTAAGGTCTTACACCTTTCTCGAGGGTCCTTCAAGTTCAAAACTTGATTTCTCGTGTATGGAACTATCACGGATTTTATGGCTTCAAGCCATTTGACGGAGTCAGGGCCCATCATCGCTTCTTTGCATGTAGTCGGTTCATTATTCTCAAATAATGATTCAACCCTCAAATCTTGGTATTTGATTGTTTACTCGATCTACTTGTTTCAATAGGAACTTAGATCTCCGTGACCACAACCTTTGAGGCACGTGAGCCATGAGCATTGTTGCTGCCACCGGAACACTTTTCGGCGCTGCGCAACTTTGCACATATAGCTAAGGTTCCTTTAACCTTATCAAAGTTCTATTGTCCTCCCACTTTTCTTTTCACGAAAAATTCCTTCCCAAAGAAACTTGACGTTCTAAGCGAAAAACACTTTTGTCTCTGGTGTTATGGAGGAATACTCAACAGTTATACAAAAACAGGTTCATCCGACTTTGGTTGCAAACATCTTTCTTATGCATAGCAAACCAATGTTTAAGAAAGGACAACTTGGGTTTTATCCCAAACCATAACTTTATATGGTGTCATTTCAACGGATTATGATGGAGCTCTTTTCTGGAAAACGGTAATCTCTAAAGCTTTTAATCTTTAAAATATAATGGCAGTTTATGAATTATACCTTTGATCTTACCATGTCAAACAAGGTTTAATTACATATATCGAACGCTCAATACCCTTATGGTGTTTCGGGAAATGCAAAGCCACGTAACGATTCCTTAAATCTTAGGTATTATGCTAAACTCTGTAACTCAAATATCTTCCTTTATGATCTTTATCATAAACTGTTTATATTCTTGTTACAATGATTTTGCACTTCATCTTGAAAGTCTTTGAACTTTTCAAATGTTTCATACTTCATCCTTATTAAGTAAATATTCATATATTCACTCAAAATTTCGGAGAAAACATATGAAGTTGAAATCCATCGCTCTTGACTACACATAATGGACTTCGTACAACAATATGTACAAATTCCAATAAGCTAGTCTTTCGTTCCCTTTTGGCCTATGAACGAAGTTTTAATTATCTCTAGGAAAGTTTCACAAGTGTCATTTGATCAAAAATCAAAAGACTCCAAAATTCCATCCACATGGAGTTTCTTCATGTTTTCTTTCCAGTATAATTTAAACGGCGATGTCACTTCCTAAGTGATCTTTCAATCAATTTGTCTTTCGACATATTTAGCACTAGTTTTATGGATGTGATTTCTCCAACGAGATTTGTGAATCATCCATCTTTTATGGATTACGGAAATTATTTGAACAACCCTTTTGTTCTCATAACACCTGATAAAACAAATCTTTGAAGGCAAGCTTTGATGTTTAACGAGCAACACAATAACCCTTTATTTGTTCTCGATGAACACCATCACATATTCTTTTGCTAGTTACTTAGGCCATTGTAGTTCATGAATTGTGTTGTTTCGTATGACGATTCACACCAACAAATTTAGTATCAAATACTTAAGAACCACATTGTTTAATAAGAAAAGAATATAGCCATAACATGTATATCATCTATATACTTAAACTGAACAATTCTAGTCTTTTCTTTTCTGCCATATATTTATGAGATTCTCTTTCAGTATTTCCTTTTCTGTTTGAAAGAATCTATCAACATCAATAGTGGAGTCATACATATGATACATAGTCCAAAGCGTGTATAGTTAAATACCAATGTCTTTGGACTTGCACTTTGAAGTAGATCACCATCATCAAATGTTTGGTGTTCTTTCAAATTCCTTTCTTTAGTAATCTCTTGGTGTAGTAAACATTTTACCTACATCAAATATTCACCTTTATCATGGAATCGTCCATGATCAAGCTACTTTTAGCTTATAACGATGAATTACGAGTATAATGTTGCTGTCCAAAACCTTTTGGAGGATTAGGACAACAAGTGTCTCCAACCCTTTGCAAATTCTCATCAAAATATGAGAACATGAACTTTGCCATATTATACTCTATCATGGTGTAACCAAAACTTCGTTTCAGATATCACAATATCTTCCACACATCATGGTTTCTGAAACAACTCTTTCAGATCCTAGATAACTTTGATATTAAGACAATCCTTTGAATATCAAGAATCATGGAGACAAACATGATACTCATACACTAACATTGGAATTGTTACTCTTTATTTAATACCAACTATTAAACTTCATGGAGCAATCAAAACATACTGAAAGTTTGCAATAGGACTTTTAAACTTTAGATTAACACTTCAAAACAATACGATACCAGTTCGTAAAGTAACTAACCAGAATTCTATAGTTCTATCATCTCAATTATAACCAAGCACAAGGTGGTAAACGGATGCCAATGACTACAACAACTATGCAAATTCACTTTGATTTAGTTTATGATAAATTGAGTTCTAATTAATAATTAAATTAATCTAGGTGAACTCCCACTCAAAACAATATCCCTCACATTGTTTTAGTGATCACACGAACCAAATCCACCACATCAAAACCGATCATCACGAGAGTTGATATAGCTTCAATGGCGAACAATCAACATGTTCATCATATCTACTATATGACTCATGCTCTACCTTTCGGTAATCCGTGTTCCTAAGGCCATGTTTGTACATGCTAGGCTCGTCAATATCAAACCTTAGTTTCCGCATGAGCAAATCTGGCTTGCTCACGTTGTATACACTTGTAGAATCTAACACACCCGATCATCACGTGGTGCTTCGAAACAACAAGCTTTAGCAACGGTGCTAACTAAGGGTGAACACTTTATGACTTGAAATTCATGTGCATGAGGGATCATCTTATAATGCTACCGTCGTCTACTAATCAATACAAGATGCATAAAGGATTAACATCACATGCAATTCATAATATGTGATATGATATGGCCTTTCTTCTTTGTGCTTTCGATCTCCATCTTCTAGCACGAACATGATCTCCATCATCACCGACATTGCATCAAGGTCAATGATGCTTCTCCATGGTTGTCGTCCACCGGCTTCAACTATTACAACTACTTTGAATAGACACGCGGGTCTTAACAGAAATTAAAGACAACCATATGGCTCCTGCCGGTTGCCGACTTACAATAAGGAACATTGCATACATCATATATAATCACAATCATGGCCATATCACATCACAACACACCCCCTGCAAAACAAAGTTAGACGCTTCTAATTTTCTTTGCATGTTTTACGTGGTTTGGGGCTTTCAGTAAGTGTCGTTCTAACTTACGAACAAGAACCACAACATTGATACTAGTATTTTCAATCACCCGTTGTAAATTGGATCTTAACTATGCTAGGAGAAACAGGCACCCGCAAAGCCACTTATGCAATACAAGTTGCATGTCAAGCGTGGAGCAAGTCTCATGAACGATGTCATGTAAGGTTAGCCCGGGCCGCTTCATCCCAACATACCGCAAGATGCAAAGTACACAAGAAGCAATCGACAATAAAAGCATCAACGCCCATAATGACCATTGTGTTCTACTCGTGCAACAGATCTACATATAGACACAGCTACGATACCCTTTGTAGGGGTTCGTAGCATGGAAAACAAAAATTTCTATCGCATACAAACAAACAAGCCAAGATCTATCTACTAGATTGTAGCAACGAGTCGATGGAATAACTTACCCTCGAAGATTCCAAAGCGGTTAACAAGAGCGATTCTCGTGGGTGATGTAGTCGTACTCTTTCCGATCTCAAGATCGCGTAGAGCGATCCTTCCGCGCCACGTTCCGCAGCGCCCCTTGATCGGTCACACGTTCGGTACTCGACCAAGACCTTCCTCTCCCTTGTTCCAAAGAAAGCGGAGGTTGTAGCACTCTCTCGCGATTCCAGACAACTGGCGTGGTACGGAAGTAGAGGGAGATCGTGAGGCTTCGCCAAGCCGGAGCGAGTATGGTGGAGTATGAGAGAGAGCTATTAGTGGTCTAGGGTTTAGAAACACCAATTAGAAGGCTCTAATCCGAAGTCTAGGGCAATTAGAAGCTCTAAACCAAAGCGGCTCTAAACCAGAGTCTAGGGCTAGGATTTAGATTAGAGGATAGGAACTTGTGTGTCTTGAGGAGGAGGCCCCGCCTCCTTTTATAGGTGGGAGGGCGGCCAAGGGGAGTCCCTCCCCAAGTCGGCCTTGGGTGGCGCGCCGGCTTGGAGAGGAGGGACTCCTCCCCCAAGTCGGTTTCAACCTCCTCTTGCTTGTTTCCCTTAGTTTCCTGTTTTAGCCGTTTGACTTTCAAACTGGCCATTTGACTTTTCAGTTTTAGGATTCAATTTAATCCTTTATTTGGAACAGCGAGAACACTTAGTACATGATGCAATCATTCCAATATGCAATGACACATTCATGTACCCCTTCCCCTCCGGAGTGTCGGACATTCCGGAACCTTCTAGAACATTCCTCATGAAAACACCGGAATCATTTTCGAACTCCGAAACGGGACATTCCTTATATGAATCTTATTCTCCGGACCATTCCGGATCACCTCGTGATATCCCAGATCCCATCCGAGACTCCGAACAACATTCGGTCTCTTTCTCATAATACCATAACTACTCAAACAACGTCGAATCCTTAAGTGTGTCTCCCTACGGTTCGTGAATTATGCGGACATGATCGAGACACTTCTCCGAACAATAACCAATAGAGGAATCTGGAAATTCATATGGCTCCCACATATTTCTACGATTACTTTGCGATCGAATGAACCACTTACATACGATACCAATTTCCCTTTGTCTCACGATAGTTTACTTATCCGAGGTTATGATCGTCGGTATCTCTGCATACCTAGTTCAACCTCGTTACTGATAAGTAATCTTTTCTCATTCCCGTGATATGTGATCCCTTGTGAGCCAGTCACATGCTTGCAAGCTAATTGGATGACATTTCACCGAGAGGGCCCAGAGTATATCTATCGTCATATGGATGGACAAATCCCACTCTTGATCCATGTGTTTCAACCAATACTTTCTGAACACTCAATGCCACCTTTATAGCCACCTCACATGGTGGTGTTTGATGTCATCAAATCATCCATCTGGAAAAGGTGATATGCATGATCTCATGGTCGAAGGAATTAGGTTACTATGTATCAGAAAGCATATAGCAATTGAACTATTTAAATGACTTGATCTTTATGCTACGCTTATCTATAGGAGTATGTCCATCACATCATTCTCCTAATGATATGATCCTGTTGTTAATAACATCTCTATGTTCATGATCAGGAAACCATGATCATATATTAACCAACAAGCTAGTTTAACAAGAGGCTTTACTAGGGACTCTTATTTTAGTTTACAAATCACACAAGTATTAATGTTTCCGGTTAATACAATTATAGCATGGTATGTAAACATTTATCATAAGTGTGAAGATATGATAATAACCACTTTATTATTGCCTCTTGGGCATATCTCCAACAAAAAGGTTCCGACGATCACAAGAAAGTCATCGTTGAATGTGTGGGAGTCAGTATGGGTCTCCAGATCCCGCTTCTGATTATTGATCCGAGAAGGGTCTCGATCATGTCCGCATTATTCACGAACCGTAGGGTGACACACTTAAGAGACACCGACATCCAACTGGAGCAAAAGTTTCATGCCGAAAGAATGAACAAGCGCATGAATTTATTTCACTAGATACCGAAACGGGTTTTCGGGTGAAATTGCATAAAGTGGTTATGCATGTGAAATGGAATTCTAGCAAGGGGTTATTTGTGAATGTTTGTCATTAAAGTAATTGAAAAAATTCTGAATAAAATAAAAGAGTTTTATTTAATGAGAGCTTGCATTAAATTTGGTGGAAATTTAATGGGAATTTGAGTGGACTTTTGAGTGGAGGAAATTTAAAGGGCATTTTGTGAGTGGAGTGTCCATCCACATGAATGAAGGAGGGGAGGGGGCAGCCCCATGGCGGCCACCCCTTGGTGCCCCCTCCTCCTATAAAAGGAGCCCCTCCTCACTTGTCTCACACACCTCCTCGTGAAGGATCTCTCTCCCTCTAGAATTTATCCCCATGGTCTCGGACTAGCGAGATACATGTTCCGGTGGCTATTCGAAGAAAGAGTTGTGCTTCCGCTGCATATTTGGGCGAGGAGGCGGAGGTTGCTCGTGATTCGAACGTGTGTGCACGGATGCGGCTGGCGATTTGCGGCGCTAGGACTTCCTCTCGATCTTGAGATCGGCAAGAGATCGTCTACATCAACCACGAGTTGAACTCGTTAAGCTTTGTCGGTCTTTAAGGGTATGTTTTCTACGGATATACATCCGCCCGTTGTTTGTATCTAGTAGATAGATCTTGGTACGTAGTTTCCATCGTAGGAAATTTTTTGTTTTCTATGCTGCGAACCCTACAGTGGTATCAGAGCCGGATCTATGCGTAGATACTTTGCACGGGTAGTACACATATGAGTATGTGGGCGATGATGATCATGTCGTTGCTCCTTTGTTGTAATTTTGGATATTGGTGGCATAGTGGGATGAAGCGGCCGGACAAACTTTACATGTCCTCGCACATGAGACCTGTTCCACGCTTGACATGCAACTAGTTTGCATAAGTGGCTAGCGGGTGTCTGTCTCTCCTACTATAGTCAATATCTATTTTGCAAGCGAGTTTTCAACAATTTGAGTATCCTCGTTGTGGTCCATGTTCGTAGGTAAGAACGGTTCTATCTCGAAAGCCCTAAGCCACGTAAAACTTGCAATGGATAAATTAGAGGCGTCTAGTTTAGATTGTTGCTGGGCTAGTGTTATGATATGGTAGTGTTGTAAGTAGAAGTATGAGATGATACTCTTACAACACACATAGCGTGTAAACTCCATAGACCTTGGATTTACACATATAGGTATGATAGTGATCATACCACGATGCACATGATAGAGATCATCTGCAGGAACCATATCATTTCACTATGTTGTGATCGTTGAACAAATCCTCGGCGATTTTCTTGAACAAATCCCTGCTCATTCGGAAACGACGACGAAAATAGCTCTCGGGAAATCTTGCATCGTCATTGAAATACATCCGCATCAATTTGTTGTGGCATTGAATCCGTTCTCTCCATAATTTCTGCCTACCAAAAACCGAGCCACCTATCTTCGGCTTCTTGGTGGCTCGCCAAGCCAATACCATGGAAATGGCCTTATCTTCATCCATATCGAACTCCTCATCATCGGAGTCATCATAGGATGAACTCATCTACACATATGCAAAATAATTGAAGCAACTACCAACTAAAAATTCACAAAAATTTGAGCGCGAGCGCGGCGAAACGAACCTTGCGCGTGCGCCAAGTAGCCTCCAGGCTCGAGGAAGACATGGGCGCCGATGAGCTTGAGCGCCACGGAAATCTGGCTGCTCGGCCAGTCATAGCTGCTCGCGGGAGGGTAGGTGGAGCGCGGAGGGGCGGCGGGAGGCGGAGCGCGTGCTCGGAGTTGGCGGTGGCGGCGGGGGGGGGGGGGGGTGAGCGCGAGCTGGGGAAGAGGAGAGAGTGAGGAGCGCGGGAGTGAAATGAGCGGTCGGTGCTCTTCCCGCGTGTCGCAGCGGATAGCGCGCGCTGTAGCCGGAGCTCCCAATTTGAGGCTCGGGATAGCGCAAAGTCCAGCGTCGCGCTAAATTTTGGGCGCGCGCTCTATTTTAGAGCTCCTGCTGGAGGGGTTTCTGTGTGGCAAAAAATGATTATTTTAGCGCTATTATAAGCGCTTTCTTGGAGATGCTCTTAGAATTCAAAGGATGATGATCCTGCAAAGATGAGAAAAGTATGATATCCTGGCAATGAGACGAAGGACTGTAACCTAAGGCTCTCGTATCGAACGTTCAGACTCGTGATCTCATTGGTTACCTGTCGTTGGTGCTAGACACTAAGGGCGCGTTTGGTAGATCGGGTCGACCCAGAGATTCTCACTTCATTCTCCTTTTAGCTGTTTGTTAGGTCGGGTTGTGTATGCTGGGCAGTGCCCACCTTATACGGAAAGAGTCCCTCGGCCCCCAGTAGCGAAGCTTGAATCGAGCTTCTCAACACAGCCCTGCCGAGTCCATCCCGCGCGAGCGACTCAGCCTGCAGGGGTCACCGACCCGCTCCCATCTCGCGTCCCATTTGGCCCCAAAGAACTTCTCTCCGTCCGTCTCTCTTCTCCTGCCGTCCGTCCCGCCACGGCACGACGACATCCCGGCTCTCTCGTCGGCTGGACCACCATGGCGAGCGACACACCTTTCGGCGGACCACCGCGGCGGAAATGCGATGGCGTAGCCCTTCTGGCGGCGGCTTCTAGAGGATGCTCGGCGTCCTAGCAGTGGTTGTTCGGCGTCCTGGCGGCGAATGGCGAGTGGCAGAGGATCCTCTCGGAGGCTTTCTGGCGGTGGCGCCGGCGCATGGCGGTGGCGGCGCCGGAGCTTGAGCTCCGAGGGACCCGATTTATTTTTCAGTTTCTACTCAGGGACCTGATTGCTTTTTGATAAATAGCTGGCATGGCTGAACTCATACAACCTACCAAACATGATCTCAGCTGAGCACATCTCAGGTCATACAACCTACCAAACAGAGAAAATGAAACAGATTTGTATGTAGTGGGCATAGCTAGCCTCAGCTTATATGAGGTGAGATAGACCACCCAGGCTACCAAACACATCCTAAATAGACGTTTGATTAGGTCCATGCGATTATACATGAACGCAGGATTACCAGTAGAATTACTTATACATTGATATATGAAGGTTATCATCCATGAAACATCTTTATCCATCCTCATTCATGCTTTT
Organism: Avena longiglumis; assembly: GCA_030063025.1. Taxonomy (NCBI): domain Eukaryota; kingdom Viridiplantae; phylum Streptophyta; class Magnoliopsida; order Poales; family Poaceae; genus Avena; species Avena longiglumis. Next base: position 107,560,200 of record CP125979.1, read on the forward strand.
GTTCGTCCTCGTTTACTTTTCGTTCCATCAACACCGGATAATTCTCGTTTCAGAGAAGATGAGGGAAACGCAATGGGAATATACGAATGAAGTAGCCAAGTTAGGCATAAGGCACTACTCCAGATGGATCGTTCACGTGTTTTCTTAAGTAGCGAGTCTTCGTGTTGGTCATGTCGTTTACTCTTAGGTACTACCTCTTCCTTCTCCCCTCCCCCTCCCCGCGCCGAGTAATGCTACATCTACGGAATAATAGTTACGGGACACATCTACTGAATTACATGGAGAGAAGGAAGTGGATCACGATCCTACAATCACGGCATGCAAGAAAATGTGAACCAACCCAGCGATTTCATATCAGCCCGTAAATTTCCTCCGTAACAAAAGTGCCCGTAGGTCATTATCGCCCCGCGCCCGCCAATACAGTGAGCCAGATTGAACTGCATCTCTAGGGGAGGATGGGGGAGCCAAAGGGCACTTCCCGCTAAATCTATCTAAGATGTAATTTGTTTTCAAATAAATGTGCTGCTTGGATTTGAGCCCATTAAAAAAAATTAAAAAAACGATGAAAAAAAATTAATTGTGGCTGCTGGGATTCGAGCCCAGGTCTCCACGGCCACAACGTGGAATTCTCACCACTAAACTACAGCCACATTGATGTTAATTAGAAACTACAAGCCTCTATATCTGTTTGTCAGCTGGACAGCTCTGATATAACACGTCAAAGTTTCCCGTGCTGTAAGGTTTCACCGAGATTTGCCCTTTTCTCTTTCCTTCCGATCGAAGGAGACGACAAACCCCACCCCAGAAACCTCCCCATCGCCGCCGCCCGCCCGCCGAAGATGCCTCAGCACCAGCAGCACGGGACCGGCTCGCAGGCCCTCGACTCCGTGCCGCTCTTCGTCATCATCCTCGCCGCCGTCCACGTCCTAGCCCTCGTACGCTCCCCACCTCCCCCGATCTGCTCCCCCTTCATCGGTCGATCGATCACCTTACGCCTCCTCCCCGCTTGTCGCAGGTGTTCTGGATCTACAAGCTGGCTTCCCAGAAGCAGCCGACCCGGACCAAGACGCACTGACCGCGCCCGCGGTCGCATCTCACAATGGGGGTGCTTTGGTTCATGCGGGCCAGGAAGCTTGCCATCTCAGGGGTGATCGATGAAGATGGTGTCTGATTCGCTTCATCTGTAATCCTTTTTCGCTGGCGGGATGCCTGGCTGTATTTTTGTTATCCCCTTATGTCTTGCCTTATATCTTGTAGTCTGAACTCTTTTTCTTTTCAGTAGAAAGATACATGTAGTGTGTAGGGTTTTCTTGATTAAGGTTCTATAGGAGAATTAATAATAAATGAATTATTCTGAAAAAAATTGTTCAGAATTTGCGTTTTTAGGTGATCACCAAATCTGAATTTGCGTTTTTAGGTGATCACTAAATCTGAATTTGCGTTTTAGGTAATCACCAAATACACGTTTTCTTGATTGTAGTTCCTTATCAGGGAAACAGAGCTATGTTCTTGTATTTGGTGACCACGGTGCTCTTTCTGAAGTAAATTCAGATTGCACCACTTGCAGTCAGTGCAATGATCCAGACTCTAGGAGTTTTAGATGAGATAGATTCACTGAAACAGTAGGCGCTGGTTGCGGCGCCATGAGGTTCATGTTGATCTGAAACTCATGCTGACCACCTTGACAACTGGGTTCAGTTTGCATCAAAGTCAGATGCACAATGTGTGACCCTCTTCACTTGTGTAGAAAATGAAATATCTTCACTGGGCCATTTTGTGACTGCAAGTGTCATTGCTTCCTTTTGCATTCTTATGGCGATGGAAGGATCCTCAATTCCTCATTGCAGTGGCTTCTTTCCCTTGTAAGCTTTTGTTTAATGAATGTCACACTAGATCTATTATGGTATCCAATTTTTGTTCTTGCTGCCCTGTTCTTGGCTCTTTGAGATTCAGAAGCTGCAATAATTTGGCCAATATAAGGGTTTCCAGCAAAACACTCTCATTTGGATATATGTTATTGCAAAAACATGGTAAGTATTTAGATTCGTTCCACCAGCAGCATAGCCTTCTTTGAATATGACTGACATAAGGTACATGTAAAATATGCTGAGTAACCACAATATGAGGAAAATAGTTTCAAAGTTCTGGATGAAATTTTTTCTCTTTCGAGGGATTTAAATAAAATGAAAATTATTGAGAAACATTGTTTTTCTTGTTGGTTTGGTTTTAATCTTAAAACCAATAGTGATTTTTCCATACTCCACAGAAGTTATGGTAACACAGGTCCATCTGCTGTGACATAATCTCTGTTCTCCTGGTATCCTTTCTTCATAGAGGAATGATGTAAAACAAAGCACGTCGTTACTCCTCCATGTCCCTTCAATTTTTTGTTTCTTTAATAGAACGAGAAATGATGTACTAGAACATATTTCATCTTGTAATCTTGGTGTACTTTTTGTAGCTTCTAAGGTTTGTTCTTGAAACATAATTTACTGGTTGGTGTTGCATCATGCAGGAAAAATAATCAACATAAGCCATTTAGATCAAGTGATTATGTCTGTTAATGGATGGTATCAGGAGCACGGTCTTACTGGAATGGTAATTCATGTTCCTAACATTGTGCACGATTGAATGTTTTCTGCTATTTGGTGCTGTACTGTAAATTGTTTGAGAATATTGCTGGACAACAGACACTGAAGGAACATGTAAACATGCTGTGTATCTTCTTGGCTTCTAGTGGCCTACTACCACATGACTTGAGCTGTTATTAATCTTCTGTTTTTTGAAATACACTTGCCATTGTGTACATCTCACCAGTACCCAATTGGTAGGATATGCAACATAGTATTCTATTTTACCTGTCTTGTTTGTTATTTCCTGGTTCATGCTATGTATACAGAACTTCATTCCCAAGGTGTGATTCTACTACATGTTCTTAAATTGTAACAGAAATAGAAACATGATATGTATTCCGTTAACAGATGAAAATACTAGTAGTAGAATTCATCATCCGTGATGCGTTTTCTGTTGTTACCATACAGTTCTTAGTTCCGTTGTTACCATACAGTTCTTAGTTGTCGTAGTAGTATAATTTTTGCTCACGTACATCAGATCCCTCTGTTGATCTGTAAATTAACCTGTGTTTTGTTTCCATGTTCTGAAACGATATCATCTAAAATATAAATTATATGGCCCCAACTACCACTTAGTTCTAAAACTGGGTCTAGTACTCTAGTACTAGTTCCGGATCAGGGAAACAGAGCTCTGTTCTTGCATTTGGTGACCACGGTGTTCTCGCTGAAGGAAATTCAGGTTGCACCGCTTCCACTGAGTGCAGTGATCCAGACTCTAGGAGTTTTTCTCTTGCTGATTCTGATATCCAGAGCAATTTTTCTCTTGCTGCCATGTTCTCCGCCATTTGAGAACTGTACCTAAAACTGTAAACGCTCATTTCGCAGTTTGCAGCTGTTGTTGTAATCAATTACCGTAACAGTTTATCACCAGCGACACTGTTTTCCGTTGATAACATAAATTTCTTAACTGTCGGATGATTTTTGCTCATGTACATCAGATCCCTCCATTTGTCTGCAATGAACCCGTGTTTTCGTTTCTATGTCCTGAAATGAAGTCGTCTAAAATATTGTACAGTATAAGTTGTATGGTACCACTACCACTTGTCATCGCAAACTATCATAGAGCAAGTAAATCAAAGCCATGTACTTCGCCAACCTTTAAGAGAGAGCTTGTTACGTTACGTAAGCTTGTGCCTGAGAAGGATTCAGATGCCCAGTTTCCTACACATATATAACCTATACTGATGAAGAAGGAGAACAGATGTCTTAGTTCTTGAGAGTTCATGGCAAGGAATCATTTTACTTGTTTCTTGGACATTGTAGCTAATTCTAGTGACTGCAAGCATGGCGCTTGTGACACGATCGATCCAATGCCCTCTACCCGATTTCGATTTCGACGCTTTCTGTTTCCTGAGATGGCCATCTGTTTACATTTCCAGGGTGGAGCATCAGCTCCAGAACATTAGTCCTACGATCACCAACCAAAAGCACCCCGGCTCTCAGGCAGGTTTTTCAGCAACGAGCCACAGCCTTAACTACAAGGCATAATATTCCGACGTTATCGTTTTATCTGTCAGTTGGAGTCAGCTAAACGTAAATGAAAGAAAGAGAGAAAGAAAAAGGGATAGTTATATACTTTTCATTATGGTTTTGTTAGGATTAATAAGACAAGATGGTATTCATAAACAAAAAGGTTTCGTGGTGTAGTTGGTTATCACGTCAGTCTAACACACTGAAGGTCTCCGGTTCGAACCCGGGCGAAGCCATCATATTTTTTTCGATTTTTCTCTAAATCCCTAGCGGACGTGAAGTAATCCACGTATCTCTGATCTCGACATCGTCTCAAACCGTCTTCACTCCTTGGAGGACGACCACTCAAGTGACCAAGAAACAGTATATATACTGAAGGAAACAGCTAAAGCAACAAGTTCCAGTATTTTTTTTCCCAGTTGCATGCAGTACACATGAAAGCTCAGGGGACATGATCCCCCCTGGCAACTTGCAACGACAAAGAGCCAGTCCCAGTAGCACCTCCAGTTTCTCTCTCGAAAAAAACAGCATCATCTGTAGTAGAAAGACAGGAGGACAATAACATGCACTCGAGGGAGGGTGCTGTAAACGTCAGGCGAAATAAGACAATTGCAGCTGAGAGAGAGACGCCGCCAGCCAACTGCATTCCCTCTCCGGCCTTTAACCCCAGCCGCTGTGAGCCACAAGAGCGGCGATGCCGAGAGCTTTGTCGACGAGCACACATCGGGGTGACTGTACACGCACGCAGCAGGCGGACACCGTGAGACCGACGGCTCGGATAATGGCCTGCCCGGGAAGCTCTTCCTCTGCGGACCAAATCTTTCCACAAAAAGGAAGTGGTGTTAGGAGCAATAAGCGCACAGGTTAGACCAGTGCTGTTATATGGTGTGGTAGTGGTACCACTGGCCAAAGAGGAGATGTTGATTGATCTGTACCTTGGGTTTATAGAAGAGCAAAGATTTGCAATCCAATCAGCTTCTGTAGGACTTCTTGTGTTCATTCCCTCCCTTGGATCTGATTGCTTGGATGTTGGCCATTTCACAACAGCATTTAAGCACCCCCCTCCTTTCTCGAATAAACCACACGTTTCGAAGACCACTAATCATAAAAGAAAATGAAGGCTAAAGGTTGCTATAGCACTATTTCGAGTGGCTGCGATTGACTATCATTATGGTTAGTACATATACAGATGGAACAGCCGCACACCGACCCATTTTTCCGACATAAATGGGAGAGAAAAAAAATGCTATCTTACATTTACAAAATACTTCTAGAATTTATGTCGGACGCGTATCGATTGAGACGTATAACAGAAATATGGATCTCCTATCTGCTTATCAGGTTAGTATTTTCAGCTAGTCCCGGAAAGACAGCTCCCTCTGCAGGTCTAGACACAGTCCCATACCCTGTAAATGTCAAGAAAGGGATGGTTAAACCCACTGGTTCTGAATTCTGAAGTTATCCACATCTTCAATAATGGCGAAATGGACGCACAACCGTAAAATTCCATGGACAGTGATAAAATATGGCAAAAATAGAAAGATTGGCATGAGCAACTAGTCTTTTTTTCTTAGCAAACAACTAGTCTGTCAGATGATATATCAGATGAGAACTGTTGGAATTAATCTTTACATTAGTATTTAGACGTGAAAGTGTGCACGATTGTGTTGAGTAGTAGTAATGCATGACCAAGTAGAATAGTTAATTAGTGCATGTGCATGTGGATGTTTCTGGCCTCATTGAATCGGTCATGCATGTAGTTATCCGGTAGTGCATGAGTGGATTAGCTTGGTAGAGGCCTTGAGAAGAGGTCAAGTAAGTTAGTGGATTAATGCATGGGATAGTGGCTGGTTACTGCGTGAGTGGATGAGTGGCCCGAGGGGTAAGCTCCTGTATATATGTTTTCATCCAGTTAATGAGAAAGGCAAGCCGTGTTGGCAGAGAAGAGATGTAGCCCATGTGGTAAACCAGGAAGAGAATAGCTCTTGGCAAAGCCATGATTATTTTCTCCTTGGTGATGTGTGCGTGCGCGTGTGTGCTCTTGAGAGAAGAATGTGAGATTGAGAGGTAGAAGAAAGAGGGGCTGCCAGATGCAGCCCCAACAAGAACAACTGGCCAACTTTCACTGAAAAGGAGCTGAAAGAGGATGCCTTCATGTAGTCATCCTTTCGTAAAATTGTGAAATGATATTCAGCTCTAGTTCCATATACAGGTTGGAAAATCATAGGCGTAAATTGGTAAGGTTCGTAATTTTGCGAAAGGATGACTCTGGATGAGTAGTACATGAAGAGCTTAAGCTCCATATACAGCAAGAGCTTAAGCTGTCAAAGAATGACTGCACAGTTGTATAAGCTGAATATCATTACACCAAGAGCTTGAGCTGTCAAAGAATTACTGCACAATTGTTCAATGCTGACACTACAGCGCAGATACGCAGCTCAAGTTATCCAGACATCACCGATATCATTAGAAAAACAGAAACATGTGCGGAGTAGTGGAACTACTTACAAGATTATGATCATTCTAAATTCCTTCAGAGGTAGGTGGTTGTCCAGGCCCAGAAGTTGGCACGACAGCACTATCTGGCACTTCTGGTACGCGGCTTTGTGGTGCTACTTGTGGTGCATAAGCATATGGTCCTGCTACCTGCAAAGAATATGGTCCTTCAGAGGTAGCTGTCCGTTGTACTAAAATTGGGAAAATAGGAGCCCTGGAGCTATGATCGGTTTGTACCTGAGGCGCTGCCGCTGCTTGCCCGCCATCTGGCTGAAGGAAGTGATTGCTTGCCTCCCTGAGGTGAATGTTCTGCATCTGATTTGCAACATACATAGGGTTCATTGCTGCAGATGAGTTCATAGGGATGTGATTTGGCATGGAATGGTTCATGTATGGCAGTCTTGCCATCTGGTTTAGACCCTGTGCCGCGGGCATGCATGCCGAATTCATGCCCACGGCCATTGGTGGCATGAACTGGTGAGCACCAGGAAACATCATCGGCGCCATCCCGGTAGTCATCCACATGATCTGAACTTGCATTTGGAGGGACTTCAAGTACTCGATTGCCTCGTCTAATATTGATGCTTTGTCGGCCTGAAATTTCTTACTCAAGTAAAGAACAAAGATTGGAAAGGAAATATGTACATGAAAATTAGATATATGTCACCATTCACCAACAAAAATGAATCAATCCAGGGAATTGCACCTGGTCAGAAAAGATTTTTAATACTCGTTTCTTACCTTGTTGCAGTGGGGTATGAGTTCTTGTAGCGACCGCATCTTCTCGTTGATCCGGTCTCTTCGTCTCTACATAATCACAAACAACAGTATAAGAACAACCCATCGGGAAGCTACACTGCTCAAAATAAGATATCAATTAGCACTGAGCTCACTCTCTCTGACTGGTTATGAACTTCAGCTGCCCTGCTCCTCCGCTTTGATCCGTGTCGCCTCGACGATTTAGTCTCTTCAGTCGCCTCATACTCGACATCCTGTAATTTCTTCATGAGCTCAATTCAGTATCAACTCAAAGCATGCTTTTGCCTATTTCTGACTGAAAGTAAATTGCAACTGAACAGGATGAACAGAGTAGAGTAGACCAAGAAGAAACAGACCTCGCTGCGGCAATCAGACTCGTCTCTGCCCCTCCCCTTCCTCTTGTGAACATGGCCGCTCTCGCTGGGCAGGCCGGAACGCCCAAAGTTGCTCCCTGAGCCACCGGACGACGACGTGCCGGTGCCGGTGCCAGTGCAGTCACGGGTGCTCGTCCCGCGCGTGCCCTCCGACGGCAGCGCGGCGCTCCCCTCCTCCCTGACCCCCGACGGCACCTCCGGGACCTGGCTGCTGCCGCAGAAGGTGGAGCCGATGTCGCCGCCGCCGCCCGTCCAGCTGGAACCGATGCCGCTCCTCATGGGCGGCCTGGCCGCCTGGTGCGGCGGCGGGGGCTGGGAGGCCGGGCACGGGAGCGCGGCGGTTGCGTCCGCAATGCTGTGCCAGAGCTGCGCGTACATCTCGTTCTCCAGCCCGTCGACGTCGCCGAACCACGCGGCGGTCTCCTCGCCGGTGAGCCCGCTGGCGCTGTGGCCGCCGCAGGGGTTCGTGTTCGGCCTCGGGTGCGTCTGCGGCTGCGCCACGACGCCCCCGTTGTGCCATAGCAGCTCCACGAGGTCGGTGTCGGCGCTGCGGTTACCATTGGAACACACGCAGATCGATCAATCGATGCCCGGAAGAGTAAATAAGGGGGAGATTTCCGTTCGGTCTCTTACCTGAGAGGCTTCTTGTGGGCCACCGCCGCCGATCTCCCATTGCCGTCCATGCGACGATTTGGCCGGAGAAAAAAAATCAAGAAGCTGCTACAAATATTAACACCCTCTTATCCATCCATCCATCAAGTGGAAGCATTACTTCGAACCAGAAAGAGCAGCGATGAACCCAAAAAAACAGAGAACTTTCGCCATGGAAAGACAAGAAAGCTATCCCCAAGAGGAAAGAAAGGCTATCCGTCCAGGAAAAAAACGAACAAGATGAGCCGCAAAGCGAACCTGGATTGAACAGAAAGGGGGCGCGGCAGCAGCAACGAGCCAGCCAAGCTCGGTTAAGCCACCCCTGCTAGTAGCTCGCTCCTTCTTCTAGCTCCAGCAGAGCTACCACAGCTACAGCCCACGGGACGGGGACGGGGACGGATCACTCTGTTCCACTCGATCACCTCAGCACTAGCACCGGTACTACTGTTTATTCCCCTCGATCACCTCAACACTAGCACCACTGGTACTGTTTATTCCCCTCGATGGTCGAGCGGAGAGCAAGGCTGCTGCCGTGCTCGTGCCGAGAAAGCGAGGGAGAAGTGACAAGTCTTGAGCTCCGCGCGCAGACCGAAGCAGAGCGCAGGTATATGTATGTATGTAGTGTGTACTTGCCTCTCTCTCTCCCAGAGCAGAGAGCAGGAGCAGGACCCGTGGGCGATTTCGCTTGGATTTTTCTCCCCTCCCCCGCTCGGCGAGCGAAGGGGAAGGGCCGAACGGGACGGGAGAAATGGGGGTGCCGCGATCTTTTGCGAGTTTGGATGGTGGAGCGGCAGCGGCGCTCGGCGTCCTTGTCGGATCTCCTTGGCGCGGGGGGAGCCGCGAGCCGGGGAGGGGGTGTGTGTGTCGGCCAGGCCCTCGGAATCGGCGGCTTTGGACGAGACCGACGGATGATTCATTCATCGCCCGTGCTTTGGAAATTCCTTTTCCTTCCTGAGCTACAGTGCTTCGAATCTGTACATGCAGGCAGGGGATGATTCGTAACCTGATCATCTTTGTTACCCTACAAATGGTAGATCCTACTATACTACTAGTACTAGGTAGTTGTGGTGTAGGATTCGTCGTTGGATAAGATTTTTTAAGATCATTGGAAGTGTTCTCGGAGATCTTTGGAGAGGAGTCAAAGGGGAATAAAAATAGCTTTTCGTCATTCATTTTCTTCTTCTCCTCCTCCTCCTCCTCTTCTTTTAATTAGTATTATTAAAGTGGAATATATTTCGGCGTAGCATGAAAATGACGGTATTTGGTGCCTGATGGGTGCCATGCCGAACGTTGCACGCCACACAGCAGCACACGGTCAGGACACAGTACCAAGTTCTTATTAGTTCCTTGGCCTTTTTTAAAATAGTCTTTCGTCCCGCTATATTAATACAGCAACCGCACGATACAAGGATTAAGAACACAGCTGGAGCCGACAGCACAAAACGGCCCAAAAGCAAAGACAAAAAAAGAGAGAGAAACAAATGCACAACGGCGCCGGATCGATCAACGACGAAGACTACATAGCCATACTCGGAGAAATCGCGCATGCTCCATTGCCTTCGAATTGCCGTGTACCAAGCAACACCTTCAAGAAGGAATACGACGATGACGACGCTGCTGCCCGGACTACTCCTAGGATTTCTCCCGGCACACATAGGGGAGTGGGAAGAGGGTACACCCGGCGCCCTTCAAGAAGGAAGACGGCACCCACAGGTGTCACCGCGTCAGAGCCGGACTAGCCAGCAAGGATTTCTCCCAACCCTAACAACCACAACCCCACCCAATTCTGGCACTCCACCAAACATGCCACCCACCAACATGCGCCACCACGATCTTGAATGCATCATCGTCGTCTCACCATGGCAAACGTTACGAGACCGGTCATACCGCAAAACAGCCACGGATACAGGAGGATAGTTCCTTAGCCGCGCGGGAGGGAACAACCTCCACCGCCTTTTGCCAAAGACGGTAGCCGTCCGGACGCAACAACGAGAACACACCAGGCCAAATTGGAGTCGTGGGGCAGCAACGGCACCGCCACCCGGAGGTCGTCCTCCACCGCCAATGGCGGGTGCCGACCGGACGCGGCGGCAGGAACACACCAGGCCGAACAGGCCCGGCCGTGCCCTGAACAGGCATGTAAAGTCCCCGCCGCCCCGTTGCAGCACATAGGCCACGCCACTGCTACCGCTTGTTCGGCGCCATAGGCCCGGCCGGACCCAGACGGGCACGTGAAGCTTCCGCCATCACGCTGCAACAAGCACGACATTGGCACCACCACCCTCACCACGAGCCGCTCAGCAGATCATCCCGAAAACGACGAGGCCAAGATTGACCAGGCCTGCCCTAACCTAGATCGGGCCCAAAAGGGCCCAGATCTAGGCTCAGCTGCCGCCGAAACCTCGGCGCGCCTAGCGCCAACCAGCCACGCCACTCGCCGCCCACCATGCAAGCGCGAGCTCCGCGCCCGGCCTAGGAGCTCATGGCGTATTTTTGACAAATCAGCGGGCAGCTTCAACCGTTACGCCTCGGACGAAACTAATTTGGAATCGACCCTCACGTCGGCGCCATTTCAAGCGGTGCCTACCTAACCTGGTCGTGATGGCGCCGAACTTGCCCTTTGGGGTGGCGCTTTGGTGGCGTGGCTATGGCACCGACCCTAGGGTTATAATCAATCGAGCGATTTCCTTTCTTCCCGATCGGTCTTACCACCACGTAGCCTCGGCGCTCGCCCTCCCTCGCGATGCGGGCCGCGCACCTCGCCGCTCTCCTCCGCTCTCCACTGCGCATCTCCGGCAGAGGAGCTCTCTGCCCGCGCCCGCGCCGCCACGCGACGCTGGTCGCCCGCCGCCTCTGACGCACGCCTGAGCCGCCCGGCCGCTCCGGCGGGTGGGCTGCCTCCCTCTGGCGTGGAGGATCCCTCTCCGGCCATCTCCTTGTCTCGCACCTCTCGCCTCCGGCCGCAGGTATCTATCTCCTTCCCTCTCCTCTCTCAAATCCCCTCCCCCTATTCTAAAATGTTATGAAAATGTTGTATGTAATTATATATGATTGTGTTAGTTAATTGTAATTGTTCAACTTAGATGAATCATACAATGTAATTATACAATGTTGTATGTAAACTTAGTTAATTGTAATCATACAATGTAATTATGTTGTATGTGAAGCACATGTTCTTGTTAATTGTAATTATTCAAGTGTTGGTAATGTAGATATTTCAATTAGAGGATATTGCTACAAGTTTGGCCAACATATGATGTAACATTATTGCTAATGTAGATAGTAATGTCGATATTTCACTTAGTAATTATACATATGATGTAATTATTCCACCCGTAGGAGTTTTTTTTGTAGGAGTTGTTGGTAGTTGTCTGTAGGAGTTTTTTTGTAGGAGTTGTTAGGAGTTGCTAGATTGATTGGTATTGGCTATTTTGTGTGTGTGTTGTAAGCATGTGCAACATATATGAATGATATTTGCTAGTTTGTGTAGGGTGATTGTAGCAAAATGAGTAGGTTAGAGCAATGGAGCAATGGTATTTTAGGGTGATTGTAGATGGCATGGTATTATTGGTTGAACATTGTCACATTTTGTTGGGTATTGCATTCTCTAATGGATGCTTTGGTATTTGTTTTGGCTATTAATATAGATGGCTTATGCAAAAGTCCTTCATGTGCATCACGGTGGGCGTGTTGTGCAATCGGACTGTGGTGTTGAGTTTGTGGATATGGCAAAGACTATGATATTTTTTCTGACTAGTCCTAGTCTTAGTGATGTTGTTGTCAAGGTTAGAGCTACCCCTTGGATGGAGTGACAAAGGCGATGAAGTTGTTTTGGAAGGAAGATATGATGCGGGTGGCTCTAGATCTTATACTGAGATGATCCCGATCAACGGTGACAACGAGTGGGATCTATACAAAGAGTTAGTGGAGAACTCACAAATAAAATCTTTGGTCGTGTTTGCCGTCAAGGTCACCGGGCCTGCCCATCTTCTCATCGACTTGAAAAAGCGGCCCTCGGTTATCGAAAGAAGCAACAATGACCGTCCTGAGGATGTGTATGATGCGGGTCCAAGACAACCGCCTGTGTGGGACACAGAAAATCAACAAGATGAAGATTACTTGGAGGAGATTGTGGAGGAACCCAGTTATGTTGAAAGAGAACAAGTAGAGATCATTGAGGAGAAAATGAATGTTGAAACCTTAGAGCCGATCGAGGAAGAGTTTATAGCTGTCTCGCCAATCAACATTCCATCATCGCCTTGTGTACCTTTGGTGGCATCCTCGATGCTTGAGGGAGATCCATATACCTATGAAGATGACAATGAAGAGGACGAGGGGTATAAACATGCTTACGCTACGGACTCGGACGATGATCGTTCGGTTCCCAAGTTTTCGGAGAAGGAGACCGATGCATTTGTCAAGGTGTGGGCAGAGATCCTAATGTTCATGAGTTCAAGGATGTTAGGCAGGCTCACCTAGCCGTGGCAGACTCGAACCTACGGGAGTATGGGTCGGAGCGGCCTAGACCCCTCACCGAAGACGAGGCACATAGTCGACCTAGGGCCCGGCCTTTGATATACCCGGGGCTAAAATTCAAGGCTATGTTGGACATGCAAGTATGGTTCCAGGAGTACGCCGTAAGTCATCATCGACCCTACATAGTGTTCAAGTCCGACCAAAATGAAAGATATGTTTTGATATGCGAGGATGAAGATTGTCCATGGAAGGTATGGGAAAGGAAGAAGAAACCTGAAGGTTGGTGGAAGATAAGTAAGTATGAAGGCCCGCACACATGTGGCAATGCCGTCCTGGAGGGCAACAAGCACCGGCAAATGACATCTACTTTTATTGCACACCGATGTGCCAATGCCATCAAAGCTACCCCTACCCTGCAAGCGGCTTCTTTGGTCCAATTTGTGAAACTCATATTTGACTATCATATCAAGTATGGAAAGGCTTGGAGGGCTAAGCAAATGGCTATGAAGATGGTTTATGGTGATTGGGAGGAAGCATATGGGAGGCTCCCTAGGTTGTTGGCGGCGATGGCACATCAAAACCCTGGTATGACGCACATTGTGCAGCCCCATCTAATCGAGACTCGCACGGTCGAAGGTGTCAAGTACCAAGTGTTCCGTCGAGCATTTTGGTGCTTCTGCCCTTGTGTTGAAGCATTCAAGCATTGTCGTCCATTTCCTTGTGTGGATGGAACGTTCCTTACAGGGAAGTTTAGGGGCACCCTTCTTGTTGCTATCTCTTGCGACGCGGACAACCGATTGGTCCCGCTTGCCTTTGCTCTTGTGGAAAAGGAGGACAACGTCAGCTGGAACAGGTTCATGCACTTGGTGAGGACTACGATTGTTGGCCCTGGAAGAGAAGTCTGTGTCATTTCTGATCGCAATCCGGCCATATTGAATGCCATGAGGGGCAGAAATACCTGAGCATCCCCTTGTTAAGCACCGTTGGTGCATAAGGCATTTCGCGGGTAATTTCTACCGTGCTTGTCGTAATAGAGAAATGACTGAGTATCTCCGTAGGCTTACCTTGGTGTTCGAGCCGGCTGTATTTCAAGAGATGTTCAGTGAGTTGTATGGCTTGACAAATGAGAAGGGGAAGGGTTTTCTTAGGGAGAATTTGCCAAAGAAACACCTATGGGCTCAAGCTTTCGATCAGGACGGGGTTCGGTATGGTCACATGACAAGTAACATGGCCGAGATATTCAATAAGGTGCTAAAGGGTATCCGCACGCTACCGGTAACTGCCATCGCATCCTTTACTTTAGACAAGTGCAACGAGTATTGGGTCACGAGGAGCGACGAAGTGAAGGTGATAATTAATGCCGACAAAAGATGGCCAAAGACTGTTGAAGAAGAACTTGGATACCAAGCCACGAAATCTCATGACCAAACATGGACTTGTTTTGATAAGGAGGTCTGGAAGTATGAGGTTTCGGAGGTAGGAGGTACCAACTCAGGTGGTGAGCAGTATGGTGGTCGCAAATATGTTGTTGTGCTTGCCCAGTACTCTTGCACGTGCCAGATGCCTTTACAGATCCATCTACCATGCTCTCATATAATAACTGCGTGTCGTGCTCGGGCCGTGGACCCATACAACTCCGTCTCACGGTTCTACAATCTTGAAGAGCTATATCGCACATGGGCTGGTAGATTCGAGCCTTACCTAGACATGGCCCAATGGCCTAAGTATACCGGGCTGGTGTACTTACCAGATAGCAAGCTAATGATCGACACAAAAGGGCGAAGAGCGACTAAGCGGTTCAAGATGGACATGGACCAAGCCGATGGAGGGACAACCTTCAAGCGACCCCGTCCGAATGATGATTTTGTGGAGGACTCCGTGAAGAACCTTTTGGAATTATGCCCTAGAGGCAATAATAAAGATGTTATTATTATAATTCTTGTTCATGATAAAGTTTATATTCCATGCTAGAATTGTATTAAGCGGAAACTTTAATACTTGTGTGGTTTGTGAACAACACCGTGTCCCTAGTACGCCTCTATGGACTAGCTCATTGATCAATGATGGTTAAGGTTTCCTAACCATAGACATGAGTTGTCAATTGATAATGAGATCATATCATTGGGAGAATGATATGATGGATGGACCAAACTAAGCGAAGCAATTAGATCGTGTCATCGTGTTCGTCTTTGCGAAGCTTTTCTTATGTCAAATATTGTATTCCTTAGACCATGAGATAATACAACTCCTGGTATCGGAAGAAAGCTTTGAGGTCATCAAACGTCATCCTATGAGAGGGTGATCATAAAGGTGTCTCTCGGTGATCGGAAAGTATCATTGGGTTGTATGTATCGAGATGGGATTTGTCCCTCCCAAGTCGGAGAGATATACTTGGGCCCACTCGGTAATCGTTATCAACACCTTGCAAGCATGTGGTTAAGGAGTTAATCACAAAGTGATATTGGATTATGAACGAGTAAAGTACTTGCGTGAGCGAGATTGAACTAGGTATGATGCAAGACGATCGAATCTCGGGCAAGTAAAATATCGCGAGACGAAGGGAATATATATATGGGATTGATTGAATCCGGCATCGTGGTTCATCCGATATGATCATCGATGAATGTGTGGGAGTCAATATGGGTTTCGGCCATTGTTGATTATTGATAGAAGATCATGTCTGCATATTCTCGAACCCACAGGGTCACACACTTAATGTGTCTCGACGCTAGGATAGATTGGATAATTGGTTTATGAGTTTTTGTTCGGAGTCTCGGATGGGATCCGGGACATCATGAGAGGTTCCGGAGTGGTCCGGAGAATAAGATTCATATAAGGCAGTGCAGTTTTTGGAGTTCGGAATTGTTCCGGATTAATCGATATTGTACTGGAAGATTCTAGAACCTTCCGGAAGGGGACCAACGTGGCCCCACCTTTCGGGAGGGGGAATGGGCCTATGAGGGAGTGCCCTGGACGCATTGGGCCAGGGGCACAAGGCCCCATAGGTCCCAGCCAGCCAAGAGAGGTTTAAACTCGAGATAGACCTTCTAGAAGGGGGGGTTTCCTTGCCCCCCACTCCTTATCCTTTGGGGCCGCCGGTTTGGGCTTGGGGGAGGGGCTAGGGCTGCGCCCCCCTCTATATATAGAGGGCTGGGGGCGCACCACCCCCCTACACCTTCCCCTCCAACCCTAGCCGCCCTGCTGCCCTTCCTCTCTCCCTCCCGACTGTTTGTAGGCGAAGCCCTGCTGCAGAAATTGTCCACCATATACACCATGCCGTCGTGTTATAGATCCAATCCATCTCTCCACCATACTTGCTAGTCCGAGGAAGGAGGATACGTCTAGGTGTTGCACGTGTGCATCTCACGGAGGCACCGCCACTTGTGGTTCTAGATCGGATCGGATCGCGAGGAGGAGAAGCGAGTACGACTACATCACCCACGTTCCGACGAACGTTCCGCTGTGTGAATCTTCAAGGGTATGAAGATCTAATCCAATCTCTCTCGTTGTTTGCATCTCCTAGATTAGATCTTGGATTTACCTCTGTTCGCATCCGTAGAAAATTTTGATTTACTATGCCGCGAAACCATTCAGTGGTATCAGAGCTAGATCTATGTGTAGATGTGTTTCACGAGTAGAACACAACATGGTTGTTGCGGGCGTTGATGTTTTCTGTTGCAAGCCTCTTGTTTGTGTTCTTCTTATGACGCGGGATAGTGAGATTGAAGCGGTCCAGGCCAACCTTATGCGACGTCGTTCGCGAGACCGGCTCCGCACTTGACGTGTGGCTTGTTCCACACATGCGGCTGGTGGATGTCATTTTCTCTCACTATAGTTGTATGGGATTAACACCGGAGTTTGGCAACCATAATATCACCGTTGTGGCTTTTCGTAGGTAAGAATCGTTCTTAGCATCTACTCCCATAAGCCACGTAAAACATGCAACAACAAAGTAGAGGCGTCTAACTTGTTTTTGCAGGGAGTGTTTTCTGTGATATGGTATGGCCCAAGATGTGATGTGTATATTGTATGCGATGATCATGTTTTGTAATGTTTCACGACTTGCATGTCGATGAGTACACAACCGGCAGGAGCCATATGGTTGTCTTTATAATTATGTATGACCTGCGAGTCAACTTCTTATACGCCATGTAATAGCTTTACTTTATCGCTAAGTAGTTAGCAATCGTTGTAGTTGCTATTCGTGGTGGAGGAAATCATGGTGAAGTGATGGAGATCATGCCGGAATGCACAAGATGGAGACCATTGCGCGAAGATTGGCTATACCATGTCACATAAAGTTATATGCATGTGATGTTTATCCCTTTATGTATCTTATTATGCTTAGATCGCGACGGTAGCATTATAAGATGATTCCTCACTTAAAGATCAAGATAAAAACTGTGTTCTCCCCATGTATGCACCGTTGCGAATGTTCGTCGTGTCCAAGCATCACGTGATGATCGGGTGCTATAGACTCTACGCTCACATACAACGGGTGCAAGCCAGTTTTGCACACGCGGAAATACTTGGGTCTAACTTGACGAGCCTAGCATGTACAGACATGGCCTCGGAACACATGAACCGAAAGGTTAAGCATGAGTCATATGAATGATATGATCGACACTTCGTTGTCCACCATTGAAGCCACATCTCTTCTCGTGATGATCGGATTAGGTGTGGTGAATTTGGATCATGTTCACTAAACAACTTGAGGGATGTTGAATTTAGTGGGAGTTCATCTAGTAATTTGATTAAGTTGAACTATTTATCATGAACATAGTCTAAGTTGTACTTGCAAATACCGTAGATCACATGGCTAAGTCCAACTTCAACTTCAACGTTTTTGCTGAGAAGGAAAAGCTTAGAAACAATGGGTCTAACTTCACCAATTGGTTCCGCAATCTGAGAATCATTCTCTCTGGCGGTCAAAAGGACTATGTCCTTGAGAGTGCGTTAGGTGACGCCCTAACGCTCTTACCGATGAGAAAGTTGTCTATCGATCGCATAAAGATGATTATGGTGTGATTAAGAGCACCATGTTGTTTGCTATGGAACACGAACTTCAAAATCGTTTTGAAGACTATCCCGGCCCTTTGAGATTCTCAAGAGCCGAAACCATGTTTCGAGACTCGGGCCGCTCGAGATATGAGATCTCGAGAAGTTCTTTAAGCGCAAGATGGAGGAAGGAGTTCCGTTAGTGAGCACGCCATTAAGATGACGGGCTACACTCAACGCTTGAGCAAGCTGGAATGCACGATTCGAGAGGAGCTCAAGATTACAGTGGCTCTGCAATCACTCCCCCAGCTACAAAAGTTTTGTAGTGACTCATAATCAGTTGGTTCCATCGATACGATCCGAGCTCTTCGCAGTCAAGGCCGCTAAGTGGACATCAAAAAGGATAATCATGTGTTGATGGTCAACAAGCCCACCTTTAAGAAAGGTAAGGGAGCAAAGAAGCCCGTCAAAAAGGGCGGTGGCAAGCGCACTTCCCCTGCTGAAAAGAAGCTCAAGTCTGGTCCTAATTCGGACACTGAGTGCTTCTATTGCAAGGACAAGGGTCCTCGAGGCATGTTGTCAAGTACTTAGCGGACAAGAAGGCTGGCACCATCAAAGGTATATTTGATATACATGTTATTGATGTTTTCCTTACTAGCCCTCGTTGTAGTGCTGGGTATTTGATACTGGGTTGCTAATATTTGTAACTCGAAGCAGAGCTACGGAATGAGCGGCTGCGAGGATGAGGTGACGATGCTTGGCAGCGAATCAAGAGTTGATGTGATGGCCGTTGCACGCTCTCCTTAGTTTTACCTTGGGATTAGTTTTAAACCTTAATAAGTGTTATTATGTACTGCGTTGAGCATGAACATTATTTCTGGATCTTGTTTATTGCAAGACGGTTATTCATTTAAATCGGAGAATAATGGTTGTTCTATTTATATGAGTAACATCTTTTATGGTCATGCACCTCTTGTGAATGGTTTTTTTCTTCTAAATCTCGAAAGGGATGAAACACACATCCATAACATTGAGGCTAAGAGATGCAAAGTAGATAGTGATAATACTACTTATTTGTGGCACTATCGTCTAGGTCATATTGGTGTAAAGCGCATGAAGAAACTCCATTCTGATGGACTTTTGGAGTCTCTTGATTTTGAATCATTTGACACATGCGAACCATGCCTCATGGGCAAGATGATCAAAACCCCGTTCTCCGGTATGATGGAGCGAGCAACGGACTTGTTGGAAATCATACATACCGATGTATGCGGACCGATGAGTGTTTCGACGCGCGGTGGATATCGCTATTTTCTCACTTTTACCAATGACTTAAGTAGATATGGGTATATCTATTTAATGAAACATAAATATGAAATGTTTGAAAAGTTCAAAGAATTTCAGAATGAAGTGGAGAACCATCGTAACAGAAAGATTAAGTTTCTACGATCCGATCGTGGAGGTGAATATTTGAGTTATGATTTTCTCACGCATCTTAAAGCAAGTGGAATCGTTTCGCAACTCACGCCACCCGGAACACCACAGCGCAATGGTGTGTCTGAACGCCGGAATCGAACCCTATTAGATATGGTCTGATCAATGATGTCTCTTACTGATTTGCCGTTATTATTTTGGGGTTATGCATTAGAAACCGCTGCATTCACTTTAAATAGGGCACCATCTAAATCCGTTGAGACGACACCGTATGAACTTTGGTTTGGTGCTAAACCTAAGTTGTCGTTTCTTAAAGTTTGGCTATGCGAAGCTTACGTCAAGAAGTTGATGCCGGACAAGCTCGAACCCAAAGCGGAGAAATGCGTCTTCATAGGATACCCTAAGGAAACTATTGGGTATACCTTCTATCACAGAACCGAAGGAAAAGTGTTTGTCACAAAGAACGGTTCCTTTCTTGAGAAGGAGTTTCTCTCGAAAGAAGTGAGTGGTAGGAAAGTAGAGCTAGACGAGGTTATTGAACCTTCTCTTGAATTGGAGAGTAGCGCAGCACCTGAAATTGTTCCAGTGCCGCCTGCACCAACAATAGAGGAAGCTAATGACAAGGATCATGAAGCTTCGGACGATGTCAAGCATCTTGAACGTCGTAGGTCGACAAGGTCGCGTGCCCCTCCTGAGTGGTACGGCAACCCTGTCTTGGCTGTCTTGCTAGTAGAAGACAGTGAACCTACGAACTATGAGGAAGCGATGATGATCCCAGACTCTGAGAAATGGCTAGAAGCCATGCAATCCGAATTGGGATCCATGAGCGAAAACCAAGTATGGACTTTGGTGGACCCTCCTAGCGACCGAAAGGCCGTTGAGTGCAAATGGATTTTCAAGAAGAAAACGGACGCGGATGGTAATGTTACCGTCTATAAAGCACGGCTTGTCGCGAAAGGTTTTCGACAAGTTCAAGGTGTTGACTACGATGAGACTTTATCTCCCGTAGCGATGTTTAAGTCCATTCGGATTTTATTAGCAATTGTTGAGTTTCATGATTATGAAATATGGCAGATGGATGTCAAGGCTGCTTTCCTCAATGGCAACATTGATGAAGAGTTGTATATGATGCAACCCGAAGGTTTTGTCGATCCTCTAAGGATGCTGATAAAGTATGCAAACTTCAGCGTTCTATTTATGGACTGAAGCAAGCATCTCAGAGTTGGAACCTTCGTTTTGATCAAGTGATCAAGAGCTTTGGATTTGTTCCAAATTGCTACGAAGCTTGTATCTACAAGAAAGTGAGTGGGAGCTCGGTGACGTTTCTGGTACTATATGTGGATGACATATTGATTATTGGAAATGACATCAACATGCTTAACGATGTGAAGAGTTATTTGAACAAGTGTTTTTCAATGAAAGACCTAGGTGAAGCTGCTTATATATTGGGCATCAAAATCTATAGAGATAGACAAAGACGCATGATAGCTTTAAGCCAGAGTACATACCTAGACAAAGTTCTGAAAAGGTTCAGAATGGATAAGGCAAAGAAAGGTTGGTGCCAAGGCCTATGTTGTCATGGTAAGATATTGAGCAAGGCTCGGTGTCCAGCCACGGTAAATGATAGGAAGCTATGAGCAAAGTGCCTTATGCCTTGGCCATAGGTTCTATCATGTATGTCATGTGTACTAGACGGATGTGTCCAATGCTCTTAGTTTGACGGCAGATATCAAAGTGATCCAGAGAGTGGAACATCAGATAGCCATAAAGAACATCCTAAAGTACCTAAATAGGACTAAAGAAATGTTCTTAGTCTATGGGGGTGATGACATTTCGTCGAAAAGGTTACGTCGGCGCTAGTTTTGACAATCGACAAGGATGATTCTAAATCTCGAGACGGGATACGTGTATATTTTGAATGGAGGAGGAGGAGAGAAGGCGCAAAAAGAGATCGCGGGATCTACATGAGAAGCGGAATACATGGCTGCTGCAAGGCGTCAAGTGAAGGAGTTTGGATCAGAACTTCATCATCGAGTTTGGCGTGGTTCCAAGTGCATTGGAACCACCGAGATATTGTGTGACAACACCGGCGCCATAGCACTCGCTAAGGAACCAAGATATCATCCAAAGACCAAGCATATCAACCGCAAGTTTCATATAATCCGAGATTATATAGCGATGGAGATCTCAAGATCGCAAAGTACATACAGACCGAATGTCGCAGATCCATTGACTAAACCTCTTCCACGTGTAAAACATGATCAAGACCACCGCCATGGGTGTGAGATTGTTGCCAGATGTAAACTAGATTATTGACTCTAGTGCAAGTGGGATACTGTTGGAATTATGCCCTAGAGGCAATAATAAAGCTGTTATTATTATAATTCTTGTTCATGATAATGTTTATATTCCATGCTAGAATTGTATTAAGCGGAAACTTTAATACTTGTGTGGTTTGTGAACAACACCGTGTCCCTAGTACGCCTCTATGGACTAGCTCATTGATTAATGATGGTTAAGGTTTCCTAACCATAGATATGAGTTGTCAAATTAATAATGAGATCATATCATTGGGAGAATGATATGGTGGACAGACCCAAACTAAGCGAAGCAATTAGATCGTGTCATCGTGTTCGTCTTTGCGAAGCTTTTTCTTATGTCAAATATTGTATTCCTTAGACCATGAGATAATACAACTCCCTAGTATCGGAAGAAAGCTTTGAGGTCATCAAACGTCATCCTATGAGAGGGTGATCATAAAGGTGTCTCTCAGGTGATCGGAAAGTATCTGTTGGGTTGTATGTATCGAGATGGGATCTGTCCCTCCCAAGTCGGAGAGATATACTTCGGGCCCACTCGGTAATCGATATCAACACCGCTTGCAAGCATGTGGTTAAGGAGTTAATCACAAAGTGATATTGGATTACGAAACAAGTAAAGTACTTGCTGTGAACGAGATTGAACTAGGTATAACGGTACCGACGATCGAATCTCGGACAAGTAAAATATCGCGAGACGAAGGGAATATATATATGGGATTGATTGAATCCTGGCATCGTGGTTCATCCGATATGATCATCGATGAATGTGTGGGAGTCAATATGGGTTTCTGCACCCTGTTGATTATTGATAGAAGATCATGTCGCATATTCTTGAACTCAGGTCACACACTTAACGTGTCTCGACGCTAGGATAGATTGGATAATTAGTTTATGAGTTTTTGTTTGGAGTCTCGATGGGATCCGGACATCACGAGAGGTTCGGAGTGGTCCGGAGAATAAGATTCATATAAGGCGGTGCAGTTTTGGAGTTGAATTGTTCGATTAATCGGTATTGTACGGAAGCTTCTAGAACCTTCCGAAGGGGACCAACGTGGCCCCACCTTCGGGAGGGGCATGGGCCTATGAGGGAGTGCCTGGCGCATTGGTCCAGGGGCACAAGGCCCCATAGGGCCCAGCCGGCCAAGAGAGGTTTAAACTCGAGATAGACCTTCTAGAAGGGGGGGTTTCCTTGCCCCCCACTCCTTATCCTTTGGGGCCGCCGGTTTGGGCTTGGGGGAGGGGCTAGGGCTGCTGTGGCATCCCGCAAAAACACTACTAGAAAATCGCGTTGAATTTGTGCATTGCATCGTCATCATCATGCATTGTTTGCTTAAAACTATTTTCGCAAAGCCCGTTTTGTTTTCTAAAACGCCCCATCTTTAATCAAATATCAAACCCCGGGTGCTGCCGGATATTTTGTTTGTCTAAAACTATTTACAAAGTTCGTCGCAATCAAATAAAAATATTTATTATTTTTAGTTGGCGATGAACGGCCGATTGACCGAACCGCCCGAGGATTTAAATCCCACCTAACCATTTCCCTAATTCCTAGGTTCACCAAACTACCTACCCACACACCCCCACATCACCGGCCAATCAACAGATGCCACCTCACCTCCCCTATCCCTCAACCAATCACCACCGCCACATCACTCCTCACACTCACCCAATCTCAACCTCACCCTCCTTCTCTCTCCCCACACAGCCACACACGACACACACGCCACAAGACGCAAGGCTCCAACCCCAAGACGCCACGCCCCCGGCCCACGTCTGCCCGCCTCAGACCTCTTCCCTGTTCCTCTTCTTCCTCTCATCTTCCCACCCTGCAGGCTCCTCTCCCCTCTTCCTGGTTCTCCCCCCTGACCTCCCTCCGTCGGCTTCCTCCCCGCCGGCATGCTCTTCCCTCCTTTCCCACCGACCGCCTCCAGAGGACCCCATCGCCACCCCGCTGGCCGCCTAAGGCCTCCGTCCCGCCTTCTCCAGCCCGAGCCCTGAGCTGCCCGGCCCCCGAGCACCTCCCGCCCGGCCGAGTCGCCTCGGCCTGCACCTCTCCTCCTCGCCTCCACCCACCTCGGCCCCGAGCCGCGCCGCCCGCGCCTCATTGCGCCGGAACCCCGACCTCGCTATCCTCCTGGCCGGCTTGACCCCGTCGCCGACCCCAGCCCGCCTCATCCGCCGCATCACCTCCCCTGCCGAAGGCGAGCCGCCCGCAAGGCTCGACCACCCCGATCCCTTTCACGTCGAGGCTCCTGTTGGGTACTAGTCAACCCAAGTGTTGTCTTTGGTTGATTATGACCGACATAAAGGTTTAGTGTTGTATAGCTTATGTGCCCTCCGATGTTTGTGCGTTTGTTCAGCTCGAGTACTTGGTGTTCTGTGAGAAGTCATAGTGGCAACCGGAGGTTAGGGTATAGGCCACGAAGAACGACAACGCACTGTAAGGCGGCGAAATGCCCGAAGGACCGCAGCGAGAACCGCCAGTTGCGAGATCTATCGCTGAAGTCAAACAAGATCTCCGAGCCCGATGGACCACGCCAAGAACCCG
Organism: Avena longiglumis; assembly: GCA_030063025.1. Taxonomy (NCBI): domain Eukaryota; kingdom Viridiplantae; phylum Streptophyta; class Magnoliopsida; order Poales; family Poaceae; genus Avena; species Avena longiglumis. The sequence goes on from CP125979.1 coordinate 107,584,360, forward strand.
CGTGCTCAAGACCGTCTGCATGCGGTGGCGCTAGACGAACCCTCTACAAGACCTTCGTCATCGTCCCGATGGCCGATACCCCGGCGCGTCAAGCTCTCCTTCCCGGAACCAGGGACGCCAAGTACTTCCCCGGACGTCAAGTCATGACCCGAAGCCCACGGACGCGGCAAGATCTACTCTGTTGACCTAGAACGATCCCGCCGGGAACGAATCCGTCGAACCCTGGACCCCGAGACCGACCCCGAACCCCGGAACCCCAAGTTCGTCGAGACCCTCCAATGTGTGAATCCCTTATCCGAGAACCCTATTTTATAAATGTCACCTATATAACTGTTGCATATAAATTGTTCATCTCGCATGCATATTTGTGTGGTTTGGGAGCCTTATGCCGATTCACCTCATAATTAAATATGGGGCCCATATGCGGGCAAATCTAGTCTCATATCGGCCTCATTTAAATCTTGTGTAGCGAACCGGTGCTATCTTTTGCCATGATAAAACAACATTTAATTTGCGGGGGCTCTAAATAACATGAACCACCTAACTAATTGTCGGGACCCCGGTTCCGCTTAATATGGCCTAATTGCATCGCACCTTTGCCATGCCATGCATCATACATGCATCATGCCGATCTTCTGCCGTGTATTAAATATTGCATCCGGTGTTTCTTCTAGTGTTTTGGTTCTTCGCGGATAAGGCCGTTGAGTTGATGTGAGCTTCGCCCCGATCTTCGGTTGAACCCTCGGCAATGTTTTCAGGCGAGCATCTCCCCCCCTTTCTACCTATCTTACTTTTATAGTATTTATTTCCCTCCTGTTGATCTATTGCTATCTGTGTTGCGATGCTTTAGTTTCCGTACCTGTGATATACCGTGCAGCCCTATATTGCCTTGGACACATCCTATTACCTGATGTTTGGTAGATAGTTGGACTTGCGCGTCGTAGTCGCTTGCTCTAGTGCTGTTGCGTGTTGTCAAGTGCCACAGTTGTTGATGAATTGCCGCATGTTGATGTTGGAGATGATCATGGTTTTACTTATCGTTCACTTTAAATTCCTGTTTAACAACTAAAATTGAAGTAAGCAGAGGCATCGGTGGGTGATAGAAAATATTTGGTTTCCGAACGCCCACTTGTGTCCCGTAGGACCCCGAGTACTTGATACCTGTTCCTTGATTTATCGCGCTATCCACATCCGGGAGGTATATGGGACCCCGAGCGAGCTTGATTCAGTCTTATTTCTTGGGGCCACAAACTAGTTTGAGGTTTTATTTACGATCCTGTACTTATGCCATGCTACTTATGTATTTAAATTGTGCGAGGAGCACACTGCATCGCTTAAGATCGGGACACGATTCATGTGTCGACAAGCCCACCACACTTTCGGGTTCCCAAATGCTCACCAGATACCCAAACCTTGAGTCCGTCTGAGCTTGCTTACTTCGCGGGATCTACTTAAGGTGGCCCCTGAAATAATTTTGAATCCTGATTGTTCATCGTGAAAGCCTCGTTGGGTTTTGAGTTGGTTTTTCCGAGGTTGATCGGCGTGTGTTGCTATTGGTGCACCCGCCGGTAAAACTTTCTCAAAGCCGGTCTCATGGATATGGACGACTGGAGCACAAGATATCTCGACCATAGACAAGCATAACTAAAGTTTATTGTTATAAATTTGATCAGATAATGACTAGTAATCAGCTTCACTATAATGGAATGGCTAATTAATACCCACAATTGCTTGTTTGGATTGTCGCCATACATTGAACGACTAGTAAGTATTGCAACTACAACGGAATGGCTGAATAAAAGTACCAACAAGCTGCTGGGTTTTGGGATTATATCATGCCATACATGTCGATTAGTAATTGCAACTATAACGGAATGGTTAACTAAAATGACCCAACGCTTATTTTATCGTGATGATTATCTAAACCGACTAGTAATTGTCGCAACTATAATCGAATAAATAAAACTTCCAATGTGTGAGTTCCTCGGTTGACTTTCTCGTTTGGTCTCGAGGGAAACACCAGATGGGTTTGTTTGGTGTTAGTTTCAGTTGGATCCGGATAGGTCATTCTTACCCCTCTCGATAACCTCCGGTTGTATCGAGTCTCTATAGGTTGTTTAGTGCTTGCCACGCCGCTCATCCACCATACCTATGTAGGCGAGACCGCCGAATTCTAGCCTCGCTGTAATCGGCCTCAAGATCGACGCCCTCTTTTTCCTTTGCCCTTTGTCGGCACCCTTTGTTTAAGCAGGTTTTGAGATCGACGTCAAGGTGGTTACCTTCCGGCTTGGCATGGCAGGGTTATGGACGCCATTGGTTATTCTTCAGGCTCTTAGCCCCATTTGCATCTTGTCCGTAGTTTCAGTATCTTTCAAGGTGATTTGGATCTTTGTACAGATATCTCGTATTCTTGACTCTTGGAGTCGCCGTTATATATATATCTGTTCTGTGGGTCCCATCGAGGACTGTTGTGTAATGTTATTACTTCGTTTTCCACCCGCACGAAAGTGCCTGGTGGGCACCTTTGAATCGTTTCTATGCGGGTTTGGAGAATTTTGCTCAAACTTGCATAGGTCCGATTCTGAGGGTGTTACAGCTGCGCCCCCCTCTATATATAGAGGGCTGGGGGCGCACCACCCCCCTACACCTTCCCCTCCAACCCTAGCCGCCCTGCTGCCCTTCCTCTCTCCCTCTCGACTGTTTGTAGGCGAAGCCCTGCTGCAGAAATTCTCCACCATATACACCACGCCGTCGTGTTGTAGATCCAATCCATCTCTCCACCATACTTGCTAGTCCGAGGAAGGAGGATACGTCGAGGTCTTTGCGTGCATCTCACGAGGCACCGCCACTTGTGGTGCTAGATCGGATCGGATCGCGAGGAGGAGAAGCGAGTAGGACTACATCACCCACGCCCGTTTAACGCTCCGCGCGTAATCTTCAAGGGTATGAAGATCTAATCCAATCTCTCTCGTTGTTTGCATCTCCTAGATTAGATCTTGGCTTTCCCTCTGTTCGCATCCGTAGAAAATTTTGATTTACTATGCCGCGAAACCCTTCAGAACCGTTGTTTGGTATGCGGCGAAGAAGGTCACAAGAACACAAAAAAACTAAGTTGTGAGGATCGGAAGAAGAAACTAGTCATGAAAAAGCGTGGGAAGCCGCCGTGGCCGCTAGTAACCCTTCATCAAGGGCGTGGTAGAGGCCCTAAGAGGCCTCGAGGACTAGACATATGAAAGGTTATCGCCGTCGTCCAAAGGTGATAGGGAAATTAGCCATAGCTATAAACGGGCTAGAAAGGTTATATTTTGTCCTATGCATGTTTACCTTCTGTTTTTAACACATTATTCTTGGTAGGTGTCTTTATTTTGTCCTATGCTATAAATTATCTTTTAATTATAACTGCATGTTTCTAAAACTCACAAAAAAACCTTGTCTTTGCAGGATGGCGGCTCGGGCACGGTACCATCTTCTTGAGGCGGAGTACGAGGAGAGCCACCGAGGTTGCATACTCTCGGAAACCCAGGTATGCACGTATTGTCTAACATGATCATCACTAAATTAATTATTGTTCTCTATTACTGTTTATTACTTGTTTAACTAATGCTAATCGCTATATTGGCAGACTCTACTACCCCTTCGCATACGTGGACACAAGGTCAATACAGAGCAGATGGTTTTTGATGAGAGGTACACACCGTACTTACGGAGGGCGAATCTGATTGGCTTTGTGACCATGATTGAGCGCGGGCTGCCGACCTACAATGTTGTCGCCTTACAGCGCTAGTCGATAGATGGCACGTGGAGACACACACGTTCCACCTTCCATGTGGCGAGATGACTATAACTTTGCAAGACATGGCGATGTTGACCGCCTTGCCTATCTCAGGATGGGCTGGAGAAAGATACAAAGTATGTATTCAGGACATGGTTGAAGAGCTTCTAGGAGTAAGGTCACCGGAGAAAATTGCTGGGACGAAGGGGAGCAAGACAGGTGGGCTGAGATTGACTTGGATAGAACACCACTTTGGGAATCTTCCCCTCGATGCCAACTAGGAGACCGTATCACGGTATGCTCGAGCGTATGTGATGTATGTGTTTGGGAAGGTGCTTTTTTCAGACTCCGGGGGTAACGACGTCTCATGTATGTATTTGCCTCTACTACGTGACTGGGACGATGCTGGGAGATACAGCTGGGGTTCGGCTGGGTTGGCTTATTGTATCGACAACTTGATGAGGCTTGTAGGAGGAGCAAGGGTACATCAAACATGGGTGGTTGTGTTCTGGTCTTACAGGTTGGTTTACTTTGACCAACATAATTATTTGCATTACCATTTAGCTTTGCATAACCATCTAGCTTTGCATAACCTATTTGCTTATTTTCAGGTTTGGAGCTGGCTTAGATTTCCCATAGGTCGACCCACCACCTACGCACCCAGGGTGTAGGGTTTCGTAGCATGGAAAACAAAAAATTTCTATCGCATACAAACAAACAAGCCAAGATCTATCTACTAGATTGTAGCAACGAGTCGATGGAATAACTTACCCTCGAAGATTCCAAAGCGTTTAACCAGAGCGGATTCTCGTGGGTGATGTAGTCGTACTCTTCTCGATCTCAAGATCGTGTAGACGATCCTTCCGGCGCTGCGTTCCGGCAGCGCATCCGCAGTCGGTCACACGTTCGGTACTCGACGAAGACCTTCCTCTCCCTTGTTCCAGAAAATGGAGGTTGTAGCACTCTCCTCGCGATTCCGGCAAAGACAACGGCGGTACCTAAGTAGAGGGAGATCCCGCAGGCTTCGCCTTAGCCGAGCGAGTATGGTGGAGTATGAGAAAGCTATTAGTGGTCTAGGGATTAGACACACCAATTAGAAGGATCTAAACCGAAGGCTAGTGCAATTAGAAGCTCTAAACCAAAACGGCTCTAAACCGGAGATTAGAGGATAGGAACTTGTGTGTCTAGAGGAGGGCCCCGCCTCCTTTTATAGGTGGGAGGGCGGCCAAGGGAGGGAGTCCCTCCCAAGTCGGACTTGGTGGCGCGGGCTTGGAGAGGAGGACTCCTCCCCAAGTCGGTTTTTCCCTCCTCTTGCTTGTTTCCCACAGTTTCTGTTTAGCCGTTTGACTTTCAAACTGGCCATTTGACTTTTCTGTTTTAGGATTCAATTTAATCCTTTATTTGGAACAGCAAGAACACTTAGTACATGATGCAATCATTCCAATATGTAATGACACATTCATGTACCCCTTCCCCCCGGAGTGCCGGACATTCCGGAACCTTCTAGAACATTCCCGATGAAAACACCGGAATCATTTCCGAACTCTGAAACGGGACTTTCCTTATATGAATCTTATTCTCCGGACCATTCCGGATCACCTCGTGCTATCCTGGATCCCATCCGAGACTCCGAACAACATTCAATCTCTTTCTCATAATACCATAACTACTCAAACAACGTCGAATCCTTAAGTGTGTCTCCCTACGGTTCGTGAATTATGCGGACATGATCGAGACACTTCTCCGAACAATAACCAATATAGGAATCTGGAAATTCATATGGCTCCCACATATTTCTACGATTACTTTGCGATCGAATGAACCACTTACATACGATACCAATTTCCCTTTGTCTCACGATAGTTTACTTATCCGAGGTTATGATCGTCGGTATCTCTGCATACCTAGTTCAACCTCGTTACCGATAAGTACTCTTTTCTCGTTCCCGCGATATGTGATCCCTTGTGAGCCAGTCACATGCTTGCAAGCTAATTGGATGACATTCCACCGAGAGGGCCCAGAGTATATCTATCCGTCATATGGATGGACAAATCCCACTCTTGATCCATGTGTTTCAACCAATACTTTCTGAACACTCAATGCCACCTTTATAGCCACCCGCCACGGTGTGGTGTTTGATGTCATCAAAACATCCATCCGAAAGGTGATATGCATGATCTCATGGTCAAGGAATTAGGTTACTATGTATCAGAAAGCATATAGCAATTGAACTATTGAAATGACTTGATCTTTATGCTACGCTTATCTATAGGAGTATGTCCACCATATCATTCTCCTAACGATATGATCTTGTTGTTTATAACATCTCAATGTTCATGATAGGGAAACCACAATCATTAATCAACCAACAAGCTAGTGAAGTATAGAGGCTATACTAGGGACTTTCAAATTAAGTTTACAAATCACACAAGTATTAATGTTTCCTTGTTAATACTATTATAGCATGAATGTAAACATTTATCATAAACACAAAGATATAATAATAACTACATTTATTATTGCCTCTAGGTCATATCTCCAACAGTCTCCCACTTGCACTAGAGTCATCTAATCTAGATTACATGGTAATATACCGAACACCCATGGCAGTTTGGTGTTGGTCATGTTTTGCCCTCGGGAGAGGTTTAGTCAACGGATCCGCCACATTCAGATCTGTGTACTTTGCAAATCTTTATATCCCCATCCCGGATATGTTCTCGAATAGCGTGAAAACGCAACTTGATATGCTTCACTTCTTGTGTGACCTTCGTTCTTGCGCATTGGCTATGGCGCCCATGTTATCACAAGAGATATACATTGGGTCCAGCGACTAGGAACCACACCCACTGTAATGAACTCTTTCATCCATATCGCTTGTGAAGCCTCCGGCGACCATGTATTCCGATTCGGTTGAAGATCTCGCCACAACGCTTTGCTTTGCACTCCTCCACTAATCGCTGCACCATTCAAAATAAATACGTATCCAGATTGTGATTTAGAATCATCCGGATCGGTGATCCAACTAGCATCGGTGTAACCATTAACAACGAGTTGTTCATCACCTCCATAAGAAAGAACCATATCCTTAGTTCTTCTCAAGTACTTAAGGATGTTTTTGATCATTGTCCAATGATCCACTCTGGATCACTTTGATATCTGCTAGTTAAACTAACAAAGATATGCAATGTCGGGTCTAGTACATAGCATGGCATACATTAGAGATCCTATGGCTGAGGCATAGGAGTCTTACTCATCATTTCTCTATCTTCCGCCGATGTCGGACTTTGAGTTTTACTCAAGGTCGATTAGCAACATGGGCAAGAACCCTTTCTTGCTTTCTTCCATTCCAAACCTCTTTAGAACTTTGTCCAAATATGTACTGTGACAATGATATTTGCTTCGATCTATCTCTATAAATCTTTATGCCTAATATGTAAGCTGCTTTGCCAAGATCCTTCATTGAAAAACTATTATTCAAATATTCCTTGACACTATTAAGAAGGTCTACATCATTCCCAATCAAAAATATGTCATCCACATATAGTATTAAGAATGCTACAGAGCTCCCACTCACTTTCTTGTAAATACAAGCTTCTCCATAAGTTTGTATAAAACCAAAACTTTTGCTCACCTTATCAAAACGTTGATTCCAACTTCGGGATGCTTGCTTCAATCCATAGATGGACCGTTGAAGTTTGCATACCTTGTTAGCATCTTTAGGATCGACAAAACCTTTGGGTTGCATCATATACAACTCTTCATCAATATCTCCATTGAGGAATGCTGTTTTGACATCCATCTGCCATATCTCATAATCATAATATGCAGCGATTTCTAACATAATCCTCACAGACTTTAGCTTCGCTACTGGTGAGAAAGTCTCATCGTAGTCAACTCCTTGAATTTGTCGAAACCCTTTTGCGACAAGTCGAGCTTTATAGACAGTAACATTACCATCAGCATCTGTTTTCTTCTTGAAAATCCATTTGTTCTCGACCTTTCGCCATCCGGTAAGTCCACCAAAGTACATACTTGGTTTTAGTGCATGGAGCCAATCTCGGATTTCATGGCTTCTTGCCATTTATTGGAATCGGGGCTCATCATCGCTTCCTCATATGTCGCAGGGTCATCGGTGTTGTCCACCAACATGACACTCATAACGGATCATACCAACTGAGTGGTACGAGTTCTCGTTGACCTCCGAGGCTCAGAGTAACTTCAACAAGATTCATGATCACCATCATTAGCTTCCTCTTATTGGTGCAGGCACCACAGAACTTCTTCCGATCTGCGCTACTCGCAATTTCGAGAGAAGGTTCGACAACCTCGTCGATTTCTACTTTCCTTCCAGTCACTTCTTTCGAGAGAAATTCCTTCTAGAAAGGATCCATTCTGGCAACGAAGATTTTGCCTTCGGATCTATGATAGAAGGTATACCCAATAGTTTCCTTCGGTATCCTATGAAGACGCATTTTTCCGCTTTGGGTTCAAGCTTGTCCGTTGTAACTTCTTTACATAGGCTTCATACCCAAACTCTAAGGAACGACAATCTAGGTTTCTTCCCAAACCATAATTCATATGGTGTCGTTTCAACGGATTTAGACGGTGCCCTATTTAAAGTGAATGCGTTTGCTTTCTAATGCATAACCCCAAAATGATAGCGGTAAATCTGTAAGTGACATCATAGAACGAACCATATCTAAGAGAGTTCGATTACGACGTTCGGACACACCATTACGCTGTGGTGTTCCCGGCGGTGTCAACTGTGAAAGTATTCCGCATTTCTTCAAATGCTCGCCAAACTCGTAACTTAGATATTCACCTCCACGATCAGAACGTAGAAATTTAATCTTCTTGTTACGTTGATTCTCTACCTCACTTTGAAACTCCTTAAACTTCTCGAAAGTTTCGGATTTATGTTTCATGAAATATATATACCCATATCTACTCAAATCATCCGTGAAGGTAAGAACATAACTATAACCACCGCGCGATGCTACACTCATTGGATCACACACATCGGTATGTATGATTTCCAATAAGTCCGTAGCTCGCTCCATCATACCAGAAAATGGAGTCTTAGTCATTTTTCCCATCAGACATGCTTCGCATCTTTCAAGTGATTCAAAATCAAGTGATTCAAGAAGTCCATCGGAATGGAGTTTCTTCATACGCTTCACTCCAATGTGACCAAGACGACAGTGCCACATATAGGTCGAATTATCGCTTGATTTCAAACGTTTAGCCTCAATGTTGTTGATATGTGTATTTCCACTATCGAGATTCAATAAGAATAGACCATCTATCAAAGGTGCATGTGCATAAAACATATTACTCATATAAACCGAACAACCATTATTCTCTGACTTAAACAAGTAACCGTCTCGCAATAAACAAGATCCCGATATAATGTTCATGCTCAACACAGGCACTAAATAACAATTATTTAAGTATAAAACGAATCCCGATGGTAGATGAAGGGGTAGCGTGCCGATCGCGATCACATCAACCTTTGATCCGTTTCCCACACGCATCGTCACCTCGTTCTTCGCTAGCTTCCGTTTATTCTGCAAAGACTGCTTTTGAGTTACAAATATGAGCAACCGAACCAGTATCAAATACCCAGGCACTACTACGAGTACTAGTGAGATACACATCAATAACATGTATATCAGATATACCTTTCTTCTTGATGTTGCCGTTCTTCAAAATCGCCAAGTACTTTGGGCAATTCCGCCCAAAGGACCTTCTCCCTTGCAAGAAAAGCACTCGATGTCGGGCTTGGGTCCAGCCTTGGTCTTCTTCGGCGTGGTAACTTTCTTACCACCCTTCTTGAAGTGTCCCTTTTCTTAGACTTGCCTTTCTTGAATTTGGTGGTCTTATTGACCAACAACACTTGGTGCTCTTTCTTGATCTCCACTTCGCAGATTTCAACATGGCAAAGAGTTCGCAACGTCTTGTTCATGTTCGCATGTTGTAGTTCATCACAAAGTTCTTGTAACTTGGTGGTAGTGATTGAGGACACGGTAAATCCCCAAAGCATTAGGAATCACTATACCCAAGCTTTGAAGTTTGTTTATGCGTCCGGACATCTTAAGCACATGCTCACCGACGAGCTGCCTTCTTCCATCTTGCGCTTAAAGAACTTTTCGAAGCCTCATAGCTTTCAATTGCCGCATGAGTCTCAAAAATCAATTTGAGATCCTCGACAATATCATATGGGTCCGACTCTTCAAACATTTTCTCAAGCTCGATTCCAAACCATACAAGATAGCACACTGAACTATGGAGTAATCGATTCTTCCGAGCGAGGTAAACATTCTTTACTTCATCGGCATCAACGATGAGGTGGGTCACCCAGGTGCATCCAAAGACATAGGTCAAATTACCACCGTGAGGACAATCCTCAAATTATGGAACCAATCATGAAGTTGCTTCCATTGTTTTTCAACTTTTCTTTCTCTAGGAACGCATTAAAATTGATGGTAGGGGCTGGCATTGATCTACAACATATTTGCAATAGTTTAGACTAAGTTTATGACAAATTGAGTTCAAATTAATTAATGAAATTAAACTAGGTGAACTCCCACCAAAACAACATCCCTCACATTGTTTTAGTGATCACACGAACCAAATCCACTACATCAACACCGATCATCACGAGAGTTGATATAGTTTCAATGGCGAACAATCGTCATGTTCATCATATCTACTATATGATTCATGCTTTACCTTTCGGTGATCCGTGTTCCGAGACCATGTCTGTACATGCTAGGCTCGTCAAGATCAACCCTTAGTTTCGCATGAGCAAATCGCTTGCTCACGTTGTATACACTTGCGTAATCTAACACACCCGATCATCACGTGGTGCTTCAAACAACAAGCTTTAGCAACGGTGCTAACTAAGGGTGAACACATTATGACTTGAAATTCATGTGCATGAGGGATCATCTTATAATGCTACCGCTGCCTACTAAGCAATACAAGATGCATAAAGGATTAACATCACATGCAATTCAATAATATGTGATATGATATGGCCTTTCTTCTTTGTGCTTCCGATCTCCATCTTCAAGCACGAACATGATCTCCATCATCACCGCATTGCATCAAGGTCAATGACGCTTCTCCATGGTTGTCGCCCACCGCTTCAACTATTACAACTACTTTGAATAGACACATGGTCTTAACATAAATTAAAGACAACCATATGGCTCCAAATGTTGCCAACTTACAATAAGGAACATTGCATACATCAAATATAAGCACAATCATGGCCATATCACATCATCAGACACCGCAAAACAAAGTTAGACGCCTACTTTCTTTGCATATTTTACGTGGTTTGGGGCTTTCAATAAGTGTCGTTCTAACTTACGAACAAGAACCATGACATTGATACTAGCATTGTTGATCACCCGTTGTAAATTGGATCTTAACTATGCTAGGAGAAACAGCACCATAAAGCCACTTATGCAATACAAGTTGCATGTCAAGCGTGGAGCAAGTCTCATGAACGATGTCATGTAAGGTTAGCCCGGGCCGCTTCATCCCAACATACCGCAAGATGCAAAGTACACAAGAAGCAATCGACAATAAAAGCATCAACGCCCACAATGACCATTGTGTTCTACTGCAACAGATCTACATATAGACACGGCTCGATACCACTGTAGGGTTTCAGAGCATGGAAAACAAAAATTTTCTATCGCATACAAACAAACAAGCCAAGATCTATCTACTAGATTGTAGCAACGAGTCGATGGAATAACTTACCTCGAAGATTCCAAAGCGTTTAACGAGCGGATTCTCGTGGGTGATGTAGTCGTACTGCCCGATCTCAAGATCGTAGACGATCCTTCCGGCTGCATTCCGCAGCGCCAGTAGTCGGTCACACGTTCGTACTGACGAAGACCTTCCTCTCCCTTGTTCCAAGCAGACGTGGAGGTTGTAGCACTCTCCTCGCGATTCAAGAAGACAACGGCGTGGTACCGGAAGTAGAGGGAGATCCCGCAGGCTTCGCCTTAAGCCGAGCAGTATGGTGGAGTATGAGAAAGCTATTAGTGGTCTAGGATTAGACACACCAATTAGAAGGCTCTAAACAAGGCTAGTGCAATTAGAAGCTCTAAACCAAAACGGCTCTAAACCGGAGATTAGAGGATAGGAACTTGTGTGTCTAGAGGAGGAGGCCCCGCCTCCTTTTATAGGTGGGAGGGCGGCCAGGGAGGGAGTCCCTCCCAAGTCGGCCTTGGTGGCGCGGCTTGGAGAGGAGGACTCCTCCCCAAGTCGGTTTTGCCTCCTCTTGCTTGTTCACAGTTTCTGTTTTAGCCGCTTGACTTTCAAACTGCCATTTGACTTTTCTGCTTTTAGGATTCAATTTAATCCTTTATTTGGAACAGCAAGAACACTTAGTACATGATGCAATCATTCCAATATGTAATGACACATTCATGTACCCTCCCCCGAGTGCGGACATTCGGAACCTTCTAGAACATTCGATGAAAACACGTAATCATTTCCGAACTCAAACGGGACTTTCCTTATATGAATCTTATTCTCCGGACCATTCCGGATCACCTCGTGATATCCGGATCCCATCCGAGACTCGAACAACATTCGGTCTCTTTCTCATAATACCATAACTACTCAAACAACGTCGAATCCTTAAGTGTGTCTCCTACGGTTCGTGAATTATGCGGACATGATCGAGACACTTCTCTAACAATAACCAATAGAGGAATCTGGAAATTCATATGGCTCCCACATATTTCTACGATTACTTTGCGATCGAATGAACCACTTACATACGATACCAATTTCCCTTTGTCTCACGATAGTTTACTTATCCGAGGTTATGATCGTCGGTATCTCTGCATACCTAGTTCAACCTCGTTACCGATAAGTACTCTTTTCTCGTTCCCGTGATATGTGATCCCTTGTGATCCAGTCACATGCTTGCAAGCTAATTGGATGACATTCCACCGAGAGGGCCCAGAGTATATCTATCCGTAATATGGATGGACAAATCCCACTCTTGATCCATGTGTTTCAACCAATACTTTTCAAACACTCAATGTCACCTTTATAGCCACCCAGTTACGGTGTGGTGTTTGATGTCATCAAAGCATCCATCCGGTAAAGGTGATATGCATGATCTCATGGTCGAAGGAATTAGGTTACTATGTATCAGAAAGCATATAGCAATTGAACTATTGAAATGACTTGATCTTTATGCTACGCTTATCTATAGGAGTATGTCCACCATATCATTCTCCTAACGATATGATCTTGTTGTTGATAACATCTCAATGTTCATGATAGGGAAACCACAATCATTAATCAACCAACAAGCTAGTGAAGTATAGAGGCTATACTAGGGACTTTCAAATTAAGTTTACAAATCACACAAGTATTAATGTTTCCTTGTTAATACTATTATAGCATGAATGTAAACATTTATCATAAACACAAAGATATAATAATAACTACATTTATTATTTCCTCTAGGGCATATCTCCAACACAGGGATTGGGAACACCCGGAAGAAGATCGTGCACCCACCGTTGTGTACTTTTATGAGGATGTATCTACCAAGTGGGGGCCCTCCGATAATCTGTATCGATCATACACCGAGGATTTTGACTCCTTGCGTCGGGGGCAGGTGAGTGTCATATCGATTTTGACTCCTTTTGTACTTTTATGAGGATGTATCTACCAAGTGGGGGCCCTCCGATATGTTGTCATTGTTGCCTAACATCTTCTTTTTTCACGCATAGGTTACATGGCAGCCGTACACTGTGAGTGAGCTAGGCGAGGACTTTAACTTAAACCCGATGTGCACTTAGGACATGGATATGTGGACGAAGAGGTGCCCGCTCATTTTCTTATACGCGGTCGAGTACCACCTTCCACACCGAGTCAGGATGCAGTTTGGTAAGCTCCAGGAATTGCCCTCGGAGCACTTCTCCACCTCGTCTGATCTGCACAAGTAAGATTCCTTCAACGCCAACCCATTTATCCTATCGCATATATGTTTCTCCTTTGTTCTTCATTGTCTCCTCTATGTGCTTTTTGATAGGCTTGATAGAAGGAAAAAAAGTCAATTACTGATTGGGAACATCATCACCGGGAGTATATCTAGGAATGGAATGACAAGGCATCTCATAAGGAAATCCTCCAACAGAGTTGGACTTATAACAACAGCCGAGACTACGATACATGGCTGCAGAAAGCTACTCGGGTTCATCTCAAGCCCAGCTGGACCAACATCGATTGCTTAGAAGAGGGATCCGACGAGCCAAATGAGTTTGATGAAGAGGTTTGGATGGACAAGCGTGTCGACCATGGCCCCGTGCGAAACCGTGTGGTATGAACATAGTAATATCAATCACTGAATTATTTGCTAGTTCTCGTTGATAATGTTCATATGTGTCATGCTTTATAGGCCGGTGAGCTTGTACGAGGTATCAAAGAAGCTGAAGTGGCACCGAGGGTTACTCCAGGAAGTCCAGCTGCCGAGTCTACCCTACGCAAGTGTCTCGAGGTAACGACTAGCAAAGTTCACAAGTTTGGCAAATGTACATATGTTTCCCGCTCATGTCTACAAGTCTAGCCAACACTTACATTGTTCTATTATGCAGAAATTGGTCAAACGTTCCCGCTCGTTGGTGTCTAGACTTCGATGTCGGGATCCTACCGCTGACATGACGAGTCTCCAGCCGAGCCCTCCAACTTCTGGTGGCAGCGGATCCATGTACAATTCAGGTGACGGGACCTCCATCGACTCTGACACTCTGTTGTCCATGTTCCGTGGAGCTTCGTCCTCCCAAACTGTCCATGATGGTCCGGAGCCAAGCCAATCACAAGGTATGCCTCGTAGGGGTTCTCGTGCACGCCGCGCACCGGATATTACAACCCCCAGCACTGATGCTCTCAAACCACGCCGTAAGAAGGGTGTCGTCAAGAAAAGGAAGGCACAGAAGTGAGATTTGTTTGTGTTGATTGTGCAGACATGTTATGAAACTTAACTATGTATGTGCGGATGAACTAAGTTTGTCTCACCACCTGATGTGATATATGTAATGTTGTGAATCTTGATGTGCTATATGTAATGTTATGAAACTGTCATCTGTGAGATATAATCTTTAAATTTTAATTGTCATATGTGAATTTGCTATATGTAAATCTGTGAATTTGAAGTGTGCAGAGATGTCGGCGCCATTTCACCCGGCGCCGAACTGTGCAACTTCGGCGCTGTTTGAAGTGGCGCCGACGTTCGGCGCCTATATTCATCTTTGGCGCCACACCAGACACAAAAGGTGTGTCTGGGGACAAACCTAGTCCCAGAGTTCGGCGCCATTTCAGCAAGCGCCGAACGGTGCAACTTCGGCTCCCTTTCAAGTGGCGCCGAAGTTCGGCGCCTATATTCATCTTCGGCGCCACACCGCATACGTAGGTGTATGGGGAACAAATCCAGCCCAGCGTCGGCCATTTCACCGGCGCGATCAGGCAACTTCGGCACCGCTTCAAGTGGCGCCGAAGTTCGGCGCCTATATTCGTCTTCGGCGCCACACCAGACACAGAAGGTGTGTCTGGGAACAAATCCAGCCCCATCGTTCGGCACCATTTCACCCGGCGCCACTGCAAGTGGCGCCGACCGAAGTGTTTATTTAATTTAGTAATTTTTCACTACAAGACATGGAGTTCTCTTACAGAATATTTAATTATTGGACAAATTGAGAATTACAAAACATATATGGTTCCCAACCTTGTTCTTTCAGGAACATACACATAAATCTATGGTTCGCCACCTAAATTGCGAAGTTGTGTCTTCAGCCTTTCAATCTCCATATGATTGTTGTAAATTAGTACCCTAGCTTCCAGAGAGAACTCCGCGTCTTCGTACTGATAGTGGCCGCATCGGTACCCCTACGAATGAAAGTTTATGATATAAATAGTGAATATTGAGGCCTAACAATTGGCTGTGTTCATTGCGCGTACCTCTGGTTTGGCACATATTGAGAATCTTCTTCCTGCATTCTCAAATGACCAATCATATTCGACCCTAACAATTGGTCGTGTTGGACAACGGTAGCGTATACCTGGAATACTTGGGTAACGATCAGGATCATATGGATTGACCGAGCTACCTGGAAGAGCACGGTTTCTGGACATGGTGCTAGAAATTGCTAGTTGAAAGAAAGAGTGCATGGACACTTATAGTTAAAGGGAAGCAATGAATCAGTGTTGTGATGAATTATTGCTTCTGCAACACTCACATGGCTACGAATCATTGGATCATTGATCACTGAGTGAATCATTGGACCATTGAAATACATGTGCACTGAGTCACTGAGTCAGTGAATCATTGAATATTGAAATTATTATGACTGAGTGGCGGGAGTCAGCGATTCACTGAACCATTCTAATAATTGAGCACTGAAACACTGAGCAATGAAAATCATTGATCACTGAAACACTGAGCATTGAGCACTGAAACACTGACCACATGTTATTTGCATAGCACACTACTGCTAGTAGTACTACACACTGTTGATGATGACTACACACTGCTGCTAGTAGCACTGAAACACTAAAACACTGAGCACATGTAATTTGGATAGCACACTGCTGCTAGTAGCACTACACACTGTTGGTGGTGACTACACACTGCTGCTAGTAGCACTAAAACACTGAGCACATGTGATTTGGATAGCACACTGCTGCTAGTAGTACTACACAATGTTGATGGTGACTACACACTACTGGTATTAGTACTACACATTAGTGATAATGCAGTGTATAGTTGATGGTGACTACACACTGTTTACACACTCAACGAAAAGCAAACATACCCCATACAATACTTTAGAAATGTCTAGCTATATATATCACTCGTACACAATGTTTTCCGTCTCACCTACAACAACACAACAATGGCAGACCTTCGACGATTTTGGTGCGACTGCAACTTTGAAGCTAGGCTATGCTATGACTGGAGGTTCCGAAATGCTGGGCGAAGGTATTGGGATTATCCTGGGGCAGACGGCCAGGTATGTACTTAAAACCATCATATTTACAAATATATAGCCTATGTGTGTTATATTTAATAATTGTAGAACATTTTAATAAGGTAATGGCCAATGTGGATTCTTCTAGTGGTGCGACGACCCGTTTCCTGTTGAAGCACGGGTCCTCATCATGGACCAACGTGTCGAGATAGAAAATTTGAAGGTACGTATTCGGGCACTCGGTGGGGAGCCGTAGTATTGTTTTAATTTAGCCCATGTGTAATATTTACTTATGTGCCGTACCGTTATGTTTCGCAGAATTATGTTTCTCACTTTGTTTGCCGAAACACTTGTAACTTATTTATGAATTCTATGATCAATAAATTAGCGGGGTAATCTTTCTCTATATATCCCTATATTACTTTTAACTCTCGGCCGGTGTGTCTGTCTTCGTCATTCCTCCATAAATAGCACCCAGGTGATTGCCTGTCTGTCTTCTATTCACTCCAATCAACCTCTCTCTATCTCTCTCAGCCAACTCCTCTCACTCTCTATCTCTCTCAGCCAACACCACTCATGGCCGGTGCAGGATCCTCTTCAAGGAAAGGGAAGGAGATAGCCTTTAAACTCGTAGGGCCTCGTAGTGGTACATTCCTCCCACCAGACATGCCACCGATGAATAAACTAGACGGCCATGTTCCGTGGATCATACAGTGTGATTGCATGGTGGGATGCTGCTACACAGCTGATGAAGCCAAGATGAAGAGCGGTGGTCATGGCGGAAAATGGGGATTTGTGTGCGGGCACGCCCGGGGTCCTGCACCCTATTTCGTAAGAACTCTCTCCTTGCTCAATTTTTTTACTAGGGTAGAACTCTCTTCTCGCTCAATGTTTAAGCTAAAAATCTATATTATTCAATAGGCGGGATCGCGATGCGACAAGGATTTCTGGTTTGAAGACCAAAGACAGTACGAAGTTTACTGGTATGGAGAAAAATATGTGCAGAAATGAGGCCAGGGAACTAGAGGAGAAAAGAAAGAGAGAGCACAGACAGCACAACCAGAAAGCGTTCGAGGAATGGTGTGCTAAAAAGATGGCCAACAAAGCGAAACAATTAGGATGAGTACGAAATTGCTAGACACTCGTATTTCCTTTTAATTTAGTTTCCATTTCAAAATGGTGCTCTTGTATCTTTGATTTAGAGGGTCAATGGTTTCCATTCCCGAGCACCAGTGATAGCAACAAATAAATTAAATTGCCTAGCAATTTATCATCATTTCGTGCTATGCAATGTACTTATCATCTAAGTAGAAAACAATTTGAGTTGCAAATATTTTATCTCAAGTACTCATTACAAACATAATGAAAACGGTGCCAAATTAGTTCCACAACTTACAACCAAGCCTGATACATGATGATATCAGAATGTGCCAAATTAGTTCCACAACTTCCACTTTGTGTTTTCCTTATTCAACCAAGCCTTGCTATCTTCCCACTCTTTCCTTCTCTTCTCTTCCCTTTGTTCTTCTTTAATCCTTGCCTCTTCTTCTTTCTTCCTTTTAGCTTCTAACTGGTACTTCCTTGAGCGCTCCTTCTGTGCTTTTTCAATATCTTGCAACTCCAAGTTTATTTCATCCTCATGCTTCTTTTTCTCCTCATCGAAAATCTTCCAAGACTCATCTAAAGTGTCGGGGCCATAAAGGGGACACCACCATGTCATATCTTGACAATGATCACACCAAATAAGTGGAGGAGCCTTGGGTGTGGTCTCGTGTAATTTCCAATACTTATGTGGAGATGGAGGAGGACGCATAATGCGTTTCCACCTCTCAGCTGGTTTTGGGCCCAAAAGAATGCTAATATCCCATGAAAGAAGATAGTCATCATAACACTCGGGGCCATCGATCCACTGGAAGAAATAGCATGTGCAATGTTCCTGTCAAATAAAATTTACCATATCAACAATCAACGATCAATCAAGTATGATAGATACCATGTCAGAAGACACTCACGCGTGTATCGGGGCAACGGTAGAATGCGCAGCCAGCAGTAGTGTGGTAGTTAGATTATTGTATATGACAAGTTTTACCACAACAACAATTTGGTACCGGATATCTTGGTAGCACCAGAGCATCTTTCGATGACATATTGGGATACTTGCCTTTGGTACTTTCTGCAAACTTCATCTGACGTGCAATCTCCGTCCACATGTCCGGAGAATCTAAAAACATTGGGATAATTAACATAGCAAACACTATCACTTATAATGTCCTAAGCTATATTATCATACAACCGGCTAATTTTCCATTGAAGTGCTTCCCAACTTAGTAAACACTATAGCAAACACTAAGACAAGCTCATATCCAATGCATACATACCCTAGCAAACTCTATGGAAATAAATCCCTACAAATATATTTCCACATGTGCATATTTTTGTTTTGTCATATGTAAACTAAATTAGCAAACACTAAGACAAAGCTCCTATCAAATGCATGCATACACTAGCTACAGTCTATTCAAACAAATATTATTTACAAAGATATCTAAATAACATATCTATGATCTTCTAGGGTTTCAACAAAAAATAGAGAAATGAGATCAAATTAGACATTCTAATAGGTGGAATCAAAGGGGATTTGAGAGAGATTACCTCTAAGAAGACTTGCCATGGTCCCAATCCAAGAAATCTTGGAGTTTCAACAAGATTTGAAGATAGGGGCAAAAAACAGGAGAGATAGAGCTTGTGGCGGCTGGGAGGAGGAAATGGGAGGGCTGGGAAAGGAAAACTGCTCGATTGATTATAACCCTAGGGTCGGCGCCATTTCAAATGGCGCCGACATAGCGGCCACGTCAGCCAGGCGCGCACCCCAGTGGAAAGTTCGGCGCCATCGCCGACCTGTGTTAGGTCGGCGCCATTTAAAATGGCGCCGACGTGAGGGGCCAGATTCCAAATTAGTTTCGTCCGGAGGACAGACGCGGTTGAAGTTGTCCAGTTTGGTCAGATTTATCAAAAAATACCTCCGCTGGCCTCAACCAGCCGCCTTGGCACGGAAGAAGAAGCTGCCACCGCCGCCACAAGCGGGCAACGCCCGGCAACGCAGCAGCAGGGGAGAAGGGAGGGCGGGAGGAGCTTTGGGCAGGGAGGAAGCGGCCGCCCGGTCGCCTCGCTGGGGAGGCGACACGGGGGTTCTTTTTTTTGGACTCCAGCTCCTACTCCGTGTCCTTTCTGCTCGGAGCCGATGGCTCGGGTTTGTCTTGTCCGTTGCCTTGCGAAGGGAATTCGCATGGATGATTCATACTTCTGCAGTTCGAACTGTTCAGCTATGATGCAACAACTCAATTGCTCTCAGCGGAAAATAAAAACAGCTCAATTGCTAGTAGTATACAAAATGAGTAATTGCTTAATTGAATTTTGACAATAAGGACTCCGTGGCCCAATGGATAAGGCGCTGGTCTACGAAACCAGAGATTCTGGGTTCGATCCCCAGCGGAGTCGCGTCGATTTTTTGTTTTCTGAGCACCGCGCTGCATGATTCAAGTTAAGGTACTGTAGTAAATGTTGTTCATTATGTTTTATCAGTCAAACCATAGCTACGATTGAGTTTTAGTGGTATGTTTCTACGAGATTTTTTCGTCTTCAAAATTGCCACCCGAAGCTACTCGTCGATACCAATCAGATAGGCTGAGAGAATTGCTACTCTTGGAGCTAAAGTTTGTTGATATAAATTCTACGTAAGAAATTTACATCCATTGCCTAACAAAATCTACAGCGACTTTTTTAAAGCGATCACACGAATAAAATTTCATTACTATCACAATCAACGGGGGAGCTATGTTAAGGCAGGGGGCTAAAGTTTGTTGACATAAATTCTAAGAAATTTACATTAATTGCCTAACAAAATCTAGCGATTTTTTTTAAATAATACACATTTTTTATTATTTTCGAAAGTATTGCATGGATTTTGCAATTTACAAATCTACCACTTTGTCGACCTAGGCCTAGCCGAATAGACCACTCGTCCTGGCCGTGACCGATTCAACTCCATTCGGCGAGGAGCGGGCCGATTACATGTCGTCGATACTTGCGAGAATCTACAACGATTTTTTTAAAGAGATCACACGAATCAAATTTCATTACTATCACAATCAACGACGGAGCTATGTTAAGGCAGGGCGCCGTCCCACACCGGAAACTTGAATCGGAATCGCCTTGTCAATCCCCGGCCTATGTCTCGGTTGCCGGAGACCATAATAAGATATGATCCTACGTTGAGGGACGTCCCAACCCCACTGTGGCCCAGTTTCAACTGATCCGGCGGCAAGGGACCAGCATGCAATGGCGGTGTCCTGACATCGAGCGGCGACAAGAAGACCACGGAGCTGCGCCGATGAGTCACTAGTCATGGAGTTTATCTCCTTCACATACCGGTCTACCCTTCCCTCCTTGATTCTTGACAAATGATTCTTGGTAATTTGTAATCTAGTTAGGATTTTCAGCACTAGCATATTCTTCTCAATCACAAATTCTCAATTGGGATTCTCGCAAATTTGTCCAATTATCCTGTTGACTACTTGATTGGAAGGGGAATAAGAGAGAGATAATTGCAACCAATGTGGCCAATGTCTATATAAATCTGTCCCAAGTGTATATTTTCTAATTTGTTGCGGTGGTAATAAAATGTCTTTCGTCCCCGCAACATTTTTTTTCAAGCTCAGCCACTGACCACAATTACGAAGACAGAGTGTGACAGCATCCAGGTGCAATGGTAAGAGTAAAAAAGGTCCGCTACATGGTGCCACTTGGTAGCTAGCACTCGACAGTGTCGAGAGAAAAAAATCAAGTTCATATGTACAAGTAAAATCTACTCCTACTCCGGTAGTTAATTAAGAAACAGCCAAGCGAGTATGTTATAGGCAGTCTGAAAGCCATGTCTAGTTTAAAAAAAAAAAGGAAAGCCATGTGGCCTTCCCGGAGACATTTCGCTTGAGGTCGAAAGATCAGAAACATATCCATACATAAGATATATATTTGTACAATTTAGTTGGACCGTATGGGTTTTGTATAGGGCAACGTATACGTGTTTAGTATTAATAACAATAGTATCAATGTTACAATTGCGACAAGAAGATAACGAAGAACGAAAACGAAAAACACAGCAAGGGGACACAGATTTAACGTGGAAAACCTCTCCAACAAAGAGAGGAAAAAACCACGGGCGCCAGCCAGCGAAACTTCACTATATCGAGGAGTGTTTACAAACGCCGGGGATTTCACAGATGCAACTCTCCCAACCGGCGGCTTACAAGGGGTTTATATATCGGTGGAAACCTAGGTCTTGACGATCCAGACAGACAGTGGGCACTTCCCCACAAGCGTCCCGTTGGAGCGCGGTGTGGGCCAACTCGTTACACTCGGCCCAAGCCTCCAGTGACGGGCCTCGCTCCACTCGAGAAGTTGGCCTATACTTTGTAGAATTTGGATCAACATATAACAAACTCCACCTTGAGACAAATTCTCCTTGTAGCATCAACAAGAACCATCTCCCGAACAAACAAAGCAAATACTTTCGGCGCCAATAGCCACTTGGGCTAATCAGTTAAACCAACTAAGTTCGAGCAAAGCTCAAACTTAGCAATGTAAACAGTTTAGTCATCATATCGGCGGGATTATCATGAGTGCTGATCTTGCATACCTTTAATTTACCTTGAGCAACAATGTCTCTAACAAAATGGTACTTGACATCAATGTGCTTAGTTCTCTCATGGAACATCTGATCTTTGTAAGGTATATGGCACTTTGACTGTCACAAAACAAAGTAATGCAAGAATCATCTCCACAAAGCTCAGCAAACAAACCTTTCAACCAAACAGATTCTTTGCAAGCTTCAGCAATAGCCATGTATTCAGCTTCAGAGTGGATTGTGCAACAACAGACTGCAATGTAGCCTTCCATTAACAAAGACAACCTCCAACATTAAACACATAACCTGTGAGGGATCTTCTCTTATCCAAATCGGGCAAGAAATCTGAATCCACATAGCCAGCAGAGTCCCTCACCGGTCTGCCAAACTTTAAACAAGCATTGGAAGTGCCAAGAAGGTACGAAAACCTTTGAACAGCCTTCCAATGTTCTTTACCAGGATTAGCCATGTATCTACTTATCAAACTCATAGCATATGATAAATCAGACGAGAACAAACCATGGCATACATCAAAGAACCAACAGACTAGAATATGGCACCTTCGACATGTACTCAAACTCTTCATCGAGAGTAGGACATTGAAACCGACAATTTAAAATGAGGAGCAATAGGAGTACTAACTGAATTGGCACCATCCATATTAAAACGATGAAGAACTTTCTTAATGTAACTTTCGACTAAGAAATAACAAACCAGATTTTCTATCTCGGGTAATCTCCATACCTAAGATCTTCTTAGCAGCACCAAGATCCTTCATCTCAAACTCACTACTTAGGTGTGCCTTCAAAGTAGTGATTTCTTTCATGCCCTTGGCAGCAATTAACATATCATCAACATATAGCAGCAAGTATATAGGTGACCCATCAACAAACTTGATATAAACACAACTATCATATTTAGACCTCTCAAAACCATGTGAGATCATAAATGAATCAAACCTTTTATACCACTGTCTTGGAGATTGCTTTAAGCCATAAAGAGACTTCTTTAATTTGCACACAAAATCCTCTTTACCAGGCACTATGAACCCTTCTGGTTGGTCCATGTATGTTTCTTTATCAAGCTCTCTATGCAGAAAAGAAGTCTTGACATCTAATTGCTCAAGCTCAAGATCATGCATACCCACAATACTAAAGAAAGTACGAATGGAACTATGCTTCACAACCTGGAGAGAACACATCATTGTAATCAATACCGAATCTGCTGAACCCTTTTGCTACTAACCTTGCCTTGTACCTTGAAGGCTCTTTGGGAGATAGACCTTCCTTTTTCTTAAAGATCCACTTGGCGGACCGCCTTCTTTTGTTTAGGCAAGCGCACAACATCCCATGTGCCATTTTTCTCAAGCGATTGCATCTCTTCTTGCATAGCGATACCCACTTCTCGCGGTCAACGGATGCAATGGCTTCATTATATGTAGCAGGTTCGAATCGTTCTCCAATTGTTCAGACAACTCAAAGCATAATGTACAAGATTACACTCTTCAATTAAACGAGGACGAGGACCACGATTCGCCTCGTCTATCGCAAGAATGGTAAGGCTGTCATTGTTTCGATAGCTCGATACCACTTGTCCATCCAGGCTTCATCCAGATCGAAGTTTGGGCGAGAATCGCGCATCTTCACCGCCACAAGGAGAATCTTGTGGTGTAGTCCCTGTGGTAGATCGAACTTCAATGACGACATGTCGCAAACCCTAGATTAGAACGGGCTCGATACCACTTGTTACAATTGCAAGAAGATAACGAAGAACGAAAACGAAAAACACAGAAGGGGACACAGATTTACGTGGAAAACCTCTCCAACAAAGAGAAAAAAAACCAGCCAGTGAAACTTCACTATATCGAGTGTTTACAAGCCGGGATTTCACAGATGCAACTCTCCAACCGCGGCTTACAAGGGGTTTATATATCGGTGGAAACCAGGTCTTGACGATCCGTCTGATGCAGGCTGTACAGCGTCCCGTTGGCGCGGTGTGGGCTTCAGACTCGTTACACTCGGCCCAAGCCTCCCTATTCGTCGAAGTTGGCTTATCTTGTAAATTTGGATCAACATATAACAATCAAGCGGTCTAAGCCGTTCTTATGTTTGAGTTTGCTCTGAGTTTAGGGGAAAGGTTGTAGTGGAGCAAGCAAACGCCTTCCAGAAAAAAAATATGTATCCATTGCCTCACAGAAATTACGCTGATTATTAATAAAGAAACAAGCAAGCGCGCGGGGGCTGTCTCAAAGACGACATTGCTCTTCCTGGAGATTTGAGCTCGAAAATCTCAACCATCCTATCCAAGATTCCAAGCAGCCGAGCCGAAAGCAACCGTGGGGTTGGGACGGATGGGATCTAGCTAGGTCGCTCATCGCCTCTTCCTGAATCCTGATCGTTCTATTCTGACGTTTTCCTATTTCCGTTCCTTTCCGTCTGTCGTTTCATTCGAGCGGCAAAACACCCGTTGTTTTTCGCGTGTTATCTTGATCCAGGCGGGGTTCGCACCAATGGGAGCTCAGCTGCAGATTTCATGGCCGCGCCTTATCATCCACAGGGAACTGGGGGACGAAGACCGTACCGAGGCGGTCGGATTTGGATCGACTCCGCCGACGGCGACTGCTGCTATAGTGTTTATTTTTTTGTTGTTGGAATTTCCTAAATGAGGCGCGTAGTTTTCACATTTACTCTCAATTATTATACGAGGTAAAATTAACCAACGGAGAACTATATGCCGAAATCAGCATTTATAAATACTCAAGCTGAAAATACATTACTCGACATACGTACAAAAAGGATTACTACGTACATGGCAAGCTCTGACAGGGACATATACGTACGTTGTGAAAATAAATACACGCGCAGCAGCAACCGAGTGCTCTGGCCACGGACACGGAGGACGCACGGCGGGACGAACGCGCCTACGCTGAAGGGGGCGGCGCCAGGAACGGCATGGGCACGTTCACGTTGGGGATGAAGGGCATCGGCGGCAGCGTCACCTTGGGCACGACGATGGAGGGCATCGGCGGCATCGTTACCGTGGGCACGACGACGGTGGGCATCGGCGGAAGCGTCACCTTGGGCACGGCGATGGCGGGCATCGGTGCCATTGTGACTGTGGGAACGACGATGGCAGGCATAGGCGGCAGCGCCAGCTTCGGCATGACGACGGTGGGCACAGGCGGCAGTGTCACCTGCGGCACGGCTGGCATGGGCGGCAGTGTTGCCTGCGGCACGGTTGGTACGGTGATCGCGGGCACTGCTGGCATGGGCGGCAATGTCACCTGCGGCACGGTGACTGCAGGCACGGCGGGCACAGGCGGCAATGTGGCCTGCGGCACGGTCGGCACGGTGACCACCGGCACGGCTGGCATTGGTGGCAGAGCCGGCAGAGTTGGCACGGCCGGGAGGGCCGGGACAGAAGCAGGAGCAGCAGCCGCCGGGGTGGTATCCGCCAACATGCGTGCGCCGTGGCACACGTTGCCGGCGAGAAGGAGCGAGCACGCCATGATCATGGCATACAAGCTCGCGTTCGGAGCCATTACTCGGGTTTCTACTCGTAGTCTCCTTGGGAAGATGGTTCGCGTCGTGTCAGGTTAGTGATTGCAAGCCTGCTTGGATGCAAAAACATGGGTCAATGGCGGTCGATATATAGCCCTAACCAAGGAGTTTAGTAGATTGGTTGCTGGCCAGACTATGTATGTCATCGTGTTAAAAAATGTTTGTCTCATTCTGATCGACCGGGGGATAAATGGGTGCACATGCATGCCTCGAATTTTCTGCGTTTAGGTGCTGCTGCTCTCCTTTCCAACTGCTGCAGCGAGGCGCACACGTCTCTGAGCCGGCGACGCATCTTTTGCATGTACTCTCTACGCTTCAAAATGTAAGATGTTTTATATTTATGAAGCATATGTATTTAGACTTATTTTAGTACGTATGTCTTTTTTGATTTGGAGTGAATTTACACAATAAAACAAATTTAAATATATTTTCTTCACAAACTTAAAATATTTTATATTTTAAAACCAAGAGATAGTACATTGCTAGTTTTGCTGCTATAAAATGTTACTCTATCCGTTTCAAAATATAAGATAGTTTAGCGTTTGTGAAGTGACGTATATAAACATATTTTAGAATGTAGGTTCACCTTCGAATCGAACCACTAGAAATGTCTAGATAAATTCACTTCACAAAGCTAAAGCATGTTATATTATGAAACAGAGAACTGTTGACTCGGCCGCCCGATGACTGCTAGAGTATTTTTTTTTTGTTGGGATTTCCTAAATGAGGAGCTTAGTTTTCACATCTTTTTGATGAAGAATATCACGAAGATACTAATTACACCCAGTTTCTGCAACAACGCATTGCCCTAGCGGCAATACGGATGCACATAGCTAAAAAAGGAAGAGAAATTACAAAAATGAAAAGCCCCTATAGCGATCATTTTTTGTAACAGCAACACTAACACCACCAGGACATCACCAAAATTCCAGGTTCTCCAAGAAGGTAACAATGCATATATCGTTGTTGTCCGATCATAGATATTGGGTTTTCATCCCTGAAGAAAGTCCTCGCTCTCAAAACAATGCTTTTAACAAGGACATTGTCAGACGCAACCAATTAAGACCAGACCTTGGATTTTCACCCTGAAAGGTAAGACTTTGAACTTCTCCTATACATTCGCCCCACCTGCATGCCACTCCTCGAAGTCACAAATCACCAAGCCAGTTCCTCATCACCACACAAGATTCAAACCACCATTTCTAGTTGAAAGATCTCGACTTTCATGATATTGTCTGCCAGCATCATGGAACAAAACGTGCCCCATGATATTAACAACCAGTAGAGCTTTAAAGCGTTTCCTCTGAAACCAAACGGTCAGAGTAAAACATCGGTGGTGCGCACGACCGAATCCCACCCGATCTAGCAATTTCCCTACATGAACGCGGGGTGGAGTTCACCGGCAGAGCCTCCAGGACACGACATTGCAACCCAATCAATGAAGGCAAACATCGGGCAGATCTTTGTCTTGGCGTGATAGAAACCCCAGAACCGCCTCCTTTATTCGATCCAAGACAGCAGCCCCCACACCAGCAACTGATGGTAGAGGACATGATGGTCCTACCTGCCACCAAAGCAAACTGCCAGAACCCAACACGTAGCTGCCTCCGCAACAGCATGCCCAGATCGAATCCGGGCCAGGCCCGCTGCAGACGCCACCCGCCATGACTACCGCACGCCAGGGCCACCGAGGAGGTCCTCGTCGAAACGCATCTAGTATTGCCACCACAACACCTCGTCCTTCACAAGCCACCAATCAGCGCCGGCTGGAAGACGACGGGCCTAGGAGGGCACCCTAGACCCATGGCATGTCACTGCCACCCTTAGGCCCAGTACCACCGCCATGCGCCAACGCTGGTGGCAGCGACAGAGACGGGTCCCGCGTGAGGTGGTTTGTAGGCGGCGGCGTGGTATCGCCCCGATGTCACCCTGGGGGATGACACGGGAGCCCTCTCAGTTTTCACATCTACTCTCAGTTTTTTACATGGTAAAATTCACCAACAGAAAACTAAGGCACGTGTACTTTGTAGAAACCATGATGAAGAACGAATGATATGCCGAAATCAGCATGTATAAAATACTCAAGCTAACGATACATTACACGACGTGCGTACAAAAAGGACTACACGGCAAGCTCTGAGAGGGACAACATCATATAGTATCCGTAATTTGAGAAAAATAAATACACGCGCAGTAGCAACCGAGTGATCTGTATTCTGTCCACGGACACGGCGGACGCACGGCGGCGGGAACTCGCCTACGCTGAAGGGGGCGGCGCCAGGAACGGCATGGGCACGTTCACGTTGGGGATGAAGGGCATCGGCGGCAGCGTCACCTTGGGCACGGCGATGGAGGGCATCGGCGGCAGCGTCACCGTGGGCACGACGATGGAGGGCATAGGCGGCAGCGCCAGCTTCGGCACGACGACGGTGGGCACCGGCGGCAGTGTCACCTGCGGCACGGCTGGCACGTTGACGGCGGACACGGCTGGCATGGGCGGCAGTGTTGCCTGCGGCACGGTTGGTACGGTGACCGCGGGCACGGCCGGCATCGGCGGCAATGTCACCTGCGGCACTGTTGGCACAGTGACCGTGGGTACGGCAGGCACGGGCGGCAGCGTCGCCTGTGGCACGCCGGCCGCGGGCACGGCCGGCATCGGTGGTAGACTAGGCAAGGTCGGCACAGCCGGCAGAGCAGGAACAGAAGCAGCGGGAGCAGCAGCCGCCGGGGTGGTATCTGCCAAGTTGCGAGCGGCGTCGCACATGTTGCCGGCGAGGAGCGTGCACGCCATGATCATGACCAGCAAGCTCGCATTGGAAGCCATTGCTTGGTACTGCAGGAGCACAGATAGCTCTCTCTTTGAGATGGTTTATTAGTGTTGTCTGCCTGCTTGTGTGATTGCAAGACTGCTTGGGTGCAGAAACATGGGTCAATGACAGCCGGTATATATCCCCAACGCAAGTGATTAGTAGATCGGTTGTTGGCCAGACTCTGCATGCAAGGCTGCCAACACAGCTATAGTTGGTGATCGAATTTGCCAGCGCCTTAAACGAAAAAGGGAAATATTTGCAGTATGATCGACAGGGGGTGAGATTAGCTGCGGCGACCGGAAAATGGGTGCACCTGCATGGCTCGAATTTTCTGCGTTTAGGTGCGGAGCGGGTGCTGTTGTGCCCCTTCCCAACTGCTGCTCCAGGCCGGGCTTTGGGCCTTTTGTGCTCCTGGCCGGGCCAAAAAAGTTCGATGCTAAATACCCAGGTCTGAACCTGGCCCGAGCACAAAAAACCCGAAAAAGCCTGGTCCGATGGCCCGGCCCATCCCAACCATGGCTTATACCTTTCATTTGCTCGACCCGAGACTGGCCCATCCCAATCGTCGAGCTAAAAAAATGCAGACCGAGCCTGGCCCGATTGCACAGTTTGTCCCAGTCCAAGATTTTTGGGCAGGGACGAGTCACGCCGATCGAGCCGAGCTACCAATGCCTTTCAATAAGAAGGTTTGGGCAGGGCCGGGCTACCAGGCCGATCGAGCCGATTGGCCCATCCCAATCGTTAAGCTAAAAATTATTTTACCATTATATAAGTAGGTTTCATAAGTAAAAGGTGTATGTGTTGTAAGAAGTAAAATGTTAAACAAACTCTTGCTTTCAATAAGAAGGGCTATTGTGCCTTTCAACTAAAAATAAGTAAAATGTTCATCTACATCAACATAAAGTGTCCATAGTAATTTACATAAATATAAATGTATGCTAGAATAATCTTCATCGGTTACAAAGAATACATTTTATTATATAAGATTAAAAACATTCATTTTTAAATAAATGTTCATATACAAAATAATGTTTGTACGGATAAGAAATGTTCATACATATGGAAAATTATGTGTTCGCCCAAAAATGCATGTATATATAAAAAGGTAAAAATAAAAGGAAATGCAAATAGAAAATAAGAAAAGAGTAAAAGGAAAATGTGTAATAATCAAAAGAGAATCAAAGAAACCGACAAAAAAACAGAAAATAAAAACTGCAACAAAAAATACATGAAGAAATAAACCATCGCGGTGCACACAAACATAGTCCGAGACTAAGATGGGTCGGGCCCGGTTGAGCATGGGTACGAGAAAAACCCAACATATGGATATGTTGGGACTTTTGCTCTATCAAAAAATATTATAACCTCTTCTAAATTAACTCAATGCCTAGCCCACATGACTTACTATAGCACATTATTGACCTTTCTACCCTTTTACTGTAAAAGGGTTAACCCAGAGGTGCTATATTTGAAATAAAATGTATACATGTTGGTAAAAGGATGTTAGGAATATGCCCTAGAGGCAATCATGTATGATGTATTTTCCATTGTATTCATAAAATTATTAAGTTATCCTTATATGAACATTTGATGTATATCATTGAATATGTGATTCAGTTGTAAAACTATATATTCATGTAATTCATACTAAGTATCTTTGGTCATTGAGGTTGTGCTGGACACACAACTTAGAATAATATAAAAGTTGGCTGATGACTTGGTTCCACTTGTCATGGGAATGGTGACTACGATGAGACTTTCTCTCCCGTAGCGATGTTTAAGTCCATTCGGATTTTATTAGCAATTGTTGTATTTCATGATTATGAAATATGGCAGATGGATGTCAAGACTGCGTTCCTCAATGACAACATTGATGAAGAGTTGTATATGATACAGCCCGAAGGTTTTGTCGATCCTAAGGATGCTGATAAGGTGTGCAAACTTCAGCGTTCCATTTATGGACTGAAGCAAGCATCTCGAAGTTGGAACCTTCGTTTTGATCAAGTGATCAAGAGCTTTGGATTTGTTCCAAATTGCTACGAAGCTTGTATCTACAAGAAAGTGAGTGGGAGCTCAGTGGCATTTTTGGTACTATATGTGGATGACATATTGATTATTGGAAATGACATTGATATGCTTAACGATGTGAAGAGTTATTTGAACAAATGTTTTTCAATGAAAGGCCTAGAAGAAGCTGCTTATATATTAGGCATCAAAATCTATAGAGATAGACAAAGACGCCTAATAGTTTTAAGCCAAAGTACATACCTAGACAAAGTTCTGAAAAGGTTCAGAATGGATAAGGCAAAGAAAGGTTCAGTGCCCATGTTGTCAGGTAAGATATTGAGCAAGACTCAGTGTCCAGCTACGGTAAACGATAGAGAAACTATGAGCAAAGTGCCATATGCCTCGGCCATAGGTTCTATCATGTATGCCATGCTGTGTACTAGACCGGATGTGTCCAATGCTCTTAGTTTGATGAGCAGATACCAAAGTGATCCAGGAGTGGAACACTGGATAGCTGTAAAGAACATCCTAAAGTATTTAAATAGGACTAAAGAAATGTTCTTGGTCTATGGAGGTGATGAGCAGCTCGTCGTAAAAGGTTACGTCGATGCTAGTTTCGACACCGACAAGGATGATTCTAAATCTCAGACAGGATACGTTTATATTTTGAATGGAGGAGCTGTGAGCTGGAGAAGCTGCAAGCAAAGCATGATCGTGGGATCTATAGTAGAAGCGGAATACATTGCTGCTGCAAAAGCGTCAAGTGAAGGAGTTTGGATCAGGAACTTCATCACTGAGCTTGGTGTGGTTCCAAGTGCCTTAGACCCATTGGAGATATTGTGTGACAACACTGGCGCCATAGCACTGGCTAAGGAACCAAGATATCATCCAAAGACCAAGCACATCAACCGCAAGTTTCATATAATTCGAGATTATATATCAGATGGAGATCTGAAGATTAGCAAATTACATACGGATCTGAATGTCGCAGATCCATTGACTAATCCTCTTCCACGAGCAAAACATGATCAGCACCTTAGTGCCATGGGTGTTAGATTGTTGCCAGATGTAAACTAGATTATTGACTCTGGTGCAAGTGGGAGACTGTTGGAATTATGCCCTAGAGGCAATAATAAAGATGTTATTATTATAATTCTTGTTCATGATAAAGTTTATATTCCATGCTAGAATTGTATTAAGCGGAAACTTTGATACTTGTGTGGTTTATGACCAACACCGTGTCCCTAGTACGCCTCTATGACTAGCTCACTTATTGACGATGGTTAAGGTTTCCTAACCATATACATGAGTTGTCAATTAATAATGAGATCATGTCATTAGGAGAATGATATGATGGAAAGACCCAAATCAAGCAGAGCAATTAGATCGTGTCATCGTGTTCATCTTTGCGAAGCTTTTTCTTATGTCAAATATTGTATTCCTTAGACCATGAGATAATGCAACTCCCTGGTATCGGAAGAAAGCTTTGAGGTCATCAAACGTCATCCTATGAGAGGGTGATCATAAAGGTGTCTCTCAGGTGATCGGAAAGTACTTGTTGGGTTATATGTATCGAGATGGGATTTGTCCCTCCCGAGTCGGAGAGATATACTTCGGGCCCACTCGGTAATCGATATCAACACCGCTTGCAAGCACGTGGTTAAGGAGTTAATCACAAATTGATATCGGATTATGGAACGAGTAAAGTACTTGCTGTGAACGAGATTGAACTAGGTATGCCGATACCAACGATCGAATCTCGGGCAAGTAAAATATCGCGTGACGAAGGGAATATATATATGAGATTAATTGAATCCTGGGATCGTGGTTCATCCAATATGATCATCGATGAATATGTGGGAGTCAATATGGGTTTCCAGATCCCGCTGTTGATTATTGATAGAAAATCATGTCTGCATATTCTCGAACTCGTAGGGTCACACACTTAACGTGTCTCGACGCTAGGATAGAATGGATAATTGGTTTATGATTTGTTTGTTCCGAGTCTCGAATGAGATCCAGGACATCATGAGAGGTTCCGGAATGGTCCGGAGAATAAGATTCATATAAAGGAAAACAGTTTTTGGATTTCGGAATTGTTTCGGAGTATTCGGTATTATACTGGAAGGTTCTAAAAGCTTCCGGAGTGGGACCAACGTGGCCCCACTTGTCGGAGGGGTACGTGGGCCCATGAGGGAGTGCCCTGGCCGCATTGGTCCAGGGGCACAAGGCCCCATAGGCCCAGCCGGCCAAAATCCTAGGGGAAACCCTAGGGGACCTTCTAGAAGGGTGGGGAAGACTTGCCCCCCACTCCAACCCTTGGGGCCGCTGCCCTAGGGCTTGGAGGAGGGGCCAAGGGGGCCGGCCAGCTCTCTATATAAAGAGGGCAGGGGCGCACCCTCCTACCCCCACTCCTCCAACCCTAGCCGCCTACCTGCTGCCCTCCAGATCTCTCTCTCTCCCGACCACGCGTAGGCGAAGCCCTGCCGCAGAAAATCTCCACCATTGCACAACGCCGTCGTGCTGTAGATCCAATCTATCTCTCCACCCCACTTGCTGGACCGAGGAAGGAGGAGACTTCGCGGCACCATACGTGTGCATCTCTCGGAGGCGCCGCCACTTGCGGCGTTGGATCGGATCGGATCGCGAGGAGGAGAAGGCTAGTTCGACTACATCACCCACGTTCTATTGAACGTTTCCGCTGTGCGATTTCTTCAAGGGTATGAAGATCTCATCTATACCTCTTGTTGATTGCATCTCCTAGATTAGATCTTGGCTTTCCGTTTGCATTCGTAGATTTTTTTTTGATTTACTATGCTGCGAAACCCTTCAGTGGTATCAGAGCTAGATCTATGCATAGATGTGTTTCACGAGTAGAACGCAACATGCTTGTTGCGGGCCTTGATGTTTTCTATTGCAAGCCTCTTGTTGTGTACTTCTTATGACGCGTGGTAGTGATATCGAAGCGGTCCAGGCCAACTTTACGTGACCTCGTTCGCGAGACCGGCTCCGCACTTGACGTGTGGCTTGTTCCACACATGCGGCTGGTGGATGCCAGTTTCTCTCACTATAGTAGTCATGGGATTTACACCGGATGTTGGCAACCATAATATCACCGTTGTGGCTTTCCATAGGTAAGAATCGTTCTTAGCTTGTTACTCCCATAAGCCACGTAAAACATGCAACAACAAAGTAGAGGCGTCTAACTTGTTTTTGCAGGGAGTGTTTTGTGATATGGTATGGCCCAAGATATGATGTATGTTGTATGCAATGACATGTTTTGTAATATTTCACGACTTGCATGTCGATGAGTACACAACCGACAGGTGCCATATGGTTGTCTTTATAATTGTGTATGACCTGTGTGTCAACTTCTTATACGCCATGTAATAGCTTTACTTTATCGCTAAGTAGTTAGCAATAGTTGTAGTTGCTATTCGTGGTGGAGGAAATCATGGTGGAGTGATTGAGATCATGCTGGCGCACACAAGGTGGAGATCATTGCGCGGAGATTGGCTATACCATGTCACATAAAATTATATGCATGTGATGTTTATCCTTTTATGGATCTTATTATGCTTAGATCGCGATGGTAGCATTATAAGATGATTCCTAACTTAAAGATCAAGATAGAATTGTGTTCTCCCCATGTATGCACCGTTGCGAAAGTTCGTCGTGTTCAAGCACCACGTGATGATCGGGTGCTATAAACTCTACGTTCACATATAACAGGTGCAAGACAGTTTTGCACACGCGGAAATACTTGGGTTTGACTTGACGAGCCTAGCATGTACAAACATGGCCTCGGAACACACGAACCGAAAGGTTAAGCACGAGTCATATGAATGATATGATCGACACTTTGTTGTCCACCATTGAAACCACATCTCTTCTCATGGAGATCGGAATAGGTGTGGTGAATTTGGATCATGTTTACTAAACAACTTGAGGGATGTTGAATTTAGTGGAAGTTCATCTAGTAATTTGATTAAGTTGAACTAGTTATCATGAACATAGTCTAAATTCTACTTGCAAATTTTGTAGATCAAATGGCTAAGTCCAACTTCAACTTCAACGTTTTTGCTGAGAAAGAAAATCTTAAGAACAATGGGTCTAACTTCACCAACTGGTTCCACAATCTGAGAATCATTCTCGCTGGCGGACAAAAGGACTATGTCCTTGAGAAAGCGCTAGGTGACACCCTGCTATAGATGCGCCGACTGATGAAAAAGTTGTTTATCAGTCGCGCAAAGATGATTATGGTGTGATTAAGAGCACCATGTTGTTTGCTATGGAATCGGACCTTCAAAATCGTTTTGAGGAGTTCGCCGGGCCCTTTGAGATTCTTGAGGAACTGAAAACCATGTTTCGGACTCAGGCCCGTTCTGAGAGATATGAGATCTCTGAGAAATTCTTTAACTGCAAGATGGTGGAAGGGAGTTACCTTAGTGAGCACGCCATTAAGATGTCGGGCTACACTCAACGTCTTGAGCAACTGGACTGCAAGATTCCAGAAGAGCTCAAGATTGACAGAGTTCTGCAATCACTCCCTCCTAGCTA
Source organism: Avena longiglumis (assembly GCA_030063025.1). Classification (NCBI taxonomy): domain Eukaryota; kingdom Viridiplantae; phylum Streptophyta; class Magnoliopsida; order Poales; family Poaceae; genus Avena; species Avena longiglumis. The sequence continues at coordinate 107,619,762 of CP125979.1, forward strand.
CAAAGGTTTTGTAGTTACCCACAATCAAATTGGTTCCACTGATACGATCACTGTAGGGGTTCGTAGCATGGAAAACAAAATTTTCTACCACATACAAACAAACAAGCTAAGATTTATATACTAGATTGTAGCAACGAGTCGATAGAATAACTCACCCTCGAAGATTCCAAAGTGTTTAACGAGAGCAGATTCTCGTGGGTGATGTAGTCGTACTTTTGCCGATCTCAAGATCATATAGACGATCCATCTGGCGCTGCGTTCCGGCAGCACTTCCGCAGTCGGTCACGCGTTCGGTACTCGATGAAGACCTTCCTCTCCCTTGTTCCAGCAGGCAGCAGAGGTTGTAGCACTCTCCTCACGATTCCGGCAGCACGACGGCGTGGTACCGGAAGTAGAGGGGAGATCTCGCAGGGCTTCGCCTTAAGCCGGAGCGAGTATGGTGGACTATGAGAGAGGCCTTGGTGATCTAGGGTTTAGAGGCACCAAGTAGAGAGGGCTAGGCCGGCGGCTAGGGAAAAGGGAGAGCCCCAAGTCGGCGGCTAGGGAAAACCCTAGGGCGGCGGCTGCAGGAGGGCCGGTGGCTAGGGCTAGGGTTTAGAGGAGAGAGGTGTAGGTCTAGAGGGGCACCCCTGCCCCTCCTTTTATAGGTGGGAGGGCGCCGGCCAAGGGGAGGGAGTCCTCCCCCAAGTCGGCCTCCTTGGCCGGCGGGTGGAGGGAGAGGAACTCCTCCCCAAGTAGGTTTCCTACTCTCCCTCCACCAAGCAAACTTGCCGTTTGACTTTTCAAATTGGCGTTTGACTTTTCAAACTAGGATTTGATTTATCCCTTTATTTTGCTCAGCGATGACACCTAGTACATGATGCAACCATTCCAACTTGTTATGACACATTCATGTACCCTTCCCCTCGGAGTATTGGACCTTCCGGACCCTTCTAGAACATTCCCGATGAAAACACCGGAATCATTCTCCAACTCCGAAACAGGACTTTCCTTATATGAATCTTATTATCCGGACCATTCCGGATCTCCTCGTGATATCCCGGATCCCATCCGAGACTCCGAACAACATTCGGTCTCTTACTCATCATTCCATAACTACTCAACAACATCGAATCCTTAAGTGTGTCTCCCTACGGTTCGTGAATTATGCGGACATGATCGAGACACTTCTCCGAACAATAACCAACAGAGGAATCTGAAAATTCATATGGCTCCCACATATTCTACGATTACTTTGCGATCGAATGAACCACTTACATACGATACCAATTTCCCTTTGTCTCACGATATTTTACTTATCCGAGGTTTTGATCATTGGTATCTCTGCATACCTAGTTCAACCTCGTTACTGACAAGTACTCTTTTCTCGTTCCCGTGATATGTGATCCCTTGTGAGCCAGTCACATGCTTGCAAGCTAATTGGATGACATTCCACCGAGAGGGCCCAGAGTATATCTATCCGTCATATGGATGGACAAATCCCACTCTTGATCCATGTGTTTCAACCCATACTTTCCGAACACTCAATGCCACCTTTATAACCATCCAGTTATGGTGTGGTGTTTGATGTCATCAAAGCATCCTTCCGGTGATGGTGATACGCATGATCTCATGGTCGAAGGAATTAGGTTACTATGTATCAGAAAGCATATAGCAATTGAACTATTAAAATGACTTGATCTTTATGCTACGCTTATCTATAGAGTATGTCCATCATACCATTCCCCTAACGATATGATCTTGTTGTTAATAACATCTCAATGTTCATGATAGGGAAACCACAATCATTTATTAACCAACAAGCTAGTATTATGAAGAGGCTTTACTAGGGACTCTAATTTAGTTTACAAATCACACAAGTATTAATGTTTCCTTGTTAATACTGTTATAGCATGAATGTAAACATTTATCATAAACACAAAGATATAATAATAACTACATTTATTATTGCCTGTAGGGCATATCTCCAACAGTCTCCCACTTGCACTGGAGTCAACTAATCTAGATTACATGGTAATATACCGAACACCCATGGCAGTTTGGTGTTGGTCATGTTTTGCCCTTGGGAGAGGTTTAGTCAATGGATCTGCCACATTCAGATCTGTGTGTACTTTGCAAATCTTTATGTCACCATCTTGGACATGTTCTCGAATAGCGTGAAAACGTAGCTTGATGTGCTTCAGCTTATTATGTGACCTTGGTTCTTGCGCATTGGCTATGACGCCCATGTTATCACAGTAGATAGACATTGGGTCCAGCGCACTTGGAACCACACCGAGCTCTGTAATGAACTCCCTCATCCATATCGCTTCTTATGAAGCCTCTGAAGCAGCTATGTATTCCGATTCAGTTGAAGATCTCGCCACAACACTTTGCTTTGCACTCCTCCAGTTAACTGCTGCACCATTCAAAGTAAATACGTATCCAGATTGAGATTTAGAATCATCCGGATCGGTGTTCCAACTAGCATCGGTGTAACCATTAACAACGAGCTGTTCATCACCTCCATAAGAAAGAACCATATCCTTAGTTCTTCTCAAGTACTTAAGGATGTTTTTGATTGTCCAATGATCCACTCCTGGATCACTTTGATATCTGCTAGTTAAACTAACAGCATATGCAATGTCGGGTCTAGTACATAGCATAGCATACATTAGAGATCCTATGGCTGAGGCATAGGGAGTCTTACTCATCCTTTATCCTCTACCGTTGCTGGACTTTGAGTTTTACTCAAGGTCGTATTGGGCAACATGGGAAAGAACCCTTTCTTGCTATCTTCCATTCCAAACCTCTTTAGAACTTTGTCCAAATATGTACTTTGTGACAATGATATTAGGCGTCTCGATCTATCTCTATAAATCTTTATGCCTAATATGTAAGCTGCTTCGCCAAGATCTTTCATTGAAAAACTATTATTCAAATATTCCTTGACACTATTAAGAAGGTCTACATCATTCCCAATCAACAATATGTCATCTACATATAGTATTAAGAATGCTACAGAGCTCCCACTCACTTTCTTGTAAATACAAGCTTCTCCATAAGTTTGTATAAAACCAAAACTTTTGATCACCTTATCAAAACATTGATTCCAACTTCGGGATGCTTGCTTCAATCCATATATGGACCGTTGAAGTTTGCATACCTTGTTAGCATCCTTAGGATCGACAAAACCTTTGGGTTGCATCATATACAACTCTTCATCAATGTCTCCATTGAGGAACGCTGTTTTGACATCCATCTGCCATATCTCATAATCATAATATGCAGCGATTGCTAACATAATCCTCATAGACTTTAGCTTCGCTACTGGTGAGAAAGTCTCATCGTAGTCAACTCCTTGAATTTGTCGAAAACCTTTTGCGACAAGTCGAGCTTTATAGACAGTAACATTACCATCAGCATCTGATTTCTTCTTGAAAATCCATTTGTTCTCGATAGCCTTCCGGCCATCCAGTAAGTCCACCAAAGTCCATACTTGGTTTTCGTACATGGATCCAATCTCGGATTTCATGGCTTCTTGCCATTTATTGGAATTTGGGCTCATCATCGCTTCCTCATATGTCGCAGGGTCATTGGTGTTGTCCACAAACATGACACTCATAACGGGATCATACCAATCAGGAGTGGTACGAGTTCTCGTTGACCTGTGAGGCTCTGTAGCAACTTCAACCGAAGTTTCATGATCATCATCATTAGCTTCCTCTCTTATTGGTGCAGGCACCACAAGAACTTCTTCCGGTGGTGCGCTACTCGCAAGTTCGAGAGAAGGTTCGACAACCTCGTCGAGTTCTACTTTCCTTCCAATCACTTCTTTCAAGAGAAATTCCTTCTCTAGAAAGGATCCATTCTTGGCAACGAAGATTTTTCCTTCGGATCAATGATAGAAGGTATACCCAATAGTTTTCTTTGCATATCCTATGAAGACGCATTTTTTCGCTTTGGGTTCAAGCTTGTTCGGCTGTAACTTCTTTACATAGGCTTCACAACCCCAAACTTTAAGGAACAACAATTTAGGTTTCTTCCCAAACCATAATTCATATGGTGTCGTTTCAACGGATTTAGATGGTGCCCTATTTTAAGTGAATGCGGCTGTTTCTAATGCATAACCCCAAAATGATAGCGGTAAATCTGTAAGTGACATCATAGAACGAACCATATCTAAGAGAGTTCGATTACGACGTTTGGACACACTATTACGCTGTGGTGTTCCCGGCGGTGTCAATTGTGAAAGTATTCCGCATTTATTCAAATGCTCGCCAAACTCGTAACTTAGATATTCACCTCCACGATCAGAACGTAGAAATTTAATCTTCTAGTTACGTTGATTCTCCACCTCACTTTGAAATTCCTTAAACTTTTCGAAAGTTTCGGACTTATGTTTCATGAAATAGATATACCCATATCTACTCAAGTCATCCATGAAGGTAAGAACATAACGATAACCACCGCGCGATGCTACACTCATCGGACCACACACATCGGTATGTATGATTTCCAATAAGTCCGTAGCTCGCTCCATCATACCAGAAAATGGAGTCTTAGTCATTTTACCCATCAGACATGCTTCACATCTTTCAAGTGATTCGAAATCAAGTGATTCTAGAAGTCCATCGGAATGGAGTTTCTTCATATGCTTCACTCCAATGTGACCAAGATGACCATGCCACATATAGGTCGAGTTATCGCTCAATTTCAAACGTTTAGCTTCAATGTTATTAATATGTGTATTTCCACTATCGAGATTCAATAAGAATAGACCATTTATCAAAGGTGCATGTGCATAAAACATATTACTCATATAAATCGAACAACCATTATTCTCGGACTTAAACAAGTAACCATCTCGCAATAAACAAGATCCCGATATAATGTTCATGCTTAACGCAGGCACCAAATAACAATTATTTAAGTATAAAACTAATCCCGATTGTAGATGAAGAGGTAGTGTGTCGACCGCGATCACATCAACCTTTGATCCATTTCCAACGCGCATCGTCACATTGTTCTTCGCTAGCTTCCGTTTATTCTGCAGCACCTGTTTCGAGTTACAAATATGAGCAACCGAACCAGTATCAAATACCCAGGCACTACTACGAGTACTAGTGAGATACACATCAATAACATGTATATCGGATATACCTTTCTTCTTGATGTTGCCGTTCTTCAAATCCGCCAAGTACTTTGGGCAATTCCGCTTCCAGTGACCTTCTCCCTTGCAGTAAAGCACTCGATGTCGTGCTTAGGTCCAACCTTGGTCTTCTTCGTCTGCGCGGCAACTTTCTTACCACCCTTCTTGAAGTGTCCCTTTTGCTTAGACTTGCCTTTCTTGAATTTGGTGGTCTTATTGACCATCAACACTTGGTGCTCTTTCCTGATCTCCACTTCTGCAGATTTTAACATGGAGAAGAGTTCTGGCAACTGCTTGTTCATGCTTTGCATATTGTAGTTCATCAAAAAGTTCTTGTAACTTGGTGGTAGTGATCGGAGAACATGGTAAATCCCCAAAGCATTAGGAATCACTATACCCAAGCTTTGGAGTGTGTTTGCGTGCCCAGACATCTTAAGCACATGCTCACTAACGGAGCTGCCCTCTTCCATCTTGCAGTTAAAGAACTTTTCAGAAGCCTCATAACTCTCAACTGCCGCGTGAGTCTCAAATATCAATTTGAGTTCACGGACAATATCATGTGGGTATGAATTCTCAAACCTTTTCTAAAGCTCCGATTCCAAACCATACAAGATAGCACACTGAACTGTGGAGTACTGATTCTTCCGAGCGAGGTAAACATTCTTTACTTCATCGGTAGCATCAGCTGCAGGCGGGTCACCTAGCGATGCATCCAGCACATAGGTCAAATTACCAGCATTGAGGACAATCCTCAAATTGCGGAACCAATCCGCGAAGTTGCTTCCATTGTTTTTTTCAACTTTTCTTTCTCTAGGAACGCATTAAAATTGATGGTAGGGGCCGCCATTGATCCTCAACATATTTGCAATAGTTTAGACTAAGTTTATGACAAATTGAGTTCTAATTAATAGTTAAATTAATCTAGGTGAACTCCCACTCAAAAAAATATCCCTCACATTGTTTTAGTGATCACACGAACCAAATCCACCACATCAAAACCGATCATCACGAGAGTTGATGTAGCTTCAATGGCGAACAATCGACACGTTCATCATATCTACTATATGATTCATGCTTTACCTTTCAATGATCCGTGTTCCGAGACCATGTCTGCACATGCTAGGCTCGTCAAGATCAAACCTTAGCTTCTGCATGAGCAAATCTGGCTTGCTCATGTTGTATACACTTGCAGAATCTAACACACCCGATCATCATGTGGTGCTTCGAAACAAAAATCTTTAGCAATGGTGCTTACTAAGGATGAACACTTTAGAACTTGAAATTTATGTGCATGAGGGATCATCTTATAATGATACCGTCGTTAACTAAGCAATACAAGATGCATAAAGGATTAACATCACATGCAATTCATAATATGCGATATGATATGGCCTTTCTTCTTTGTGCTTCGGATCTCCATCTTCAAGCACGAACATGATCTCCATCATCACTGGCATTGCATCAAGGTCAATGACGCTGCTCCATGATTGTCGTCCACCAGCTTCAACTATTACAACTACTTTGAATAGACACGCGGGTCTTAACAGAAATTAAAGACAACCATATGGCTCCTGCCGGTTGCCAACTTACAATAAGGAACATTGCATACATCAAATATAATCACAATCATGGCCATATCACATCACAGCACACCCCTGCAAAACAAAGTTAGACGCCTCTAATTTCTTTGCATATTTTACGTGGTTTGGGGCTTTTAATAAGTGTCGATCTAACTTACGAACAAGAACCACAACGTTGATGTTTGAACTATCAAGTGCCGTTGTAAATTGGATCTATACTATAATGGGTGAGACAGACACCCGCAAAGCCACTTATGCAATACAAGTTGCATGTTGAGCGTGGAGCAAGTCTCATGAAAGATGTCATGTAAGGTTAGCCCGGGCCGCTTCATCCCATCATACCGCAATATGCAAAGTACATAAGAATCAATTGATAATAAAAGCACCACCGCCCACAATGACCATTGTGTTCTACTCGTGCAACAGATATACATATAGACACGGCTCGGATACCACTGTAGGGGTTCGTAGCATGGAAAACAAAAATTTCTACCGCATACAAACAAACAAGCCAAGATCTATCTACTAGATTGTAGCAACGAGTCGATAGAATAACTCACCCTCGAAGATTCCAAAGTGTTTAACGAGAGCAGATTCTCGTGGGTGATGTAGTCGTACTCTTGACGATCTCAAGATCGTGTAAACGATCCTTCCGTGTCAAGGCTCCGGCGCTTCCAATGATCGGTCACACGTTCGATTTCGATGAAGACCTTCCTCTCCTTGTTCCAGCAGGCAGGAGGTTGTAGCACTCTCCGCGATTCGCAAAGACGATGGCGTGGTACCGGAAGTAGAGGGGAGATCTCGCAGGGCTTCGCCTTAAGCCGGAGCGAGTATGGTGGACTATGAGAGAGGACTTGGTGATCTAGGGTTTAGAGGCACCAAGTAGATAGGGCTAGGCCGGAGGCTAGGGCAAAGGGAGAGCCCCAAGTCGGCGGCTAGGGCAAACCCTAGGGCGGCGGCGGCTGCAGGAGGGCTGGCGGCTAGGGCTAGGGTTTAGAGGAGAGAGGTGTAGGTCTAGAGGGGCACCCCTGCCCCTCCCTTTATAGGTGGGAGGGCACCAGCCAAGGGGAGGGAGTCCTCCCCCAAGTCGGCCTCCTTGGCCGGCGGGTGGAGGGATAGGAACTCGTCCCCCAGTAGGTTTCCTACTCTCCCTCCACCAAGCAAACTTGCCGTTTGACTTTTCAAACTAGGATTTGATTTATCCCTTTATTTTGCTCAGCGATGACACCTAGTACATGATGCAACCATTCCAACTTGTTATGACACATTCATGTACCCTTCCTCCGAGTCTGGGACCTTCCGGACCCTTCTAGAACATTCCCGATGAAAACACCGGAATCATTCTCCAACTCCGAAACAGGACTTTCCTTATATGAATCTTATTCTCCGGACCATTCCGGATCTCCTCGTGATATCCAGGATCCCATTGGAGACTCCGAACAACATTTGGTCTCTTACTCATCATTCCATAACTACTCAACAACATCGAATCCTTAAGTGTGTCTCCCTACGGTTCGTGAATTATGCGGACATGATCGAGACACTTCTCCGAACAATAACCAACAGAGGAATCTGGAAATTCATATGGCTCCCACATATTTCTACGATTACCTTGCGATCGAATGAACCACTTACATACGATACCAATTTCCCTTTGTCTCACGATAGTTTAATTATCCGAGGTTTTGATCGTCGGTATCTCTGCATACCTAGTTCAACCTCGTTACTGACAAGTACTCTTTTCTCGTTCCTGTGATATGTGATCCCTTGTGAGCCAGTCACATGCTTGCAAGCTAATTGGATGACATTCCACCAAGAGGGCCCAGAGTATATCTATCTGTCATATGGATGGACAAATCCCACTCTTGATCCATGTGTTTCAACCCATACTTTCCGAACACTCAATGCCACCTTTATAACCACCCAGTTACGGTGTGGTGTTTGATGTCATCAAAGCATCCTTCCGCTGATGGTGATAAGCATGATCTCATGGTCGAAGGAATTAGGTTACTATGGATCAGAAAGCATATAGCAATTGAACTATTAAAATGACTTGATCTTTATGCTACGCTTATCTATAGGAGTATGTCCATCATACCATTCTCCTAACGATATGATCTTGTTTTTAATAACATCTCAATGTTCATGATAGGGAAACCACAATCATTTATTAACCAACAAGCTAGTATTATGAAGAGGCTTTACTAGGGACTCTAATTTAGTTTACAAATCACACAAGTATTAATGTTTCCTTGTTAATACCGTTATAGCATGAATGTAAACATTTATCATAAACACAAAGATATAATAATAACTACATTTATTATTGCCTCTAGGGAATATCTCCAACAATCACTGAGCTCTTCGCTAAGCTGAAAGCTGCGGAGGTGGACATCAAGAAAGATAATCATGTGTTGATGGTCAACAAGACCCCTAGCCTTAAGAAAGGTAAGGGTGCAAAGAAATCCTTCAAGAAAGGCGTTAAGCGCGTTGCCTATTTGAGAAGAAGCTCAAGTCGGACCTAAAATTTGGACAATTGAGTGCTTCTATTGCAAGGACAAGGGTCACTGGAAGCGGAACTGTCCGAAGTACTTAGCGGACAAGAAGGCTGGCACCATTAAAGGTATATTTGATATACATGTTATTGATGTTTACCTTACTAACGCTCTTTGTAGTGCCTGGGTATTTGATACTGGTTTAGTTTCTAATATTTGTAACTCGAAATAGGAGGTACGGAATAGACGGTGGCTAGCAAGGGATGAGGTTACGATGCTCGTTGGCAATGGATAAAGAGTTGATGTGATGGTCGTCGGCACGCTCTCCTTAGTTTTACCTTCGAGATTAGTTTTAAACCTTAATAAATGTTATTATGTGCCTGCGTTGAGCATGCACATTATATCTGGATCGTGTTTATTGCAAGACGGTTATTCATTTAAATCGGAGAATAATGGTTGTTCTATTTATATGAGTAACATCTTTTATGGTCATGCACCTGCTATGAATGGTTTATTTCTTCTGAATCTCAAAATCAATGAAACACACATCCATAACATTGAGGCTAAGAGATGCAAAGTAGATAGTGATAATTCAACTTATTTGTGACACTGCCGTCTAGGTCATATTGGTGTAAAACGCATGGAGAAACTCCATTCTGATGGACTTTTGGAGTCTCTTGATTTTGAATCATTTGACACGTGCGAGCCATGCCTCATGGGCAAGATGATCAAAACCCCATTCTCCGGAATAATGGAGCGAGCAACGGACTTGTTGGAAATATACATACCGATGTATGTGGACCAATGAGTGTTTCGACGCGCGGTGGATATCGCTATTTTCTCACTTTTACTGATGACTTAAGTAGATATGGGTATATCTATTTAAACAAACATAAATCTGAAACGTTTGAAAAGTTCAAAGAATTTCAGAACGAAGTGGAAAACCATCGAAACAGGAAAATTAAATTTCTACGATCCGATCGTGGAGGTGAATATTTGAGTGATGATTTTCTCACGCATCTTAAAGTAAGCGGAATCGTTTCACAACTCACGCCACCCGGAACACCACAGCGCAATGGTGTGTCTGAACGTCGGAATCGAACTCTATTAGATATGGTGCGATCAATGATGTCTCTTATAGATTTGCCGTTATCATTTTGGGGTTATGCATTAGAAACCGCTGCATTCACTTTAAATAGGGAACCATCTAAATCTGTTGAGACGACACCGTATGAACTATGGTTTGGTGCTAAACCTAAGTTGTCGTTTCTTAAAGTTTGGGGATGCGAAGATTACGTCAAGAAGTTGATGCCGGACAAGCTCGAACCCAAAGCGGAGAAATGCATAGGATACCCTAAGGAAACGATTGGGTATACCTTCTATCACAGATCTGAAGGCAAAGTGTTTGTCGCAAAGAACGTGTCCTTTCTTGAGAAGGAGTTTCTCTCGAAAGAAGTGAGTGGGAGGAAGGTAGAGCTAGATGAGGTTATTGAGCCTTCTCTCGAGTTGGAGAGTAGCGCAACACCTGAAATTGTTCCAGTACCGTCTGCACCAACAATAGAGGAAGCTAATGACGAGGATCATGAAGCTTCGAACGATGCTGCTACTGAACGTCGCAGGTCAACAAGGTCACGTGCCACTCCTGAATGGTACGGCAACCCTGTCTTAACCGTCTTGTTGGTAGACAACAATGAACCTGCGAACTATGAGGAAGCGATGATGAGCCCAGACTCTGAGAAATGGCTAGAGGCCATGAAATCCGAATTGGGATCCATGAGGAAAAACCAAGTATGGACTTTGGTGGACCCTCCTAGCGACCAAAAGGCCATTGAGTGCAAATGGATTTTCAAGAAGAAAACAGACGCAAATGGTAATGTTAGTGTCTATAAAGCTCGACTTGTCGCCAAAGGTTTTCAGCAAGTTCAAGGTGTTGACCACGATGAGACTTTCTCTCCCGTAGCGATGTTTAAGTCTATTCGGATTTTATTAGCAATTGATGCATTTCATGATTATGAAATATGGCAGATGGATGTCAAGACTGCGTTCCTCAATGGCAACATTGATGAAGAGTTGTATATGATGCAGCCCGAAGGTTTTGTCGATCCTAAGGATGCTGATAAGGTGTGCAAACTTCAGCGTTCCATTTATGGACTGAAGCAAGCATCTCGGAGTTGGAACCTTTGTTTTGATCAAGTGATCAAGAGCTTTGGATTTGTGCCAAATTGCTATGAAGCTTGTATCTACAAGAAAGTGAGTGGGAGCTCAGTGACATTTTTGGTACTATATGTGGATGACATATTGATTATTGGAAATGACATTGATATGCTTAACGATCTGAAGTGTTATTTGAACAAATGTTTTTCAATGAAAGACCTAGGAGAAGCTGCTTATATATTAGGCATCAAAATCTATAGAGATAGACAAAGACGCCTAATAGCTTTAAGCCAAAGTACATACCTAGACAAAGTTCTAAAAAGGTTCAGAATGGATAAGGCAAAGAAAGGTTCAGTGCCCATGTTGTCAGGTAAGATATTGAGCAAGGCTCAGTGTCCAGCTACGGTAAACGATAGAGAAACTATGAGCAAAGTGCCATATGCCTCGGCCATAGGTTCTATCATGTATGCCATGCTGTGTACTAGATAGGATATGTCCAATGCTCTTAGTTTGATGTAACTCCCTCAGAATCGGCCCTATGCAAGTTTTAGCGAAACCCGCCAAACCCGCATAGAAACGATTCGAAGGTGCCCACCAGGCACTTTCGTGCGGGTGGAAAACGAAGTAATAACATTACACAACAGTCCTCGATGGGACCCACAGAACCGGTATATATAACAGCGACTCAAAGAGCCAAGAATACAGATATAATATAGAAAGATCCAAATCACCTTGAAAACAATCCGGCGTCCGAGTACGGACAAGAAGCAAATTGAGCTAAGAGCCCTGAAGAATAACCAATTCCGTTGTAGTGAAGCTGATTACTAGTCATATCGGATACAAGTCAAATTATAACAGTAAACTTTAGTTATAGTTGTCTATGATCAAGCACTGTGCTCCAAGTCGTCCATAACCGCGGACACGGCTTCTCGAAAAGATTTAACCCTGCAGGGGTGCACCAAAGTATCCACAAGCACTTCGACCCTTTTTGCCAGATCAGTTAACATACACCCATCGGTATGTCGGCGGGGCCTAAGTCATGACGTTTCCAGACCCAAAGCAAGCACGGGGGGCCACCCCACTGTGGCATCCCGCAAAACCACTACTAGAAAATCGCGTTGAATTTGTGCATTGCATCGTCATCATCATGCATTGTTTGCCAAAACCATTTTCGCGAAACCCCGATTTGTTTTCCAAACGCCCCATCTTATCCAAACACCGAGAACCGGGTCCCCGGAAGGTTTTGTTTTGTCCGCTGTCGAATTGCGAAAACGTTGTTTAAAAATAAATATTTTATTTAATTTATTTTTGTAGGGGCAGTCGAACGGGCCAACCCGACCCGATCGACCACCCCAGGAAATAATAATCGGCCCAACCTGCCAGCCCCACCTAATCCTAAACCCACCTAAAACTCTACCCAACCCACCCCTCCACATCACCCCCTCCAATAGCCCTGCGCCACCTCATCCTCTCCCCTTTCCTGGCCTATCAACCTCTGCCACATCAGCCGGCCCACCCACTCCCTCTCTCTCACCCCCTCCCTCTCCACCTGGACAACACACACCACACACGCGCCTGCCCTCCCCCAGATCCCACCTCCCGGTCAATCCCATGGCCCGCCCCAAGACGCACCCCAACTCCCGCCCACCCCACACCACGCCAAGATAGCACGCAGCCCCACCCCGACGCTGTCCCTTCCTCCCACCTTCCACGACGCTCGCTCCTCCCAGACTGCCAGACGCCACGCCTTGCGACCCTTCCAGCGACCACCGCCACCACCCTCGTCCCGACGCCGTGCGTCGCCCTCCGACCCGGCCCAGGCCGCGCCAGTTCTGGCGCCAACCTCGCTGGGCTCCCCGTCCCATGGCGCCTCATGCGCCGCCCGCGCCAGGCCTCCCGTGCTCGCCACCGGAGTTCTCCCGCCTCGAGCAACCTCACACCTCCCCGCAGCGGCCTCCGACCCGGCGCAGCTTGGCTTCGCCACCAGCGCCCTGCTGACGAGCCCGCCCAGCACGCCTCGACCTCCGGCGCCTCCGCTTCCTCCTCGCCGGCTTCATCGACCCGCCAGCCCTCCCCGAGCCGAGCCCCTCCCCTGAAGCTCCGCCGTTCGGCCGCTTCCCGAGCCAGCCCTCCGCCGTCGGCCGCCGTTTCCTCCGCCTCGGCGCTCGCCACCACGTCGCATCATCCTCCCGCCCTCACACGCCCGCCTCGCGCCCGTGCCGCCGTTGCGGAGCTCCGCCTCGCCAGGCGAGCCAGCGGCCACGCCAAGCCCGTCGAGCTCCCTCGCTCCCTTGGTGCTCCTGCTCCCTTGGCGCCCGCTTCCTCGCCCTGCCAGCCCACCGTCCCGCGTCGACCCTCCGTCGCCGGGCAGCGCCGTTCGACCTGAGCCCGAGCTGCAGCCCGCGTCCGTCTCCGTAGCGTGGGCCCGCCGCCCCTGCAATGTTCATCGCCCCGTCCAGCCCTGCGTGGTGCTCCTGCGTGTATGCGTTGGCGTTTGTGTGTGTTGTACCAAGACCGTCCCCGAAGGCCTCCGTCAGGAACCCACAAGATCTGCATCACGGACGCGCCACGGATTCGGTGGAACCCTCAAACGCCAAGTCCGCCTCGCTAACCCCGAAGACCCGAACCCGAAGACGCCAAGATCTCCCGAGAAGCCATGTGCCATGTGCCGACGGCTAACCGAGCTCGTCCGCGAGACTGTTGTCGTCAAGGACTCGCAACCCTCGGTACATCAAGATCTGCTTCGCGGATCCGAACCCCGGTACCGAACAAGTTCTTCACCCAAGGGCGACAAGGACTTCTTCACGGATTTCGGTTCCCCGACGCCAATACGACAAGAACATCGACAGAGAACCCGAAGAACACATGTGCGACAAGTACTCCCTCGAGGACGACAAGTATTTCACCCCGGACACCGAGCCCGCTGAGAACCCCGATGCGACAAGTTCCTCGACCCGAACGCCATGATCGACAACATGACCCGAAGACCCCGGATACGCCAAGATCTACCCCGACCCGAGAACGCTTCCGAGACCAATCCGTCGAACCTCGACCCGAGACCGACCGAACCGGAACCCCAAGATCGTCGAGAACCCTAATGTGAACCCTTCCCGAAACCCTATTTCATAACATAATAACAACTGTTGCATATTTAATCATTCATCTCGCATGCATCCTTGTCTGTGGTTTGGGGCCTTATGCCGATTCACCTCATAATTAAATATGGGGCCCATATGCGGGCAAATCTAGTCTCATATCGGCCTCATTTAAACTTGTGTATAACGGTATCTTATCTTGCCTTGTTATAACAACATTTAATTTGCGGGGTAATTAAATAACTTGAACCATATAATCAATTGTCGGGACCCCGGTTCCGCTTAATCTTGACCTAATTGCATCGCACCTTGCCATGCCATACATCATACATGCATCATGCCGATCTTCTGCCGAGTATTAAATAGTGCATCCGGTGTTCTTCTAGTGTTTTGCTTCTTCGCGGATAAGGCCGTTGAGTTGATGTGAGCTTCGCCCCGATCTTCGGATGAACCCTTCGACAATGTTTTCAGGCGAGCATCTCCCCTTTTCTACCTATCTTACTTTTATAGTATTTATTTCTCCTGTTGATCTATTGCTATCTGTGTTGCGATGCTTTAGTTTCCGTACCTGTGTTATACCGTGCAGCCCTATATTGCCTTGGACACACCCTATTACCTGTTGATTGGTAGATAGTTGGACTTGCGCGTCGTAGTTGCTTGCTCAAGTGCTGATGTGTGTCGCCATATGCCACAGTTGCTGATGTATTGCCGCATGTTGATGATGGAGATGATTCTAGTTTTACTTATCGTCACTTTAATTTCTGTTTAACAACTAAAATTGAAATAAGCAGAGGCATCGGTGGGTGATAGATAATATTTGGTTTCGAGCCCACTTGTGTCCGTAAGACCCCGAGTACTTGATACCTGTTCCTTGATTTATCGCGCTATCCACATTCGGGGAGTATGGGATCCCCCTGAGCCAGAGCTTGATTCCGTCTTATTTCTTGGGGCCACAACTAGTTTGAGGTGTTTTTACTATCCTGTACTTATGCCATGCTACTTTCTGTATTTAATTTGTGCGAGGAGCACACTGTACTGTTTAGGTAATCGGAATGTTTACGCGGTATCGACAAGCCCAGCCACACTTTCGGGTTCCCAGTCGCTTACAGCCATTGTCGCAACCTTGAGGCCGTCTCGGAGCTTGCTTACTCCGTTGCGGGATCTACTCAAAGGGGTGGCCCCCTGAAATATTTCTGAATCTTGTGATTGTTCAGTCGTGAAAGCCTCGTTGGGTTTTGATTTGGTTTTTCCGAGGCTGATCGAGCGTGTGTTGCTATTGGTGCACCCCGGCCGGGTAAAACTTTCTGAAAGCCGTGTCCGCGGATATGGACGACTTGGAGCACAGTATCTCGATCATAGACAAGCATAACTAAAGTTTATTGTTATAAATTTGACTTATAATGACTAGTAATCAGCTTCACTATAATGGAATGGCTAATTAATACTGCCCACAATTGCTTGTTTGGTTGTCGCTTGCGACAATTGTACCTGACTAGTAAATCTTGCAACTACAACGGAATGGCTGAATAAAAGTACCAACAACTGCTGGGTTTTTGGGTTATCTCATGATAAATGTATCTGATTAGTAATTGTTGCAACTATAACGGAATGGTTAACTAAAAGTGCCCACTGCTTACTTTATCAGGACGATTCTCTAAACCTGACTAGTAAAGTGCCGCAACTATAACCGAATAAGTAAAACTGCCAACTGTGTGAGTTCCTCGGTTGACTTCCTCGACGGTCTCGAGGGGGGAAACGCCAGGATGGGTTTGTTTGATGGTAGTATCAGGTTGGTTCCGAATAGGTCCTTCTTACCCCTCTCTGTTTGACGCCAGTTCTCGAGTCTCTATAGGTTGTTTAGTGCATGCTGCCGCTTGATCCACCATACCTATGGCGAGGACCGCCAATTCTAGCCTCTAGTGTCTTGGCCTCGATCTTGGCCTCCTCTTTTTCCTTTGCCCTTTGGCACCCTTTTGTTTAAGCAGGTTTTGAGATCGGCGCGTTAGCGGTTACCCTTCCGGCTTGGCCTGGCAGTTATGGACGCCATTGGTTATTCTTCAGGGCTCTTAGCCCCATTTGCATCTTGTCCGTAGCTGGACGCACTATCGTTTTTAAGGTGATTTGGATCTTTGTATATTATATCTGTATTCTTGACTCTTTGAGTCGCTGTTATATATATCTGTTCTGTGGGTCCCATCGAGGACTGTTGTGTAATGTTATTACTTTGTTTTCCACCCGCACGAAAGTGCCTGGTGGGCACCTTTGAATCGTTTCTATGCGGGTTTGGCGAATTTTGCTCAAACTTGCATAGGTCCGATTCGGAGGGTGTTACACCCACTAAGTCTACCCGCAACGAAGTCGGCCAGTCTCCGAGACGGACTTAGGGTTTGGGTAGACGGCTGTGAACGACTGGGGACCCAAAACTGGGCTTGTCGACACATGGCGTGTCCGTTCCTAAAGATGCAGTGTGCTCCTCGCACAATCGTAAATAAAGCAGTAAAGCATGGCATAGGTACAGGATAGTAAATAAAACCTCAAACTAGTTTGTGGCCCCCAGTACAATACTTTGAAATCAGGTACTAATCAATGGGGGGCCCATATCTCCCCACCTGTGGTTAGCGCGCTCGATCTCTAAGCAGTGTCAAGAACTCGGGGTCCTACGGGACACAAGTGGGCGGTCGGAAACCAGATATTATCTATCACCCACCGGTGCCTCTGCATTTACCTACTTCAATTTTAGTTATTAAACAATAATTAAAATAAACGGTAATTAAAGTCATGATCATCTCCAACATAAAGCATATGGCGTCTTCCAACAAGCGAGGTACTTGACGACCGCGCAGCAGCACTTGAGCAACTACGACACGCAAGTCCAACTATCTACCAAACAACGGTAATAGGATGTGTCCAAGGCAATATAAGGCTGCAAGGATTTCACGAACGAAAAACTAGGCGGCCTTAACCAGATAGCAATAGATCAACCGGAGGAAATAAATACTATAAAAGTAAGATAGGTAGAAAGGGGAGATGCTGCTTTGAAAACATTGCCGAAGGTTCAACCGAAGATCGGGTCGACACTCGCATCAACTCAACGGCCTTATCCGCGAAGAAGCAAAACACTAGAATAAACACCGGATGCAATATTTAATACTACGGCAAATGATCGGGCATGATGCATGTATGATGCATGACATGGCAAGATGCGATGCAATTAGACATATTAAGCGGAACCGGGGTTCCGACAATATTTAGGTGTTTCATGTTGTTTAGATACCCCGCAATTTAAATGTTGTCTTAACAATGGCAAAATTATATCACCGGTTCGCTACACAATTTAAATGGGGTCCAGAATAAGACAAAGGTATTCCGCATACCGACTCCATATTTAATCATGAGGTGAATCGACATATTGCCCCCAACCCACATGATATGCATGCGAGATGAACAATTAATATGCAACAAGTCTATATCATTATAGAAATAGGGGCTTAGGGAAAAGGTTCACACATCTGGGTTCGGACGATATTGGGGTTCGAGGGGTTCGGGGTCGGTCTCAGGGCCCGGATCTGGGGTTCGGCGGGTTCGGTTTTCGAAGGTCGGTTGCAAGATGAAGAGCTTGGCGTTCCGGGGAGAAGGAATTGGTGTGGCGTCGGGGCGCATCGAACTCGCCCTGGTCGGTGTCGATCTTGTCGTTGCGAAGATCTTGTCGGTCCGCGTACCGGGAAGTAGTACTTGTCTCCTCTGGGGTGAAGTACTTGGCATGCTGCGTAGGCGACCTTGGCATCTTCGGGTTCGGGTCTTCGGATCCGAGAGGGAGGAGGACGCCGTGATCGGTCTTCCAGGATCCGTGATCGTTCTTTAGGGTTGGGGTCTCGACGTCTTTGGGTCCGGGGAGAGGATCTTGCCAAACCGAAAAGGAGAACTCGGCCCGGGAAGGAGATCTTGCGTTGAGAGGATTCCGTAGCATCTTCGTACTCGGTCTTGTAAGTTCTTTGGTCGATTGTCCAACACCCATCGATCACGGGTACGAACAAAGACAACAAAATCGCCAAGAGAACACGTCGGCACATGACTGGTGATTGGAACTTGAACATGAGTCGTGCTAAGTGCTAGCACTAAAACAACAACTTCACGGCGAGCGAAGGTCCTGCAGGCGCTTTATCGCATGTCGCTGGACGGAGGTTCTTGCACGGTCGGAGCGGTGACAGACCCGGGCGGCAAGAAGGCCGCGGCGCTGGAGACGGCCGGAGGGCGGCGAGGATGAGGAGGGTGGCCATGGGCGTCTGGCGGGCTGCAGGCTCCCATGGCGGCGAGAAGCGCGGTGACGCCGGAGGCGGGAGGTGCCCGTCGGAAGGAGGCAGTGGATGCGGAGAACGGCGAGGGCAGCAGCGAAGCGAGCGGCGCGATCGAGGCGGCGATCATGACGTGGATGGCGGAGGGGGTTGCAGGCGAGGCGGCGAGAGGCCAGCCGAGGGCGCTAGCGGGCGGCGATCGGAGGAGAGCGCGGCGGGCTGGTGGCGGTGGCCGGAGAGGCAGAGGGGGGGAGGATGCAGGGAGCGGCCACCGCATCGGGGATGGGGCTCGCGAGCGAGACAGAGCGAGAGAGGAACGGGGTGGGGAGAGGGTAGCGGGAGGCGGAGGAACCCGCTGGCGGCGGCGCCGCCATGGGGACGCGAGGACGGAGTGAGGAGGCAGCGCTCGTGGGAGAGTCACGCGAGGAAGGGGAGAGGAGCAGGAGTGAAACGAGGGAGGCGTGCGCGTGTCCGGTTGGTGGGACCAGGCTGCAGGCGCGGTCGGTTCCTGCGTGCGTTGTGTGCGTGCTCTGAGTGTGCGGTGTGTTGCTGGGGCCAGGGAGGGGGGGGGGGGTGTGCGTGGCGGGTGAGGGAGCGGCGGGAGGTGGGGCCAGGTGAGGTGGAGGGAGAGGGTGTTTGGGGGTGAGGTGTGGCGGAGAGTGGTTGGGGGAAGAGAGAGGATGAGGTGGCAGGCACCGATTGGTGCAGAGGTGGAGGGCAGGTAGAATAGGACTGGGTGGGTTATTTGGTATAAAAGGTTTTAGGGGGGACTGGTTTAGGACTAGATATTTATTTTCGGGTTTTCTTTACACATTATTTTAAAGAACCTTTGTAAATCATTTAGTCAAAACAAAATATCTGGACATCCGAAGTTTGATTTGGAATTAGGACAGGGTGTTTGCAAAAACAAAATAGACCTTTGTAAAATAGTTTTTATCAAACAGATGCATGATGATGTCATGATGATGCAATGCGCGCAAAATACCAAGCGATTTTCAAGTAGTGGTTTTGCGGGATGCCATAATTCGACACCACTAACAATGGATCTGTTATCGCCATATTTTGGCCTAAGATGGGGATGGGCCGTGATCAAGATGGGCTTAGAAGATACAATATTCAACATGTTGTTGGATCGGCCTAGTACGTGGATTTGGGCTGAATTGCCCGTGTATCTTGTATCTTAGTAGGATTCGTATTTGTTTAGGTTTCGTTTATGTTTAGATAAAGATAGAGTTGTAGAGTTATTCCAAACGTAGAGAGTCTCCGGACTATAAATATGTACTTAGGGTTATTGAAAAAAGGAGGACAATCACGTTCACAACAAACACAATCTCGGCGCATCGCCACCCCTTGTTCTAGGGTTTTTCTCGGGTAAGTGCCATGCTGCCTAGATCGCATCTTGCGATCTAGGCGATATTCTATCGTTATCCGGTGTTACTCGTACTAAGCCTTGTTGATGGCGAGTAACACCTTTACAATTTGTTAGAGCTAGCATCGATGCTTTTACTATGATTGCTTATTTATGCTATCTCTAGCTATCTCGCGTCTTTGCACCGCCTCCGGGTGTAAAGGTGGCATCTTATGATTTCGCTTAAGTCGATTTGATCTGTTATAGTTGTGCCTTGTTCATCAAGGTTTAGTTTGATATCTACGTGGTTAGGCCTCACAAACGGGTTGAACGATCCGTGTCGTAAGGTATGGTTTATTGATCTTAGAGGGATGTTTAGAATTGACGTTATGTTGGTTTTTAGGCCTTCTCTAGGATCGGTTTTCTACTATCTTTCGTATCTATTAGGCTCAACTATGCGTGGGACGTTCCGGATGCGTGGTGAAAACGTTAAACTATCGTAGATCGATTTAACTTGTAGTAATTAAGCAAAACCCCATGTTATCATAGATCCAATGCAAAACCATGGGGATAATCGGCTCGAAGCCGATTCTGAAACACAGGAGCCGATCACGGCTCGAATTTTACGTATACTTGTTTACCGTGCAGAAACCAATCGGAACAATCCATCACCTTCGACCAGGTATAGGTCGTGTGCGCTCTCGAACCAAGACAGACGCGTGCGTGCCGGAAGATTTTGGGACGTCGACCGGGACCAGGGCCCACCAGCCGCTCAGGAGCCTCCGGCTCTTCGTGTTGCTCATCAACGCCCGCCGGTGAGTTTTGATCGGCAACACATTACAGCACGCCGGTGGGACACTCAACAACATCTACATCAATGTCCGGCCTTCGATGGAGAACAGGCGGTCACGTCTGCGAGCTTCTGCGAGCACAAAGCGAAGTATGACGAGATCAAAGGGCTCTTCGAAGCCGACCTCATCGGCTCTTTCGAGAGGACCCGTTCGCGTGGCATCAGGTGGAAGGGATTCTCCCCTGAGGGTGCCCTCGATGAAGTGGATCTGGCTGTTCCTTGGAGGAACGATCCGGCTCTACGACGAGGTCAACTACATGGTGGCTCATTCTCTACACCGCCACTCCGAGCCCGGTGAGCAGCGTTCGGCGGGTCGCGGTTCGCGTGGTCCGGAGATCATGAAACATCAGTACTCTCGTCGGGGCCCACTTTAGGAACCCATCAAGGAGAAAGACCGCTCCACAGGCCGCAAGCGCCATTCACTCGCGGCTCCAGGCCGGGATCAGCGGCATATATTGTCTACAGGGCGGAGGCGATCCGTGATTGCCAATTCCTGTTCGAGCCACCCAAAGAGATCCCGCATGGCACGTATGTGCCTACGTGCGGATCGCAACAACTTGGCGCACCAGCCGGATCGCAAGCTGCAGGAGTGTCCGCGGGATTCCTCTGGCAGGTCTTCGTGAGCGGCGTTCCTAGAGCAACGATATGCAGGATGGACGCCGACAAGCAGTGGCTAGCCAAGTATGCCACTGGAACAAGCCATGAGAGTCTAGCCCTGCAGCTCAAGCGTGGATCAAATCACTACCATCCCGAGAGATCGGTTAAACCGTGCGAAAAAGACGCCTTTCATCGGCTACTCAAAGCCGTACCCCAACGAAGTTTGACCTGATTCCACTACCACCCAAATATAAGCTCCCGAGTTCTCAAGATTCAGCGGATCGAGGGGTCAAGCTCGATCGAGCACGTAAGCGATACCGCACAGCTAGGCATGATTTGACATCGGATCAAATGCGCGTAAGATTCTTTGTACAATCTCTAACAGACCAGCCTTTGGGTGGTACACCTCGCCACTGATTCAATTCGCACTGAAACAACTAGAAGAACAGTTCCACATCCAATACCATTCGAAGCTACCGAGGCTGGCATTGCAGACTGGCGCAAGTCTGACGAAGCGGGAGAAATCAGCGAATACATCCGGTAACCGGACCATCAAGAACAGATGTTACTCGGCTCGTTTAAGCGAGAAGGAAGCAATCGAGTGGCGATCAGGCCTCTCGGCACCCATCAAGGACGTGGCATTCCGGTAGAATACAACTCATTGGCGCATGGCCCGTAAACGATGATGTGAGCAGCGCCACCTGAGCTGTACCAAGACAAATTCAGACGTCCGATAAGCCGGTCGATGCGAAGGAAGATCCCACGGGACCAGGAGGTGGCCGTGGCTGAATGGGCTCGGGGCAGATCCGTGGCCTGTAAATGGGTGAAACAGCAGGGCCAGCGAGAGGGTTCGACTTTGATGTGAGCAAAGCGGCAGATATTCGATCTCATCGAAGGAGAAGCGGTGAGGTTGCCCGAAGGTCACAAAATCCCTGGCCCGAGAGATGAATGGGAGACCATCTCGCAAGTGGCATCATTCGCTCACTCACCCCACCAACGAGTGCAAGGAGCTTCGCCAAATCCAGATGGCTATAGAACAAGGCCGTCGATCCTCGGCGATTCGCCATGAAAGTGGACACGAACCCGTTCCCGGTGTCAACATGATAGGGCTCGATCGCTCCGCGAGACGCCAATCGGACTTTTCGTCGGTGTCAACATGGCTGTCTGGGCACCACCATGACACGACGGTGAAGGCGATCACCCTCGGGGCCAAGAAAGAGAGAAGGCTGGTCCACGCGACCGCCCGCCACGATAACGGCGACACTTAACAGAGGAACAAGTGAGGAGAGTGCGATATCAGAAGCCACATTCCACGCATCTCCTTAATAAGTATGAGCGCCAGTATGACCAACGTCGCCAGCACGACAGAGACAACAGACGATATGAGCACCTGGCTAGGGGGCCGTCGAAAGAGAAGGAAGGCGCAGACAAACATTGGGATTGCCCCTTTTTCAAGCATTGCTGGGACGTGGGAATGAGCCGATTGCCCTGACCGACAACCGCCGAATGTGGACAACGAAAGAAGGGCACGAGGCCGATGTCGGTGTTGAACGCGTTTAGGACCTCTCCAACCTCGTGAGCCGTCCTAAGGAGTCCGCTCGGCGAAGGGCCTTGATAGGCCAGGATGATAAAGAAGAAGACAGGTTTCACCGTCCAAGGTGGTGCCCGATGGACTCGAGACACACCCGTAAGCGTGAGTGCAACGCTGCGTAACAGAAGAGGCTGAAGCGCAGTATCTCCACGCACTAAAGAAAGCACGGCCTGATCTGGCCGTCAAAATAAGGCAGTCTACAGAGACGGAGGGCCGCGCGACAAGGAAAGAGTGGCGACCCAAACCAATAAAAGCCGATGCACAGGCATCGGTAGCCTGGCTATGGTGTTCGTGCTCCCGGCAGAGTTCTGCGCCACAAACCAACATGCTACCAGTGGCACAACTTGACTGCGGCCCACGGCCGGTTATCTTCGAGAAGCCACGTGAGAAGGGTTACAAACATCTGAAAGCGCTGTACCTGCGGGGCTACATCAATGGACAACCCGTCAGCAAGATGTTGGTGGACACAGGAGCGGCGATTAATATCATGCCATACTCCATGCTACGACGTTTGGGACGCTCCGCAGACCTGATCAAAAACGTCACGTTAAGTGACTTCAGCGGCGGTCGTCGGAAACTCAAGGCGTTCTAAGCGTGGATCGGCGTGGGCAAGAAAACCATACCCACGTCTTTCTTCGCCGTGAACAGCAAAAGTACCTCGCCGTCTTGCTAGGAAGGATTGGATCCACGCTAACTGCTGCATCCCATCCACGATGCACCAGTGCCTGATACAGTGGGACGGGGATGAAGTGGAGGTCGTCCATGCAGACGATTCCATCGAGGTTTCCACTGCTGGCATGAACATCTGGGAAGCGGAAGACCAAGAGCCGATCTCTGGAATCAATCTAGACGGCTGCGAGCGTATTGAAGCTACAAAAAACGGGGTGAGGCTGGTCTTATCCACTGGCCTTACAGAGTAGAAAAGCCCACGATCATCCGTGGTACGGCCGATCCCTGCGATCGGCCACAAAAAATAAAAAGCAGCAATCATACGACAAGCAGTGCATGTAGTCGTAGCAGAGAGATACTCTGCCACTGTAAAATAATAAGGTGTAAACCGTCCTTGGCATACGCAAGCAAGAAGGGGGCCGATTCAGGCGATCGGCCCAAATTATTTTTGTTGTCCTTATCCATCGTTTGCCCTGTGTTTAGCATCGATTTGACAGGTGATGGAAAGCTAGGGTATGGGTTTACATCGGCTGATGAGCTAGAAGAGATCGACATTGGTCCTGGGGATAAGCCACGACCAACATTTATCAGCAGAAAGTTAGAACCAAGTCTGCGGGAACCGATGATAGCCCTGTTGAAACAATATCCAGACTGCTTCGCATGGGACTACACAGAGATGCCTGGGTTGGACAGGAGCATCATCGAGCATCGGCTCCCGCTCAAAAAAGGATTTCGGCCATTTCAACAGCGAGCACGACAAATGAAGGCCGAAATTCTGGAAGAAGTCAAGAAAGAGGTCGAGAGAATGTTGACAGCCAAGTTGATCAGACCATGCGGTATCTTGAATGGATTTCTAGCATCGTGCTGTAGAGAAGAAGGCGGCCAATGGCGTGTTGCTATAGATTTTCGAGATCTCAAGAGCTACCCCAAAGGATGAATATCCTATGCCGGTGGCAGAGACGTTGATCAATGCAGCAGCTGGTCATAAAATTTTGAGCTTCATGGACGGCAATGCCGGGTACAACCAGATCTTCATGGCTCCAGAAGACATACACAAGACTGCATTCGAGTCCTGTGGTCCGTGGGGTTGTTTGAATATGTAGTCATGACGTTTGGGCTGAAAAATGCCGGCGCAACATATCAAAGGGCCATGAATTATATCTTCCATGATCTGATCGGCAAACTGGTGGAAATCTACATCGATGACGTGGTGGTCAAGTCTGCTTCAGCGCAAGGGCACTTGGGCGATCTGCAACGCGTCCTGGACCGAACAAGAAAGTTTGGCCTGAGGATGAATCAAGAAGTGCGCCTTGAGTGGCGGTCAGTTCTTGGGTTTCTTGGTCCATGGACACGGAATTGAGATCGGCCTGAAAAGTCAGGAGGCAGTGCGAACAATGAAGCCACCCACTACAAAGAAAGAGCTACAGTCTCTCATTGGCAAGATCAACTTCGTCAGACGATTCATCTCTAACCTGTCAGGAAGGATAGAGCCATTCATGGGGCTCGTAAAAATTAAAGCTGATGAGGAATTCCGCTGGGGGGGCAGAACAACAACGGGCCTTCGACGAGATCAAGGAATATCTGACAAAGCCGCCAGTGTTAGTTCCACCCCAGCCAGACAAACCGTTCTACATTTACTTGTCAGTGGCTGACACGTCCATCGCCTCAGTGGTAGTACAAGTGCATGATGGGCTAGAGCGAGTCGTATTCTACATAAGCAGGAGGATGCTGGACGCGGAGACACGGTATCCAGATATCGACAAGTTATGCCTATGTTTGTTTTTTACATGCACCAAGCTACGCCACATTTTGCTATCCGCAGAGGTCATCATCATATGCAAGTCAGACGTCATAAAGCACATGCTATCGGCTCCTATGTTAAAAGGCCGATTAGGCAAATGGATGTTTGCATTATCAGAGTTTGACATCCGGTATCGGCGAAAGCTGTTAAGGGAAAGATGGCTGATCTTATTGCCGAGAGGATCAATACTAACATAGCAGCACTGTCCATAAAAGCATGGGCTATGTTTTTCGACGGATCAGTTTGTGACGATGGCTGCGGCATCGGCATTTTCCTCGTGTCGCCCCGGGGGGCAACATTTTCCTTCTCCATCAGATTGTCTACCTCTCCCACTAACAATGTAGCCGAGTACGAGGCAATACGCAAGGGGATGGAGTTACTCCTCGATGCGGGGCGAAGCGGAAATTTTGGAGACTCCAAGTTGGTGATTTCCCAGCTCACGGAGGACTACAAGTGCGAGCGAGTCCCTTTTCCCATTATGGCTGCACCGCGCGAGCTGATGGCAATTCCGGTACATCAACTTCACTTGGATCCCACGCGCAGAATACCGAGGCAAATGATCTTGCGCAGATAGCTTGATACAAGGATGTGGTAGAGGGCCGATGTCCGTGCAGTTCCTAGAAGCAGACGATCGGAGAGCCGATATCTTCAATTACTTGAAAGATTCGCCTGGGGGCACCTAAACGGATAAGGTACAAAGCCATGAAGTACGTGCTTATTGGGGATGACATGTTTCTGAGGACTGGAAGGGCTATTGCTCAAATGCACGGGGACGCCGAGGCCAATCGGCTCCTACATGAGGTACACGAAGGAGCCTGGAACTCACCAATCGGCTCATAAGATGAAGTGGTTGATCGCGATCAGGGTTTTATTGGCCCACTATGCTTGAGGACTGTTTCAACTACTACAAAGGGTGTCAAGCATGTCGAAATTTGGAAAAATCCAGATGGTACCGCATCGACAATGAATCCCATCATCAAACCTTGGCCATTCCGAGGTTGGGGCATGGACATGATCGGCAAGATCAATCCTCCATCAAGCAAAGGCCATATGTGGATCTTGGCCATCATGATTATTTTACCAAGTGGGTGGAAGCCGTCCCTATGAAGTCGAGAAGTTCGAAGATGTCATAAATTTCGTGAAAGAGCACGTCATTCATAGGTTTGGGATTCCCCACTATCACAACCGATGGAGGTTCGGTTTTATTTCTCACGAATTGAGAAAGTTCTGCGAAGACACAGGATTAAATCGCTACGGTCGTCTCCGTACTACGCTCAAGCAAATGGGCAAGCCGAGGCGTCCAACGCAGTCTTATCAAGCGATCAAGAGGAAAATCGATGAACACCCGAGGCGTTGGCATGAGGTTTTATCGAGCTTTATGGGCTTATCGCATGTCGTGTCATGGGCGATAAAAACCTCTCCGTACCATCGGTCTATGGGCAAGAAGCCGTATTGCCTTGGGAAATTACGGCTGGATCGAGACGTGTTACTTTTCGAATGAGCTAACGATCAAGAATATGCAACTTTGATGAGTGACAGCGTGGAAGATGACTGAGCTTAGGCTGTGGTCGCTGAGAAAATAAAAGAGAACAAGGCTAAAGTAGCTCGTGCCTACAACAAGAAGGTGAAGCCAAAGGAGTTCCACGTTGGAGATCTGGTGTGGGAAGCTGTGTTGCCCTTGGGTACTAAGGACGCAGCATATGGTAAATGGTCTCCAAACTGGCATGGGCCGTACAAGGTCGACCAAGTTCTAAAAGGGAACGCATACATGCTTGAGCAGTTGGATGGAGTAAAGTTCGATGGCGATCAATGGCAAAGATCTCAAGAAGTATTTTCCAAGCATGTGGGATATGGGACAATAAAAACTTGAGGGGCCGATGCGAGAGATCGGCTAAGTCGATTGGCAGTAAAATATGGGGGCCGATGTTGAAAATCGGCCGAATAAAAAAAAAATGCTTTGAGGGCATGGAGAGCGTCAGCACGGAACTCAGTTATCTCAACTTCGTCGTCATCATCCTTGCTGGTCGATAGTTGTTCGTTCAGGGCACGTTTTTCGATGGGCGATGGAGGTTTGGTTACCGTTTCAGACCAAGAACTAGCCGTTGTGATTCAATTGAGGGTGGACCCTGTCAAACGTTTTTTTTTAGAAGGAGCCGATGGGTGGTCATCGGCTTTGTGCAAATTGACCTGTTTAGAAAGAGCCGATACCGTGTCATCGGCTTATGGAACATCGACCTGTTTCGGTTATTGGCAGAATTAAAGCAAAAAGGAGCAGCATTTGGGAAACAAAGTTTTCATTCATTCGGAAGGGCATTGCTTACAAGATTCGATTACAAAAGGGGCCTGCTAATGCTACGGCCATTGCTACTAAGTCCTAATCGAAGCCGAGGTCGTCGTCGCTGCTGCCGCCGCCGTCTTCCTCGCTTTCTTCGGCGCTGCTGCCAGCGTCGTCTTCGCTGCTACTGAGGAAGCCGGTAGGGGCCTCCTCGTCCTCGTCTTCGTCGTAAATGCGTCTTGACCCGCACGGAAGTACCTCACCGGCTGGTACTCCTCGGAGGAGGGGTCCTCCTCCTCTTCTTCTTCCTCTTCTTCAGAGGAGTCGACGCCATCCCAGGACATGGCGTCGTCGCTGTTGTCCGCCTCCAGCTCCCCGTCAGCGAGGAACTGGAGGTTCTCTTCGCCGTCTGTCAGGGACGCGTCGTCCTCTGACCAGACGGCAAAGTCCCAACCCCTCTCGTCCCACCATTGTGGGGCGAGAGTGTTGTACGCCGCTGTCGGCGGGTGCTCGAGTCTGCTCAGTCACTGAGGCTATTGGAGGCGTGGGAGGAGAGATCGGAGGAAGCAGAGGAGGCCATGGCAAGAAAGAGGGTTTTTTCCGGCGGAGAAAGAGGGTTTTTTGGCTACGGGAGAAGATGGGGACTGTGAACTATTCAGGCGGATTTAAATAAAGAGGAATAGTGAAGAAACGGTTCAATGCCATAGCAGTTTCAGATTATTTGCCAAAATCGTCAAATCATGCCTGCGGAGGAGTTGAGAAGACAGGCATCATGATGAAGGGTGGCGTGGCGATCTGTTACGCCAGCGTTCGGCGTCTGGCGTAGCCCGATAAAAAAAAAAACCCAGGAGAAGGAAAAAACACACAGAGTGGTTTTGGAATTATCATTGCCAAAACCAGGGGGGCATGTGTTATCGCCATATTTTGGCCTAAGATGGGGATGGGCCGTGATCAAGATGGGCTTAGAAGATACATATATTCAACATGTTGTTGGATCGGCCTAGTACGTGGATTTGGGCTGAATTGCCCGTGTATCTTGTATCTTAGTAGGATTCGTATTTGTTTAGGTTTCGTTTATGTTTAGATAAAGATAGAGTTGTAGAGTTATTCCAAACGTAGAGAGTCTCCGGACTATAAATATGTACTTAGGGTTATTGAAAAAAGGAGGACAATCACGTTCACAACAAACACAATCTCGGCGACGCCACCCCTTGTTCTAGGGTTTTTCGGGTAAGTGCCATGCTGCCTAGATCGCATCTTGCGATCTAGGCGATTTACTATCGTTATCCGGTGTTACTCGTACTAAGCCTTGTTGATGGCGAGTAACACCTTTACCTGATTTGTTAGAGCTAGCATCGATGCTTTTACTATGATTGCTTATTTATGCTATCTCTAGCTATCTCGCGTCTTTGCACCGTCTCCGGGTGTAAAGGTGGCATCTTGCTTGATTTCGCTTAAGTCGATTTGATCTGTTATAGTTGTGCCTTGTTCATCAAGGTTTAGTTTGATATCTACGTGGTTAGGCCTCACAAACGGGTTGAACGATCCGTAATGTCGTAAGGTATGGTTTATTGATCTTAGAGGGGATGTTTCCGGGAATTGACGTTATGTTGGTTTTTAGGCCTTCTCTGGGATCGGTTTTCTACTATTTTTCGTATCTATTAGGCTCAACTACGCGTGGGACGTTCCTGTTGCGTGGTGAGAACGTTAAACTATCGTAGATCGATTTAACTTGTAGTAATTAAGCAAAACCCCATGTTATCATAGATCCAATGCAAAGCCATGGGGACAATCGGCTCGAAAGCCGATTCTTGTGGAAACACAGGAGCCGATCACGGCTCGAATTTTACGATACTTGTTTACCGTGCGAAACCAATCGGAACAATCCATCACCTTCGACCGGTATAGGTCAGGTGGCACCCTCGAACCAAGACAGACGGCGTGCGTGCCGGAAGATTTGCGGGACGTCGACCGAGGGACCAGGGCCCACCAGCCGCTCTGGGAGCCTCCCGGCTCTTCGTGTTGCTCATCACTGCCCGCCAGTGAGTTTTGATCGGCAACAGGATCTCGCCCTCGAGATCCGCCTCATGGTACCGGGAAGAAGGGCGGTGATCTGAACCTTCTCGCATCGTGTAGATCTTCGCGACACCACTAACAAAGGTTCTTGTTCCGTCTTGGAAATCGGCGTCACCACCAACAAGAGGTCGTTGATCCTGTTCGTCAAGAGAACACTCCGGATAAACAACAGACGAAGTTAAAGGTGAGGTCACCTCTAACGCCCATGGACGGAGTAAGAATTGCATCGATCCACCATTCAATATACAAAAGCGAATGATAAGAGTAGTGGTATGGTCGCGACTCCATCCCGCACTCTAAGCATTACTCTGTACATGAATAAGAGAATTGTGCAACCAACTCTCGGAATTTAGACTGAAGATATTGACAGACAGCGTTTGGAAACAAAGGATTCATGCGGACTATTCATCGGATCTGATGTAGATGATGTCGTCGCGTCGGAAAACACCGGAAGGCACAAGCAAGGAACAAGGAATGGTACCACAGAAGACGGATTCCTCAGATAGTATGAAGACCAGATGTAGAAGCATCGTTACCAAAGGAGGAAGCGAAGCCCTGAAGGTACGATGGAACCCAACCACGAGAATTCCTGGACTCGAAGAAAGAGACGAGAGCGGATTCAAAACACGTAGAGGTAAGAGGAGATTAGCAGAGGGGTAAGGAATAAAAGCAGACCTAACCAGATCTATCCAACCGATTTTTCAAAATAATTTTGACACTCTACTTCGGCCGTCAGCTAGGTTATCCTACAGGGTGGACTTGTGGGGTATCGCAACTGCTGCGCTCTGATACCACTCTGTAACACCCTCAGAATCGGCCCTATGCAAGTTTTAGCGAAACCCGCCAAACCCGCATAGAAATGATTCGAAGGTGCCCACCAGGCACTTTCGTGCAGGTGGAAAACGAAGTAATAACAATACACAACAGTCCTCGATGGGACCCACAGAACCGGTATATATAACAGCGACTCATAGAGCCAAGAATACAGATATAATATACAAAGATCCAAATCACCTTGAAAACAATCCGGCATCCGAGTACGGACAAGAAGCAAATTGAGCTAAGAGCCCTGAAGAATAACCAATGGCGTCCATAACCCTGCCCAGGCCAAGCCGGAAGGGTAACCCTGCTAACGACGTCGATCTCAAAACCTGCTTAAACAAAAGGGGTGCCGACAAAGGGAAAAGGAAAAAGAGAGCGGTCGATCTTGAGGCCAAGACACGCGAGACTAGAATTCGGCGGTCCTCGCCTACATAGGTATGGTGGACTGAAGCGGCAGCGGCAGCAAGCACTGAACAACCTATAGAGACTCGATACAACTGGCGGCTATCAGAGAGGGGTAAGAAAGACCTATCCGGAACCAACCTGATACTACCATCAAACAAACCCATCCTGGTGTTTCCCCCTCGAGACCACACGAGGAAGTCAACCGAGGAACTCACAGGTTGGCGCTTTATTTATTCAGTTATCGTTGCAGCAATTACTAGTCAAGTATAGATAATCATCCTGATAAAATAAGCAGTGGGCCATTTTAGTTAACCATTCCGTGATAGTTGCAACACTTACTAGTCAGATACAATTAGCGTGAGATAACCCCAAAACCCAGCAGTTGTTGGTACTTTTATTTAGCCATTCCGTTGTAGTGAAGCTGATTACTAGTCATATCGGATACAAGTCAAATTATAACAGTAAACTTTAGTTATAGTTGTCTATGATCAAGCACATGCTCCAAGTCGTCCATAACCGCGGACACGGCTGCTCGAAAAGATTTAACCCTGCAGGGGTGCACCAAAGTATCCACAAGCACTTCGACCCTTTTTGCCAGATCAGTTAACATACACCCATCGGTATGTCGGTGGGGCCTAAGTCATGACGTTTCGGACCCAAAGCAAGCAGGGGCCACCACTAAGTCTACCCATGCAGTGGGCGGTCTCCGAGACGGACTTAGGGTTTGGGTAGACGGCTATGAACGATCGGGGACCCAAACTGGGCTTGTCGACACCGCCAAAACGTGTCCGTTCCTAACAGATGCAGTGCTCCTCGCACAATCGTAAATAAAGCAGTAAAGCATGGCATAGGTACAGGATAGTAAATAAAACCTCAAACTAGTTTGTGGCCCCCAGTACAATACTTTGAAATCAGGTACTAATCAATGGGGGGCCCATATCTCCCCACCTGTGGTTAGCGCGCTCGATCTCGGAACAGGTGTCAAGAACTCGGGGTCCTACGGGACACAAGTGAGCGGTCGGAAACCAGATATTATCTATCACCCACCGGTGCCTCTGCATTTACCTACTTCAATTTTAGTTATTAAACAATAATTAAAGCCATGATCATCTCCAACATAAAGCATATGGCAGTCTTCCAACAACTGAGGTACTTGACGACACGCAACAGCACTTGAGCAAGCGACTACGACACGCAAGTCCAACTATCTACCAAACAACAGGTAATAGGATGTGTCCAAGGCAATATAAGGCTGCAAGGGATTTCACGGGTACGAAAAACTAGAGCGACGCAACACAGATAGCAATAGATCAACCGGAGGGAAATAAATACTATAAAAGTAAGATAGGTAGAAAGGGGGAGATGCTCGCCTGAAAACATTGCCGAAGGTTCAACCGAAGATCGGGTCGACACTCGCATCAACTCAACGGCCTTATCCGCGAAGAAGCAAAACACTAGAATAAACACCGGATGCAATATTTAATACTACGGCAAATGATCGGGCATGATGCATGTATGATGCATGACATGGCAAGATGCGATGCAATTAGACATATTAAGCGGAACCGGGGTTCCGACAATATTTAGGTGGTTCATGTTGTTTAGATACCCCGCAATTTAAATGTTGTCTTAACAATGGCAAAATTATATCACCGGTTCGCTACACAATTTAAATGGGGTCCAGAATAAGACAAAGGTATTCCGCATACCGACTCCATATTTAATCATGAGGTGAATCGACATATTGCCCCCAACCCACATGATATGCATGCGAGATGAACAATTAATATGCAACAAGTCTATATCATTATAAAAATAGGGGCTTAGGGAAAAGGTTCACACATCTGGGTTCGGACGATCTTGGGGTTCGAGGGGTTCGGGGTCGGTCTCAGGGCCCGGATCTGGGGTTCGGCGGGTTCAGTTTTCGAAGGTCAGTTGCAAGATGAAGAGCTTGGCGTTCCGGGGAGAAGGACTTGGTGTGGCGTCGGGGCGCATCGAACTCGCCCTGGTCGGTGTCGATCTTGTCGTTGCGAAGATCTTGTCGGTCCGCGTACCGGGAAGTAGTACTTGTCTCCTCTGGGGTGAAGTACTTGGCATGCTGCATAGGCGACCTTGGCGTCTTCGGGTTCGGGTCTTCGGATCCGAGAGGGAGGAGGACGCTGTGATCGGTCTTCCAGGATCCGTGATCGTTCTTTAGGGTTGGGGTCTCGACGTCTTTGGGTTCGGGGAGAGGATCTTGCCAAACCGAAAAGGAGAACTCGGCCCGGGAAGGAGATCTTGCGTTGAGAGGATTCCCGTAGCATCTTCGTCAGCTCGGTCTTGTAAGTTCTTTGGTCAGTTGTCCAACACCCATCAGATCACGGGGTACGAACAAAGACAACAAAATACTGCCAACAGAGAACACACGTCGGCACATGACCTGAGCTGATTGGAACTTGAACATGAGTCGTGCTAAGTGCTAGCACTAAAAACAACAACTTCACAGGGGCAGAACGAAGGGTCCTGCAGGGGCGCCTGTACCGCGGTCGCTGGACGGAGGTTGCTGCACGGTCGGAGGCGGTGACAGGACCCGGAGCGAAGCGAGGCCACGGCTGGCCACGGAGGGCGGCTGGCAGAGGGATGAGGAGGGTGGCCGCGGGGCATGCTAGCCAGCCTGCGGGCTCCCATGGCGGCAGGGAAGGCGGCGGTGACGACCGGAGGCGGGGAGGTGCCGTCCGGACGGAAGGAGGCCGGTGGATGCGGAGGAACGGCGAGGCAGCGCGCGGCTGGCAATGATCGAGGAGGGCGGCGGTTATGGCGTGGATGGCGGAGGGGTTCTGGCGGGGCGGCGAGAGGGACCGACGAGGCCGAGCGGCCAGCGGGCGGCCGGAGGAGATCGCGGCGGGCTGGTGGCGGTGGCCGGAGAGGCAGAGGGGGGGGGGAGGATGCGGGGAGCGGCCACCGCATCGGGGATGGGGCTCGCGAGCGAGACAGAGCGAGAGAGGAACGGGGTGGGGAGAGGGGAGCGGGAGGCGGAGGAACCCGCTGGCGGCGGCGGCGCCATGGGGACGCGAGGACGGAGCGAGGAGGCAGCGCTCGGGGGAGAGTCACGCGAGGAAGGGGAGAGGAGCAGGAGTGAAACGAGGGAGGCGTGCGCGTGTCCGGTTGGTGGGACCAGGCTGCAGGCGCGGCCGGTTCCTGCGTGCGTTGTGTGCGTGCTCTGAGTGTGCGGTGTGTTGCTGGGGCCAGGGAGGGGGTGGGTTGCGTGCGTGGCGGGTGAGGGAGAGCGGGCAGGAGGTGGGGCCAGGGTGAGGTGGAGGGTAGAGGGGATGTTTGGGGGTGAGGTGGCAGCGGGAGAGTGGTTGGGGGAAGAGAGAGGATGAGGTGGCAGGCACCGATTGGTGCAGGTGAGGTGGAGGGCTGGGGTAGAATAGGACTGGGTGGGTTATTTGGTATAAAAGGTTTTAGGGGGGACTGGTTTAGGACTAGATATTTATTTTCGGGTTTTCTTTACACATTATTTTAAAGAACCTTTGTAAATCATTTAGTCAAAACAAAATATCTGGACATCCGAAGTTTGATTTGGAATTAGGACGGGGTGTTTGCAAAAACAAAATAGACCTTTGTAAAATAGTTTTTATCAAACAGATGCATGATGATGTCATGATGATGCAATGCGCGGAAAATACCAAGCGATTTTCTAGTAGTGGTTTTGCGGGATGCCACATTTGACGAGCAGATACCAAAGTGATCCAGGAGTGGAACACTGGACAACCGTAAAGAACATCCTAAAGTATTTAAATAGGACTAAAGAAATGTTCTTGGTCTATGGAGGTGATGAGCAGCTCGTCGTAAAAGGTTACGTCGACGCTAGTTTTGACACCAACAAGGATGATTCTAAATCTCAGACAAGATACGTTTATATTTTGAATGGAGGAGCTATGAGCTAGAGAAGCTGCAAGCAAAGCGTGATCGTGGGATCTGCAGTAGAAGCGGAATACATGGCTGCTGCAGAAGCGTCAAGTGAAGGAGTTTGGATCAGGAACTTCATCACTAAGCTTGGTGTGGTTCCAAGTGCCTTGGACCCACTGGAGATATTGTGTGACAACACTGGCGCCATAGCACTGGCTAAGGAACCAAGATATCGTCCAAAGACCAAGCACATCAACCGCAAGTTTCATATAATTCGATATTATATATCAGATGGAGATCTGAAGATTAGCAAAGTACATACGGATCTGAATGTCGCAGATCCGTTGACTAAACCTCTTCCACGAGAAAAACATGATCAGCACCTTAGTGCCATGGGTGTTAGATTGTTGCCAGATGTAAACTAGATTATTGACTCTAGTGCAAGTGGGAGACTGTTGGAATTATGCCCTAGAGGCAATAATAAAGATGTTATTATTATAATTCTTGTTCATGATAAAGTTTATATTCCATGCTAGAATTGTATTATGCGGAAACTTTGATACTTGTGTG
Organism: Avena longiglumis; assembly: GCA_030063025.1. Taxonomy (NCBI): domain Eukaryota; kingdom Viridiplantae; phylum Streptophyta; class Magnoliopsida; order Poales; family Poaceae; genus Avena; species Avena longiglumis. The sequence continues at coordinate 107,655,404 of CP125979.1, forward strand.
GTTTATGAACAACACCATGTCCCTAGTACGCCTCTATGGACTAGCTCATTGATTGATGATGGTTAAGGTTTCCTAACCATAGACATGAGTTGTCAATTAATAATGAGATCATGTCATTAGGAGAATGATATGATGGACAGACCCAAATCAAGCAGAGCAATTAGATCGTGTCATCGTGTTCATCTTTGCGAAGATTTTTCTTATGTCAAATATTGTATTCCTTAGACCATGAGATAATAAAACTCCCTGGTATCGGAAGAAAGCTTTGAGGTCATCAAACGTCATCCTATGAGAGGGTGATCATAAAAGTGTCTCTCAGGTGATCGAAAAGTACTTGTTGGGTTGTATGTATCGAGATGGGATTTGTCCCTCCCGAGTCGGAGAGATATACTTCAGGACCAGTCGGTAATCGATATCAACACCGCCTGTAAGCATGTGGTTAAGGAGTTAATCACAAATTGATATCAGATTACAGAACGAGTAAAGTACTTGCTGTGAACGAGATTGAACTAGGTATGCCGATACCAACGATCGAATCTCGGACAAGTAAAATATCGCGTGACGAAGGGAATATATATGGGATTAATTGAATCCTGGCATCGTGGTTCATCCGATATGATCATCGATGAATATGTGGGAGTCAATATGGGTTTCCAGATCCCGTTGTTGATTATTGATAGAAGATCATGTCTGCATATTCTCGAACCCGTAGGGTCACACACTTAACGTGTCTCGACTCTAGGATAGAATGGATAATTGGTTTATGAGTTTTTTGTTCGGAGTCTCGGATGAGATCCATGACATCATGAGAGGTTCCAGAATGGTCCGAAGAATAAGATTCATAAAAAGGAAAGCAGTTTTTGGATTTCAGAATTGTTTCAGAGTATTCGGTATTGTACCGGAAGATTCTAGAAGCTTCCGGAGTGGGACCGACGTGGCCCCACTTTTCGGAGGGGTACGTGGGCCCATGAGGGAGTGCCCTGGCCGCATTGGACCAGGGGCACAAGGCCCCATAGGCCCAGCCGGCCAAAACCCTAGGGGAAACCCTAGGGGACCTTCTAGAAAGGTGGGGAAGACTTGCCCCCACTCCAACCCTTGGGGCCACCGCCCTAGGGCTTGGAGGAGGGGCCAAGGGGGCCGGCCAGCCCTCTATATAAAGAGGGCAGGGGCGCACCCTCCTCCCCCCACTCCTCCAACCCTAGCCGCCTACCTGCTGCCCTCCAGATCTCTCTCTCTCTCCCGACCGCGCGTAGGCGAAGCCCTGCCGTAGAAACTCTCCACCATTGCACCACGCCGTCATGCTGTAGATACAATCTATCTCTTCACCCCACTTGCTGGACCGAGGAAGGAAGAGACGTCGCAGCACCGTACGTGTGCATCTCTCGGAGGCGCCGCCACTTGCGACGTTGGATCGGATCGGATCGCGAGGAGGAGAAGGCTAGTTCGACTGCATCACCCACGTTCTATTGAACGTTTCCGCTGTGCGATTTCTTCAAGGGTATGATGATCTCATCTATCCCTCTCGTTGATTGCATTTCCTAGATTAGATCTTGGCTTTCTGTTCGCATCCGTAGAATTTTTTTTGATTTACTATGTTGCGAAACCCTTCACCTATATGGGTTATTCCATACATTGAAAACCTAGCTCCACTCCAGTCCTACCGCCGTACTGGACCTAGCCGTGCACCGCCAACACTCCTTCTCGTACGTGCGGACACCAGCGGAGGTGCTGATCGTGGATTGGATCGGATCATGAGGACTGCACTGTATTCAACTGACGTGTTTCACCGGTAATCTGCAACCACGCGTCTAGTGGTAATCCTCATGGTCTTCTACCTCAGCTGGATCTTAGGATCTTCGCTTAGGGAAAAAGTTTTGTTTATCTCTACATGGCCTAACAAAGAATTCACATCACACAACTATATTTAGGCCACCTGGACCTCTATTTAAGGTAGGGCTACATGTTACTCATAATCAAATTAAATTGTGCACTGACCTGATGCGTCGACACGGGCCTCTATTTAAGGATAGGGATTACATGTTAGTCATAATCAAATTGTGCGCTGACCTAATGGGCAAGACCCATAGGTGAAGATAATGACTCATACCTTGCCCATTCGGATCGGGTGCCCATGGGCAAGCATGTCCATGGGTTAAATTGCCGGGCTTAGTACAATATCTGGAAGAGCTATAGTCACCCCGCGAAGATAGACATGACTAATCCAACCAAAGTGCTCATATTTTATGCTATTCGTGAATATTGGCTATAATATCATAGTACATTTAACTAGGTAGATCTTCGACTCAATTTAATTGTATGATTTGCAGACACCAACTAGGCATTAATTCAAATTGAAAGGTAGCCAAACAAACATTATGCCTTTGCACACATACAACCCTCGTCTTTCCCTTCCATGGTTATGTGGATTTTTTTTACTTCGGTAATCCACATCAACATCAAGTTGAAGGTGGGAGAGGGGGCATAATGTTACTTCAACACTTCCTCTCATGTTTGTCAATATTTGTCCTTAACGCTCTGAATTCATCACAATCCCTTCATATATGGTCTTTCATATCGATAATATACACATTCAAAGTGGACATAGCGGCAATAATTGCAGTACTACACGTATTATTTTAGCCAATTTGTGAATTCATAAAATCTGTGTTTCATAAGTACCATATTAAGTTGTATTCATGATTTATTTCATCCACATGCCAAAGGTAAGGGTTAAATATTTCTAGTAGAAAAGGTTGAGAGGATGAGGTGGCGCCGGGATTCCACGAGGCGGTATAGACAAGATGTAACTGTCAGGATTTGTGCATATTTTAATAAAAATTAGGTTTTTGTGGGTTGTTCATAATTCTCTAAAAGTATTTGTACGTTGCCTAAGTTTGCAGAACCAAAAAAGAGGAGAAACGGGTTTACCATCGCTCGTTAACTTGATCTCATCGATTACAGTAGTATAGAAAAACTATGCGACCTACTACTTATCAGTGGACTTATAAATAGTCATTTCTGGGTCAACATTCATAGCGGCCAGATTTTCTAATCCATTTTCATAAGTACATGGTCAGACCACAAATAATTATTTATCGGTGCGCTTAAGAGATAACAAAACCGAAAAACCCAGGACCTTCCTGGAATGGATGTAAAATTAGTGGATCACTATTTAGGTCAAAGTTGTTCTAGTAAATATAGGGGAACACGCTGTTTTCTGCACTCAATCCAAGCGGACTCGGAGTAAGGATGAACATAGTGTGTTGTAAATATATAACATAAAAACACATAGAAATACTGCATATACGTACAATAATGGGACAACCTCAACAATCAACGCATACTACAATAACAGTAAATACCTCAACGTACACAACAAATATGCTGAGACTAGACAGTACTCGAACATGTACAACAACGCGCGAACAAATACTCTGCCGTGGCAGCCACTGAGTGTGCGAGATGAAGAGCCAAACTGTCGACACGGGAAGATGCACGCACCACCGTGCTTACGGAGAGACGCCTATGCTGAAGGGGGCGGCGCCAGGAACGGCATGGGCACGTTCACGTTGGGGATGAAAGGCATCGGCGGCAGCGTCACCTTGGGCACGACGATGGCGGGCATCGGCGGCAGCGTCACCGTGGGCACCATGATGGCGGGCATAGGCGGCAGCGCCAGCTTCGGCACGACCACGGTGGGCACTGGCGGCAGTGTCACCTGCGGCACGGCTGGCACGGTGACCGCGGGCACGGCTGGCATGGGCGGCAATGTCGCCTGCGGCATGGTTGGCACGGTGACCGCAGGCACGGCCGGCATCGGTGGCAATGTCGCCTGCGGCATGGTGACCGCGGGGACGGCCGGCATCGGTGGCAGAGTCGGTAAAGTCGGCAGGGCCGGGACAGAAGCAGCAGGAGCAGCAGCCGCCGGGGTGGTGTCTGCCAAGTTGCGAGCGGCATGGCAGGTGTTGCCGGCGAGGAGGAGCGTGCACGCCATGATCATGGCCAACAAGCTCGCGTTGGAAGCCATAGCTCGGTAACGCAGACAGCTTCTTTTGAGATGGTTTTAGTGCCGTGTCTGCCTACTCGATCGTGTGACTGCTTGGATGCAGAAACATGGGTCAACGACAGGCATTATATAGCCCCCAACACGAGTGATTAGGTTGGTTGTTGGCCAGAGACTCTGCAAAGCGGCCAACACAGCTATAGTTGGTAATCAAATTTGCCTGCGCGTTAAATGGAAAAGGGAAATATTTGTATGATCGACCTGGGGATGAGATTATTAGCTGCGGTGACCGGAAAATGGGTGCACCTGCATGGCTCGAATCTTCTGCGTTTAGGTGCCGAGTGGCGGTCGCTGCTGCTGCTCCTTTCCAACTGCTGCTGTGAGGCGCACACGTCTCTGAGCTTCTGCAACATTGAGACGCATCTTTTGACCATACATTGCTAGAATTGCTGCTGTAAAATGTTATGGTCGACCTGGGCATTTTTTGACCATTGTGCTTTCCATCTGCTCTCTCTGGTCCAGTTTATTAGGCACACACGTAGTTTAAGAAAATCTTTGACCATCAATTTTGACCAACAAAATATGCAATATATGTTCCAAAAAATATATCATTAGAAACTAGTTATGAAGATGAATCCAATGATATAATTTTTGTGACACGTTATGTAAAATTTGTTGACCAAAATTATTGGTCAAAGTTGTTCTTGAACTACGTGCGTGCCTAATAAACCGGACCGGAGGGGGTAAAAAGAAGTAAAATGTTCCTCTACATCAACATAAATGTTCAAATGAATTTGAATAAGTATTACTCCCTCTGTCTCCAAATAGATGTCTCAAATTTGTCAAAATCTAAATGAATCTAGACACTATTTAGTATATAGATTCATCTAAATTTTTAAAAAAACTAAGACATCTATTTTAGGACTGGGGGAGTAGATTTTTCTTCAACAGTTAAAAAATAGTGTTTTCTATACAAGATAAAAAATGTTCAATTGTAAATAAATGTCGATAACATTTGTACAAGTAAAAAGTGTTCATGCAAAAGAAAAAAGAAAAAGAAGAAGATGCAAAAAAGCTAAAAAGAAAAGAAGAAGCTAAAAAGAAAAAGAAAAATATAAAAGAAAAGAAGAAGATGCAAAACTCCCTCTATCAATAATTACCCCGCATTCTAGGTTTAGTCAAAGTCAAACTTTGTAAAGTTTGGTAGAACATATAGAAAAAACTATAAACATCTACAACACCGAATGTATATAATATGAAAATACATCTTATGACGATTCTAATGGTACTTATGTTGTATTATGGATGTATATAAATTTTTCTATATATTTGGTCAAAGTACACAAAGTTTGACCTTGACTAAACCCAGAACGTAGGATATTTTTGAAAAGAGGAGAATAAAAGTAGGAAAAAATAAAAAATAAAAAGGTATGTGTAAACAAAAGAAAATCAAAGAAACCTATGGAAAAAAATTCTAAAGAAAAGTTATCTGAAAAAACCCATCGGGGTGCACACCGGCACAACACAATCTATGCTCTACAAACGCTGAGCTTTCTGCCCTGTCACGATTAAATTGCAAAAAGCTACGACAATTGAGGCTAGGGCTTAAAAAACTACGACTTTTCGGGTTTGCTGCAAAAAACTACAACTTTTGGGACAGCTGACTACAAAAAACTACAACTTCTGTGTAATAGGGAAATTAGCCGGTTTAATCACAATTCCGACAGGACGAGCCCACATATTTTTCTAAAAAACGCCTTCATCTATTGCATCTTCTAATACCAAATCCCCTTTTCACTTGTCGTCCATATGCCGCCGCTGCTCCGGTCGACCGCCTCCATCTGTCGCCGCCACTCCCGGCGAGCGCGCGGGACGGGCCGGGGAGCTTCTTCCTGGCCGGCGAGCCTGCGCGGGACAACAAGGGCACGGGGTGGCGAGCTACTACGGGGCGTCAAGGGCGCGGGGCGGCGAGCTGCTGTGGGCTGGCAAGGGCACAGGACGAGGCGGCGAGCCGCTGCCCGGCCGGCGTCGCCAACGAGCCTGTGTGGGCTGGAGGTCGCGGAGAGGCGCAGGTTGCGAGGCGACGAGCTGCTGTAGGCCGGCGAGCCTGCGCGGGCTAGCGAGGGCGTGGGGCGGCGAGCTGCTGTGGGCTGGCAAGGGCACGGGACGAGGCGGCGAGCCGCTGCCCGGCCGGCGACGCCAGCGAGCTTGTGCGGGCTGGAGGTAGCGGAGAGGCGTAGGTCGCGAGGCGGCGAGCTGCTGTAGGCCGGCGAGGGCGCGGGGCCAGCGAACTGCTGCAGCCGGAGGTCGCGGGCAGGTAGGAGGTCGCGGGCAGGTAGGAGGTCGCCAGAGGTCACGCGGAGAGGAGCAGGCTGGAGTTCACGGAGAGGCGCGAGGAGCTGCTGATTTGGGTGCTCGCCGGTGAGCGCTGCCGCCATCCGTTATGCTCGACGCCCTGGGTGCGCGTCTAGGAACTAGCACAGTTTGGTCAACGCACAAAGAAAAAAAAGAAAGAAAAAAGAAAAGGATAAAAGATTAAAGATTAAAGAATAAAGAATAAATAAAATGAGTAGTTCTAAGATTGAATTTAGAATAGCATGAAGGTCAATTTTGCAAAATACACATTCCACGTCAGCCTGACATTGTGCCATCCATGTCAGAAACATAATCAACTCGGGTTAAAACGACGCTTACACGGAGTTGGTAGTTTTTTGGAACTATTAGGCACAAAAGTTATAGTTTTTTGCAGCAAACCCGAAAAGTCGTAGTTTTTTAAAACCTTAGTCCCAATTATTGTAGCCTTTTGCAATTTACTCCCCTGTCTCACGCGATGTAAGACGTCGTCTAAATTTAGTCAATGCCTAGTCCACTTGTAGTATGGGACCTAATGATCCACTTGTACATAGCGCCACTCTCGACCTCTTCTTCTCACTTAGTGTAAAAAAGTTAACCCGAATGTGCTATATTGAGAATAAAATCCATAGTTGGTCAAATTATACGTAAAATCTCATTGATCATGCATGCTACACAACTATATTTATGCCACATGGGCCTCGGTTGGATCTACCATCTCTCCAGCCCTGGCAGCCAAATTGATCGCACCTTCTCTATAGAATTTTGTCGAAAAAATGGCATCATAGCTTGTCCCCGGGTTTCTAGAAGTTTCTAGGTTCGCCAAACATTATAACTCAGCATGAAGAACCCTCGTCCTACCATTCAGTCGGCATGTGGAACTTTTTTACATTAGCAATCCACATCAACCTAAAGTTGAAGTCAGGAGAGTAGACATACTCTTCAACAATTTCACTCATGTTTATGAATATTTGGCCTCAACGCTCCGAGTTCAACACCAACCCTTCCCTTCGTCTATGGCGTTTTTTTTGCGTGTATGGTCATTATACCTCAGCACGCACAAAACCCCTCATCCTACCGTTCCATCGGTATTTTTTTTGACAACCGGAGCGCCCCAGAAGGGGCTAGAACCATTCATTAAAATAGCAGTGAGGGTACAAAGATTACAAAGGACCTCATAAGATAAGAAAATAACACATAGATCCTTAACATATGTAGAAAGGACCTTGCTAAAAGATTGAAGATTACAATCTAGTCCTTCCTCTTCACCACTGTGGAGTAGGAAGCACAGCACGTTGCAGCCATGGTCAGCGGCGGGGACGCAACCACTTGCCCCTGGCCTGGCGAAGTCCTCAACGGCTGCGCTCGCATAGGGCCTCTCTGTGGAGGTTGTGTATTCGCCGGAGCTCACCGGCATCATTAAGGCCATCTTGGCCAGGAATTTCTTCAAAGAAATTGAGGATGTGCTCCAAAGTAGATTGGTTCTACAACTTCGATGCCACCCCTGTTCAAAGCCAGCTTCGACAACATCTTCCTCCATCGCCCCTTGACGCTTGAGAGGAAGAGGAGCAGCAAAGCTAGCGAAGAAACAAGAGCAGCAGAGGCACACCCACACCACAGCAGAGAAAACGACTCACCGTCAGGACCAGAGCTCCTGCCACGGGCTCGGCGAGGCAAGCATAGATGATGGCGGTGGAGATGAGCCGAGACAAACCGCTTATTGAAGGGGGCTTCACCGGATCTGCACCCAACGCCCAACCACCACCTCGACAGCTCGACGCAGAACATCACCGGCGACCGCGCGACGCCGCGGAAAAGCATCAACACGTACGGCCTCCAGAGAGAGAGAAGGACGGCCTTATTGAAGGAGATGCCAAGCCCCATCCTCACCCCATGCCACTGCTCTTGCCACCGGAGCAGGCCATCGAGGAGGATGAAACCCTGGGCGCGCCAGATCCGGCCGATGGGATCTGGCGACCGACTCCAACACGCCACCAGGGACAAACATCTACAAAACCTACAACCTAGACTACTAGAGCCGGCGCCTTTCCTAAGCCGCCTCCGGCAGGCATCGCTGCCGAGGGAGACGTCGGATCGGCCCGGGGCGCGGAGGTCGACTCTCAAGGGAGGCTAGGTGGAGAGCACGGGACGGGAGGGGAAAAGGGACGCTTCTCGGGTTCCATCGGTATGTAGAATCCTTTTACTTAGGCAATCCTCATCAACCTCAAGTTGAAGGGACATAGAGTAGACATACTCTTACTTCAACACTTCCACTCATGTTTGTGAATATCTGGCCTCAATGCTCCGAGTTCAACACTAACCTTTCCTTTTGTATATGGTCTTTGATGATGTGCACAATAAAAGTGTGACAGGGCGGCAATAAGTGTACTCCTACTATTTTAGCCAGTTTGTGAATTTACAAACTTTTTGCTTGAAGCCAAAGGGAAGGGTTAGTTCGGCCGGAAGCCAAAGGGAAGGGTTAAATACTTCGAGCAGAAAAATATGAGAGGATGATGAAGCGTCGGGGTTCCACGAGCTGAGGTAGTAGACACATAATTGTCATAATCTGCTGTAGTTCAATCAAAAATAGATTCTTTTGGTTGTTCATTATTTTCTTATAGTTAATGTACGTTGTCTGTATATGTTTTTAGGGAGAAACGGATTTACCATCGCTCTTATCTCCCATGAGAGTGACTACTTCTCAATTAATCGACATTCATAGTGGTCAGATCTTGCCATCCATTTTCATATGTATAATCTCAATGCATGGTCGGACCGGAAAACGAGGATCTGCTTGTAGTGGATGTAAAAGTAGAGAAATGTGATTCTAGCATGCACGCTATATCAAGTGCATTGTTTTAATCAATTTCATTGTGTATAAATTGGATATTGATTTCGGAAACATATGAATCTTGATGAAACTTGGCGGCACGAATCATAAAGCAGTAAACCAACGGTATGAACATGCACTTGATTTATCATGCACGCTATAATCGCCACATAGTAGTGCTGTAGTGGGTCACCGGTATTTAGCTCAAAAAGTAGTACACGGGAACACGCTACTTTTTGCAGTCAATTGAAGCAGGCCCAAAGGATAAACATATTAATGTGATGTAAATATATATAACATAAAAGCACATAGAAATACTACATATATACATACATACAATAATGGGACAACCTCAACAATCAAAATATACTAGCAGTTACCCGCAAAAAAAAACGCATTTTCTATTTCTTGCGTGGGCACACACCGGTCTTACCCGGTGCTCAGGCCTGGCGCGCGTCGGATCGCTAGTGGATGGCCTGGATGAAGCGGCGCTAGCCAGGGGCGGACCCAGACGAAATTTTGACTGGGGGCACAACATTTGACCGGGGGCCTGTCTCTGTATAAATTTGCTAAATTTAAAAATTTTCTTTAAATTTCTGAACAAAAACTACATGAATTCAAAATTTTGAGTGGGGGCCTAGGCCCCCACTCGCATGTACTTGGGTCCGCCCCTGGCGCTAGCATCCAAAAAAACAGACAACGCTCCGTCTCTATCGTCGACTGTTCAAACTCCTCGAGTCGAGCTCGTCTGCTTCCCCTTCCTCCTCTCTCGCCCCTTTCACATCCCTCTCTATCTCCAGCGGTAAATCCCCCTCCACGCGGTGGCTAGCTGTCCGACGGGAAGCCGCGAGGGGCGGGGTTTCTTTCCTTTTTGGTGGAGTAGTGGTGGAGCTCCGTCGACGGCGGGGACGAGCAGATTGGGTGTGGCGCATTCGAGTGGAGCTCCGTCGACAGCGGGGACGAGCAGATCGGGTGTGGCGCATTCGAGTGGAGAATCAGAAGGGCGGATCAGCGAATCGACGTGCCCGAGTCCGGCGGAGGTGATTTTTCGAGTGGGTGGGTTGGCCATGCTCGGAGGTGTCGTCAAGTCAGCATCGGCGTCATCATTCTGCTTCGAAACAACGAAGCACTTCTTCTGATCTGCTCGAGGTGGTTAGTGATTCCGTCCTTCCGTCTCACTGCTATTTGTTCGTTCAGATGCTGGTGTTTTTAGCTCTGAATCGAATTCATCATTGCTATCGGGATGTCCTTTTAGATCGAAACTAGTATAGATTAGCTCAAATGTTTGGCCATGGCGGTGCTCCCTATGGTGCTCATCTAGTAGTCTATGTGTTTTTATTGCTAATACTATGTCGTGGTACTCGTCTATTAATCTCAGATGATTTGCTCATAGGGATGTTTCCATGATATAAGTTTGTGTTCATAGCACACAACAGGTTCAATATACAAGCATCATAGGATGTAAATTTCCAATAATTATTACAGCCTATGTCCGTACTATCGCTAACATAGGATGTATTTTTTTTCTCATAACAATGTTCCAGGCTATGTTTGTACTGCTATCTTATGTGTTGTGGTACCCATTTTATTACATTTCAAAGACATTTGTTACATGCATATTATGATCTGATTTGTAGTTTGTTTGTAGATCCCTCTGGAATCATTTTGAGAGATGTACATTTTTTCATACGCATATATGGTGCTAATTATTTAGCACGAGATGTAAACCTTTTGCCAATAAATACATTTTCAAATGGTTAAAACACCTTTTCTACATGTTAGATGTACAATAACCAGAAATCAGTACTATTTTTTGTTTACTGGTATCAAGATGTAATAATTGCAGCCTTTTTTTGGTAGATAGAAGGTGTTATTGAGTATGGAAACATTCAGCCTGATTCATGCTATGGGGGTTTGAACCCTGATTCATAAATACATGTTGTTTTTAAAATGATTACCACACATTATAGGGGGATAATTACATGCTGCTTCTTAAATGGTGTTTAACACTTCTTTTTGCCACTGTTTTGCAGGCTTTTTAATTCTATCTGAAGGAAATCCTTTATTTTGTTTTCCCTCTATTATAAGATGATTCCAGCAGTAGCTACGGTATGAACACATATAGAATTAAAAATAGTAGTTGTTTCATTTTTGTGTACTAATAGTTCCTTTTTTTTGTTGCTTGTAGAAAGTCTCTCGCACACCCAAAATTGGACAGTCCAAGTTAGGGAGGATGAAGCAGCGATTGCAGTACAAGGCGAATGTTACTGAAGGAGAGCACACGGAGCCACCTGGAAATGAAGACCACGGGGATGAAGACCAAGGAGATGTGGAAGGACCATCCAGAAACAATAAAAATCAAGTAATGGACAGTCACTTTTCTCTCTGTTTTTACTTTCTTTACTGTCATTTTTAGCTTGTAAGTTCTGACATATTTAGTCCCCTTTTGTGCTTCTTTTTTAGACCAATTTATTCAACCGCTCATCCCCGATGAAGATTATCAGGGTTTGCAGATCAACGACAGATGATCAGCGGGTTGTTATTCGCGAAGCAGAATTCACGGGCTTGTTAGGAATGAAGGTTTCCAAGCTTATGCCAGAGTTACGCAGATATTTAATGGGATCCTTCAATCCTCAAACATGCGAGCTGGATTTTGGTGATAGGGGGAAGATCCCTATAACCACTCAGTCTGTTGTCAAGGTTATGGGAGTACCTGGGGGCGGCAATAAAGTTCCTTATTGTTTAGATGTGAACTCCACCGGCTTGATTCTGGAGATGTTTGGGATCCACAATGGGAAGCAGCCAACAGTAGCATTTGTCGAGAAGCTGCTAGGCCCAACCAACCCTCCTAATCAGGATTACTTGAGAAAGTTTGTCATCTACAGCGTGTCCTCAGTTTTCGCCCCAAACACAGGGACTCTTGTTAGCCCTAGATGCTACCCATCTGTCATCAACGCAAACGCAATTCGTCATCTCAACTGGGCCAGATTCATTATCGATGTTCTAATCCAGACAGCAACTGCTAAAGATACCAAGAATTGGTTTAAAGCATGCATGCCATATCTCATGGTGAGTTTACATAATCCAACTCTTGTTTTTACTTTTTTACTAAGTTCTGTTTTATGCTATGTAGGATGTAAATATCATGTTCAAAGGTGGACAAATATTTAATGTACTATGCCATTATAAAGTAGGCTGCATGTAAGTATTGTTCATTTTTTACATGGGAATCACTAGATAGGTGGTGCATCATTTTAATACCTATGATGTATATGAGCATGTTTATCTAGTTGTTTCTGATGCATCATTTCTTCTACATGCTCATAAAATGATTTTACATTCTTCTATGTAGGGTAACTCATCTTTAGGATGTAATAAGCTTACCCTATCGTGTTTTTACCTTCATTTCTGCACGTAACTTTCTGCATTTTTGTCTTTTTAAGAGATATATGTTCTTGTGGATTTTTTAGTATGTGTTTTGTTTGACAAATCTGATACATATGATATATATCATCTTTTTTTCTTGTACATGTTTTATATGTTGATTCTCTTGAGATAGATGCATTATATATACCCGAGGATGGAACTAGGATATGCATTTGGACAAACAAGATGGTGAGACTTATAGTTGACCTTGATACAAACGGCGATGGCTCGTTTGGGAAATTACCGGTAGGTTCTCATAAAGCAGTGTTTTCTTAGGCTTTAAGCATATCTCTTTCATGCGTTTTTTCCACTGTTTTCTAAAATGTTTATTCACATGATTTTTTCGTCTACAGCTAAAGAAATGTTTCAGGATTAGGCTCTCTCTGTTCTCAGCAGAGCCTTCTGATGTGGATATGTTCGTCAAACGCCATGTTCCGGGCGACCATACTGACGAGGTTTGGACCATAGTGTGTCTTTTATTTACATCTAGCAGTTCCTTTTTTCTCTTTCTTTTTTTGCTTATTCAAGTGTATTTTTTACTAAGCTAGCTTTTTTTGTATGTGTACTACACAGGACTTGGCAAAATACAGGGAAGTGGTAATAGAGATGTGTAATGTGTTTGAAGATGGGCTTGCCAAGTTTCTTACCTTGTCGAACAAAGAACACAAGGATATCAGACCAGAGCAGAAGAAATTTTTTGCGGAGGAGGTGCAACGAGTCGTGCAGCAGCCCAAACGAAGAATGCGGATACGCTGATCAAGGCCACTGCTGGTGGAAGTAAGTGAACATATTGTAGATGATACAGAATCTGCGCCGACAGAAATAGAGTTGACGGAGCAAGTTGTTGTCAGAAATAATAACACGCAGGGAGAAAATGGGGACAAACAATTTATTGGAGACATGAGCTGTGCTGAAAATGGAGGCGTGCAAAAAACAGCACCTGAGATGGAAACAGGGAAGGATCGCGAGGATGAAATGCAGACTGGGGATGGAGAAAAAGAGACAGAAAAGGAGGCTAATTTGGAATGCCACTTTTTACATGCAGCTGGTAGTGGCACTCCAGAGATTTCAAAAGAGAGTGAGCTTAGTCTTGTAGAACCTGAACATGTGCCAACAGGACAACATTCGACATTGCTGCTGGACCCACTAAAGTTGCTTCAATTATATGGGTCTGGGTCACAGTCCAGTGCAGATAACATTGGTGGGGCTGCCCCGCTGCTATCTCCTTTACCAGCTGCGCCTCCTTGCAAACAACAACAACCTAAAGTATTATCAAGCAAGAGAAAGAAGTGTGTATCATTTGTGGACCAATTAAAGGAAACTGAAAAGGAAGCTGAAAGTAAATGCATGCAGCCCAACAACATCTCTGCTGAAGTGAAAGCATCCCCTGTTGAGCAACTCAAAGGTACATCTTTAGGAGGGAGTCCAATTGGCAGACCAATCACTAGATCAATGTCTCCTCTAAAAACATTGGTTGCCACTTCCAAAGCAAGTCCTCGGCAAAAGCAGGGGCTGGTCCATGAAGATGTGACAGTTGTTTCACCTAGCCCAAGAAGGTCAAGTAGGTTTTCTACAGCTGAAGCAAGGGCAAACTGTAACAACCAGATGGCAATAACAACAAGCTCAGGAACTGTTGCTGAAGGTTGTAAAGTTGCAGATTTTCTACTATTCTATGCGATAGCATGAATAAGAGGTTGTTTGGAAGTGTAGAAGGTATAAATGAAAGTGAACAAAAAATGAAGCGCCTAAAGCTGATAGAAGATTGCCCCTCGTTCGATCTTGGGTTAGATGAATCACCTTGTGAGGATTTTGAAGCTGCCAAAACAGAGGTACCGGTTCAGGTAGAAGGGGATCATGTTATTACATGTAGCAATGATGACAGCGGGGATTCTTTGGACAAAATCTACGCCATCATCGATATGCCTACCAGGACACCATTTGGCGAGGATGGTCATAAAGTCCTAGAAGAAACAGTTTCACTTAATGCGCCCAACAGTCTTACACCAATCCCTCAAGCTCATCAGCGAAGGGTGGTGAAGCCAGGCCCAGTAAGGAAGTCACCGTTTGTTGATGTTGAGAGAAAGGCGTTTGCGTCAAAGTCAGCAATTGAGCTCCACAACAAAGTTTGCGAATACACGGTAAAGGATGTAAATGACCCTAATGAAGAACCTATCATCATCGACGACGGACGATGGTTCATCAACCTGAAAGATTTGGCTGACTCAGTCAGGCCAGGCGGAAAGTTGAGCAACTCATGCGAGATGGCTCTTAACGCTATGTCCATGGAGATGGCGCAACAAAAGAAATTTCTGATGCCACTTAGGATTGCGGTAAGATATAATATTTTTCTTTGCAAAAACATATGCTTATGAGATGCCACTTAGCTATTTCAACCTTACATTCTTCTAAAACTCCTACTTACAAGGAAAGCTTAGGAGTGCCACATGCTTTATGGATAAATCTGTCAAGAAAGCATTCGAAAACTCCCCCTCAAACCGGCTAGACCACAAGGAGATGGTAATTTGTTTTGTACTCTTTTTTACGTCTATGTTTTAACTTTTTCAATTCAGAGCCACAATATCATGTACATATCATGTTTTACAAGTGTTTAAGTTTTCTCCATGTACAGATCATGTTCTCTGTTCTCCAAGATCTCACACCGGATATTGAAGCAACAACATGGCACTATTATCTGATTGTTCTGAACCTAAAGGCAGGGAGGTTTGAAGTGATGCACTCATTGAGGAGGGAGGGGGACAAGGGATTTCAATCAGACCACAGAGCAATTATTGGGTCTATCAAGAATATGTGTTCGCGAAACTACAATCAGTCCAAGTTCAACATCTCAAAATACAAAACATTGTACATTCCTACTCCAATGCAAAGCACGAAGTAAGATATCCCTTTTTGCTTCAAAATAAGAATGTATAACTGCAACTACAGTAGCTTTTTTATAACATGTAAATTGCTAAAAAAAATACATTTTCTTGGAACACCAGTTTTAGAACATGTAAATTTTATCAACATGTTTACTTTTTACCATGATCTGTACCATGTTTTTTACTGTTTGTACATCTGTATGGTCTAAATTACTGTTTGTACCATGCTTTTTTATACACTGAACATGTAGAAAAAATGAAAAACATGTAAATTCTGAAATTAAAAGTAAAATTTTGCTAAATTTTACATTCAGAACATGTAATTTTTAAGTTTTTTACATACAGAACCATGCTTTTTACATTCAGAACCATGCTTTTTACATTCAGAACCTGTAATTTTTAAGCTTTTTACATTCAGAACATGTACCATGTTTTTTATATTCAGAACATGTACCATGCTTTTTATATACAGAACATGTACCATGCTTTTTATATTCAGAACATGTACCATGTTTTTTAATTCAGAACATGTACCATGCTAAAAAATGATGTAGTGTACTTGTGATGCATATACATTCAGAACATGTAAATTTGTACATGTAAATTTTTACTCCAGCTTTTCAACTTACTTGAATAATGATTTTCTACACTAATGTAAAATTTGAAACTTGTTTGTTTTCATTCATAGACTGTTCACATTCTTTTTTTTACATTGCTAACCATTTTTTTTGCCACAAACAGTTTCGATTGTGGGTTTTTCATGCTAAAGTTTATTGAGTGCTAGAACGGGAGGATGATGCTGCTTTTCAAGCAATCTGATATGCCTGTGATCAGGAAGCTTCTCGTGAAGAAATGGTTGGATCGCGTGGAGAACAAAGTAATCAACTGGCACGAAGTGCTTTTTCAGACATGATGTTTGTAACACCCTCAGAATCGACCCTATGCAAGTTTTAGCGATTCCTGCCAAACTCGCATAGAAACGATTCAAAGGTGCCCACCAGGCACTTTCGTGTGGGTGAAAAACGAAGTAATAACATTACACAATAGTCCTCGATGGGACCCACAGAACAGATATATATACAACAGCGACTCAATGAGTCAAGAATACAGATATAATATACAAAGATCCAAATCACCTTGAAAATGATAGAGCGTCCGACTACGGACAAGATGCAAATGGGGCTAAGAGCCCTGAAGAATAACCAATGGCGTCCATAACCCTGCCCAGGCCAAGCCGGAAGGGTAACCCTGCTAACGACGTCGATCTCAAAACCTGCTTAAACAAAAAGGGGTGCTGACAAAAGGGCAAAGGAAAAGAGAGAGCGGTCAGTACTGAGGCCAGTACACGGCGAGGCTAGAGTTTGGCGGTCCTCGCCTACATAGGTATGGTGGACTGAAGCGGCAGCGGCAGCATGCACTAAACAACCTATAGAGACTCAATATAACTGGCTGGCCATCGAGAGGGATAAGAAAGACCTATTCGGAACCATCCTGATACTACCACCAAACATACCCATCCTGGTATTTCCCCCTCGAGACCAAACGAGGAAGTCAACCGAGGAACTCACACAGTTGGCAGTTTTATTCATTCCGTTATAGTGGCAGCAATTACTAGTCAAATATAGATAGCATGAGTCATCCTAATATAATAAGCAGTGGGCACTTTTAGTTAACCATTCCGTTGTAGTTGCAACACTTACTAGTCAGGTACAATTAGCATGAGATATCCCAAAATCCAGCAGTTGTCGGCACTTTTATTTAGCCATTCCGTTGTAGTTGCAATACTTACTAGTCAGATACAATGGTCGCAAGCGACAACCCAAACAAGCAATTGTTGGCAGTTTTATTTAGCCATTCCATTATAGTGAAGCTGATTACTAGTCATTATAAAGTCAAATTTATAGCACTACTTTAGTTATAGTTTTCTATGATCGAGATACTGTGCTCCAAGTCGTCCATAACCGCGAACACGGCTTTCAGAAAGTTTTACCCTGCAGGGGTGCACAAATAGCAACACACACTCGATCAACCTCGGAAAAACCAAATCAAAACCCAACGAGGCCTTCAGGACAAAGCAATCACAGGATTCAGAAATATTTGAGGCCACCCATTGAGTACACCATAACAAAGTTAGCTGACTCGAGACGGACTCAAGGTTTGCGTCAATGGTCAGAACGTGGGAACCCAAAACTGGGCTTGTCGATCGCGAAAACACTCCGCTTACCTAACAAGACAGGTGCTCCTCGCACAATTTAAATAAAGCGATAAAGCATGGCATAAGTACAGGATAGTAAATAAAACCTCAAACTAGTTTGTGGCCCCAAGAAATAAGAATGAATCAAGCTCCGCTCGGGGTCCCATAATCCTCCCGGATGTGGATAGCGAATATTCAAGGCAAGGTATCAAGTACTCGGGTCCCACAGGACACAAGTGGACGGTTAACAACCAAATAACATCTATTTCCCACATGTGCCTCGCTACCTACTTTAATTTTAGTTGTTAAACAGTAAGAATTAAAGTCATGATCAACTCAACAATAAACATGTGGCAATACTCCAACAACTGTGGTACTTGGCGACACGCATAAAGACTTGAGCAAGCGACTACGACGCAAGTCCAACTATCTACCAACAATGTAATAGGGTGTGTCCAAGGCAATATAAGGCTGCAAAGGATATCACGGGTACGAAACTAGAGCATCGCAACACAGATAGCAATAGATCAACAGGAGGAAATAAAGACTATAAATGCAAAATAGGTAGAAGGGGAAGGGATGCTCGCCTGAAAACATTGCCGAAGGTTCAACCGACGATCGGGTCGACACTCGCATCAACTCAACGGCCTTATCCGCGAAGAAGCAAAGCACTAAAAGAAACACCGGTTGCACTATTTAATACTACGGCAAAAGATCGGGCATGATGCATGTATGATGTATGACATGGCAAAGGTGCAATGCAATTAGGCAATATTAAGCGGAACCGGGGTCCCGACAATTAATTAATAGGTTCAAGTTGTTTAGATACCCCGCATTTTAAATGTTGTATTAACATGGCAAGGTAAGTTACCGGTTCGCTACACAACTTTTAAATGGGGCCAATATAAGACTAGATTTGCCCGCATATGGCCCCATATTTAATTATAAGGTGAATCGGCATAATGCCCCCAAACCACATGACAACTATGCATGCACGAACAATTTAATATGCAACAAGATATATCATTTATAAAATAGGGGCTTAGGGTCACACATTGGGGTCTCGACGATCTTGGTGGCTCCGAGGGTCCGGGGTTCGACAGGGGCTCAGGGTTCGACGGGATCGGCGAGGTTCGGGCACGTCGGGATCGGTCTTCGGACCCGTGTAGATGGTCTTGGCGTTCCGGGGATCTTCGAGTCGGGGGTCTTGGACCGTGTCGGCATTCTCATGGTCATTCATCGCCGCTCCGTTGAGGTACTTGTCCGCAAATGTAGCTGACAAACTTGATAGGGTACTTGTTCGTGTTGTGTTCTTGTCGATGGAACATTACAAACAACGGTGTTGCATCATGTGGAGGAAGCACTTAACCTATACATCACATAGCAGTGCCATCAACTCAAAAGTTCATCCCCACCGAACATGACTTCACCAAACAGAGCACACACGAGGCAAAACACTTAGTGCCGGGCTTGGAAGATGCAGTTGGGAGGTGCGCAACACAGGAGAGGGGTGACAGAAGCTAGCGCAACCAGAAGGTCGAAGACGACCTTGGAGCCAACGAACTCGTGGAGCAGCACCGCCGCAGCATGGAGCAGAGCTCGGCCGGAGCAAGCCATCAACAGAGCACCTCGGGTACCCTGCTAGTTGCCGACGAAGGGCAGAGGCGCGGGGCGCGTCGGCAGATGCCCGCGGAGGGCCGAGCAAAAATAGGAAGCACGGCTGCGGTGGTGCAAAGGGGCACAGGCGGCGGCGGTCTTGAAGAAAGGAGGCCGAGCAGGAAGGTAGGCAGGGAACCGCTCTGGCGGTTCGCCGTGGCGTGGCGCAAGGAGCCAGGAGCGTGGGCGGCCGCGGTGCTCGGCGGCCACGACGGCGAGGGGGAGGTCGAAGAAGCTCGGGAGGCCACGGGGTCGCGACGACCGGAGGCGGTGACCAGGAGGCGACGAGGGGTCGCCATGAGCGAGCAGAGGCGGCCGGCGGATCAGGCGGGGCAGCGGCATCGCTGCTCGTGAGCGTCCGAGTATCTGAGCGGGCTCGGCGTCATGCGCAGACGGGCGCACGCCGAGAGGCGGGGTGGCGGCCGGCGGGCGAGGGGGTGCTTCATTGGCCAGACGCGGCGAGCCGAGGCGGAGGGCGGCGAGGTCGGCGAGGAGCTTAGGAGGAGGCCGGAGCCGCGAGGTGGAGGAGGGCGGCCGGTCGAGAAGAGGTGGGGCGAGGTGGGCGCCTGGCGGCGGCGAATCGAGCCGAGAGGGGAGGAGCGGGCGTCGGCGGTTGCAGGGAGGAGCGGGGCGAGCGAGGCGGTCGGGCTCGGGGGAAGGGAGGAAGAAGCTGGGGCCGCGCGTGAGACATGGGGTCGGGGTGGGCCAGGAGAGGCGTGGAGATTGGGGCAGGGGCGATTGGGGAGTGTGTGGCGTGCGTGTGTGCGTTTGTGTGCTGCGGGGTGGGGCCGGGGGAGAGAGAGAGAAGGGGAGTGACTTGGTGAGGTAAGGGTTTGATGGGATGGGGGGAAGGGAGAGGTGAGGTGGCGAGAGGAGATTGGTCAGGGTGAGGTGGAGGGGGGGCTGGGTAGACTAGGATTGGGTAGGAATAGATTTTGGGTAGGCCGATTTTTGTACTGGGGGTGGCCAACTGGGTCGGATCGGCCCGGTTAGGCTGCCCCCTAAAAATAATATAAATTTTTGTGTTGTTTAACAGACTTGTGCAATTTATTTTTAGACAAATAAAATATCCGGAAGGGTCCGGGGATTATTTTGAAATAGAGAGGGATCTTTGTAGAAAGCAAAAGTAGGTTTGAACAAAATAGTTTTAGTCAATTAGCTGCATGATGATGTCATGATGATGCAATGCACAAAATCAACGCGGTTTTCTAGTAGTGGTTTTGCGGGATGCCACAATCCGACACCACTAACAATGGATCTCGCCCTCGAGATCCGCCTCATGGTACCGGAAAGAAGGTCGGTGATCTGCATCTTCTCGCTTCGTGTAGATCCTCGCGACACCACTAACAAGAGGTCGTTATCCGTGATCGTCGAGAGAACACTCCGGGAACAAAATGCGACGGTAGAGGTATCCACAAATAAAGCCACCCCTAACTTCCGTGGACGGAGTAAAACTGCTGGATCCACTGATTCGATGTACAAGAGCGAATGATAAGAGTAGTCGGATGGTGATCAGTCCATCGCGCACCCAAACCATTACTCTGCGCACGAATAGACGGATTATGCAACCAACTCTCGGAATTCAGATTGTAGATCTCGACAAACGAGGTTCAGAAACAAAGGAGTGATGCAGACTCTGCATCAGATCTGGCGTAGATGATGTCGTCGCGTCGAAAAACACCGGAAGGCACGAGAAGGAACAAAGAGAAGTCCACCAGACGAGGGATTCCTCGGATAGGATGAAGACCAGATGTAGAAGCATCGTTACCAAAAGAGGAAGCGAAACCCTGAAGGTACGACGGAACCCCACCACGAGAAATCCTGGACTCGAAGAGAGAGGAGAGAGCGGATTCAAAACGCGCAGAGGTGAGAGGAGAGCAGCAGAGGGGTAAGGAGTAAAATCAGGCCTAATCAGAACTATCCAACCGATTTTGCAAAATAGTTTTGACACTCTACTTCGGCCGTTAGCTAGGTTATCCTACAGGCTGGACTTGTGGGGTATCGCAACTGCTGAGCTCTGATACCACTCTGTAACACCCTCAGAATCGACCCTATGCAAGTTTCAGCGATTCCCGCCAAACTCGCATAGAAACGATTCAAAGGTGCCCACCAGGCACTTTCGTGCGGGTGGAAAACGAAGTAATAACATTACACAACAGTCCTCGATGGGACCCACAGAACAGATATATATATAACAGTGACTCAATGAGTCAAGAATACAGATATAATATACAAAGATCCAAATCACCTTGAAAATGATAGAGCGTCCGACTACGGACAAGATGCAAATGGGGCTAAGAACCCTGAAGAATAACCAATGGCGTCCATAACCCTGCCCAGGCCAAGCCGGAAGGGTAACCCTGCTAACGACGTCGATCTCAAAACCTGCTTAAACAAAAAAGGGGTGCCGACGAAGGGCAAAGGAAAAAGAGAGAGCGGTCAGTACTGAGGCCAGTACACGGCGAGGCTAGAATTCGGCGGTCCTCGCCTACATAGGTATGGTGGACTGAAGCGGCAGCGGCAACATGCACTAAACAACCTATAGAGACTCGAGATAACTGTCGGCTATCAGAGAGGGATAAGAAAGACCTATTCGGAACCATCCTGATACTACCACCAAACATACCCATCCTGGTATTTCCCCCTCGAGACCAAACGAGGAAGTCAACCGAGGAACTCACACAGTTGGCAGTTTTATTCATTCCGTTATACTGGCGGCAATTACTAGTCAAATATAGATAGCATGAGTCATCCTGATATAATAAGCAGTGGGCACTTTTAGTTAACCATTCCGTTGTAGTTGCAACACTTACTAGTCAGGTACAATTAGCATGAGATATCCCAAAACCCAGCAGTTGTCGGCACTTTTATTTAGCCATTCCGTTGTAGTTGCAATACTTACTAGTCAGATACAATGGTCGCAAGCGACAACCCAAACAAGCAATTGTTGGCAGTTTTATTTAGCCATTCCATTATAGTGAAGCTGATTACTAGTCATTATAAAGTCAAATTTATAGCACTACTTTAGTTATAGTTGTCTATGATCGAGATCTTGCTCCAAGTCGTCCATAACCGCGACACGGCTTTGAAAGTTTTACCTGGGGTGCACAAATAGAAACACACTCGATCAACCTCGGAAAAACCAAATCAAAACCCAACGAGGCCTTCACGACAAAGCAATCACATGATTCAGAAATATTTCAGGGGCCACCCCATTGAGTACACCAAGAACGGTTAGTGACTCGAGACGGACTCAAGGTTTGCGTCAATGGTCAGAACGATCGGGAACCCAAAACTGGCTTGTCAATACCGCGAAAACACTCCGCTTACCTAAAAGACAGTGCTCCTCGCACAATCGTAATAAAGCGATAAAGCATGGCATAAGTACAGGATAGTAAATAAAACCTCAAACTAGTTTGTGGCCCCAAGAAATAAGAATGAATCAAGCTCGCTCGGGGGTCCCATAATCCTCCCGGATGTGGATAGCGCGAATATTCAAGGAACAGGTATCAAGTACTCGGGGTCCTACGGGACACAAGTGGACGGTTAACAACCAAATAACATCTATTTCCCACATGTGCCTCTGCTTACCTACTTTAATTTTAGTTGTTAAACAGTAATTAAAGTCATGATCAACTCCAACAATAAACATGTGGCAATACTCCAACAACTGTGGTACTTGGCGACACGCAACAGCACTTGAGCAAGCGACTACGACGCGCAAGTCCAACTATCTACCAACAACAGGTAATAGGGTGTGTCCAAGGCAATATAAGGCTGCAAAGGATATCACGGGTACGAAACTAGAGCATCGCAACACAGATAGCAATAGATCAACAGGAGGAAATAAAGACTATAAATGCAAAATAGGTAGAAGGGGAAGGGATGCTCGCTTGAAAACATTGCCGAAGGTTCAACCGACGATCGGGTCGACACTCGCATCAACTCAACGGCCTTATCCGCGAAGAAGCAAAGCACTAAAAGAAACACCGGATGCACTATTTAATACTACGGCAAAAGATCGGGCATGATGCATGTATGATGTATGACATGGCAAATGTGCAATGCAATTAGGCAATATTAAGCGGAACCGGGGTCCCAACAATTAATTAATAGGTTCAAGTTGTTTAGATACCCCGCATTTTAAATGTTGTATTAACATGGCAAGATAAGTTACCGGTTCGCTACACAACTTTTAAATGGGGCCAATATAAGACTAGATTTGCCCGCATATGGCCCCATATTTAATTATAAGGTGAATCGGCATAATGCCCCCAAACCACATGACAACTATGCATGAACAATTTAATATGCAACAAGATATATCATTTATAAAATAGGGGCTTAGGGTCACACATTGGGGTCTCGACGATCTTGGTGGCTCCGAGGGTCCGGGGTTCGACAGGGGCTCAGGGTTCGACGGGATCGGCGAGGTTCGGGCACGTCGGGATCGGTCTTCGGACCCGTGTAGATGGTCTTGGCGTTTCGGGGATCTTCGAGTCGGGGGTCTTGGACCGTGTCGGCATTCTCATGGTCATTCATCGCCGCTCCGTTGAGGTACTTGTTCGCAAATGTAGCTGACGAACTTGATAGGGTACTTGTCCGTGTTGTGTTCTTGTCGATGGAACATTACAAACAACGGTGTTGCATCATGTGGAGGAAGCACTTAACCTATACATCACATAGCAGTGCCATCAACTCAAAAGTTCATCCCCACCGAACATGACTTCACCAAACAGAGCACACACGAGGCAAAACACTTAGTGCCGGGCTTGGCAGATGCGGTTGGGAGGTGCGCAACACAGGAGAGGGGTGACAGAAGCTAGCGCGACCAGAAGGTCGAAGACGACCTTGGAGCCAACGAACTCGTGGAGCAGCACCGCCGCAGCATGGAGCAGAGCTCGGCCGGAGCAAGCCATCAACAGAGCACCTCGGGTACGCTGCTGGTTGCCGACGAAGGGCAGAGGCGCGGGGCGCGTCGGTAGATGCCCGCGGAGGGCCGAGCAAAAATAGGAAGCACGACTGCGGTGGTGCAAAGGGGCACAGGTGGCGGCGGTCTTGAAGAAAGGAGGGCTGGAGCAGGGGAAGGGTAGGCCAGAGGGGAACCGCTCTGGCGCGCGGTTCGCTGGAGGTGGCGCGCGGCGCAGGGAGCCAGGGAAGCGCAGGGACGACGCGGTGCTCGGCGGCCACGACGGCGAGGGGGAGGTCGAAGAAGCTTGGGAGGCCACGGGGTCGCGACGACCGGAGGCGGTGACCAGGAGGCGACGAGAGGGGTCGCCATGAGCGAGGCGGGCGATGGCGGGATCGCGCGGGCGGGCGCCAGCGCCTCGCAGCAGCGTCCGGAGTATCGCGGCGGGGCTCAGGCGTCAGCATGGCGCCGAGAGAGGCGGGGTGGCGGCCAGGCGAGGGTGCTGTGGCGACGCTGGCCGAGGCGGTCGGAGGCGAGCGAGGTCGGACGGAGGAGCTTGGCAGCGAGGAGGAGGCCGGAGCCGCGAGGAGGAGGAGGGCGGCCGGTCGAGAAGAGGTGGGCGAGTGGGGCGCTGGCGAATCGAGCCGAGGGAGGAGCAAGGCGTCGGCGGTTGCGAGGAGGAGGCGGCAGGCGGTCGGGCTCGGGGGAAGGGAGGAAGAAGCTGGGGCCACGCGTGAGACATGGGGTCGGGGTGGGCCAGGAGAGGCGTGGGGATCGGGGCAGGGGCGATTGGGGAGTGTGTGGCGCGCGTGTGTGCGTTTGTGTGCTGCGGGGTGGGGCCGGGGGAGAGAGAGAGAGGGGAAGGGGAGCGGGTCAGCTTGGTGAGGTGGCAGGGTTTGATAGGATAGGGGGAAGGGAGAGGTGAGGTGGCGAGAGGAGATTGGTCAGGGTGAGGTGGAGGGGGGGCTGGGTAGACTAGGATTGGGTAGGAATAGATTTTGGGTAGGCCGATTTTTGTACTGGGGGTGGCCAACTGGGTCGGATCGGCCCGGTTCGGCTGCCCCCTAAAAATAATATAAATTTTTGTGTTGTTTAACAGACTTGTGCAATTTATTTTTAGACAAATAAAATATCCGGAAGGGTCCGGGGATTATTTTGAAATAGAGAGGGATCTTTGTAGAAAGCAAAAGTAGGTTTGAACAAAATAGTTTTAGTCAATTAGCTGCATGATGATGTCATGATGATGCAATGCACAAAATCAACGCGGTTTTCTAGTAGTGGTTTTGCGGGATGCCACAATGTTCATTCAGGAGAACAAAGTAATACATGTCATGTTATAAAGGTACAAAATGGTTCTTTTTAATTATCGAAATTTGAATTTAACTTTCAGGTTACATTTTTTACATGTGTTTTAGTGTGAAAAGTTGTGCATGTACCATGACACAGATTGCATCGTATAATTCAAACTAAAAAAGGCTGCATCAAACTGACTTTAGGTTTTTTACATACAATAAAACATTCTAGCCAGCAAAAAATAGACATTTCTTTAACACTAGTACTTAATAAAACATGTTTGCACACTAAACCATATCAGCAAAGAAGTTGAACACTGGTGGCTTTGGAACAGGAGAGATCTTGCTAGGTTTCTTTGACTTCAAATGTAGCCCGGACTTCTTCCTCTTCTCCGGAGGACGACCTTTAGTTATAGTACATTCAGGGTCCCGAACATGCTGATATTGCGATGCACTCCCTTGATCGTCATCACCTACAAACTCCAGCCTATAAGGAGCTTCTTTTGTTTTCGTTTTACCCTTATTTGCTTTCCACTTAGCTGATTCACTTAGGGGGTGTTTGTTTGGGCTTTTGATGGCTTTCCGGTAGAAAAAGGCAGAAAAACTAGCCAAACGGCACAGCTGCGCGTTGGCTTCGGCCGAAGTACTTTCGCTGAACAGGCCAACCTGGGAAAGCACCCCTGCAGGTGACATGGTTATACCCTACGGGTACGTAACTTCAGCATACCTAGTCCAGCCCAAAGAAGGCCCACGGCAAACATACACTGGCCCATGGAGATTTTCGGGTGGCCAAGGCCCATGACGTCTTCGGATCCTTGGAGAACAAGACTAGTTTAGATAGGAAACTCAAAAGGGCAAACGCCCTAGAACTTGTAACCGACTAGGACTATACCCGGGACCTGCCTAAGTCTATATAAAGGCCAGGAGGGTACGTCCTAGGGCAACACACACAAACTCGACTCATACTTTCGCATACGCATCCACGCCAGATCGAATCTGCGCACCCTGTAACCTTCGGTTCTGTCGTAATCAAAGAGCAGACAAGCAGGAGTAGGGTTTTCCTTCCGGGGGCTTGAACCTGGGTAAATCTTGTGTCCCCTGGTTGCTTGTCTGTTAACCGTGCCACGATCTCCAGCATCCCCATCTTCTCCAAAATCCAAGTCCATAACAATGGGCATTGACGAGATTAAACCTCGTCAATTGGCGCTGTCTGTGGGAACTGGGGCTGCTGATTGTGCGGTCGTGACGGTTCCGACCCGATCGATCTATAACTCTGCAACAACGGAGAATCACCTCCTCTTCGGCGCTTTCGACTTCACCGCCCACTCGCCGGCCACCATGAAGGATTTCGAGCCCGTAGGCGACGGACTCGAAATTTTGTTCGGGAGCTTCTGCTTCCAGGTGGAACAAACTGGCACCCTCCGTCTCCCGGAGCGGGTGCTCGTGCCGTCAATCAGGCCCGCTTCATGGGCTCCACACCCCGTGCTACGCACATCACCATCAACAGATGAGTTCTACAGCAGCAGCTGCTGCAACTCCGATCTGTGCGATCCACCTTCGGATGAAGGGACCTACGGTTCCGGATCCGAAAGCTTCGGCAGCAGCCAACCAATCTGCAGGCGCTATCTGTGCGCGATCATCCAAACCGACGAGAACGCTAACCGCCGCGCCCAACCCCAACCCGCAGGACAGAAACGGCGAAAACGGTGGAAACGGCGATAACGGGGAAAACGGCGGCGTCCTCATCCAACTTAGCAAAGAAGGATGGGTCGAAGCACGTCGCGCCGTCGCAGGCGAAATAGTCCTACCTCTGGACTCCCCACGTGATCTGCTGAGGGCATACCACTACCTCCTCATCGAGGAGCACAAGAAACAAGTCGAGATGCAAAAGGTGCTCGACAAATGCAAGCAAGCAGCCGCTGAGTCCAGTGCGCGACGAGCTGCGCTCTCCGCCATGGAACCCGGCTCTAGCACGAACAGGAATCAGGGAAACAAGCATCGCTCTCGGATGGAAAACATGGACCCCAAGGAGCGGCGTGACGTGACCCGAACTCTCCATACATCGTTCATGGATATGGACGCTAACGGCAACATCACCCCGAAGATGCCACAAGCTGCGATCATGGCAGCCACTGCATATCTCGCGGCTCACCCACCTCCGGAGGGGGACCCGAAAAGGGCCATGCATAAGTCCGCACTCACCGGACTAGGACTAATCGGAGCTGCGCTCCACGAAGACGCTCCTGCGGAGCCAAAGAAGAAAGCTCCGGCCAGGCGCGACCGGAGCCCCACACCCTCATCCGAAGAGGAAGAGGAGCACGATCTTCCTCGAAGGAAGAAGATCTCCAACCGCCACAAACGCGACTACGACGCCAGAGACAAGCTTACACAGCGCAAGATCGACAAAGCACGCGCCAAACGCGCATGCTCGTCTGAATCTGAGATGGATGAAGACGAAGGAGAACTCTGCGGAGCCCGATGCTTCAGCAGATCTGTTCGGCGAACACAGATGCCACGCAACTTCAAGCTTCCTTCGGATACTCCGAAGTTCAACGGCACGCAAGATCCAAAGTCCTGGCTCAGTGACCATCTGTCATCCGTCAAGCTTCATGGAGGCAACAAAGAAACCGCCATGCAATGCCTTGTTGCGGTAGCAGCGATCTTGGTCCGCTCGTGACCTATCATCGGGATCCATCCGAAGCTGGGAGCTCGCCTCTGACTTCATCCGAAATTTCAAAGGCACCAGCAAGAGGCCTGCCTCAATCGAAGAATTGCGAGCCTGCACACAAAGAACGGGTGAATCTATTCGCTCATACATACTACGCTGGTCTACGACCAAGAACTCCGCAGCACACAGCTCCGAAGAGAGGGCCATCGACGCCTTCAGGGACGGCGTCAAGCGCCCAGACTTCAAGGAGGAACTTGGGCGTGTAAAGCCCAAGACACTCGATCACCTCATGAAAATCGCCAACAGTTGGGCAGACGGCGAAGATTGCATCCAGCGACCGCAATCAGATGAAGAGGACGACTACGGCCGAAGACGCGAACGCCGCAGCAAGAGGAGATCGCGCATCTACGAGGACTGCGACGGACCCGACATGGTTGCAGCCGGCTACGCCGACCACCGCAACGACAACAGCCGCAACAGCGAAGGATACCGCAGCGGAAACTTCCGCGACAACGGACGACCAGCGCAGTCGTGGCAACGCCGTGACCGTGACAACGGACCATCAGCATTCGAAAAACTTTCGGGTCCATGCACCATTCACTTCTACATCGACAAACAGGATGGCAAAAAGAAAGCCAGCCATATGCTCAAGGACTGCCGCGAGTTCCAGAAACTCAGCGAAGGCATGATGCAGATGAGGCAACAAGCTCCAATTCCTGCGTTCGGAAACGCACCTGCGCCAGGTGAAATAGCACACGGAGCTCCTCCACCGCCGCCTATTGGAGACCAAAACCAACCCGATCGCAGTATCAAGAAAACAACGCCGGGTCCCATATCCCCATCAAAAGGAGCACTCAATATGATCCGAAGGGCCAACAAACAGGGTGCGAGAAGAAAATCACCCGACAAATCAACTTGTCCATAGCAACTCCTGCAATCCACAGTACCTCGAATCGAGTCCTGCATCACATTCACTCGCGGATCACCCTTGCCAGATCCCTCGCCCGGTCATGCTGCCACAGTGCCGAGATCGGAGGCTTCGAGATGAGTCGCGTCTTCATGGACGGTGGCAGCGGCATCAACCTAATGTTCGCAAGCACTCTAGCAGCTATCGGATCCCAATGCAGCACGGAACAATCGGACACAACGCTTCCACGGCATTGTCGAGGAAGGGCATCTTCCCTCCGGGCAAAATAGGGCTCAAGTCATCTTCGGAAGCCGGACAACTTTCGGCGAGGCGCCTAGAATTGAAGTGGTGGATGGCCGTCGCAATACCATGCCATCACGGGGCGTAGCATTCGCAAGGTTCATGGCCGTCCCACACTATGCATACCTACTACTCAAGATGCGGGACCTGGCGTCATCACAATCCACAGGAGCTTCACCCGATCGGACCAATGCAACAGGATTTCAACAAAATCTCGGTCTTCGGCATGCAAGACGAGCTCCTAAGGCTCATGAGGAAGCGGACAATGGGCTACCCAGTCACAAGACGAGCACCCGACATGTCCTTCGACTCCACCGTCAACACCAAGAAAGTGCAGGTCCATCCGACAGACGCCTCAAGACGGGCGCTGATCGCCAACGACCTCGGATCAAGCATAGGCGCGCTCGTCGAATTCCTCCGTGAGCCTGGAAATATTCGCACGGTGTCCTGCGGACATGCCAGAGTTCGAGTGTCGCCGAGCACGCACTCAATGTCTTCCGGACACCAAGCCGATCAGCTCTATCCGAAGATTGTCGAAGCCACGAGCCGAAGCTATCGGCAAGGAGATCAACAGATTACTCGCAGCAGACTTCATCCAGGAAATCAAGGAAAGCGAGTGGCTGGCGAATACGGTGATGGTCCCGAAGAAGGACACGGACGTCCTGCGGATGTGCGTAGACTTCACATCACTAAATAAACACTGCCCCAAGGACCACTTCCCTCTTCCTCGGATCGACCAGATCATCGATTCGACTGCAGGTTGTGAGAAACTCTCCTTCCTCGACGCCTACTCATGCTATAACCAGATTCGACTCAAGGTCGAACATCAAGAGAAAACGGCGTTCATCACACCGTTCGGAGTATACTGCTACAACACAATGGCTTTCGGGCTAAAAACGCGGGCGCCACATACCAGCGATGCATGCAGGCCTGCCTCAAGGACCAGATCGGTCGCAACGTCCAAGTCTATGTCGACGACATAGTCATAAAAACCAGGGAGGCAAGAACACTTATCAACGATCTCCGCGAGACGTTCGACAATCTTGATCGCTACAGGATCAAGCTCAATCCAGAAAAGTGCGCCTTCGGCGTCCCTCGGTCATTGCTGGATACTTCATCTCTCAACGAGGGATCGAAGCGAACCCGAAGAAAATCAAAGCTATCATGACAATGGAAAAGCCGAAAAACCTCAAGGGTGTTCAGCAGCTCGCAGGGCGAGTAGCGGCACTAAGCAGGTTCAACAGCCGCATGGGCGAAAAGGCCCTACCATTCTACCGGTACTACAAGGCGGACAAGTTCAGTGGACACGAAGCCAACGACGCATTGAAAGCCTCAAGCGGCTCCTCTCTACCTCGCCCGTTTGGTCACGCCAAAGAGCGCGAGCCCTATTCGTACATAGCAGCCACGCACAGTGGTCAGCACGGTACTGTCGAACGACCCAAGAAGGCAAGACCCACGGTACAACGCCCAATTACTACCTCGGTGAGGTCCTCACTCCAACAAAACAGCGGTACCGCACTACGAAGCTGGCCTACGGTGTGTTCATGGCTCGCTCAGGTGAGCCACTACTTCCGAGCACCGGTGATGGTCGTCAACAAGCGCCCACAACAGCATCTGAATAACCCGAGGCCACGGGGCGTGTGGCCTGTGGGGCATCGAACTATCACCCTTGGACATCGTCTCACGAGAAGCGACACGCAATCAAATCTCAAGTCCTTCCGGATTTCTGGTGCCTTTGGATGGAGCTGCAGCTGCGGACACCCAGACATGTCGCATCTTGGACAATGCATTTCGACGGCTCCAAAGCGAAGCCGGGCAGGCGAGTCATACCGACCTCCCGCAAGGTGACAAGATGAAATCGTCCTCGGATGAAATTGAGCCTCCAACGAGGCCGAATCTGAAGCCCTCATCCATGGCATGAATATGGCAAAAATATGCGGCAACGCTACTGGTTATCTGGCGACTCCAACCTTGTCGCAGAGACGATGAATGAGTGCGACGCGCACGAAAACATGATCGCGTCAGGCGCTATACAACGACTCGAAGGAGAATTCGACGGCTGCGAACTTCGGCACGTTGGAAGAGAGAGCAACGAGGAGGCCGATAGACTCGCCAACATCGGCTCCACTTGTGACAAGGTACCACCAGGTGTGTTCCTCGAACAGATCTGCGTGCCATCGATTAAGCGGAAATTCCCTAAAGGATCACCCGAAGCGAGCACTCGGGGCTACTACGAAGGTCAGGAAGGACCCGAAAAGTTGGATACCGAAGTTGCCATGGTCAACCTGATGCAGGTCATGGCAGTCGAAGAAACTTGGACATGTCCATACCTCCAGTTCCTGACAAACGGAGAATTGCCTGATAGCCCGACGGATGCCCGACGCATATCTCGTCGGTCAAAAGCCTTCACCATAATCAACGGCGAACTGTACAAACGCAGCATCACGGGCGTACTACAACGGTGCGTCACCATCGGCGATGGCAAGGCCATACTCAAGATATACATGAAGGCATATGCGGCCACGCAGCCGCTCCTGTCGCCAAAGCTCTGCGAAAGGATTCTCTCGCCAACGGCCATGAGCGACGCGGCGACATCGTCCGAAGATGCAACGGGTGCCAACGGTTCGCCGACAAACCGCACGCACCTGGGTCCGAACTTCGACCCATACCCATAGCCTGGCCTTTTGCCAAATGGGGCCTCGACATGATCGGCAAACTGCCAAAATCCTCAAAGGGAGGACACGTTTTCCTCCTGGTAGCAGTCGACAAATTCACCAAGTGGATCGAAGCCATGCCAGTCACCAACCAGAAAGGCATAACCGCCGTCAAGTTCTTCGAATCCATTGTCTACAGATTTGGCGTACCGCATAGCATCATCACCGACAACGGATCAAACTTTATCTCCGAAGAATTCTAGGACTTCTGCGAAGGCCTCGGGATCAATATCACGTACGCCTCAGTGGAACACCCGCAAACAAACGGGCAGGTGGAAAAGGACAACGGCCTAATCGGCGCCGGCATCAAGAAGCGCCTCATGATCTCACTCGAGCACAAAGCTGGAAACTGGACGATAGAGCTACCGCCTGTCCTGTGAGCTTACGTACTACGCCAAACAGCTCCACCGGCTACACACCGTTCTTCATGGTTCACGGAGCGGTGCTACCGGCCAAATCGCCATCGAGGCTCCACGAGTCGTAGCGTGCAATGAAGCGAGTCCACGACCGCGCTCGAAGATGCCGTCGACACACTCGACGAAGCACAGGATATAGCAGCAGCTAGATCAGCGGTGTACCAGCAAAGTCTCCGCAACTACCACAGCCGTCGGCTGCGCCCAAGGTCCTTCGTCGAATGAGACCTCGTCTTGCGACTCAAGCAAAAGCGCCCAAACAAGCTCTATTCACCATGGGAAGGACCCTACGCCATCACCGAGGTCATCCCAGGTGGCGCCTATCGCCTCAAGCATGTGGAGTCTGGAGTCGCATAATCCAACCCATGGAACGTCTCACACCTGCGACGATTCTACCCGTAGCAACCTACCCCTTATTTTCAATAAGGCTTTCAGCCAAGGCTATTCATCCGAACCATGTACCTCCTCCATTACGATATAAATAAAGCTAAGTGTCTCGCTCCCAACCTTCGGTTGACTATTTTTATGCAACTTTACTACATGCTACAAACGCACTCGGGGGCTCCCCCCACCTCACGATTTCATCGACTGAGGACCAAACGTGTACACCTGAGTAGCTGACTACGTCAGGCAAACGAAAAGGACATGTACTCAATCAAAGCACTGCGTGCTCACACACATGCAAACCTTTACAACAAAGGGCACATACACGCCCAGCATAATATACAAATTTTACATCTATCTTTATTTTCAGGTTCTATCTACTATGAAGAATAGCCCGAGCACGCTGCTCAAACAAGTCTACAATCTGTCGCAGACATCTTGCCTCATAGCCGCATAATACGGACGCATGTTCCACTCGCCACCATCCGGTCGAGGAGGTGGCCCATTTGCCACAGCCAAATCTCGTCGGCGGTGCACCCTCACAAGAGACAAGGCAGCCTTCACCCCCGCAACGAGCTGCTGCCGCACCAGCTCCTTGACATTGCCGGCATTCCGAAACTTCGTCAGAAGACCTGCAAGGGTCGTTGGCACGGCATCCAACGGAAACATAACGTGCAGTACCGAAGACAGTGATGTCTGCACCTGGCGGATCACCCGCGAAACCTGGTAGACGCGATCCTGCACCGTTGCTAGAACAATGGCGCGATCACGGTCCATCCAGAAGAAGCCGCCGACCTCCATGTCCTGTTGAGTCAAACAATTGACTCGAATAGCAATACGCTCCTTTTCTTCCCTCGGAGCAATATTGGCACCTGTGACAAACACACAAAACAAGAGTAAGGCCAGCAGGCTCACCCGAAGAACTGGGCTACAGCCCGAAAGAAGGATCAACTTACATTGCAGCTGCTCGGACAGTCGACCCAGCTCCGCCATCAAATACTCCTCTCTGGCTGCACCACGGTCTGCTTTGGATTTCCAAACGTCAGCACGACCGTAACCCAAGCAAATCCCTCTCCAAGCTACGCACGCGATCCCGAAGAAAAGCGAGCTGCGAGGAATCATCCAATGATGCTCGCAAGGGCCTTTCGGATGAAGTGTCAACTGGGTCAACACCCGAAAGAACCTATAGCAGCAGAAAGGCACACAGACATTCAGCCAAGGATCAAAGCACAAACACGGAGGAATTCATTAAAATAAGGCCACTACGTGGCACAAGGATGGTACTACAAAAGATATTTACAAGAGAAGGAGACTACAAACTACCCTACGTCTACTAAGCCTCGGTGCGGACAGTCGCCTCAGAACAGGCGCCTAGCTTTGGCCTCACCGCTTTGCGGTGTGTACTTAGACAACAAGTCAATGAGCTTAGGCCCATATCGTTGGCGTGGCGGAGTAGGCGTGAAAGCTACCTCGGATCCATCCGCACCGTAGGCATCGAAAGTAATCTCGGGCAGGTCCAGCTCGCCCAGACGCCATGGCCATGGCCAGCCGACGCGCCGATGCCCTTCGCTGCGCTTATGCAGCTGCGGTAACCGCCCGTGAGCCTCCACAGGGCATCCTGTAACACCCCAGTCGGACCTATGCAAGTTTTAGCGATTCCGCCAAACCCGCATAGAAGCGATTCAAAGGTGCCACCGAGCAC
This sequence comes from Avena longiglumis, assembly GCA_030063025.1. Classification (NCBI taxonomy): domain Eukaryota; kingdom Viridiplantae; phylum Streptophyta; class Magnoliopsida; order Poales; family Poaceae; genus Avena; species Avena longiglumis. The sequence goes on from CP125979.1 coordinate 107,690,033, forward strand.
TTTCGTGCGGGTGGAAAAGCGAAGTAATAACATTACACAGGTCCTCGATGGGACCCACAGCAGTATATATACAACACGACTCCATGAGTCAATAATACGATATAAGGTACAAAGATCCGAATCACCTTGAAAGCGATAGAGCGTCCGACACTACGGACAAGATGCAAATGGGGCTAAGAGCCACGAAGAATAACCAATGGCGTCCATAACCACGCCAGCGGTTTAAGGGTAACCCTGCTAACGACGTCGATCTCAAAACCTGCTTAAACAAAAGGGGTGACAAAGGGCAAAGGAAAAAAGAGGAGCGTCGATCGAGGCCATTACAGCGAGACTAGAATTCGGTGGTCCTCGCCTACATAGGTATGGTGGACTGAAGCGGCAGCGGCAGCATGCACTAAACAACCTATAGAGACTCGATATAACTGGCGGCTATCAGAGAGGGGTAGGAAAGACCTATCCGGAACCGGCCTGATACTAACACCAAACAATCCCATCCTGGTATTCCCCCTCGAGACCCAACGAGGAAGTCCACCGAGGAACTCACACGGTTGGCAGTTTTATTTATTCAGTTTTCGTTGCAGCAATTACTAGTCAGGTATAGATAATCATCCTGATAAAATAAGCAGTGGGCACTTTTAGTTAACCATTCCGTTATAGTTACAACACTTACTAATCAGATATAGATAGCATGAGATAACCCAAAACCCAGCAGTTGTTGGTACTTTTATTTAGCCATTCCGTTGTAGTTGCAATACTTACTAGTCAGGTACAATGGTATAGCGACACCCAAACAAGCAATTGTGGGCATTATTTAGCCATTCCATTATAGTGAAGCTGATTACTAGTCATTATAAAGTCAAATTTATAGCACTACTTTAGTTATAGTTGTCTATGATCGAGAATCTGTGCTCCAAGTTGTCCATAACATGAACACGGCTTTCAGAAAGTTTTACCCTGCAGGGGTGCACAAATAGCAACACACACTCGATCAACCTCGGAAAAACCAAATCAAAACCCAACGAGGCCTTCACGACAAAGCAATCACAGGATTCAGAAATATTTCAGGGGGCCACCCCATTGAGTAGACCCGCAACGAAGTTAGCTGACTCCGAGACGGACTCAAGGTTTGCGTCAGTGGCTGTAAACGACTGGGAACCCAAAACTGGGATTGTCGATACCGCGAAAACACTCCGCTTCCCTAAACAGTACAGGTGCTATCCATCGCACAATTTAAATAAAGCAGTAAAGCATGGCATAAGTACAGGATCGTAAATAAAACCTCAAACTAGTTTGTGGCCCCAAGAAATAAGACTGAATCAAGCTCTGGCTCAGGGGGGTCCCATAATCCTCCCGGATGTGGATAGCGCGATAAATCAAGGAACAGGTATCAAGCACTCGGGGTCCTACGGGACACAAGTGGACGGTTAACAACCAAATAACATCTATTGCCCACCTGTGCCTCTGCTTACCTACTTCAATTTTAGTTGTTAAACAAGAGTTAAAGGGAACGAAAAGTAAAGCCATGATCATCTCCAACATCAACATGCGGCAATACATCAACCACTGAGGCACTTGACGACACACAACAACACTTGAGCAAGCGACTACGACGCGCAAGTCCAACTATCTACCAAACAATAGGTAATAGGATGTGACCAAGGCGATATAAGGCTGCAAGGGGATATTACGGGTACGAAAACTAGAGCATCACAACACAGATAGCAATAGATCAACAGGAGGGAATAAATACTATAAAAGTAAGATAGGTAGAAAGGGGGAGATGCTCGCCTGAAAACATTGTCGAAGGTTCAACCGAAGATCGGGTCGACACTCGCATCAACTCAACGGCCTTATTCGCGAAGAAGCAAAACGCTAGAAGAAACACCGGATGTAATATTTAATACTACGGCAAAAGATCGGGCATGATGCATGTATGATGTATGCCATGGAAAAGATGAGATGCAATTAGGTCATATTAAGAGGAACCGGGGTCCGACAATTAAATATATGGTTCTAGTTGTTTAGATGCCCCGCAATTTAAATGTTGTTTAACAGGGCAGAACATATCACCGGTTCGCTACACAAGTTTAAATGAGACCGATATGAGACTGGATTTTCCCGCATATGGGCCCCATATTTAATTAGATGGTGAATCGGCATAAGGCCCCCAAACCACAGACAAGCATGCATGCATGAACAATTAATATGCGACAAGTTGGATTATATTATAAAATAGGGTTTTCGGGAAGGGGTTCACACATTAGAGGGTCTCGACGAACTTGGGGTTCCGGGGTTCGGGGTCCGGTCTCGGGGTTCGGATCTGGGGTTCGTCCTCGGCGGGGCGTTCTCGGATTACTGGGGTAGATCTTGTCGCATCCGAGAAGCAGGACTTGGTTCGGCGCCAGGGGCGCATCGGACTCGTCCTGATCGCTGTCATTCTTGTCGCATTCGCGGTCTTCGGGTCATGTCGACGGTCCTGGTGTCCTCGATGGAGAACTCGGGGTTCCGTGGAGGCGATATCATCGGCTCCTCCTCAAGGCCTTGGGGTTCGCGCGTCGGGGGTCGCTGACGAGCTTGTGCGGTACCAGGTACCTCATAGCCCTCCTTCAGTTCCTTGATGTCGATGGGGCTCTTGGAACTTGACGTCGTGGTGACGGCGTGCTTAGGGGCCTTGGCCACAAGGAAGTAGAACTTGGCGATGGGGTCTTCGGGTCCGGACTTTGCCTTCGGGAACAGGGTCTTGCGTTCCGGTCCTCTTTGGGTTGGGGGTTCTCGTGCAGTAGATCTTGGCGTACCACCAGCTCCCTGGAACACGATACACGCGCGGGAAGGACGCGAGCTCGGGCCGGACGGTGGCTGTGAGGAGGCGTCGCGGTCGACAATGCACGCACCCATCCGTAGGCGGGCGGCTTGGCAGGCAGCGGCCTGCGCGCACGGCTCGGAGGCTCAGCGCAGAGGGCGTCGGCCCTTCCCTGGGCGAGCGGGCAGAGAGGTGCCGCCGTAGGTACACGAGGCAAGAGGACAGCGTCGAGGAACCGTGGCGGAGGACCCGGGCGCTGGCGGCAGCGGCAGGCGGTGGAGCGGGCCAGCGTGGCGAGCGATAGGCCGACGGCTGCGAGGCGGCAGGTCGGTGACGACGAGACCGCAAGGCGGCAGCTTGTAGGGCAACAAGGAGGCGGGAGAGGACCCGGTGGCGCGGCCGGGCGGCAGAGGCGGCACGACGGCGAAGCGGAGAGCCGTCGAGGGCTCAGGGGAGGCGAAGGCGGCGGAGGCGGCTCCGTCGATGGGGCCGAGCGGGCGAGCTCTAGCGGCGGAGGCGAGCGACGGAGGCGAGCGAGCGGGCGAGCGGCCATGGCGAGGGTGGTGAAGGGAAGGGCTGGGAGAGAGGGGAGGAGGAGAGCGGCGACGGAGCGATGGGGAGGGAGGGAGAGAGAGGAGAGAGCCGGGGAAGAGAGATCGCGTGGGAGGAGAGAGGTGGGGTCGCGTGGTGGGGTCCAGGGGCGGTCCAGGGGGTCGAGTGGGTGGTGGGGCTGGCGTAAGGGTGTGCGTCTTCTTGCGTCGGCTGATTAATGGGGTCGAGGCGGGGGGCGCGTGGGACCGGGTATAGGGGACAGGGTGGGCCGCGCAGGGTCGGGTTGGGGACAGGCAGGTCGGGTGGGACCCGGGGGTCAGGGAGAGGAGAGAGGCGAGGTGGAAGGTCAGTGGCGTGCGGTGCATGTGTGTGCTGGGGGTGGGTCCCAGGGATAGAGGGGAGAGAGAGAGGGAGGGGAGAGGGGCTGGCTGATGTGGCAGCTACTGATTGGAGGGGATGAGGGAGAGAGGGGAGGTGGCGTCTAGCTATTGGGTGGGGTGATGTGGAGGGGGTGTGGGTAGACTAGGTTGGGTAGACTAGGGATTTTGGGGTGGGCCGTTTTTATTTCTGGGGTGGTCGTTCGGGTCTATCCGGCCCGTTCGAATGCCCCTCTAAAATAATTTAATATTTTATTTGTTTAACACGGGGCTTTTACAACCCGATAGCGGACAAAACAAAAATAATCCGGGGACCCGGGTTTGCGTTTGAATAAGGACGGGGCGTTTAGAAAACACAACCAGGTTTTTCGAAAATAGTTTTATGCAAGCAAATGCAAGATGATGACGATGCTCAAATGCAATGTGGCATGATGACATGAGCATGCGGTCATGATGATGCAATGCACCAAAAACAACGCGATTTTCTAGTAGTGGTTTTGCGGGATGCCACAATTCGACACCACTAACAATGGATCTCGCCCTCGAGATCCGCCTCATGGTACCGGAAGGAAGGTCAACAATCTGAATCTTCGCGCTTCGTGTAGATCCTCGCGACACCACTAACAAGAGGTCGTTGTCCGTGATTGTCGAGAGAACACTCCGGAAACAAAAGGTCGAAGGCAGAGGTATCAACAAATAAAGCCACCCCAAACTTCCGTGGACGGAGTAGAACTGCTGGATCCACTGATTCGATGCACAAGAGCAAATGATAAGAGTAGTCGGATGGTGATCAGTCCATCGCGCACGCAACCCATTACTCTGCACACGAATAGGCGGATTATGCAACCAACTCTCGGAACTCAGACTGAAGATCTCGACAAGCGAGGTTCGGGACAAAGGAGCGATGCAGACTCTGCATCGGATCTGACGTAGAGGATGTCGTCGCGTTGGAAAACACCGGAAGGCGCAAACAAGGAACAAAGAATGGTACCACAGTAGACGAACTCCTCAGGCAGCATGAACATCGGATGGCAGAACACCGTTATCAGAGGAAGGCGAAACCACGAAGGTGCATGAAACCCAACCACGAGAATTCCTGGACTCGAAGAAAAAGAAGAGAGCGGATTTAAAACGCGTAGAGATAAGAGGAGAATAGTAGAGGGGTAAGGAGTAAAAGCAGACCTAACCAGAACTATCCAACCGATTTTTCAAAAATAGTTTTAACACTCTACTTCGGCCGTTAGCTAGGTTATCCTACAGGCTGGACTTGTGGGGTATCGCAACTGCCGAGCTCTGATACCACTCTGTAACACCCTCAGAATCGGACCTATGCAAGTTTTAGCGATTCCCTCCAAACCCGCATAGAAACGATTCAAAGGTGCCCACCAGGCACTTTCGTGCGGGTGGAAAACGAAGTAATAACATTACACAACAGTCCTCGATGGGACCCACAGAACAGGTATATATACAACACGACTCCATGAGTCAAGAATACAGATATAAGGTACAAAGATCCGAATCACCTTGAAAACGATAGAGCGTCCGACTACGGACAAGATGCAAATGGGGCTAAGAGCCCTGAAGAATAACCAATGGCGTCCATAACCCTGCCCAGGCGAAGCCGGAAGGGTAACCCTGCTAACGACGTCGATCTCAAAACCTGCTTAAACAAAAGGGGTGCCGACAAAGGGCAAAGGAAAAAAAAGAGGAGCGTCAGTACTGAGGCCAGTACACGGCGAGACTAGAATTCGGCGGTCCTCGCCTACATAGGTATGGTGGACTGAAGCGGCAGCGGCAGCATGCACTAAACAACCTATAGAGACTCGATATAACTGGCGGCTATCAGAGAGGGGTAGGAAAGACCTATCCGGAACCGGCCTGATACTAACACCAAACAATCCCATCCTGGTATTCCCCCTCGAGACCCAACGAGGAAGTCCACCGAGGAACTCACACGGTTGGCAGTTTTATTTATTCAGTTTTCGTTGCAGCAATTACTAGTCAGGTATAGATAATCATCCTGATAAAATAAGCAGTGGGCACTTATAGTTAACCATTCCGTTATAGTTACAACACTTACTAATCAGATATAGATAGCATGAGATAACCCAAAACCCAGCAGTTGTTGGTACTTTTATTTAGCCATTCCGTTGTAGTTGCAATACTTACTAGTCAGGTACAATGGTCGCAAGCGACACCCAAACAAGCAATTGTGGGCAGTATTATTTAGCCATTCCATTATAGTGAAGCTGATTACTAGTCATTATAAAGTCAAATTTATAGCACTACTTTAGTTATAGTTGTCTATGATCGAGATACTGTGCTCCAAGTCGTCCATAACCGCGAACACGGCTTTCAGAAAGTTTTACCCTGCAGGGGTGCACAAATAGCAACACACACTCGATCAACCTCGGAAAAACCAAATCAAAACCCAACGAGGCCTTCACAACAAAGCAATCACAGGATTCAGAAATATTTCAGGGGGCCACCCCATTGAGTAGACCCGCAACAAAGTTAGCTGACTCCGAGACGGACTCAAGGTTTGCGTCAGTGGCTGTAAACGATTGGGAACCCAAAACTGGGATTGTCGATACCGCGAAAACACTCCGCTTCCCTAAACAGTACAGGTGCTATCCATCGCATAATTTAAATAAAGCAGTAAAGCATGGCATAAGTACAGGATCGTAAATAAAACCTCAAACTAGTTTGTGGCCCCAAGAAATAAGACTGAATCAAGATCTGGCTCAGGGGGGTCCCATAATCCTCCCGGATGTGGATAGCGCGATAAATCAAGGAACAGGTATCAAGCACTCGGGGTCCTATGGGACACAAGTGGACGGTTAACAACCAAATAACATCTATTGCCCACCTGTGCCTCTGCTTACCTACTTCAATTTTAGTTGTTAAACAGGAGTTAAAGGGAACGAAAAGTAAAGCCATGATCATCTCCAACATCAACATGCGGCAATACATCAACCACTGAGGCACTTGACGACACACAACAGCACTTGAGCAAGCGACTACGACGCGCAAGTCCAACTATCTACCAAACAACAGGTAATAGGATGTGACCAAGGCGATATAAGGCTGCAAGGGGATATTACGGGTACGAAAACTAGAGCATCGCAACACAGATAGCAATATATCAACAGGAGGGAATAAATACTATAAAAGTAAGATAGGTAGAAAGGGGGAGATGCTCGCCTGAAAACATTGTCGAAGGTTCAACCGAAGATCGGGTCGACACTCGCATCAACTCAACGGCCTTATCCGCGAAGAAGCAAAACGCTAGAAGAAACACCGGATGTAATATTTAATACTACGGCAAAAGATCGGGCATGATGCATGTATGATGTATGCCATGGCAAAGATGAGATGCAATTAGGTCATATTAAGCGGAACCGGGGTCCGACAATTAAATATATGGTTCTAGTTGTTTAGATGCCCCGCAATTTAAATGTTGTTTAACAGGGCAGAACATATCACCGGTTCGCTACACAAGTTTAAATGAGGCCGATATGAGACTGGATTTGCCCGCATATGGGCCCCATATTTAATTAGATGGTGAATCGGCATAAGGCCCCCAAACCACAGACAAGCATGCATGCATGAACAATTAATATGCGACAAGTTGGATTATATTATAAAATAGGGTTTTCGGGAAGGGGTTCACACATTAGAGGGTCTCGACGAACTTGGGGTTCCGGGGTTCGGGGTCCGGTCTCGGGGTTCGGATCTTGGGTTCGTCCTCGGCGGGGCGTTCTCGGATTACTGGGGTAGATCTTGTCGCATCCGGGAAGCAGGACTTGGTTCGGCGCCGGGGGCGGATCGGATCTCGATCATTGCTCGTCGATTCGCGGTCTTCGGGTCATGTCGACGGTCCTGGTGTCCTCGATGGAGAACTCGGGGTTCCGTGGAGGCGATATCATCGGCTCCTCCTCAAGGCCTTGGGGTTCACGCGTCGGGGGTCGCTGACGAGCTTGTGCGGTACCAGGTACCTCATAGCCCTCCTTCGGTTCCTTGATGTCGATGGGGCTCTTGGAACTTGACGTCGTGGTGACGGCGTGCTTAGGGGCCTTGGCCACAAGGAAGTAGAACTTGGCGATGGGGTCTTCGGGTCCGGACTTTGCCTTCGGGAACAGGGTCTTGCGTTCCGGTCCTCTTTGGGTTGGGGTTCTCAGTGCCGGTAGATCTTGGCGTACCACCAGCTCGAGCTGGCCCTGAACACGCATACACGCACGGGGAAGGACGCGGAGCTCGGGGCCGGACGGTGACTGCGCGGCCAGGGAGAGGGCGCCGCGGTCGACGGCGGTACGCACCCATCCAGAGGCGGCGCGGATGGGCTTGGCAGGGCCGAGCGGCCTGGCGTGCACGGGCTCAGAGGCGAGCTCCAGCAGGAGGGCACGTCGGCCCCGCTCGCGGGCAGAGGCGGGCCAGAGAGAGGTGGCCGCCGGTAGGTGCACGAGGCAAGAGGACGGCGTCAGGGAACCGTGGCCGCGGAGGACGCTGGGCGCGCGGAGGGGGCAGCAGACGGCGGGGCCAGGCGGTGGAGCGGACGCGCGGTGGGCGAGGCGATAGGCCGACGGACGGCTGCGGGCGGCGCAGGTCGGCGACGACGAGGCCGCGGCCGGCGGGCGGCAGGCGACGAGGAGGCGGGAGGAGAGACCTGTGAGGCGCGGCTGAGAGGCGAAACGACGACGGCGAGCGGGGCGGAGAGAGCCGTCGAGGCTCATGGGAGGCGAAGGACGACGAGGGGGCGGCTCCGTCGATAGGGGCAGAAGGCGGAGCGAGGAGCTCTAAGCGGCGGAGCGACTTGAGCGGAGGCGGAGCGAGGGCGAGCGAGGGCGCCTGGGCGAGGGGTGGTGAAGGAAGGGCACGGGGCTGGGAGAGAGGAGGAGGAGCGCGAGAGCGATGGGGAGGGAGGGAGAGAGGAGAGAGCCGGGAAGAGGTCGCGTGGGAGGAGAGAGGTGGGGTCACGTGGGGTCCAGGGCGTCCAGGGGTCGAGTGGGTGGTGGGCTGGCGTCAAGGGTGCGTGGCTGCGATTCTTGAGGGTGTGGGGTCAGGGGCAGGCGGTGGGCGCATGGGACCGGGTCCAGGGGACAGGGTGGGCCGCGCGGGGTCGGGTTGGGGACAGGCAGGTCGGGTGGGACCCGGGGGTCAGGGAGAGGAGAGAGGGCAGAGGGTGGAAGGCTGGTAGCGCGTGCGGTGCATGTGTGTGCTGGGGGTGGGTCCTAGGAGAGAGGGGAGAGAGAGAGAGGGAGGGGAGAGGGGCTGGCTGATGTGGCAGCTACTGATTGGAGGGGATGAGGGAGAGAGGGGAGGTGGCGTCTAGCTATTGGGTGGGGTGATGTGGAGGGGGTGTGGGTAGACTAGGTTGGGTAGACTAGGGATTTTGGGGTGGGCCGTTTTTATTTCTGGGGTGGTCGTTCGGGTCTATCCGGCCCGTTCGACTGCCCCACTAAAATAATTTAATATTTTATTTGTTTAACACGGGGCTTTTACAACCCGATAGCGGACAAAACAAAAATAATCCGGGGACCCGGGTTTGCGTTTGAATAAGGACGGGGCGTTTAGAAAACACAACCAGGTTTTTCGAAAATAGTTTTATGCAAGCAAATGCAAGATGATGACGATGCTCAAATGCAATGTGGCATGATGACATGAGCATGCGGTCATGATGATGCAATGCACCAAAAACAACGCGATTTTCTAGTAGTGGTTTTGCGGGATGCCACACATCCACATCTTCAAGAGACGCACCCTTCGGGAAGAGCTCCTGGTAGAAGCGACCAAGGACCTCCTTCGCCTTGGCAAGGGAGTTGACGACGGTGCTGCAGCGGTCTTCGACCGCCACAGTGGCATCATCTAGAGCACTCCCGTGCTCCAGAGCACCGCGGTCGAACTCAATGCCTGCGGCATCTGAGACAAAAGAGAAGAAAACATGAAGAACGGAAGCATAGAAGAAGACCCGCAGAAAAATAAACAAGTCCAAAAGCTTATACTCACCCGAAACGGCCTTGGAAGCAGCCATGAGCTTATCTGCCACCCCTTTTTCACGAGCAGCCGCAACGGTGGCCAGCTGCTCCTCACGATCGGCGACCTCCTGCTGAAGAAGCTCTTTTGCCGCCTTCGCCGCCCAGCTCTGGCGCACAAGACCGCAGCTTCGGCCTTCGCTCCGCCCAAGGCTCTTTTCAGAGCATCCACTCGGAGAGTCGTTATGTTCCTATGCATTTACAACAAGCAAGTGTCAAAGAAAAGGACCAGGATACGCAAGAAAAATACTACAAGACAGACGAATACCTTGCAGCTGCCGCAGTTTTGCCTCCAGCGTCAGGCGCTCCTCCACCAGCCGCTTGGCCTCTTGGACAAAAGGCTGCAGGAAAAGGCAACAGCAGTAAGAACATGACTTGGGGGCTACGCCCCACACAAAGAAGCAACAGCAACATCAGCACTCGAAGAAACTCGGGGGCTTCCTCCCATAACATAAAGAAGAACAACTTACGTACTCCGAAGGAGAACCCACAGGCCCGCCTCCGAAATTCTGAGGCGCAACCACCAGCCTCTCCTGCATAGGAGGAACTGGCGCAGCGTCACCAGAAGTCGCCACCGTCTGAGGAGGAGGCGACGCAATGTTCGACTCCCCCATCATCTCGTGCGCTCCATCACTAGAGCCATCGGAAGATTGCCTACACACGAACCAATCAACACAGGTGCCAAAATTGCAAGGAAACAAAGGAAAACAGTGGCACGAAGAAAACTTATGAGCCCAACGCGCTCAGGTCGAAGATAGGAGAAGCCCTTTGGGCCCTCTTCTCTTCCTTCTTTTCTTCCTTCTTCTCCTCCTTCTTTTCTTCCTTCTTCCGCTTTGCTGGCGGCTGCGGAGCAACAACCCGCACAGGAATGGCAGGAAGGGGAGAGGAAGAACCCCCCTGAACATCATCATGACGCTTAAGGCCCAACGGATTTCTAGGAGTCGGAGGAGTCGAGGCATCCGAAGACTCGCTGGAGCTCCGTGATCGCTTGCGCGAATGGTCCTCACTCGACTCGTCGGCATCCTTCGCTGGAGATCGCGCTGACGGTAGCTCGGACATGTAGTCCACGACTTCATTATCCGGGGCATTCGGATACCTTTCGGGCAACGGAGGTGCCATGCCCGGGACTTTGAAGCTCTGCAAAAGGAAAAGGAACTTTGTTAGCAAAAAACGGAAAAAGTACACAGCTGACAAAACAAAAAGAAGCACTACGTGCGCAAATCTACACCTTCGGTACGACCAACGTCGAAGAAAAGGGAGGAGTCTTCGACTTCCCCGGAATTTCTTCGTTTGCCTGGAACTTCAACAGCGCGCGAAGAGTCTTGTCAAGTTCCGCCTCGGAGATCTTCTCACTCGAAACCCTCGTCGGATCACGACGCCCAGAGTAAAGAAACATCGGATGCGCCCTAGCTTGGAGAGGCTGCACCCGACGCTCAAGAAACGTTCGGATGACGTCGACACTGTTCACCTCCTTCTCAGGAATCAGTTGGAGATCCTCCACTCGACGGTACATGGCCTCAATCTTGGCCACCTCACCATCTAAGATTTGGTTTTTCCAAGATCTTTTCTTCTCAATCAACTGGAAGGGGTCAAAAGTAACGAGACCAAAATCTTGCCCAGGCAGTACGGAGTCACGGATGTAAAACCATTTCCTCCGCCAGTATTGGACAGATTCGGACATGGAAAAGGAAAAGAATTGGACATTGGGACTGAGAGAGATGATGAAACCCCCAATAGGATACACACCATCCGAACCAGATTGCCTCTTCACGGAATAAAGCTTCCGGAAGAGGCCAAAGTGCGGCTCAATGCCAAGCCAACACTCTCAAAGCGTGATAAAACACGCAATGTGGAGAAGGGAGTTGGGAGACAGATGATGCAACTGAACCCCATATAAGAAGAGCAGTCCACGAAGGAAGTCATGGACTGGATACGAGAACCCATGCAAGACAAAGTCATGGACGGGGGATTACCTCATTGCCGGGGAGTCTCACGGCCATCGTATCTTGCGGGATCAGACTCCGCTCGTGCAGTTTGCGGAGATCGCTCTCCCGCGTCTCCGATCGCCGCCAGCCACCATCGGTGACGCGAGCAGCGGCGGTGCCCTTCTTGCCTCCGGCAGCGCTGGTCCCAACCGCAGATGAGGACTTCTTTGTTTTCCCCATGGCGCTGCAGCGGTGGTGGCGATGACAACGTAGAAAGAGCGAAGGAAATGAGGAAGGAAAGCTCCGCACGCAGCAAGAATCGCTCAAGAACAAGAAGGCAGCAAACAGATGAACTGGTGCGGTGAAAAACAAACCACGATTTCACCCAGGATTATAACAGCGAAGACGATGCACACCAGCCGTCCATCGAGAAGACCTAACGCCAACGGTAGATCTAACCGTACATGTGTCAACACCGCAACGAACCGTCGTTACCACGCCGCCTACTACGCGCGGAAATCGAGGAGGCGCCGTAATCATCTCCACGCCCCGCGTGACCGGTCAATTCAAAGTCAGCAAGTGGGACCCACGCTTCGTCCCGTCAAGTCATCTCTGGCACAGCAGACGCTTGAGGTCATCAATCGTAAGCACTGGCGTCATCAAAAGCTATACTAGCACCACTTCGGCTTCACAGCTAAAAGTACTCACTCGAATCTGCGATTCGACTAAATACTTGGGGGCTACTCCTATCGTGAGGCCGCGCGCACCGGCTGCAGAAATGAGGACAAAATTACTTCTCTGAGTCCTACGTCGAGTCTACGACTCCACTACGGACTCGGGGGATACTCCCATAGGGAGGATGGATTTAAACATCCGAAAATTTTCGAGTCCTTCGGACCTAATGATTGAAACAATGCTTGGACTAAAAGTCTCCGTTCGAGTCTACGACTCGAACAGACGCTTGGGGGCTACTCCCATAGGGAGCGCTGGTCGCGCACCCTATGAAGTCTTCGACTGCGATCTTCGGATCAGACGCAAAAACTTTTGGCAACTCTGCTGTAACGCTAAGTGAGCAACAATCTCCTTGGCCACCCGAAGCACCGCCGAGGTGATAAATGTTCGGATGTTGCGTCTGCGACGCAAAGATAAGACCTACAGATATCATCTGATGGCCTGGCAACGCACCTGACTGCGCTCTGCTAGCATGAATCCGTACCAGCAGGTATGATGAAAAATCCTGACGGACGCGTTGGGTACACCAATTAAAATCACTGGAATTCCTCTCCTGTAAGTCCTCTGTGGCCTGAGTTGAATTACGCCAGCATATGTTCCAGGCCCGGGTTAAGGGACCCGAATCTGAAGAAGATCATGTTGTTTCGTCCTAAGGCTTAATCGACCACGATCCGTCGGGTGAGTCGGACACGTATCAATCCCTACACATTCTCTTGAAAGACGAGTTGCACCGAAGGATTGAAGAGTCCTCACCGAATCTACGATTGACCGATCACTCGGGGCTACTAACATGGTTATATCCTCACGTGCGTAACTCAAAGCATATACCTAGTCCTGCCCAAGGAAGGCCCACGGCAAACATACGCTGGCCCATGGAGATTTTCGGGTGGCCAAGGCCCATGACGTCTTCGGATCCTTGGAGAACAAGACTAGTTTAGATAGGAAACTCAAAGGGCAAACGCCCTAGAACTTGTAACCGACTAGGACTATACCGGGACCTGCCTAAGTCTATATAAAGGCCGAGGAGTGCGTACTAGGGAAACACACACAACCTCGACTCATACTTTCGCATACGCATCCACGCCAGATCGAATCTGCGCACCCTGTAACCTTCGGTTCCGCCGTAATCAAAGAGCAGACAAGCAGGAGTAGGGTTTTCCCTTCGGGGGCCTGAACCTGGGTAAATCTTGTGTCCCCTGGTTGCTTGTCTGTTAACCGTGCCACGATCTCCAGCATCCCCATCTTCTCCAAAACCCAAGTCCATAACAATGGGCATTGACGAGATTAAACCTCGTCAGCAGGTGCTTCCCGTGGCTTCCCGCAATCCATCGAATCGTTTTGTGCCTTTGGACATATCGTTTGTAAAAATTACGACTAGATTGCCACCCACGGACGCGTACGCAGCCGATCCAACCCGGCCCTGTCGGTGCCAAAAAGAAAAAAAATCCCCCACCCCCGACCTTGACCCCGCCCTGGATTGGAGCTCCTCCTGCCGTCGGGGCTTCCTCCCGCCGCTAGAGCTCCTCCTCCCGACCTCCTTCTCGGTCGCTTGACCTTCCGCCATCGCCGAGCTACTCCCTCCCGCCGCCGGAGCTCCTCCCTCCCATCGCCGAGCTACTCCCTCCCGCCGCCGGAGCTCCTCCCTCCGTCGGAGCTTGCCCCACTGCCGGAGCTTTCCCCGCCGCTAGATCTCCCTCCCGCCGCCGGAGCTACTCCCTCCCGCCGCCGGAGCTCCTCCCATCGCCGAGCTACTCCCTCCCGCCGCCGGAACTTTCCCCACCGCTACAGCTTCCTCCCGCCACAGGACCTCCCCCGCCGCCCGACCTCCTCTCCGCTGGTGCTCCTCAACGCCGTCGTACGCACACCAGACTCGGGCCGTCCAGCCGGGTGTCGCTGCCCCATTGACGCGCCGCCGCCCTGACCTGCCGACTGTCCGCTACTCACGGAGCTCCACCGTGGTCCCGGTGCGAGCCTATGCCCGGACGTCCGAGGAAACCAGACCGTCGTACCTATGCCCGGACGGCAGGCGAGCTCCCGTCCTTGAGTCCCAAATGTCAACCCTGCCACCGGCCAACCGACAAGTTCCCGCTCCGCCTCCCTTCCATGGCAGTGCAAGAGAAGTACTGGCGACGAGCTCCACCACCTGCTCGGCCGCCGCGGGCTAGTGCTCCTTCTTCACCAGCGTCTACAGAGCCTGAGAAGCAGCACATCGATGGTGTCTCGCATCGCTACCACATTTTACAATGCTAGAAGAAGATGATCAGTGTGGATATATCAATGTTCATTATGATGCTATCTTATTTGTGTAATAGTCGGATATATATTTTAGACAAACCAATATGTAATATATGGTATTTAATAATTACATATGTGTTTATGCACTTCAATTGTAAAATATACATGTTATATGAATTACAGGGGTATTACAGACAATACGTTAGCACACAGCCAGACAGCTAGCTAAATTGCCAAACAGTCAAACTCAGAGAAGTAGCTTTCCCTGCACAGCAGCTTTCTCTGCACAGCAGCACAGCCAGCCACAGCCAGCCAACCACAGCCCAAACAAACAGACCCTTAACTTCATAGCTTTTAGCTCATTACCCAATGCTTGCATGTACTTATCCGCTAGAGCTTTTCCTTTGTCTGATTCGGCTGCAACCTTAGCGTGCTGCGTCCAGTCATTACATAGTGTCCCGTAACGCACCAACTTCCTTTCCTTGTTTGTCAATTTCCTATCAGTTGGCACATCAGGGAGCTCCACCTTTTCCGGCACAATTACATCATGTGCCTTTGCCCATATAGGAAGTATATATCGTGGCGGAATAGACTGTACAACACAAAGCTGTGCCATGACCCTCAACACATGGCGGCATAAAAGACCATCCCTACTAAATTTACTACACTCACACTGCTATATTGATTCCTGCAAGTTAGATTCCACTCTGTATGATCTGTTTCCATACCCAAACACAGCTCCCGATATTGGCACAACATCAAAGTGTTGCCATCGGCATTGTTAACATTGTAGGACGTAACTTTTCGAAGCTCACCACGGAAACGCTAGTAAATGGGGCATGTGTACATGCTCAGAGGGTAATCTCCCCACACCCTTAGAACTTTGTCTTCCATCTGGAACTCATTCGACTCTTCTGCCACATCTATCTTCTCTTGCAACTTCATGTACTGCTGGAAGAAATGGAAGAGGCTATTGTTAGGCTTTACATATCTTTCAGAACTGCATTAAACCCTTCACTACGCGCTTTAGTTTGTAGGAATGGGAAAAAGCGATCTTTGTGGTATGCAGGGACAAACTCGGCCCTCAGATCATACAAATCCATCAAATTTTTATTGTCCCCCACATTGTGCCGTAATATCATTTCTATCCACCTTGCTTCAAATTCTCCAATTAACATGCTGTGATCTATAATATCATTCAATTCCTTTCGCAGTTCCTCATGTGTGAACAAGAAATTAAACAACACATTTTGCACATTTTGCATGATGTGCCATCTAAAACTCCGATGCCACGTGTCCGGAAACACAACTAAGATAACACTCTTCATGGACCCATCCTGATCAGTGATGAAGTTTGCAGGCTGCAAACCACCATGAGCTTCAAGGAATTGATTGTACAGCCAAACATAATCTTCAATTCTTTCATTTTTTAAAAACCCACATCCCGGCTGAATAGACTGCTCATACCGATTTATACCAATGAATGACGCAAATGGAATTTTGTAAGCATTAGTCATATACGTTGCATCAAATGACACACAATCGTTGTAGAGCTTGTACGCAACCCTTGCTGGCCCATCAGCCCAGAAGATGCGCTGAACTTTGTCTGCATGATCAAGATCCAGCCTATACAAGAAATCTGGATCATCCTTTTTTACTTTTTCAAACTCGGCAAGCAACAAAGACGTGTCTTTATATTCATGACCTTCATCTAGTGTAGACATGAAAAGTTTCTGACATCCTTTGAATGATATGGAACATTAGCCAAGTTTCCGTACAACTCTGCCATAATAGACATCACCCTCCCGGCCGAGAGGTTAACCTTATGCAGTATCTTGATTAAATCTCTTTCTTCCTTGGGTATTCCTCTATGAGACCTCAAGTACTTTTTCAAGGAAAATTTCTTGATGCATGGATGATTGTGTTCCTCTATGAACATTGTGACATGCCACTTTTCAGCTCTTCTTTTAACTCTCAGACGCGCCTTGCAGTCCGTCTTCTTTGTTATGCTACGGTTCCTCTGCCTTACAGGTGGAGCTTCTTGCTGGTCAATGTCTTAATTTTTCCCACTTTTGTTGCATACAAAAAGCTGTTTGTCCTTCTGTTTGTCCAGAGCAGAATTTCTGGAAGTGCTGGCTTTGATGGAAAAACCAACACTCTTAGCATATCTATTATAGCATAACCTTGCATCTTCTAGAGTTTCAAAAATCATCTGTGGGTATTGTTTTTCTACCGGAGTAAGGCTAGGTGTTGACTCAACCTCTTCCTCTCCACCTGAATCGGCGCTAGACAATGCATTTTCTGTTTCAGGACCCGTGTCAATAGATGGCCCGGTATCAGCCCCAGAAGGAGGAACATTGCCTGTATCCCCTGTAAGATCATCCCCAGGGTTGCCTAGCATGTCCTGGTCGGCATCATCTTCTTGTGCAGGGTTGTTTAGGTCAATACCAGCATCACCGAACCAAAAAGCCATACCTGCAAAAAAAATACAAAAAGAAATTTACATTTTCTTCTACACAAAAACAACAAAAGTTAACCAAGTGTGTAAACTTTTTTACATGTTACTTTCTATCCTGCTACTAAAAAAACAGAAGTTCTTTTTTTACATGTTAGTATATCCAGCTACTTTAGTGTCAACCTAACATATAATATACTTACATGTACAAAACATTGAACCAGCATTTCCTTTCTTTTACATATAAGCTAATAAAACCCTGTTTTTTTTACAACTAGAGTTATTCTGGAGATGCCCAATGCTGGAAGAGGATTCCTACTACTGAAGGTTTTGTTTTTCTACATGCTATGTTTGATGGATCCCTGTAAATGGTTCATGCTCGATGAAATCTACATGCAAGTTGAACAACTACTGTTTTCTTTTACATCTGATTCACTTCTGTTCTTATGATACAGTGATCTTCTTATGATACAGTGATGTTTTTTTACATCTTGAAAACCTGTTGATTAGCGTCCAGATACCCCCTTGCAAGTATCTACTTTAGACATGAAAGTGGTCTGTTTTTGTACATAGTAAGAAAGATCTGGAAAATCATGATGTTCATGACAACTGCATGTAAAAAAGCAAAATCGAGCAGGGATATACCTGTGTTCTTGCTTTTTGTCCCCTTGTTATGTATTTTTACTCCAGTAATCTGCCTGTAGTTTTCTGCTCCCCTGTATTGGGAGAAGGGGGGAGGACATATCTCCCTATATTGTTGTTTCCTGAAGTTTTGTACAAGAAAAAGGAACGGCCATGGAGATTTTGCAGCTGGCGGCTGGAGAAGGAAGAAAGGGAGTAGGTAGGGTTAGGGAAAGGAAACGTGGGATGGAGATCTTGTTTTCGCCCCTGTACTTTTTTCGTGGGCTGGCAACCGAAAAACAGGAGCTGGGCTGGTGTAAGAAACAGGAGCTGAGCTGGGCTGGGTTGGGAAGCGGTACCATATTCCACTTTGAAAAAGTTTTGAATTCGGACAAGGGGAACACCGCGTAAGACAATATAGAGCCCGGGCACCGTGTAGCAACGTCAAAATATACTAGCAGTTACCCGCAAAAAAAATATACTAGCAGTAAATACGTCAACGTGTTCCCCCACAAAAGAACATACGTCGACGTGACACCTCAGACTGGACAGTACTCGGACATGTACAACAACGACGCGGACAAATACTCTGCACAGCCACTGATCTAGCCAGTGCGACATGAAGCGCCAACCGTCGACACAACCGGGAAGATGCACGCACCACCGCGCTTACGGAGAGGCGCCTATGCTGAAGGGGGCGGCGCCAGGAACGGCATGGGCACGTTCACGTTGGGGATGAAAGGCATCGGCGGCAACGTCACCTTGGGCACGACGATGGCGGGCATAGGCGCCATGGTCACCGTGGGCACCACAATGGCGGGCATAGGCGGCAGCGCCAGCTTCGGCACTACCACGGTGGGCACTGGCGGCAGTGTCACCTGGGGCACAGTTGGCACTGTCATGGCGGGTACGGCTGGCATGGGCGGCAATGTCGCCTGCGGCATGGTTGGCACGGTGACCGCTGGCACGGCCGGCATCGGTGGCAGAGTCGCCCGCGGCACGGTGACAGCGGGCACAGTTGGCATAGGCGGCACGGTCACCGCCGGTACATTGGGCACGGCAGGCATGGGCGGGAGCGTAGGCAAGGCCGTGGGCACTTTCGGCAGGCCAGGGACAGCAGCGGCAGGGGCAGCCGCCGGCGTGGTGTCGGCCAAGTTGCGTGTGCCGTTGCACGTGTTGCCGGCGAGGAGCGTGCACGCCACGATCATGGCTACCAGCAAGCTCGCGTTGGAAGCCATTGCTCGGTACCAGCTGAATAGTTTCTTTGGGATGACTGCAACTGCAAGGCTGCTTGGATGCAGAAACATGGGCCAATGACAGGAAATATATACTAGCAGTAACCGAGTGATTAGATCGGTGGTTGGCCAGACTCTGCTTGCAAGGCCGCCGGCCAACATGGCTTCCTCTACCTAGCTACGGTTGGTAATCCAAATGCCAGCGTGAGGAACAACAACGGAGAATGTTTTGCATACATGGCTCAGAATTTTCTGCGTTTAGGTGTGGAGTTGCTCTTCCTCTCCAAGTAACGTTTTCCCAAACTGTTTATTTTGTATACGGCACCTAAGGGCATCTCCACTGGCCACCGGGTCGACCCAACCCGTCCGATCACGTCCGCGTAGAACATGCACGGCATTCGAACCGCACGACCCATCCGGACCAGCATGTCCGGCTCGACCCAACCGTCAAATTTGGGCAACGATTACGTCGGCCCGGACAGCACGCGTCCTCCTGTGTCCTCCCGCGGGAGGCCGAGGGTCCACTTGCCAGCGACCCACCGTATTTCTTCCACTAGCCATCAATGGAAGGTTGCTCCAAAGGTTGGCTGTGACGTTCCTGGCGCCGCCCGACGTCTGCCCTCCTGCCGCGACACTTCAATATCGTCGCTTCGGCCTCTGCTCCGGCATCCGATGTCGGGCCTCTTTAACATGCCAGCCGCGGCCATATTCTCCCACACCACACCATTCTCTCCTCTTTCCCATCCTCCACTACCGGTAGCTAGCCATGGACGGAGGCATTGGATCGAAGGGAGGGCATTTAGGACGACCACCGGGTCCTAGTCGTGGACGTCGAGGCAGGCGCGGAGGAAGCGGCCAAATCAGCACGCCGCCACGCTCTCCATCACCGATGTCGTTGCTCGAGCTCAATTATGTCGACACCGGCTTCGAGTGCGCGGTGACCATCCACTCGGGCATGACGCGGGATAGGATGCTCCTCCTGCTGCGGGCGGCCGGTGTCAATACCAGCGTGTGGACGGTGGAGGTGTTGTTCGACCACCTCGGCCAGATGTTCCTCGCCAACGGCTGGGAGGAGTTCGCCCGCGCACACCAAATTAAAGTGGGAAACTTCGTCGTCTTAAAGTACAACGGGGAAGCCATGCTTACCATCAGCGTCTTCGACGACACCATGTGCCATCGCTGCTACCGTTCGGACTCCGACGCGTAGGCTCGCCATGTATCGTGTTTGGAATGCGGGCATCGACTATTTGCAATGAAAGTCTTTATTGAAGTCTTAAAACAATTTTTACAAGCACACCGCACTATGCGTTGCCTACGGCGCTGGGGCGGTGGCGGCGACGGGTTGACAAGACACCATTCTTCTTAAAGAGAAGAACATGTCGTTTGGAGGGAAGGAAGTGTTGTTAAATGCGGTCATTCAAGCCATTCATGCATATGCGATGTCGGTTTTCAAGCTATCCAAGCAGATAATCAAAGGGATAATAACTGCAATATCCCAATTTTGGTGGGGGAAGATGACCAACATAAACACATGCATTGGTTTGCGTGGTGGGAAATATGTGTCGGGAAGAAACAAGGTGGAACGGGGTTCAGGGATCTTCACTGCTTTAACTTAGCAATGTTGGCCAAACAATGCTGGAGACTAATTGCAGAACCTAAATCTTTATGTGCTCAAAGTGCTGCGGGCTAAATACTTTCCTTCAGGCTATATTCTCAATTGTCAGTTGAAGAAAGGTAGCTCGTATACATGGCAAAGTTTGTGGGCGGGTATACAAACCTTCAAACGCGGCCATATTTAGAGAGTCGGTGATGGTTCCCAAATAAACATATGGGACGATCCATAGGTTCCAAGCAGCCCAAACAGAAAAATTGCGACAAGGAGAGGTAGTAATATACTCTTAACCAAAGTTTCAGAACTAATTGATGCAGAAAATGAGTGTTGGGATGAGGAACTCATTAGAGGTATTTTCTGGCCAACTGATGCATTTCTTGGCACGTTACAAAGAACGGGTTTTTCTAGTGATCCATATCCAAGCACCAAGCTATATTCTCGAAAAAACAGCCACCTCGCTGGGTTCATTTTATCCGACTTGGCCCTCCCAGTCCCAGTCCCATGTGGGCTGAAAAAAACAACAACTAAGCTCGGGGTCGGGCGGGGCAACTCGATCTCTCAAACACTCGGGATTTTGAAAATCTTCTCTTCTCCTCCCGATGAACTCCCGGATTCCGGGTGCCGCGTAGCGAAATTTTCATCTCCCTCCGTCCTCCCGGGCTCCCTGCCGGCCTCCTCACGTTCCAGCCCCCTTCCCCTCTTCCACTTCCGCATTCCCCTCGAAGCCACCACCCCCCTCCCCGCCTCTAGTCCCTGAACCCACACCAAACCCTCCTTCCGCCGAGCCCATCTTCGCCGCCGTAAACGGCCGCGGCGACGATGGAGACGTCGTCGCCGCCATCCGTCGACAAGCACCGCTTCTACGCGCTTCTCGACAACCACATCGATGGTATGCCCCGCCGCTTCCGAACCCTAACGCGTTGAGCGTCTGTGTCTTATCAGTTCCCCCTTCCTCCAGGTTGCCCGGACTCTTCCGAGAGCTACTTGCTTCGGGCTATTCGAGATGGAGATGTGAACAGCCTGAAGGGTACGCCTCTTCCACTTGTTCATATTAGTTGGATCCTATTTGGGATTTTGGGCGGATTGTTCCTTGGACGGCTAATTTCAGTGGACGGTGATTGGAAAATTGAGATCAGGGTGATCTAGCATGTTCCAGTTAGGGTTAGTGCTCACTTTACATGCCATCACTCAAACCTATAACCGTTGCTTTGCTCTCTTTTTTCAGTTTCGTTTGTGCCTGGGGCCTGAGGTCAAATTGTATAGGCCATGCCTCTGAACAGTAGTAGCGTAGCTCGCCAACTGTACTACATATTGTTGTACCAGGAAAATAGAGGGATGGGTGGGTCGTGTAAACAGAGGGGCTGGTAATGATGTAACAGCCAGCCAAATCCAAACGAATTTGCACTATGATCTTACTACCATCAGTTTTTATATGGGTGGATTCATGTTTAGTTAGTCGTTTCAGTCAGACGACTGGGTTTTGTGATTTTAGTCATGCATGCCTACTATTGACGTTTCTGACCTGCATTCCTATTTGCAACCCGTTGGGTTTCAGTTACTATTCGGTACCGTTACGATTCATCGCTACATGTTTGTGTCATGTAGGAATGGTGAAGAGAATGAGTAATTATGACAGGAACGAACTGGTTAATATGGATATGGAGGGTTACAGATTACTCCATGTTGCCGCCCATTTTGAAAACTGGGAACTCTGCAAGTACCTTGTGCAGGAGCTAAAGTTTGATGTGAATGCTCGAGGAATCTATGGTGTGTACTTTTTCTGTGCTATATGCCTATATGTAGGGTCCATTTAGAACTTTTTTCATCCATGCATTGCTTGAGTACAAGTTGCATCAATGCATACTTCTAGGAATTGATCTGGTGGCAGCACATGCATGAACGCGTGTATATCACACGCTATCCTACAACTGGGTCTTTTCACCTATTAGAGATGAGAGTGGGAGAGGTATTGATGATCTAACAAGGTACTTCATTGTTGTCAGGTGTAACACCGCTAAGTTGTGCGGCCCTCTTTGGTGAAGAAAGTGTTACAAGGTTTCTTCTTAAATACGGTTCTGATCCTAATAAGCAGGACGATAGTGGCTGCACCGCTTTACACAATGCTGCCCAGAACGGTCTCTCTCTCTCTCTCTCTCTGTGTGTGTGTGTGTGTGTGTGTGTGTGTGTGTGTGTGTGTGTGTGTGTGTTTGTGCACATGTCATTGATTTGTTAGTGGTTTTCATGAATATTATTGTGTTACTTAGCAAGAACAGGTGAATTCAAAGTTGTAACCATAAAACCCACTAGTTTTAAAGTTTCAGAAACCATTTTGTGAAAAAATTGTATTAGAACCCCCTAAAGTATTACAAACTTTCTCACTTGGCTCACTATATTTGATTTTCTGCACTGGGCTTCAATGAACTTGTGTTGTTTTCAACGTTAGACTGACGGAAATGTGTGATATGGCTCTCACTCATTTTGTCGTGTTTAGCGCCACCTAACAAAATCTGTTGAAAAAGAGCTAAGTGAGAAAAAAATATAAGTTTAGAGAGGCCTAACAGAGAAACATAAGCTGATGAGGGCAAGTGAGAAGGCGGAGATAGCTTACGAAGTTCTTATCCAATAACTATTTGTTCCATGATGTTTTGTTCCACTTAGTTGCCTATATTTTCTACCTTGTAATTGTTTTGTCTGGCATCATGACGCAATCTGTAAACCTTCAGTCTATCTGAATTTTACCAATCACATGACATTTATCACTCAATCTTCTTCATTGAGATATATAGTTTAGATTCCCTTGGTCTACCCTACTAATCGAGTAGTCTTTGGATTCTTGTGGCTCTATCTGGGAATACTATCAGAAAGTTTTGTTTGATGGACAGCCACCATTATGTTCATCTTGATTACAACGTTGTTTATTACTGGGTTTTTAGGTGCATGGGATCAGTAAGCCTGCTAAATATTTGAGCAACACTCTGCCCTTACCCTGTTACTTATACATACATGTGGGTGTCGGTATCTGACACGGATTTGATGTCTGATTCAGTAGAATGTTTAGGATGGGGGTGTCCAATTAACAGTACTGGCCCACCTAGTTAAGGTGCCATTCAAGTTCAACTGCACATTCTGTTTGAACTTTTGATAATTACCATTGCGCTTTCTTATTGAAATGGTTCTTTTTCGAGAAGGTAGAGCTCGAATTATTTTTCAGGTGTGTTGATGTCTGCACATTGCTTTGCCTTTTTTGATGATTGATATCATGTGAAAAGGTGGTTGTGGTGCTTTTTAGCAGGGTCTTGTAGGAATTTATTTCATTATTATCTTAGCCAATTATAGAGTGTTAGAATAATGCTATTTGTATATCTTATCCAGGCAATGAGGAGGTAGTGCGTTTACTGTTATCTGGAGGAGCCAGATCTGGCATTGCAATTTCTCATGGCACACCACTACATATTGCTGCTTCCTACAAAAATGTTGGTGCTTTGAAGGTTTTACTGGATTACTCTGCAGATGTATAATTTCAATACTTCTTCTATTTACAATTTTGATACCTGGTTGTTGTGTTGCTCATTTATCTTGTTATCATATTTTCTGCCGTTTCATTCATATTTTGTCTCTTAAATTTGTAGCCAAACTGGTGTTCAGAATCTTCATCTACCCCACTCCTGAGGGCTCTTACTTCTGCTAGACATGGGTTGCCTGAATCTCGATCATTGGATTGTGTTAAACTACTGGTCAAGGTACTTTGCTTTTTATCTCTTGGTTTGGTTACTACTCAAAAGCCCATTAGTTATGGTATAAGCTGTTATTTCACTCCTCTTTGTGTAAGACCTATATTCACGGGATTTTGTTTTGGATACTATGTGTCTACAGGCTGGTGCAGATGTGAATTTCGCAAGTCCAAACACTCCCCTTGTGGTGGCTACTATGTGTGGCTTGACTACCTGTATTGAGTATTTGCTGAAGGTTGGCGCAGATGCTAATATTCCTGATAAACATGTGAGTTGTTCTTCCTAACGTCTCGCGCTTCTTGCTAACTAAGTAATCAACTTTGCTGATGTGTTATACTGAAATAAAGCTCATCCCATAAAGTTTATCTTATTTCTTACGTTACTTTACAGCATGGCCATATGCCAATACAAATAGCTGCAAGTAATGGCAACAAAAGCCTCGTTGAGATTCTATTGCCTTTCACTTCTCGCATTGGAGCTGTCACAGAATGGACAGTTGAAGGAATTATTGCTCAAGTGAAGTCAAGATGCACAACTCCTAAGGTTTGACTTAAATATGGAAATTATCGACCATTATATATTTCTACTATTGTTTGTATGCATGGGTTTATTCTGAGCAATTTGGTCTTTGCAGGTACAAAAGAGATCAATCACAAGCAGGTCTACTATCGAATCAGCAAGTATGAGAAGGAATATTCAGGGAGTTGGTGGCGCTTATTCCAAGGACAGGGAAACTCGATTCTATACCCCGCAGCACAAGAAGAATAGAATTTCAACAGCCAACAGCTTCAGTAGCCCTCGCTGTAGCTCAGGCTCAATAATCACTAACAGGTAATAACACCACTTTTACTTCTAATTCCACAAGTTGGTAGACTATTTTTTTTTGAATTAGAGGGCCTCCACCCCCGATTTCATTCACATGAAACCGAAAGAAGTCACAGTTTTTACACCAACCAGTCACTCCCAGATCACTACTCTATCTGAAGCTGCGGCTCCAAACTTCACGATTATACAGACCAGGAATACCTTGGTAAAAAAACTCCCCAGGCTACTCAATGCAAACTAGAACAAGAGAACCTTCTTGCATTGCACCACGTCCATCAGTTTTTTCCTTCGACATCATGCTTTGATCTTTCTGGTCATAGGCGCCCATCCAGCTCTCCTTCTGAAGAATTCAGAGGCCACACCTATTAGTAGCTGCACCACCCTACGATGTTCCTGTCGCACATTGTTTTCTGCACATCAGCCCAATAATTAATACACACACAGCAGCAACCCCCACTGCTACATTATTCCTAAATTTATCAGAAAATTCCTCGATCCATCCACAAATTTCCTGGAACTTTTTTGGCATGTCCATCACCCCAGAAACACATTTGACTACATCCCACACATACCTAGCCTTGTTGATAGACTTATTGTAAGTGTTAAATTGTTACAGGATATCTCGTTCGGCACAGACTGGAGGTGAAAAAACTCGGTCAGGTACCATGGTGGCAAGAAAATGCAAAAGGATTCTGGAGTACACTCTGAGTAGCGAGAGCAGTGGAAATTCAAGCCCACCTTCTTCAAGAATAGGCACTGCAACACTTGGAGTTTATGGCAGCAAGTTCAAAAACAAGCTGAGCAAAGTTTTCCAGGTTCCTTACCAGGGCGCAAGAAGGAAAATGACTCGGCGTGTTGCAAAAATTATCCTGAGGAGATCCTTCAAGGCTCTGACAAAACGGTACCTGCAGAAGAAGACCCTGGATGGCTGTTTTGGTTCCAAAAATTTTGTTGTTGACCTCTTGGATAACACTGTTAGCCTGCAAGATGTAGAAGAGTTGCCCTACACTGACAGTGGTTGGAGAAAGGACAGGCTACAGTTTGTGTTGATGGTCAAAAAGGAGTTCTTTGCTGGAGAAGACCTCCCCGCAGATGTGAACTTTTGGCTTCAGCTAATTGCGGATGATAAAGATCCATGGGATCCAAGACTTCTAGGGAATCACATCTACATGCTCGAGAGCAGGCTTGCCTATGGTATGTTCATGTCCTTCTGCAGTACAATACACAGCCTTCGCAGAGACAAGATGACCGAGTACCAGGCTCTGCTCCATTCTGACATCTTCAGCAAATACATTAACTGGAACATCAAGTTTGAATTCAGTTTTCTTAATGACTCCATGACGTACAAGAACCCTGATACTGGAGCTGCATATGACCGTGACATCATGGGTCTCATCTGGCTGTTTAGGTGTTGTTGGCAACACCCTGCTCAGAAGTATCCCCACATCATGATAGCAGTCATACTTGGGGAGGAAATCCCGGATTTCATTTCTGATGTTCAGAAGGCACTCTATGACTTTGGGATTCTCCAGGAGATGGCATGATCAATGCTGGAAGGCTTTGCACAGGATTCTTGATATACACCATCCACCCACACCTTTTTTTGTTTTCATTTGCTCCCATCTGCAAGAAGTGTAGATATATATAGAAAGGAGTTAAGGCAACTAGTTTTAGCACTGCACTAGGGGTTTGAAATTGTGAGTAAAACAACCGGCCATGTTGTATGGTTGCAGTGACAAGTTGTATGAGTATCTGTCAATTTCTGTGACCATTCCAATATCCATACGATGAAATCTAGGATTTCTGGCAATTTCAGTACCATAGATGTCTGTTTTACTTATTTTTGTAGCATAATATGTCCGTATCATCAAGTTAAGTGATTTGTGCCATCTATTCAGTAACATCAGTTGTTGTTCCTGTACTCCCGATGTAGATATTTTCAGGTTCCAGCATTTAGAATTGAGAAAACCCATTCAGAATGTAGTGGCACAGGTTTCTTCATCATCTACTGGTTCAGAGTTTTTACTATGCATCATAAGCCGTTTTTATTCAGAGCATAAACAGATAACATACCTGATAACTGGCAGAAATAACTTCACATTGCTTTCGATTCAAACTCAGTAGATGTGGTTCATGAAGTGTGCAGCCTGGAAAACTCTGAACCAGATCTCCCTAGCATAGGCACACTTAGTCATGATGTGATTGGCAGTGTCCTCTTCTTGTAAGCAGATGAAGCCTTCTCTATTGGCTTGGTGGCTGATTCTATCTATGAACATGTTCAAATTCTGCTTGTTATCTTGTTGCTTTTGGTACTTCTTCCATGAACTATTAATTTGTTATCTTGTTGCTTGTTGCTTGTTGCCACAACCTGGGACATTGGAATGGTCTGTGTTCTTGGAAAATTCATTCCAGCAGAAGCTTGACTTGAATGTGTAGGAGCTTGACTGTTCACATACATTGCCTTTTTTTTCTTCTGCCTTTTCTTTGGGGGCACATGATGTTGCTGCACATGAGTTTCCTGCACATAAATAAAATATGGATTGACTCAATGGATATTAATTTGGTCTGCTTGCATTATTGCTATACATAATCTTGTTCCACGTAAATAAAAATAGTTTGTTGCAGGTTGATTTATGCAGACTACATGAAAGCCAACTTAAACATTCTCTTGTCATGTAACTATGTATGATTAAATTTTTTTTGGAACAACCAAAGATTAAGGATCATAGGGACAGGTGCTTACAGACAACTAAAAGTTGTGAATAAACATAGCTATTCTTCACATAGAGCATAAAACAATAGGTAGAATTCACAGCTGTCGATAAAATAGTCACTAGGGTAATGAGAGGGGTTTTAAGCTCCAGATTCTAGTTATCAACCCTTTTATGCCCTTTTTATTTGATAGATGCCTCTAAACAGCCGGTACTCATCTTTTATGGATGACAGTCTCTTCTAAATTTCCGTGGCAAGAGAGTGGCATACAATTATCAGACATCAGATGAGTACTTAAGTATCTTGGCCGTCAGGTTGGGGTCTTGGACCATCTGGGCTCAAGTGTCTTTGGGCAATCAAATTATCAGTCATCAGATTTACTTACAAGGGGGAACTGTCTGTAAGATCGGAGATGCTCATGCATGTCACGTATAATCTATAAAGAAAGGTCAGAAGGTGACATACATGATACATACCTGGAAGAATTTACACTTCACATGCAGAGAAACAATTCATATGAAGAGTAAAAAATGTAGTCACCATTCCATAGCCGGAAGCGTCAGCCATCTATGAACTCTGTAAATGACTCGCTTTAAAAACCTTTGTGTTGTTTATATTCTCACATCTAGAGAAAAGAGTTGTCAAGAGGTAAGGAGAAGCATGACCACTACTGTTACCTCTCCACAATAGTCTCCTAACTACAGAATTGAGCATATGGGAGTTGAGAGATAATCCCGCTTCATGGATACAAAGGGTCCTACAAGATCTGCATTTCAGACAATTCTAAGAGGATAAAATCAAGACGAAGAAGGATTTATTTTCCTTGCTTTCATTTTAGAAAGATCCAAACATTGTGAGCAGAAAGGAGAAGGAATGGAAGGGGGCATGCATACTCAAGAACACCAGTAGGACCAAAGGTGGTACTCGCTCCGATCCATAATAAGTGTCGCCCATTTTGTACTAAGCTAGTAAAAACTCTCTACTAAATGAGCGACACTTATTTTGAATCGGAGGGAGTACTATAATACCAAAGGAGAGATAAACGAAGGATTAGTCCAAAGAAACCACGAGAATTAGTTATTAACATAAGAAAATCCAAGAGTGGCCATCCCATTTTTATAGTCCTAATTCCAGAGCGGCCAATAACATCAAGGACATATGAATGAGGCAGAAGTCAAAAGCATACATCTCTCAAATTCCCAACATCAAGCAGTTGACAACGTACTGTTGGATGTCGAGTCGAGGATGTTGACAGTCAGACAGCAGCCCCTGCTCGGCGCTGCAGTACATCTCTAGAGATCCAAATTCTGCTTGGAGTTGTCATGGTATGACCATTCAGCCTAGCAAAAAACTCTTTGATGATTGTAATACCACATCCAAACCCTATCTGGATATTTGTTACTTGCTTTCACCATGAAGAAGCTTTTCTTTATCTTTTCTGCCAGATTCAGGACAGCATTCTTCTCAATCTTGCACCCATCTATGGAGGAAGAATCTGAGTATAAATCGAAGAAAATACAACACTCTTGCGTATTGCCTTTTCTTTTCAACTTGTGATTTGAATTCCTATCTTTTTCTTGTGCATGCATGGCATCAATTGAATGCTTTACACCCTCCTTGGTAAAGCTCTCAAGGAAAAATTGATGGTGCTTTTGCAGGAGGCTCTTTGAAACTTTGAGCATTTGGAACACAACATGGTGGTTCTTCCGTGCCAACAAACACATAAGAAAGCTGATATAGGAACATAGAGACTAACATGCAAGATGAAATACGTTTAGTCAATAAACATCAGTTTTAAGTCTATCCAATATTCTTTAAAAGACAATTAATTGTGGCAGAAATTCACCTCAAGAGATTTGCAGTCTTCTGTAACTCAATCAGGAAAGTAGCTGTGCTTAATTCAACAATGCTGCCAATGACAACAATGCATCTGTAGCAAACTGATGAGAGTGCACCACACTTTGCAACCTACATTAGGAGCAGAAATATCTATGTCACTTCCTTATTTTAGCAGACCAAAATGAATGTCAAGGGGCTCATACCTGTATAGTAAGTGTTACAATGCTAGAAAACTGGTCAATGTATACATTTTGTTCTAAGATAGCATTTTTCTTTAGAGTGTCAGATGCCTCAAGACAGCCCCGTCTCCAGGATTTGGGGGCCCTGGTGCGACTTACAAAATGAGGCTCTAATTTTTGTTCAAACTTAATAACTAGCAAAACAAAATCATATGTTTGCTTTAATTATATAACTTTAAAATGTGCTATTTCATACAATATCCAGAAATATATCAAGTATTCATTCTAAAACTATAAATATGGCACTAAAGAAATAAACGAACCTTAGGTTCCACCAAAAAGCGTCATGCGTCTGGTATTTCTTGAAATAAAATCTTCAATCATGTTTTTATAGTTAATCTTCTCTAAGATATCATTCTCAAGTGCTATTGTTGCCAGTCCACTGAGTCTTTCTTATGTCATAGTAGAACGCATGTAGGATTTTAGCAACTTGAGTTTAGAAAAACTCCTTTCCGCAGATGCAACAGTAACAGAAATTGTTAACAAAATTCTGTATGCAATATTAGCAAAAGGATAAAAGGGGCGTTTCTCTAAAAACTTCAGAATATCAAGCGGACCCATAGATCTTTCAAGTAAATCCTTGATAAAAATCAACTCCCTGCACAATTCGTTTCCATCAATATCCTTATGTTTTTCAT
Source organism: Avena longiglumis (assembly GCA_030063025.1). Classification (NCBI taxonomy): domain Eukaryota; kingdom Viridiplantae; phylum Streptophyta; class Magnoliopsida; order Poales; family Poaceae; genus Avena; species Avena longiglumis. The sequence continues at coordinate 107,720,593 of CP125979.1, forward strand.
CAGGGTCTTTTTGATGCGTAGGTGCAGCCTTAAGTTTGACACAAGCATCCATCAAACTCTTCTCATCTAATGATCGCAGCCTATCTGAAGTAAACAGGAAACCAAAAGTTTTTTCATACTCCTGGTATTGTTCAAATCTGGTTGTAAGTGAGGCAATAGCTTGATCGATAATACGTAAAAAATAATTGATCCTAAATGACTCCTCCGTAGAATGTGATTCAGTAGGCTTATTAGTTGGACCCTCATCAAACTGTCTTTTTCTTGTAATTTTCTGCTTGGTGCGAAACTCCGGATTAATATCCATCTCCATAGCAATTATTTTAGCAGCCTCCAATGCTTTTGAAAAGCCAGTTTCTCTATACTTGGTGAAAAAGGAAATCAACCCATCTACATACTCAATTGCAATATCAATAACCATATCCTTTGACTGTAGTTGCTTACTTACCAAATCGATAGAAGATAATATTTCATACCAAATGATTATAGAAACCAAAAACTCAAAGTCACCAAGTTCATTTTCTGCCAATGATTTAGCTACACTACTTGTCATGGGATCCTTATCAGTTTCAGCCACTTGTAGCAAAGCCTCTCTTATATCTGACATTTGAAACCTTGTAGCATTAACACTATCAACACGGCTCTCCCAACGAGTAGCAAACAATGACTTGAGAGTCAATCCGGTTATATTATCCTTAAGAATTTGCCATCTCTTTGTAGAATTAGCAAATGTTGTATAGATGCGCTGGATAATTCCAAAAAAATCAGTTGCATTACAACAAGAATTTGCCATATCACATAATGTCAAATTCAGACTATGACAACCACAAGATGAATAAAAAGCTCTTGGATTTATATTCAAAAGTTTTCTTTGTACCCCCTGATGTTTTCCTTTCATATTCGAACCATTATCATATCCCTGCCCTCTCACATTGTTTATATCAAGTTCAAGCCTCTTCAGAACCTCTTCTAAAACATCAAACAATCCATGTCCAGTGGTATCATTCACATCAAAAAAAACTAAGAAAGATTCCTCGATGCAAACAGAACCAGAAGATGTATCAACATACCTTATTATCAAAGACATCTGTTCTTGATGGCTTACATCAGGAATACAGTCAAGTATAACTGAGAAATACTTTGCCTTTTTTACCTTATCAATGATTTCAGACCTGATTGTAGTAGCTAGCAAAGTTATCAACTCATTTTGGATAGAAGGACCAAGATAATGATCACGGATTTTATCATTTGTAATTCGTTCAACATGCTCTTGCATAACCGGGTCAAATTTAGCCAACATTTGAACCAATCCCAAGAAATTTCCATTGTTGTCTTGGTACAACTTGCAATTAGTGCCACGAAATGCAATGTTATGTTCTTCAAGAAATTGTACAATTGAAAGAATCCCGTGCAAAACTTTTCTCCAATGCTCCTTTTCCTTTTCAAGTTCTCGCTGAGCAACTTTATCAATCGTTTGATTGTTCTGAAACCTCATACGCAAGTCATACCATGCACTCATATTTGTAACATGTTCTCTACTAGATTCATGTTGACGAAGTCTAGTGCTAAGATGTACCTAGTCACTGAAACCCTCATTTGCTAATGATCCTTTCACAAGCCCCTTTTTAAATAATTTGCCGCAAAAATAAAATATTCTGTCAAGCCTTTTGCTATATACAAGCCATTCTCTAACACACTTTTCTCCATTTGGGAGATCTCTACTGTATGTTGATGCAGAAAACCTTCTAGATAATTTGCCTTTAGGACCATGCTCAACAGATAAGTCTCTTTTAGAACCCTTTTGCAGCAAAATATCAATCATTCTACGATCAAGACCATCCCAATATATTGGATCAAACATATCAGAATGAAAAGAGCTATTAGTATCATCGGAAACAGTAGCATCATTCACTTCAACGTTGGTATTAGCATTATTACCTTCATCATAAATAGTAGCATTATCGTGCTCATCGCGGGTGTTAGCATCATCGCCTCATTAGATTCTGCACTGTGAGCCTCAACCTCTAACGCATCTTCAGCACGAACATCATCAACATTAGCAGCAGGAGTTTGATTTTCTGAATTTATTTGAGACTCTTTCATGACAAATCTGTCTAGAGCACCCTTTTGAGACTGAGCTGCTGCTTCTAATCTCTATTTTTTCCTCTTCTTTTTGGCACCCGATTGACATTTCGTTTTTCTCATGATTCGTCCTATTTCATAAATTAATAAATTAACAAAATTATTGAAACAATTCATACGACAAGATCCACGAGTTGTTTGAGTCGCAACGGTCATACCTTGACACGTGAACGGCTGAACGCTGATTGCCGGATCGGATTGACTTCAGAACGGACTTCAGAATTCTAGGAACAATTCAGTTCAAACTTTAGAATTACAGCCGTGAAGTCTGAAGTGAATTAATTTTAGAGCAAGGGCTGTTCAATCCTTACAATGCAAAAGTACCGTACTATGCTTCTCCCAAGTACTGTACTATGGAATTGCAATCAATTTTTGAGCAGCAAGGCGTCTATCCATCTGGCCAGAAACAACATCGCATAAGGTATTGAAGTTAAAGAAAAAACAGAATAAGGACCGTCAGCGGCACGGCCGGCCGGCCGCCCGGCCCCGTATGGGAACGTCGACGAGATGAGATGCAAGGGAATTACCAACTTGGATTGGGGCCTGGGCGATCTGCCGATCTAATAGCTGATCGATGGCGAAGACGACTTGGCGAGCGGAGTCAGGGCGATTCAAGGAGTCCAACCGTCAAACGAAACAGTCGGAGAGTCTCACCGCTTGTATACCCACGCGTATCTGGACCGGTTAGCACGAGAAATACTAATAGGTTGTATGTATTCGGGGGCCCTTCGAATTTGGGGGCCTGGTTCCATCGCTCACATGGAACACGTCCATCGACGGGCCTGCCTCAAGAAGTCGCATAAGCTCATAGATGAGCTCCACAAGCACCTGCAACTGAAGTTTGGAAATGAATAGTGTCAAGACATTTCACCAGAATGTTCACGAGCAGCATCAATGTAGAGGTCATTCGCATATTTAGGGTCTTTGGTTCTGCTTTTCCAACCTGCTTTTACTGTGAAAAATCCAAACGCCAACCAAACAGGTTCTTTTTCACAGCAGATTCTCAGAATCAGGCCGATTTCTGTAGTATAATTTTCAAAGCAGGCAGACCCCTGCTTCCACCGCGTTGAAAACCAGCTTCTTATTGAATTTACCCACGCTGCCACCGATTAGTTGTACCGGTTCGATTATTTTTTCCCGTCTAAGGCCTCATCTCCCATATAATCATCCATCAATCAGGAAAATAAGCCCATACTGCTAGGGTTTCCACACTTGCGCCGCCGGCCGGAGCGATCGTGCGCCACGTACGCCGTCTACTCCAAAACTTGTAAGTTAAGACCAATTTCACCATCGCTATCTCCCAGCATCTCTTCCTGTCACCTAGTCCTATCTCTAATATTTTCCTTTGCATCTCGTGTCCATCAAATATCAATCCCTATTTTATTTTTCGTTGGTACAGTACGTCAAACTTTGACTACACACACAAGGGTATAATTTTAGATGAGTAGACCTTTGACTGCATGGGAGTATAAACAACTCCATACGTCAGTAATTATGAGCCGATAGTTTCTTGTATATGCATGTGCTGAAGGTACTACTGTGTGTAGTTCTTTGACAAGATCAGGGTTAGAATAATCATGTGGTAGAATGTCTGCGTAGGCCGCTCGCCGTATATTACTCCGAACATGATTAGTTGAGCTAGTTAGATGTGTGTGTACAATGTATTTTCCCGGTAGCCTATCCCTTGTATAGCATCTCTCGCTGATTAATGCTATTCCTCCCGGCCCATATTAGTTGACTCAAATTCTAAATACGTATGTATCTAGTACTAACTTGACTAGATACATTCATATTTAGATGAATCTAAGTGAACTAATATGGGTCGGAGGGAGTATATTTTTTATCCCTGTGAACATGGTTGTGAGTATATTTAAATTTTTTTACTTGACTGAAGTATGAGTGAGAAGGCAGTTTGGGATGATGTGAATGTCAAGCACTTCATTGACATTTGCAAGGAAGAGATTGACGTTGGGAACAGACCACTGGGTTGTTTTACTCGCCCTGGTTGGAAGAACGTGGTAGCTAAGTTTGAAGCAAGATCTGGAAAGAAGCTAACCAAGACACAACTGAAGAACAAATGGGATAATATGAAAAAGGATTTTACAATATTTATGGAGTTGAAAATTGCTGCGACCGGGCTGGGTTGGGATGATGCAAAACAAACTGTTGATTGTTCTGCCACATGGTGGGATGAGCATCTTGAGGTAAGATTACTAATTTTTTTTGTGTGATTATTTTCTATTTGCACTAGCTAACCTGTAAATTTATGAACTACAGAGATGCAACAATTCTAAAAGAGGTATCAAGTGCAATCATGTGAAGTTTAGAAAACGCGGTCCCAAGCATATTGATGATCTACATGCACTCTTTGATAAGGCCCATGTCAACGGGGCTACTGCGGCATGTCCCGGAGATGTATCCTCTGATGAGTCCAGCGATGAGGATGTGGTTGAAATGGAGAAGATTGATGAAATTAATAAGTTGAATAAACCAAAAACAAACAAGAAGCGGAAGGAACACATAGCGAATGAAGAGAAAGATGAGAAGAGTCCCTTCTTTCGAAGGTACAATAAAACATGCCATAAGATAGAAACTAGAGTGGGCAAGATAACCTCATTTGTTGAAGCGTCATCCGTTCCTACTCCAACCAACCATGTCCCTACCATTGCACATGTCCTGAAGTTGGTGAAAGAGTGCGGTGTCGAAGAAAAAACTGCTCTCTTCCACACATCCACGTTGTTGATTGTGAAGCCTGAATTTAGGGAGATTTTAGCTTGCTCGAAACAAATGAAGGCAGGAAAGATTTGCTTGAGAGAGAGCATGAAAAGGAGATGACAAAGCGTGTGTAGAATCACCTATCTTTTCCTTCATTATAGAACCATTTATTTGCTTGAGTTGTGAACCGTTTATTTTCTTTGTATGTGAACAATATTTGCTTGAGCTATAGAACCGTTTCCTTGCATGAGCTATGAACATGCTATTGTCTTATGTAGATTGTTGAAGCATGGAAGACGTTGCCAAAAAGGGGCACGAGGGGATACTACTTCTTGCTGAACTTGCAAATCAGGCTGCCACCATGGGGAACATAGGTAACCTTTATACTGAGCGGTACTTGAACAAAGGTCCATACGGAGAACCTCAACAAACAGGAATTCAATGGGTCATGGAATGCTTTGATCGTCCTAGATATTTTTATAAGATGTTCCGAATGAGTACATAAGTTTTCATGTCACTTCATGATTTGCTTGTATCTACGTATGGCTTGAAGTCCACAAACAATGTTTCATCTATCGAGTCACTCGCCATGTTTTTATGGATTGTTGGAGGTCCTCAGGCTTTCTGTCAAGCTGAAAACCGTTTTGTACGGTCACTATGGACAGTTCACACCAAGTTTAAGGAAGTATTGTTTTGTTTGCGGAAGTTAGCAAAAGATATCATCAAACCTAGAGATCCTACTTTTACAACTGAACATGCAAGGGTAAAAGAAGCTCGCTTCTGGCCTCATTTCAAAGGCTCCATTGGTGCTATTGATGGATCGCACGTGCCAGTATCAGTTCCTGCAGATGAGGTGGTTAACCACACATGTCGTCATGGATATACATATCAAAATATACTTGCAATATGTGACTTTGACATGAGGTTTACCTTTGCGGTTGCTGGTTGGCCAGGCTCAGCACATGACACAAGGATCCTCAATCATGCATTAGCAAATTTTCCCTCATTTCCTGTACCTCCTAAAGGTATAAATACTAACCATATGTTATTACTAATGTTTTTCATATATGTATGCTAACGTGGTGTTTATTTTTAGGAAAATACTACCTTGTGGATTCCGGTTATCCAAACCGAACATGTTATCTTGCTCCGTTCAAGGGAAGTATACCATCTTCCGGAGTTTCATCTTCGTCGTCACCGTGCACCTCAAGGGAAGTACGAGTTGTTTAACTTTTTGCATTCATCACTTCGCAATGTCATCGAGCGAGCATTTGGGGTCCTCAAGCAAAATTGGCGCATATTAAAAGCTATGCCAAGTTTCCCAATACGTACACAAAAGCATATCATCATCGCTTGCTTGGCATTGCACAACTTCATCCGTGACAGCAAGTTACATGACAAAGAGTTTGATAAATGTGACGCAAATGAGGACTATCTACCTCGAGTGGCACGTCAAGCAGCAGAAACACAACCTGATGATGTTCAAGAGGGGGAGAATGAGGATACAATGAACAATATTCGTAATAGGATAGCCGATGCTTGTGTTGCTGCGAGAGAGACATAGGATAATTATCTTGGCGGAGGACATCATCACGTGAACCATATTTCATTTGTGTGATCTATATCTTTTTTGTAATAATCTTAGGACACACTTTATATTTATATTATCTATGTGTATGATACATTTCAAATACAATTTAATTTTCATCCCAACATTATAATTTACATATCGGTCTACAATAGTGTATTATGGCCACTTACAGTATAAAACAGTGTATCATAGATTTGACAGTGTTACGGACAATTCATACCAAAACTACAGTTTCACAGTTGGTCCAACCAAACAACTTCCTACTTTCCCACAGTTCACTGCTTACAGTAGCTTTTCCACAGTTCACAGCTCACAGCAGATTTTACATAATCCACAACATAACCAAACATTGTACCGGGGCTTATCAGACGCACATCTGTAGTAACTCTTAAAACAAGAAACAAATTCAAAAGGGCACCATTTTTGTACAATTCAAAAGTAGACGAACTGCTATGATCTGTCATAAACACATGTTGTTGACTACATTTAAATGCTTAAATTGACCGGAACACTGCTGTAAATTGGTATCATCACGTTCAGAAAAAAAACACGAACAGCTCAAGCATAGTACCTTATCACTGTTACTGCTCAAGAAGGTGTAGTAAGTTATCATCTGCTCGAGAAAATTGCAAACACCCAAGTCGAAGAGGGACTTCACAGCCTTGGCTGAGGCTGAAGCAATATTTCTTTAGCAGCCCGAGGATGCACTGCAACAAACGCCAATTTGTCCATGAATCATCATGTGCTTAAGACGAAACAGTAGGTAGCAGTGGTAAAATGTGAACCGGCAAAGGCATAGAAGACAGGATCATGTCACATACAGGTAAAGTCTCATCACCGAGGGTCGTCCACCCATCCTTCTCCAGCAATCTTATGGCCGTCTGGGCGACCTTGGACTTGCAAAGCCTATCCATATACTTTTGCCTCGCGACGAGCACTCGTGTATCTGACATTGGTCACACGGATCGTTGAGAACAGTCGCCCGTCAAAGAGGAGAAGACAGGCACAGCCAATAACAATAACCAGAAACCCGCATATGTACCGTCTTGTCAGTTGACTGCAGGAGGTTGCAGAGCGCCGACGCGGCCTCCATGGCACTGGGAACATCCGCTTCTTCGCATTACTTGACGAACTCTGCAGCGACCTCGAGCGCCACTTTCTGTCAGCATTTCCACAAACATGTGACGAGCACGACAGGGTTTAAGCAGGCATACGGTCAGGTCAGGGCTGCAAAATCCATGAAGGGTGCGGCAATGGAGTGAGGGTGGCCTGCTTGCTGAGAGGGTGCACAGGGCGTGTTGGATCCTCCCGTACCCATGTCGTCAGGGAGGGAAAGGAGGATATCGCCAATCACCGCATGGGCAAAGGAGCGCTCGGAGCTCCTCCACATCAACAGCCGCCTCATGAAGGAAAGGAGGGTATCCCGGGTCGATGGATGCCTCGGCTAACGCCACCGCCACTAGGGAGAGGTAGGAGCGCGTCGACCTAGGGAAGGGGCAGCTTCAAGGCGGCGTCGGGTGCCCGCCGGTGGTGACGAGAGAGAGCGAAACTTGGGCGCCGCTCAGTGGGCTCGGTCGGCCATTGGCGGCTCATTCGATAGAGGATAAAATGCAGGAGGGGGGAACAGGAGATGTTTTTTTTTTTTTGAACACAAGAGAGGGGTCTCGAAGGACCCCGATGCTGCCATTAAAATTCAGTCGGTGGGAATAAATTACAAGCAGGACCTCTACAAAAATAAAATTGCAGAACAGTCCTGCGAATAAGCAAGGTGGACCCTAGAGAAAATCCAGGAAACGCAATCAGGTCCTTGAAACCCTCCACCGACGATGTGCTAGCGCCGCCGGCCATCTCGATCTCGCCGGGGACGAACCACTTGGCCAGAAAGAGCTGGTGAAGTCCGACGCGCCGCACCCCAGAGGCCTCCATCTTGGAGGTTGAGATCACGCCCTCGCGGCGTGGAAGAAACCCTTCATGGGCATGGATGCCGGTGGCAGTCGATACCACCGAGCAGGGAGCTCGAGAAGGCAGCAGAGCAACGCGAACAACAACAACAAGGCCAACCTCTTGTCCCTCCTCGCCACCTTGGCCGGCCAGGTCGAAGAAGACGCCCTTGATGTCGTCGATACGCCGTTGCCACGGGCGCTTATGCAGGGGTCCTGCAAGAGGAACCTCCGCCGTGAACTCCCACCATGAGAGCCTGACAGCGAGATTCGTCGGCGAGCTACTGGTACAGCGCCGATGTACCAGAGCAAAGGAACCCCACCCTCCATCTTCCGAGCTGCTGCACCTCTCCAGCTTCTCCCTCCCCTCGCCGCCATGGCCGGCCAGAGAGAGAAACCAAAAAAGGCCCCAGCAGAAGAAGAAGAAGGGCCAAAGCAGGGGCTTATTTGCGGAGATCCCTGGGGTTGTGATGTCCGCCAGCACCTCCGACCACCGGAGTTCGCCGCCGCCGCGCCACCTCCACCAGATGCATCGAGACTGGCCCGAACAGCCTGATGCCCTACTCCAAACTACGGGCATCTCGCCCAAACCACTAAAACTAATCCTACCATCTACTCCGGCACCTCCCCCTCCCCATCTCCGGCCGGCAAAGCCGCCGGAGATGGGTCGGGATCGGGCCGGTCTTCTCCAGTCAACGGCCAAGCGCGGGCGGTGGGGGGGTGAGAGGATAAGGAAAGGAGGGTCGGTGAGGATAAGGAACAGGAGATGTTGGGAGTTTTCTAGAGGCCACACGCCAAAAACAGAAGGTATGCATTTAGTCAAAGCGGTGGAAATGCCCGTGTTAACCATATCATCGCGGCACAACGATGGGAGCGACGACATGGCGGCCGCCGGTTGACATTTGCTGTTCCATCGCGATGTCATGAATTGCTGAGAGGAGCGAATCCTTTGCCCCATAACATATCTATCTATTTTGGAAAACTAACTTGGAAGACTTAGAACTCAAACTATGTCATAACTATAAATGAACAAGGAAATGAGACGATAGTTTGGCATTTGGTAGTAGGGTTACTAATGACTAACTTGGAAGACTTAGAACTCAAACTAAGTCATAACTATAAGTGAAGAAGGAAATGAGACGATAATTTGGCATTTGGTAGTAGGGTTACTAATGACTAATCAGTGACTAAACAAAGTTCAAACACTCATCTGCTACATGAGTCAAAACTAGATAATAATAATATCACCAACACAAAGCAAATAACATGAACAATGACAAGAAAGTAGGGCTGTCAACGAGCCGAACTCGAGCGAACACTGTTAGGCTCGGATCGAGCTCGGTAGAAGCTCGAGCCGAGCTCGAGCGATCCTAGCTTGACCTTCGAGCCTACATCTAAGCTCGAGTTCGGTTCGACCAAAGCTCGAGTAGGCTTGAGCTCGGTTCGTTGAAGCTCGGTAAGAAAATTTTAGTACATCGAAAGATAGACATGCAACTACATAGCAAGAAAATAGTAAAAAACGAAATAGCAGAAATGGCTCGGGGTCTCATATAATAGTAATACAGTGCCAACATGCATCATAATTATTTTAGTAGTCTTACAGTAGATGGAATAATAATAGTTTTCTTAATTTTGCGGATGTACAAAAATCACGAGCTTTATCGAACTATTTGAGTTCGGCTCGTCTAAGCTCGCGAGCTCGAAAACAGGCTCGAGCTTGGTTTGTTAGAGAGACGAATCAAGCTCGGGCCGAGCTGTTAACGCGCCGAACTCACACAGTTTGTCAATCCCGAACTTTTTTGACAGCCCTACAAGAAAGTGTAATCAATAAAAAAATAGAAGTTTTGGATAAATTTGGAACATTCAGTTCTATTCAAGTAAGAGCTGCCAGTGACCCAGAGGGAAAGAGGATCTTTAGCGGGAATAGCCAAAAGATAAGCTAAGATGTTGGCTCAATAATGAAAAAACACGTGACATGATAACTCATTGAGTCAGAATGTAATAAAGACAAAAGTCTGAAGAGCATAGTCTAGCAAATCAGTGACTTTAGTGAGGATACTTGCAGAAGTAAATACGGTGAACCTAGCAACAACCAACAAACCACATAATTAACACTTGCTATTGACCACAAAACTAACACTTGCTATTGTCCACCTGTATGCAAAAGCTAATGCCATGGTTAGAAGCTAAGCAACACTGAATTGATTATGACACTCCCAAAATAATATGTCACTGGAGCAAGACAGTATTCTGTATAGTTTCTGGTAGACAAAAGCTAGCCCAATTCATGCATATAGTTTTGTTTAATCAAGGTTGTTAGCAACATGATTTCTTCATCTCTCAACTTAACAATTCTGATGATATGTACTCCCTCCGTCTCAAAACAGATGTCGTAGCTTTGTCAAAATTTGGATGAATCCAAATTTTGATGTCGTAGCTTTGTCAAAATTTGGATACGACATCTGTTTTGAGACGGAGGGAGTACAAAACTTTGCGGATCTGCTTATAAAACATGATTTAGCAGCAAGAGCATGGCTTGCTTTCCATCCAGATAGATTAGCAGCAGTAACTTTTATATTATGTTCCTTCACGATCTGCATTAAAGCAAGAAAAATATCATCCTGCATTAGTCATGAAGGTGGGACGCCTTTGGAGTTACTGAAGCTTTTGAGTTTTGAACCTTTGATTTACCTTGAGCCACCTCTCCTCGTGTTCATCTGTGCAAATGTTGCCTCCCCAGGCTCCAACCAAACAATCACCAAACTGAACATTCCCACTCCAGTGGCCAACTGCACCCTGTACTAAGGATTATGCAAACCTAAAGCACGCTCACGTGAACATAATCATAGGAAGTACTTCAACTATAGGTTGGCAAGAAGATGAATTTCACAAAACACATCAGTAGTGAACTGGAACTTAATGCAGTCCAATTTCGAGGTCTTCGACGAAAAGAATAGTCATTCCTATGGCTAAACCTAAGCTGTGTGCTTGCTGCCTCTCTCCAGCACCTGCCTCTGGCCATTGCCACCTATATGCATCTATCCTTACAACATCACCTTATATCAGATATAGATATAATTAGAAAAGCATCTCACCTCATCTTTTCAAATCATATGCTACACAAGTAAATCACAAAGCATCCCTAACCAAATTTTAGAGCACCTCCTAAATAATATTAAAGCATCATTTTGAAATGAAACTTAACGGACTGAATTGCTGCTGAAGACACGAGAACTTTACTGCTGGAGATTTTTTTCAAGAAAGGGCATTAAAAATTCGACCTGCGCCTTCGACTTAAGAAGCTGCAACCTTAATTTTACTATCTAGAAATACAACATTGCGTCTCATTGGCGGCAGAACACCTCTTATAAATTATTTTCTTAACATATTGTTTTTTTGTGCAGTCATAGAAATATTTTTATTGCTTATCAAGAGAATAGAACATGTACCACATATTGGAAGGAGCAAAAGCACACGAGATCTCTTAATTCTTCAATACAGGCATCTCTGCCTTTCCCAGAACTGACGTACAAGAAAATAGCCCAGCAGGTTCTACACAATGGATAGGAGAAGCAAACTTTTTATTGCCAGAAATCATAATTTACATCCAGGGACCAGAGTACTGGACGGTCGTAGTATGCACTGCATACAACGAGCTAGCTCCTACATCCAGAACGCTACAGGAGAAAACAACGGGGCATGCTTCGACACTGTATAGGAGTTGGTGACGCGGTTCATGGTTTGCAGCTCTCCCTTATGAGAGTACTTCAGGCCAAAGGTGGTGATGTGGAGAATGCAACCATCACGACCAAAAGCATCATCTCCGTCATGCAACACACACTCCACAAGGCAAAACTTGGCATCGCTGCCCATGTGTGTGAAATTGGCTGTTGGCGCTGGCACTCGGCTGTTAAGGGCATTGCAGAGCAACCTTTCCTGGAGTATCTTGCAGTCCGGCTGTGACTGGCTTGTGCTGGAGCGGGAGGCAACTTGGCAAGAGCAAACGTAGCCATCCTTGTGAAGCCCAACCCATGCATCCAGCATGCTGTCGAAGTAGCCTTGGCCGTTGAAAGGCAAGGACCATTGCCCATGCGACCTCCACCGGCGGTGCTTGGTGTCAAAGGAGAAGGTGTAAATGGACTTGGGGCGTGGGTTGTCGTACTTGCTGTGCGCTGAGAAGAAGATGGTGTTCCCATCTGGGTGCAAGGCATAAGAGTCGATGATTTCGTTATTAGTGGATGGCCATGGCGAAGGCACACTTTGCCAGCACCAGTCCATGGTTGGCCTTGGAGCCCACGGATCGTCATTGTCTGTAGGTGCCCACGACATGACCTTCAAGAACTGCTGCGGGTTCTTAATGAAATGCGGGAATGCATACAGCATACTGGAAGTAGCAATAGACCTGTAGTCGTCACCTAGCAGTGTTTCAGGGAGGGGAGGGCCAACGGCCAGCCCTGCTGCCTCTGTATCGTAAACAAGGCTGGGCGTCTGTCCACAACGTGGGTTGGTGGCAATGAAGATGTTGGTGCCCATGGCAGCAAAGATCATGGGACGACCGGTTACAGGTGTGATTATCCGGACAACGCCAGGCTCCCTGAGGTCAGAGTCGTTGTCATGGTCAATCTTATGGATGGTGAATCCTTTGATCCAGTCATCAAGCACTAGATAGAGGTGCTTCTGCTTCTGCTTCTGCAACCTTTTGCCGGTGCGCTGCTCACTGTAGCTGGCCTGCCCCTGCGGCCGCTTACCTCGAATCACCTCTGGGCTATCAATTCTCCGGTTCATCATCATCCCGTCTAAAGATTGGTTTTTTTTCCCCGCTCCCAATAAGATTGATAAGAGATCTGAAATAGGGCTGGCTTGAAATCGATATCAGGCTGTGATGATCTTCTAATCTGCCAACACAGTCAAATATCCCTCAATGTTATCAGACTCCACGATTGGGCTGATTGATTTATAGAGCCCCCGTACAGGGGCTCTAGCTAGTTGGAATCGAACTCGGAAACCGATCCAATCGGGAAAAAGGTCACGTACCTCCTCAGAATCCGAGCCGGAAAGTGTCGAATCGGGCGCCGCAGAAGGAGAGGCGCTTGGAACAGGCGGAATCAGACGGGGGCGGCGGCGGGCGGATGCGGATGCAGAGCAGCATATGGGAGCGGTGGAAGTTGGAGATAGCGGAGCAATGAGATTGGGGGCAGAGGTGGAATCAGACGGCGGCAGGAGCAATTGGACTGGTGGGCGTCGACGGCGGATGCGGAGAAGAATATGCGAGCGGTGGATGTAGGAGATAGCGGCGGCGCCGGGTCGGGTTGCGACTCGGGCGGGAGGGGACGGTGGCCAAATCGTCAAAGTAGGGAAAGCGGCGGAAATGTATCGTTCCGTTCCGTTCCTTTTTTAATTCAACTTCTGCTAGTGGCTACCGGCTGTTTTTCTTTTCAATCGGATCGTCGCGCGAGAGTAGATTTTTGTCCCCATTTTTTCCTCTTTGTGTTTTTTTCGAGGAGAGCAGCTTGTCCACTGGGTCGCCCAGGGGTACGTTAATTTAGGCTGGCCTTTACTTTATTTGTTGCTCGATGTTTTTTCGGATTTGCTAGTTCTTACGCGCCTGCGAACTTTTCAAGTCTCAGTCGTCTCTTTTGTCGTTTGATTTACCTCGTGATTCGTGCTAAACATAAATTCAGAATTGGCCAGAATGAGTATAACCAGGTTGTAGCAAAGCTAATCAAGACAAATCTTGTGAAATTCTGACGAGAATCAACACAAATATTAGAATAATATCAGCGACTTAGACATAACTAATTTTCAGGCGCCTGAGATCTAGACACTCCCATGTTTTTTTACAGTGACGCGGCTACACGGCTGGGCCCATTCGATCCAGCGGGCGTTTCGACAACCATCATCCCGCGATCTACCAGATATCTTTATCTTTATTATCTAATCTAATCTATCTTCTAATTCTATCTAAATTTAACAAGAAACTTTGATGTTCCGTTTTCTACTAGAAGCACTACGTTGTTCCGCTTCGTCAACTCCTTCCGTCCGTCCCCAGGCCTGTAAACCACGCCTCGCTAAAACTACGCCTCGTCTAAAATCCCTGTCCCCATCGGTAGTTCCGCGCCGTCTACATCCCATCCCCTCGTGCCGCCTCAGTTCTCTAACGCGCTCACATAGGCCTCCGAGCGCCTCCACGTCCTCCTCCGCCCGAATAGGTCAAGCTTCGTCCGTCGAAGCTTCATCCATCGTCCCACGCGGGATGCAATCCCCTTTATTCCCCATTAATCTCGCATTAACAGACCCGAGGAAATTTTGGGACACAGTTCTTTCCCCATTAATCTCCCAAATTTATCTCCGGAATTTTAGCCTTCGCCTATGCATGCCCACTGGGGGTGCTCAACGAAGGTGTACTCCCTGTTGTCCTAGGCGGCGGCGCGGCAGGTGTGTGACCGAAAGAACGAGAGGCTGTCCGATTTCCATGGGTACACGGGCAACCGATTTGATCTGGAATCGTACTTGATGTTGTCCTCTACCGGCAAAGCAGGCCGCCACCATAGATGCCGCTCCCTCCTGGAAGCGGCCTTGCTACACCCGGTAGCTTCCGAGTTGTCCCCCTACATCCTAGCGACCATGGGGGTCGTCCCATTCCCCACCTCTTAATTTTTTCCCATCTCCGCTACGGCGCCTGCAGGCAGGCCGGCCCGCCCACCCTCCCGCGCGCGCCCGGCCATCGCCATTCGTTCATGTACCTAGCATCGTCGGAACGCATCGTGCTCAACGACAGTGCCTCGCCACCACCATTGCCCTGGTCGAGTAGTGTCCCACTGGTTCGGTATTTTCAACTTGATCGATGTACTCCGTATTAATTGACTCACGTTTGTCTAGATTTGGATGAATCTAGACATTATTTAGTATATAGATTTATTTAAATTTTGACAAATCCAAGTTAATTAATATGGATCGGAGGAAGTAGCTTCAATTGTGTAGTATGTGGTACACACCATTAGGATTTTTTTCAGCGTCAAGATAAATCTCACTTGAATATACATGACGAGTTTGTGATCTCAATTTATAGGTACATGATGCATCCTTGGTATATTTCATGTCTGATTGAACTTGAAAGTAGCCGGCTGAGCATATTGTATTCCAAAACAGAAAGAAGGATCACACGAGGAAATAGACTTGTAATGAAAGACCTGCTATTGTGTTCCGACGGCAACCAGGTTTGGTCGTCCTGATTACTATATTTATCTTGCCATATATAATATCTTGATGGTAGTATTATTTTACCAAGACGATTGGCAATCCACTTATAGTTAGCTAACTTCAAATGCAGATCCATAGAGGTTATCTTGTTGATATCTCTTTCTTAAATGTCTGTAATTTACTGTACTTCCTCTTCTATACATCATAAAGCAGCGGAGACCTATGAGACGCAGGCCGTGTTCGCCACGAGATCACCTGCATCGACTGACTCAAGTGCGTGCTCCACGGCAGCGAACCTCCGGCATCATGTCAATCCACGTCTGCATTCGTGTTGTCATCCAGTGGGCCGGACACACCACGACTGTATCACCCACGCAATCCGTGCATGCCATGTTAACTGGTACAATTTTCTTCCTGCTCTAGCTCTGCTGTTTTCTACTATCCACGGTGATCAATTTAGATGCAGTATTACTACTATTTTTTGATTTCTTGATACCCACAATGAATCTATTATCGATTTGATTTCATCTGTATGCGTATGTAACTATGTATGTCCATCTAGGATGGTTGAGACATGAGAGATCAAACCCGATAGTGCTCGAGTTCTTAATGTCCTAGCCATCGTGGTGTAGGTCCATATCGCTCATGTGGGTCGCGCGGCATATTTGATGAAGTCGGCAAGTTGAAGGACATATTTGATGATATCCGGAAGCACACCAGGATAAAGAGGTTAGCATGCCACTAGCTCCTAATCCCAATCCAGTGTGCTTTCAATCCTATACATGGATATGACATGTACAATTTTATTTTATTTAAGATTTATCTTTCCGATTTGAATCACTGTGTCACTATGAATTAAAGATTGAAGTTATGTTTGTCGTTAAATTTTTCCAAGCGAGATGTTTGTTGTTATTTGACCAGTAAAGGAATGGCTATTTAGAATATGACCCAACAAGAAATCAACCCTACTTTTTAGCGTAAGGCCGGAGTTCCTCCTCCTACGAGGACATCGTGTGACGAGCTGCCTCTTCTCTAATTGCCACGGGTGGCTGTTCGGATGGACGGCGAGCCCTAGCAGGAAGTTTGTCAACACCCGGATTTTTAATCCCAGATGCCTGTTATGCCATACATCGCAATCCCAGGATTACCATTTTTGCGAGACATAACAGAATTGGATACCATAGTACATCATCCATTACAAACCGTACATAAGTTCTTACACAAATAGGGATCTCATGATCCAGTTCTTAATACAACATCAAGCAGCGGAATACGTAATAATAACGGTAGCGTAGGCGAAGCTCCATCTTCGGGGTCACAGGCAATGCTGACGATGGGAGATGATCCTAGTTGTCGTAACCTTCCTGGGGTCCATCCTCCAGGTACTCCTCTTCATAGTCTGGCCATGGGAATAGCCAGGGACAAAGCCATGAGTACTCGTTAAGTACTCGCAAACTAATACTAACAAGGGAAAGGGGTTTTTGATAATAGGACACTAGGCTCTAGGGTTGTTTTGCAAAAGCCAGATTTATCACTACTCAGTTTAGGAGCAACAATTGCTAGTTTAAAGTTTATCACATCTAGGTGGGAATTTGTATTCCATCTCACAACCCTGTTGTGGTCAAGTCAAAGTCTCAATTCATGTCACAAGTCATTTTTAAAAGTCTGACGGGGGAACAGTATGGCCACTCCACTTGCTTACATTGATAAAACAGACATTTTGCATGATTTGATTGGCAGGAAAAGATAAGAAAAAAATAGATATCGACCTTACCTTCGAACCTCAAAGCGACGGCTCTCACACACATAGTCAAGTGCAAGCAGCCGTAGGTGAGGTCAAACCTCATGCGAGCAAATGCAACTATTGTATAAGGAAACGGCTCTCACACGCTTGACCAAGTGCATGTTCAAATGCAGGTGTGGTCCACCTGTCCGGCCTCCGACTCTCCCCCTTCATATATATCTTCTCTACAGAACCCTAAGCCTCGGGGAGCAACCACAGATAGATTTCCGCCGCCTCTGGGGACGGAAAACAGCGAGAGAGAAAGATCTCTCCGGCAGACAATTTTTGCCGGGGGGAATTCCTTCCCGGAGAGGGGAGACCGTCGCCATCAACACCATCATCAAGCTAGGCTTCATCGGGATCATGATCATCCACACCATCATCTCCACCAGCACCATCATCACCACTCCATCCCGCTGTAACAATTGTGTTGGATATTGCTTAGTTCATTAGGGGAAACTTTCCCGGTGTTGATTACTATTATAGTTGATGCTTGTGAGTGGAACCATTGGATTATTGTTTATGTTCATATTGTTATCCATTACCATATCATCTTTGATATTGATCCATATGATGTCTTGTGAGTAGTTCGTTGTGTTCTTGAGGACATGGGAGAAGTCATGTTGTTAGTAGTGAATCTGTGATGAGTCATTATTCAATGGTTTAGTATTTAAGTTGTGGTGTTATTCTTCTAGTGGTGTCATGTGAACGTAGACTACATGATACTTCACCATTTATGGGCCTAGGGGAATGCATTGTGTATTTGGCTACTAATTGTGGGGTTGCCGGAGTGACAGAAACCTGAACCCCCGTTTGAACACCTTTGCACAAGGGAGTGTAGGATCTCAGAGTTTAAGGCTATGGTTAGGTTTATATCTTAATTGCTTTCCTGTAGTTGCGGATGCTTGAAGGGGGTTTAATCACAAGTATGTATTAGTCCTAGGAAGGGCGGTATGTTAGCACAGGTTCACCCACACAACACTTACAAACACCAAAGAAGAGTAATCAGCTATTTGAAGCGAAAGCACTTAGCAGAATTCCCATGTGTCCTTGAGAACGTTTGGTCCTTATAAGTATTTCCACCGGCTTGTCCTTTGCTAAGAAAGGATTGGGCCACTTGATCCGTTTGTTCGTTACCTTTGTTTCTTGATCTTTGTTTTGTTGCCTTGTCAGAAAACCACTAAAAAACCCATTTGCTAAGTATTCACAGGGATTTCCTGCTCCATACCACTGTTCAGGACCTTCTGCTCCTCGTTGGGATCGACACTCCTATTTATCGAAAGTACTACGATACACCCCCTATACTTGTGGGTCATCACTGTACCAAGTCCCAGAGCCTCACAAAATTAATAGTCGAACTATTAAATCAGTTAATCGTCCGAATTTCGATTAGTCGCTACTCCCAATTCAACCGAGCAGTTAACGATTACCGATTTCCTTACCATTGCCCACAAGTGTAGGGGATCGCAACTGTCTTCGCGAGTAGTATGACCTAATTTATTGATTCGACACAAGGGGAGCCAAAGAATACTTGCAAGCCTTAACAACTGAGTTGTCAATTCAGCTGCACCTGAAAATAGTTCTTGATCACGGAAGTTTATCAGTAGCAACAGTTTGTAGTAGCAACAACAAAGCAACATCAACAGTGAAACAGGAGCAATAGTAACAATAACAGTAAACAGTGGGATTCGAGTGCGGTAGGCATAGGGATGGATGGACGGGCTTTGCATGAACGAGTCTAAACATGTAACTTCAAGAGCTAGGGCATTGCAGATAAATAATAACAAGCATCCAAGTACTAAACAATCCTAGACATGTGCTCCATATATAGTCATACGTGCTCGCAATGAGAACTTACACAACATCTTCTGTCCAGCCAGCCCGTGGCAGCGAGGCCTCTAGGGAACTACTGGCAATTAAGGTGCTCCTTTTAATAGAGCACCGGAGCAAAGCATTAACACTCCATGAACACATGTGATCCTCACACCATAGCCATCTCCTCCAGTTGTCCTAATTATTGTCACTTCGGGGCCTTTGGATCCGGAAAATAATATGTGTACAAAACTTGTAGATAAGATCAAAACAATACTATCATAATGATTCAATAATAAGTTCAGATATGAGATCATGGCACTCGGGCCCTAGTGACAAGCATTAAGCACAACAAGTTTCAACAAAGTCAAATAGCACTAATAGAGATACTAGGCACTATGCCCTAACAATCTTATTCGATTACATGATAGAACTCATCCAATCCCTATCATCCCCATAGCCTACTGCGGGGAATTACTCACTCATGGATGAGGGAAACATCGATGGTTGATGGAGAGGCGTTGGTGATGACGATGGCGATGATCCTCCCCAAATTCCCCATCCCGGCAGGGTGCCAGAACGGAGTTTCTGGTTCCGAATCTTGTCTCTGGTGGTGGCGGCGCAACAGAACTCTTTTCTGGAAAACATTGAACCCCCCTCTGTTTTTAGGTCAAGGGGTAACTTATAGGCGCAGAGGGAGCCCGAGGGGGTTCCTGGGGTGGCTGCACCCCCTAGGCACGGCCAGGGCTAGGCCCGCGCCTGGCAGGGGTGTGGCCCCCTAGGCATCCACTCCGTCTCAAACTCTAGCTCCGTGGATCTTCTGGTGAAATAGGATTTTTGGCATATTTTCCGGGATTTTTCCTGATAGTTGATTTTCTACACAAAAACTACACACCAAGGTAATTTTGCTGAAAACAGCGTCAGTCCGTGTTAGTTGCATCCAAATCACATAAGTTTAGAGGAGAAACAATAGCAAAAGTGTTTGGAAAATTAGATACATTTTGGACGTATTAGGCATCTTCGAGTGCTGCCGATGATTCGGCTTCGCTGTAAGTGACAACCCGTGGGGCCTTGTGCCGCACCTTAGCGGGTAGCACGGCTTCGGATCCATGCACCATGAAGAAAGGCATGTAGCCAGTTGAGCTGTTTGGTGTTGTGCGCAGGCTCTAGAGGACGGAGGGTAGCTCGTCTGCCTATGCTCCCACAAGTCTTTCAAGTGGGCAAAGCAGGCGCTTCTTGATGCCGTTGCCTATTAGGCCGTTAGCCTTTTCGACCTGTCCGTTGGTCTGCGGGTGCGCCTCGGAGGCGTATGATATGCTGATGCCAAGGTTCCCGCAGAAGTCTCGAAATTTCTTCAAGATGAAATTCGAGCCGTTGTCCGTTATGATGCTGTGAGGCACGCCGAACCTGTAGACAATGGACTCGAAAAACTTGACGGCAGTTTTGTCGCTTTGGTTGGTGACGGACATAGCCTCGATCCACTTTTTGAACTTGTCGACTACGACCAGGAGGAAGACGTGGCCTCCTGGAGAGGACTTTGGCTGTTTGACAATCATGTCGAGGCCCCATTGGGCGAAGGGCCAAGATAGCGGTATGGGCCTCAGATCGTATCCTGGCGCGTGTGGCTTATCCGCGTACCTGTGAAAGGCGTTGCACCTTTGGGCGATGCCCTTGGCGTCGTTCATGGCGGTTGGCCAGTAGAATCCAGATCATAGAGCTTTGGCTACCAGGGCGCGACTGCCTGCATGATGGACGCAGATACCCTTATGGATGTCTTGGAGGATGCTTTTCCCATCACCTACGGTGACGCACCATTGGAGCACACCTGAAATGCTGCGCTTATACAACTCGCCATTGATTATGGTGAAGGCTTTTGACCGGCGAGATATGCGTCGGGCATTCGTCAAGTTATCAGGCAGTTCATTGTTTATCAGGTACCGAAGGTACGAATGCGTCCATGTCTCTTCAACCGCCATGACCTGCATCAGGCTGACTAGCTTAGCCTCGGTGTCGAGCTTTTCGGGTCCTTCGTGTCCTTCGGGCAGCGCAGCCCCCGAGTGCTCTGCTTCTTTGGCTGAGCCTTTTGGGAATTTTCTCTTGATATAGGGCACACAGATTTGTTTGAGAAACACACCTGGTGGCACCCATGCGCAGGTGGAGCCAATGTTGGCGAGCATGTCAGCTTCTTCGTTGCTTTCCCTTCCGATGTGCCGAAACTCGCAGCCGTCAAAGTCTCCTTTGAGTGAGTTGTAAAGTGTGCGATACGCGATCATGTTGGCACTGTGAGCGTCACACTCGTTCATCGTCTGCTGGATGACGAGATTCGAGTCATCGTAGATGACGAGGCATGTTGCGCCGCAGATCTTGGCCATCCTCATGCCATGGATGAGGGCCTCGTATTCGGCCTTGTTATTGGAGGTGCGAAATTTCATCCGAAGGACGTACTTCATCTTGTCGCCTTGAGGGGACGTTAGTATGACGTCGGCCCTGCTCCAGCCTCATGTTGTGTGGTGGACGCTTCGTCGGGAAACCCCAAGATCAAGGTATGAAGCAGCATAGCAGCAAGTTTTCCCTCAGTAACAAACCAAGGTTATCGAACCAGTAGGAGGAAGAAAACGTCTCACAGGTGTTGCAAGCAACGTGGAAACCTACACAACACAAACTCAAGACTTTGCCCCAACTAACAGTGAGGTTGTCAATCTCACCGGTTGCTGTAACAAAGGATTAACTTATGGTGTGGAAGGTGATGATGGTTTGCAGCAAGTAAACAGTAACAGTGGAATATGTATCAATGGTAAAGATTGGACCAGGGTCCATAGTTCACTAGAGGTGTTCTCCTTAGATAAACAAACATGGCATGCTGGGTAAAAAAATTACAGCAGGGCAATTGCCAAGACTGAGCAAGGCATAACAATGCAATATTAGACAAAAATATCCTATGAGATTCGATTGAGGAATACAACAATATACATAGACCGCCATCCAACCGCATCTATGACTAGAAGTCCACCTTCAGGTTATCATCTGAACCCCCTCTAGTATTAAGTTGCAAGCAACATACAACTGCTTTAATCAAGGTGTGTAAGGTAAACAATCCACTTGTTCCATGAACAAGAGACCGTTGTTTTCTCCCTAGTGGCAACAACACATCTACAACGATAGATATTTCTGTCACTTCCCTTGATTAAGTAGAGGAATGAACCCACTATCGATCATAAATACCCCCTCTTGGAGTCACTAGAAACTACTTGGCCAAGATAGCTACTAACAATGGAGAGCATGCAAGATCACAAACAACACAGACATGATAGAATCAATAAGACAAAACCATTAATCAATCTGACATAGTAATCTCAATATCCATCAGATCCCCGCAAACACAACATGCATGATTACAAATAGATGAGATCTTGATCATGAACGGAGCACACAAGATCTAAACATGAAAGCACAAAGGAGGAGATACAACCATCTAGCTACTACATGGACCCGTAGTCCAAGGTGGAACTACTCACGCTTCATATCGGAGGCTGGCATGATGAAGAAGAAGGCCTCCAGGATGATCTCCCCTTCGGCAGGGTGCCGGGAAGAGCTTCACATCCCCCGATCCAGGGACGATGGTGGCAGCGGCTACAGATGGTTTCGTGGAATATTGATTGGGTGCTTAGGGTTTAGGCATCGGGGGCTTCTTATAGGCGAAGAGGTGAGGCTGGGAGGCGGCCAGGGGGCCCACGCCCTGCCCAGGCATGGGCCCACCCTAGGCCGCGCCTGGGGGGTGGCCATCCTGTGGCGCCCCTCCGTCTCTCCTCTGGACTCCGTGTTCTCCTCGGTGAAATATTGACTTTGGCTTTTGTCCCATCCAATTCCGAGAATATTTCCTTACTAGCTTTTCTGGAACCAAAAACAGCAGAAAATAGGCAACTGGCACTGTGGCAACTTGTTAATAGGTTAGTACCAGAAAACATATAAAAATCACCTCGAAGTGTGGGCAAAGCAAAGCAAAGTGGATACTAAACAAGCATGGAACATCAAAAATTATAGATACGTTTCTGACATATCAAGCATCCCCAAGCTTAACTCCTGCTCGTCCTCGAGTAGGTAAGCGATAAAAGAATAATTTTTGAGGTGACATGCACCATCAAAACCAAGATCAAACCATTTGCAAGCATTGAAAGCTATGATCAAAGAACTCTAAACATGTGCATGAAAAATGGAGTTCTAACAGTAAGACAAAGTAACTACGCATGCAACATGAAAGGCTACAAACAAAGATCATGAATAACATGCATTGAAAAACATTTGTTTGTTTCATATACAAAAAACATGGCATAGTGGCATTCGGCTTGTCCCTCATGGAGTAGCAAATAGATGCATAGGACACCTTCAAAGTTCATAAGAGTGACTAGATACAAATAGCACAAGAACAAGCAATACAACGATATGCATCAATCAATAAGTTTTGGGACAGTGCACATAGAACTAATAATGGCAACTATGCTCTCTTAACTGGTGCCTGAAGATAGAAGGTGGAGACTCAATATAATAGTGGAATAAAGGCCCTTCATAAAGGGAAGCAGGGATTTCAAGTTTCAAAAAGAGCTTCCAAAAATTATGGTACTTGTTAGCTTTCAGCCCTCATTGCCCCTATAATAAGCATCTTGAAGTGATTAAGGTTAAAGTGAACAAACTATGGAGTATATGCTTGACAAAGTATAAGTTGGCAATCTCATGTCCCTTGAATATGAGGGTCGCACCTCATGCTACTCAACTTTAGTCACCTGTAAGTTCTTGTCATAGTAAGTACATGCGTATCATAGAGAACCACCAACTGGGTACCCTTGCACATGGTACAGGAGCTATCCCATAACAAAAATAACAAGGCAAGTAGACAATGAGCATCTCAGCAATCTTTTTATTTGCTATTTGCATATGTTTTTATTGAGGATGCTTCACAGATTGCTCATTATGGTGATTGATACATCCAATTTGCACCACCATTCTATATCATAATTTGCCTCTATTCATTGATATATTTCATATTATGAGGTGTTACTTATGTCTTTTCATCTGTTTTTGCATGTTGGATGATTCTTGGAGGATGAACTGCCGGAGTAAGGATTCTGATGGAAAAGAGGTGTGTTGATGCAATTTCGTGAAGATCAGAAAAATACCAGAAAAATCATGGAAAAATATATTTTCCCAGAAGACGAAGGAAGCCAGAAGGGGAGGCGGAGATGGGCCACAGGGGGCCCACACCCCTAGGCGCGAGCCACCCCTAGGCCACGCCTACATGGGGTGTGGCCCACCTGGACGGCCTCCGACACCGCCCTCTCGCCTATATTTTCCCTTCGGAACCCTAAAACAGGGGGGCAACCATAGAAAGATTCCGCCGCCTCTGTAGGGCGGAAAACACCGAGAGAGAAAGAGCTCTCCGGCAGACAGATTTCTGCCGGGAAAATTCCTTCCCGGAGAGGGGAGATCGTCGACATCAACACCATCATCAAGCTAGACTTCATCGGGATCATCATCATCATCCACACCATCATATCCACCAGCACCATCATCACCACTCCGTCCCGCTGTAACAATCATGTTGAATACTTGCATAGTTCTTAGGGGAAACTTTGCCGGTGTTGATTACTATTGTAGTTGATTCTTGTGAGTGGAACCATTGGATTATTGTCTATTTTTAGATTGTTATTCATCACCATATCATCTCTGATCTTGATCCATCTGATGTCTTGTTAGTAGTTCGTTTAGTTCTTGAGGACATGGGAGAAGTCATGTTGTTAGTAGTGGATTTGTGTTGAGATATTATTTAATGGTTTAGTATTTAATTTGTGGTGCTATTCTTCTATTGGTGTCATGTGAACGTCGACTACATGATACTGCACCATTTATGGGCCTAGGGGAATGCATTGTGTATTTGGTTACTAATTGTGGGGTTGCCGGAGTGACAGAAACCTGAACCCCCGTTAGGACACCTTTGCACAAGGGAGTGTAGGATCTCAGAGTTTAAGGCTATGGTTAGGTTTATATCTTAATTGCTTTCCTGTAGTTGTGGATGCTTGCAGGGGGGTTTAATCACAAGTATGTATTAGTCCAAGTAAGGTCGGTACATTAGCACAGGTTCACCCACACAACACTTACAACACCAAAGAAGGGTACTCAGCTATTTGAAGCGAAAGCACTTGACAGAATTCCCATGTGTCCTCGAGAATGTTTGGTCCTTATAAGTATTTCCACCGGCTTGTACTTTGCTAAGAAGTGATTGGGCCACTTGCTGCATTTGTTTGTTGTGTTTATTGCTTGCACTTTGTTTCTTTGCTTTATCAGAAAACCCCTAAAAATCCGTTTGCTAAGTGTTTAAAGAGATTTCCTGCTCCATACCACTAGTCAACACCTTCTGCTCCTCGTTGGGATCGACACTCCTATTTATCAAAAGTACTACGATACACCCCCTATACTTGTAGGTCATCAAGACTATTTTCTGGTGCCGTTGCCGGGGAGTGAAGCGCTATTAAAGAGTGGAACTGGTAAAGGAAACTTCTACTATGAGTATTGTTTTTATTTTTGTTTGTTACTTTGTTTCCAATATGGATAACCCACTTGGTTTTCTGTTTGGGAAAACTACTACCACTGTTAGCGTAATAGATGAACCACCACCTGTTGAGATAGATCCTTTTAAGATACCTACAAGTATTGTTGATCGTGTTATGGATAATTATTATTTAGGGGATGGAACTGTCCATCCTGGTGATCATTTGCTTTTTATCCATGAATTATGCGGGTTGTTTATGTGTGCAGGTATCATAACTGAACAAGGGAAGAAGAAGTTACTCTCTATGTCCTTGAAAGGGAGAGCTGAAGAATGGTATGAGATGCTTAAGAATGGGCAATCCATGGAATGGGAGGAAATAGTACCTCTCTTTTATTCTAAATTCTATCCTCCCAGTGAAATTCATAAGGATAGGAATCTGATATATAAATTTTGGCCTCGTGATGGAGATAGTACATCTCAAGCTTGGGGTAGATTGAAGTTGCTAATGCTTAAATGTCCTATTCATGAACTCCCTAACAATATTATTATCAATAACTTTTATGCTAGACTTTCTCTTCATGATAAAGATTTACTAGATGCCTCTTGTGTTGGATCATTCACACGTATGAAGGAAGAAGCTAAATGGGATCTCCTAGACCGTATTCAAGAGAACACTGAAGCTTGGGAGAATGACAAAGGAATAAAGTAAGGTATAAACTATGATTATGAATGCATTAAATCCTTTATGGGAACTGATGACTTCCGTGATATTAGTAATGAGTTTGGTCTTGACTCCCAAAGTATTGCCAATTGTTTTAAGGCCTTTGCCTCTTACATAGAAATTCCTAAAAATAAGTGGAATAAGTACCATGCACCTTATAAAGATGTTGTTAGTCATGTTCCTATTAGAAGCACCGAAGTTTGTACTATTGATCATATTTTGCCTGAACCTTATGTTGAGAAAATACCTTTCCCAACTAAGGTAAAGGAGTATTCTATGATTATTAGTGCAAATAACAAAGGTACTAAGAAAACTGTGGAGCTTGATGAGCAAATGAATAATGAACCTGTGGTAGCTATTGTGAAAGACCCTGTCACTAGAAATATAGAGGATGAGCACATTTTCTTCTGTGAAGACGCTTCTAATATTATATCTCACCCTAGAAAAGATAGTGTTCCCTATGATTTCTGTTAAAATTGGTGATCATTGCTACTATGGTTTACGTCATATTGGTGCTAGTTCTAGTGTTATTCCTTATGAGCTTTACAGGGAAATTATGCATGAAATTGGTCCTTGTGAGCTTGAGGACATTGATGTGATTATTCACCTTGCTAATAAGGAAACCATTTGCCCCATTGGTATTGTAAGAGATGTGGAGGTTCTCTACGGCAAGATTAAGTATCTTGCTGATTTTCTAGTGCTTAATTCAGCAGCTAGCAAAACTTGTCCTATCATTTTTGGTAGACTTTGCTTGAACACTTGTGGAGCTATTATAGATTGTAAAAAGGAAAAAGTTTTAACTAAGTTTGATGGAGATTCTTATGAGTTTAACTTTTCCAAATTTGCTAAAGCTACTTGTGAAAATAGCTTGCCTAATAAAGATTTCAGGATGGACAACTTGCTTCTATTGATCCAGTTTATGACCTTGGACCTCTTTTTGATGACTGTAAGTATGCTCATTCTGATGATAAAGTTGTTGCCAATGACAGTTATATTGTCAACTTTATTCAAAGTGTTACTGAAAGTTATTATGAGAGAGGTAAACATGGTTTTATGCATCTCAATAATGTTAAGTTTCCCCATTTTATGTTGAAAGCTTTGAAGTTGCATTTGTTTTGTCTTCCTATGCTAGTTGCTTTTTGTTTCAATAATTTGTTTTCTCATGATACCCCCATGCATAGGAAGTGGGTTATACTCAAATGCGTTGGTTATTTGCTTCTTGATGCTCTCTTTCACTTCAAATATTTATCTCCTATGTGAGCATCTTTGAAACTATCAAGCCTAACTTAAAGGCATTAAAGAAAAGTACTTCTTGGGAGATAACCCAATAGTTTTGTCGAGTCTTGGAAGTTATTACCTCAGTAATAACCGCTCCTTATCCTTTTTGTTTTGGTTTTTGTGTCAAGTTCAACTACTTTTGAGAAGTAGAGGAGTTGTGAAAAGTGGTTGTCCTGGGACAGTTTTTTGTTCTGCATTGTGAAAATTCGTGAGGGATATTAGTACCTCGGATGGAGCTGTATCTTTTTGAGCTTGTTCTCCAAGTTGTTACCAAACTTTCATTAGTTTTGCACTTTTTGATTTGAGCAATAGAAGGTTTTCGTAAAAATCAATCTTTACCTGCTGGTCTGTTTTGATAGATTTCTGTCGTCATTTGCATTTGCCTCTTATATTGATTCCCTTCCAGTTTATTTTGGGTTTTTGGAAAGGAGTTGCTACCGTAGATTTTGTTTTGATGGATTTCAGTTGAAGTGTGTACCTAAAGGTTTATTGTTTTTGCTCACACTAATGTTTCCATTGAGGTTTGTGTGAGACCTTGTATGAAAGGAATTTCTAGGAGAAGGAGAAAAAGGATCTACAGAGTTCGTATTTGAATAGGTAAAAGTGGTGAAAACAGAAGGTTCGTGAAAACCTTATCTTTTTATATTTTTGATGTTTTTAATACATACGGAAGATTACAAAATGAAACAGAGGAGGAAACGGAGTCCGGGGTGGCCACACCCACCCCAGGCGCGGGCCCCAGCTGGCCGCGCTAGAGGGGTCGTGAGCCCCTAAGCTCCGTCTCCGCCTCGTTTTCGCACCAGTATCTTCCTTATGCTTTGAAACTTCATAATATATAACCCCTCTGGTCCCCCGAGGTTCGTGCATCATGTTCTCGTCGTGTTTTCGTTTTGATCTGTTTTTGTCAGGAAATCTTCTCAAGTTTAGAGCACCATGGTCTCCACCAACGACAAAGGCAAGAATCCCATGGAAGAAGAAAGGATCGCTGCTAGGCGCGAGGACATGGATTGGAGCATCGAGGAGGAAGTTAGCATGGAGGAACAAACCACTACAGGGTCAAGGGCAAGGAAACCTACTTTTGTAGGAGCAATTAACACTGGACGTGCTTTTTCTCGTAACATGTAGGGGATTATAGCCTCTGTTCCAGACTTCAGATCCTGCCCTGAGGCAGTGGAGGCCCTTCGAACCACTGACAAGTTTTGTGATAAGTACCGTGCTTTGAGGATGAAGGTGGATATACTTCAAGAGGAGAACAACAGGCTTCGTAAGATGCTGGAGGGTTTTCTTACCCTAAACAAGGGAACACCACCACCACCGAAGGAGTAATTCATCATCAGTTTTGGCATCCCCTTGGCTTGTTCCAAGCTTGGGGGAGTGCTGCGGTATCACATCATTACCTTTTATCTTTTACCTTTTTAGTGGATTCATATCTTTGGTAGATAAGTTATCTTATAGGTTGGTTTGCATGTGGAAGTATCTCTCCTTTAGTTGATTATCTATGTATCCCATGGTATGGGTGCCTTTATGGAATATTAATGAGAAGTTTCATCTTTTACTTTTGCACTTCTTATTTTAGTTTGCAATCTCTATTATATGATTGATATTGTTGATCAGTATTGGCATCACTTTGGGAGCATCAAGTAGATCTAAATTGGTTTTGGCAAACCGAGCTCTGGTCAGTAGCAACACTTTTTGAGGTTTGAAAGGAAAAGATAAAAAGTTTACAGGTATTTTGTATCATTTATTTTATTCCTTGATTGGCTCATAAGCTTAGTATTCGTTATTTAAGATATTTTGTGTCTTCAAGGAAGATTGCATGTTTGGCTTTATTACTTGTATGTTTGCTTGTTTCTTTCAACTCTCTTGCTTGCTACCCAGCCTTGCTAGCCAAAAACCTGTTTCGAGAAGGCATACTTCTCATGTTTCCAAATCCCTTTGAACAAAAACTTTTTCCATTCGTGTCCACCATATATACCTAGTAGTTATTGCTATTCCAAGCAAATTCTCAAGCTTCATCTATCTTTCAAATTAAAAAGTATTTTGTTATGTGAAAACTAGTTAGTAAAGCTCTCACGAACTTGATGGCACACTTTATTTCCTGCCCCTAATAGACTTGAACCATTGTGAACATCTAAGTTGTATATGCTTGCATCTATACGTTAGAATTAGCAGAACCGTGCTGTCATGGGGAACGTTTTCAACATTGCAGTTGTACTCTGTACATAGTTGATATCGTGCTCTTTTGTCTATGGATGTCAATGGTGTGAAATAAAGAGGGAACTTGTAAGTCCATGGAGTCTGTATTCTGTGTTAGAGAAACGCCTAGGCCGCTAGCCTAAGCCATGCCTAATCATGGTGGAAACTTGCAGCATCACCATAGTGAGTCATCTATGAAGCATCCTCAATAAAAAGCTATGCACATGGTAAATAAAAAGATCGCTGAGATGCTCATTGTCTTCTTGCCTTGTCATTTTGGTTATGGGAAAGCTCCTGTACCTTGCAGGCCTTAGTTTCAGAAACCTGGTGAGCATGTCAAGTGCTGGAGGATTATTCTGATTGTTGTTGTTGTTATTGTTATTTTGATTCTGATTTTGCATAAACTGCGTCATCATCTGCATCATTTGAGCTTGAGCTATCATCAACTGCTGCATCTCTGGAGTGACGTTATTGTTGTTGTTTTGGTTGGGGTTGGCACGACGGGGAGGCATCTATTAGTCTGATAGGGATAAGTAATGATAGATAGATCTATAGAAGTTCTAACACACAACCCAAAACAATCAAGTTTAATCAAACAATCAACAAGCAACTATTCACTTAACAACTTATGAGCTTAACTCATGAGTTGAAGGAAACAACAAGTTTTCTTGAAACAATCAATCTAGTATAGTCATACCTCATAGGTCAATATGATCCATACACTAACATGATATCAATGTTTTTGGTAGGCAATCTAATGTATCTTGGTTCTCACTTGTAGTCCTTAGTGATGTCTAAGTTGAAGTCCTTGGTGAAATTAAAGTTGAAGTCACTGGTCAGGGTGGAGGTTTTACCCATCAAGTTGATAAGGAAGAGATGTAGAATCAAAACCAAAAAGGTTAAGGAAAGAGTTTACAAGATTGTTTGTAAATAAGTTTTGGAACAAATACAACTCCTATTTTTATAAGGGGTTTTGTCCAATCCTAGGGTTACAATCCTACAGGCAACACAATTAAGATACCATCTGTAGAGGTCCCAACCTTTAATAAGGTAGAGATCCCTATGTTTACAATGCTTGTCCCTGGATCAATAGCTAGCATCCACAATTAAGATGTAATATCAAGAAACAAAGGTCATAATACAACCTTATAACCAGGAATAAAATAAATCATTACATCTTACATAGCTCATTTGGCTATCTCATTACAATGCAGCAGAAATAACTATATAGCATGGAGTCCTTCATCTTCAAAGTGCCACAGGCAATCATGTTGGTTGTAGACTTGTAATCCTAATCAACACACTTCACTAGCATCAAACAAACCTGCAACATAATAAGTTACAGCCACAAGGGTCAATACATTTGAATTGTATTGGCAAGTTTCACTACTATGTGGAAATAAGTTGGAATCTATCAATACATGCATATTTGGCTAAGTAGGGTTTAGGCTCATTTGCAGA
This sequence comes from Avena longiglumis, assembly GCA_030063025.1. Lineage (NCBI taxonomy): Eukaryota > Viridiplantae > Streptophyta > Magnoliopsida > Poales > Poaceae > Avena > Avena longiglumis. The sequence goes on from CP125979.1 coordinate 107,751,970, forward strand.
AAGCAATATGGTTTTATCCTATCTTTTCAAAAATAGTTTTGATCTTTTGACAATCTTTCTGAACTCCTTGGAGAACTCCAAGTGCTTCTAATCCCTTGTTGACACCATCAAGTTTTACTTTGAGAAATTGGAATGTCGAGATCTTCCATAGCTTCAAGCCTTAGTTGCTCAGATTTGTCCATAACCGGGGACACGGCTAAGTAATTAGAATTTGATCTTCTGCAGAAGTTGTACACTTTACCCACATGACACAATCTCGTCTTGACGCCACCAGTGGCCGCTGGATAAGTACACACCAAATAGAGTACCGACAGATCGAGAATGTGACAAAGTCTTTCCATAGAAGTCCTCCCAATACACAATGCTAGCTTGTCTACCAGGCACCAATGTAAGGATATATTTCCAATACACAATTCTAGTTAACGTGAAGATGCCAATGCAAGGGTCTTCCACTATGTAGTTGACTAAGCCAGAGCCCATTTAGCATGTGGCTATACACGAAAGCCACTGTACAAGAAACATGTTCAATATCTAAATCCCTGGGTGGTTTTCTTCTAGTGCACATACACAAAGATAACCATATAAACATGGTTCCCTTTGTTGCCACCTTGTCCAAAAGTGAATATCCTCTTTCCACCCAGGTGCTTCATTGAGTCCTTGTTTTATTATATAAAACATATATTTTTTCAATACTTCATATACTCATAACATGGTATCCCACCCCAAGTCTATAGCAGGGCTAAGCATACTACAACTATAATGTTTTCACTAAGGAAGATATAGAGATATCCTAATGGATATAACATAGCATAGAAATATAGTAGTCATATCATGCATACTACAAAAATCCACTAAGTGTAATGAAAATAGTAGGACATGGATGATAGTGTCACTTGCCTTAGTAGTCGGCGGGAGAGTCACACTCTTCACAATAGCAAACGTTACACTCCGTATAATCTAGAATACAAGCACTCAAAATGAGCACACTAGCAATACATAGAATAATGCAAATGCATGTACGAATGGAAAAGTATTGTGCAAATACACTCTAATTGTTTTATGGTCACCAAAATTACTTTCTTATTATTTGATATACGCATGAAGAAATATGCAACATATTAAAAGATCATTCAAAAATCATTTTGCAGCACTAGAAACGACACAACTCACAAGAAAAGAAAATAGTACGACATGAAATAAATTTTGGTTCTGCTCTTATTGATCAGAGTGTTCAATTTTCAACTAAATACATCAGGAATCACGCAAAATTACATAACCATTTTTATAGTAAAAAAATATTCGATTAAAGTTCCTGTGCAAGTTATTGTTTTACTAGGGATATAAATATTCAAAAAAAATGCACAATATTCCACTCATTATTTTGTATACGAGGATACTGAATTTGCTAAAATTACATTACGAAAACTTAAATTATGAAGTTCAGAAGTTTGACTAAAATAGACATGAACAGTCACGGTCACGTGATGGATTTCTAATTGTGGATATCGATTTCATAACTGAATTAATAGGGCATCTAGATCCTAGGGTCACTTGCTAGTTTGATTTAGCTCTAGTTCAATCAGTGTATGAGAGATTGAAGTTCCTAGAGACAGCAGTAAAATAATACTAAGGCTCAACTGACTGATTAATTCTACAACGATACATCAGTACATGCTACACCATGTAACGATCATCTAGATCGTGAGAGCACATGCAGGGGCATAAACGAGTGCATGCAAGAAATTGATGAAACTACTCCTAGGTATTAGGATCGGTAGTTTACTGAGAGTGTAATGGTACAATTACTTGGTTCAACAACTATGACCATACCTGTAGTGGCACGGTTGATCGATGTCGATGGTGATGTCAGGGACAGTGTCATAGCAACGACAGTGTGTAATGGGAGTTATCAAGTTGTGGACGTCGTAATGGGAGTCGTACCCTACATGATGGGTCCTTGCCGGTGCTCCTCGCCGGCAATGAAGTACATCCAGAGGGGATCTCACTTTGGCCTCTGTAACACCCTCAGAATCGGACCTATGCAAGTTTGAGCAAATTCGCCAAACCCGCATAGAAACGATTCAAAGGTGCCCACCAGGCACTTTCGTGCGGGTGGAAAACGAAGTAATAACATTACACAACAGTCCTCGATGGGACCCACAGAACAGATATATATAACAGCGACTCAAAGAGTCAAGAATACAGATATAATATACAAAGATCCAAAACACCTTGAAAGCGATAGGGCGTCCAACTACGGACAAGACGCAAATGGGGCTAAGAGCCCTGAAGAATAACCAATGGCGTCCATAACCCTGCCCAGGCCAAGCCGGAAGGGTAACCCTGCTAACGACGTCGATCTCAAACCTGCTTAAACAAAAGGGGTGCCGGCAAAGGGCAAAGGAAAAAGAAGGAGCCAAGATCGAGGCCAGACACAGCGAGGCTAGAATTGGCGGTCCTCGCCTACATAGGTATGGTGGATCAAGCGGCGGCAAAGATGCACTAAACAACCTATGGAGACTCGATACAACTGGCGGATATCAGAGAGGGATGAGAATGACCTAACCGGATCCAACCTGAAGCTAGCACCAAACAAACCCATCCTGGTGTTTCCCCCTCGAGACCAAACGAGGAAGTCAACCGAGGAACTCACACAGTTGGCAGTTTTACTTATTCAGTTATTGTTACAGCAATTACTAGTCAGGTTTAGATAAACATCCTGATAAAGTAAGCAGTGGGCAATTTTAGTTAACCATTCCGTTATGGTTGCGTCAATTACTAATCAGATACAGGTAGCATGTGATAAACCCATAACCCAGCAGTTGTTGGTACTTTTATTCAGCCATTTCTTTGTAGTTGCAATACTTACTAGTCAGATACAGTTGTCGCAAGCGACAACCAAACAAGCAATTGTGGGCAGTATTAATTAGCCATTCCATTATAGTGAAGCTGATTACTAGTCATTATAAGTCAAATTTATAGCAAGAACTTTAGTTATGCTTGTCTATGATCGAGATCGTTGTGCTCCAAGTCGCCCATATCCGCGACACGGCTTTGAAAGTTTTACCCGGCCGGGTGCACCAATAGCAACACACGCCGATCAACCTCGGAAAAACCAAAACAAAACCCAACGAGGCTTTCACGGTGAACAATCGCAGGATTCAGAAATATTTCAGGGCCACCCTTAAGTAGATTCCAGAACGGCTAGCTGACTCGAGACGACCTCAAGGTTTGGGTGGACGGCAGAAACGATCGGGAACCCGAAAGTGTGGCTGGGCTTGTCGATACAGCGTAACGTGTCCCGATCCTAACAAAGACAGTGTGCTCTCGCACAAATTAAATACGTAAAGTAGCATGGCATAAGTACAGATAGTAAAAACACCTCAAACTAGTTTGTGGCCCCAAGAAATAAGACTGAATCAAGCTCGCCTCGGGGGTCCCATATACCTCCCGGATGTGGATAGCGCGATAAATCAAGGAACAGGTATCAAGTACTCGGGGTCTTACGGGACACAAGTGGGCGTTCGGAAACCAAATATTTTCTATCACCCACCGATGCCTCTGCTTATTCAATTTTAGTTGTTAAACAGAAAGTAAAGTGAACAATAAGTAAAACTAGGATCATCTCCAACATCAACATGCGGCAATACATCAGCAACTGTGGCATATGACGACACACATCAGCACTTGAGCAAGCAACTACGACGCGCAAGTCCAACTATCTACCAAACAACAGGTAATAGGGTGTGGCCAAGGCAATATAAGGCTGCAAGGGATATCACAGGTACGGAAACTAAAGCATCGCAACACAGATAGCAATAGATCAACAGGAGAGGAGTAAACACTATAAAAGTAAGATAGGAAGAAAGAGGGAGATGCTCGCCTGAAAACATTGTCGAAGGTTTAACCGAAGATCGGGGCGAAGCTCACATCAACTCAACGGCCTTATCCGCGAAGAAGCAAAACACTAGAAGAAACACCGGATGCACTATTTAATACAACGACAGAAGATCGGCATGATGCATGCATGATGGATGGCATGGCAAAGGTGCGATGCAATTAGGTCATATTAAGTGGAACCGGGGTCCCGACAGTTAATTAGATGGTTCAAGTTATTTAGAAGCCCCGCAATTTAAATGTTGTTTTAGCATGGCAAACGATAGTACTGGTTCGCTACACAAGTTTAAATGAGGCCGGTATGAGACTAGATTTGCCCGCATATGGGCCCCATATTTAGTTATTAGGTGAATCGGCATAAGGCCCCCAAACCACATGAATGCATGCGAGATGACAATTAAAAATGCAACAAGTTGTCAGGTTATAATATAGGGTTCGAGGAAAAGGGTCACACATAAGGGTCTCGACGATCTTGGGGTTCCGGGTTCGGGGTCGGTCTCAGGGTCCAGGGTTCGACGGTTCGGGCTCAGGGTCCAGATCTGGGGTTCAGGGTCTTCGGATCGGGGTAGATCTTGTTGCATCCAGGGTCTTCGGGTCATGTTGTGGCCGTCGTCCGGTCAAGCACTTGTCGCATTCGGGTCTCGTGGACTCGGTGTCCGGGTGAAGATCTTGGCGCCCTCGAGGCATCGCTCGGTATCCGTGTCGGCGAACTTGGCTCAGGGGAAGTTCCGGTGTCCGAGGAGCAGATCTTGTCGGTTCCACTTCAAGTCCTCGTTGTCCCGCCGTGGGGATCATGGTCATCGGTCCGTTCTGGTAATGTTGCCGGTAGCTCTTGGTGTCCGTGGTCGCCGCCCGAGAGGTGGATCTTGTCGTCTTGGCGTCATCGTCCCTAGTTTCCGCGACGAAGTACTCGGGTTCCTTCGCTGTCGGTGAAAGCTCGGTGCGCGCGTCGTTGGTTCTTGGTGGGGTCGATGCGCGCCACGGGTCGGTCTCGTTATCGGGTCCACGTGGAAGAACTTGGCGGCCCCGAGTCCGATGACGGTCTGGGCGAGACTTGGCGCCGATCCGCACTAGGGAGATCTTGGCGACACCGGAGAGCGGCCTCGGGCAAAAGCTCTGGCAGGAGATGCTGCGGGGCCAGCGGCGCCGGAACCTGGCCACTGGCGGCCGGTCTTGGGCGGCGAGGTTGAGGTCGCAGGCGACGGAGGGTTGGCGCGGCGGGCAGGCGAGGTGCGGCCGGAGGAGCAAGCCGGCGGCAGCAGCGAGCCGGCCGGGCGGGCGCAGAGGCGGCGCTTGGGAGGAGGCGCCCGCAGTGAGGCGGCGCCGAGGTTCTTGGCAGTGGAGCCGGTCGAGCCGGAGGCGGTTGGAGGAGCTGGCTCGAGGCGGGCAGGGCTAGGCGAGGCGGCTGCCCGGCCAATCTGGAGGAGGCGGGCAAGCTGGCGCGGCGGAGCGAGGCTTGAGGACGGCCATGAGCGTGGGAGGCCGGGTTGCAGGGCGAGAGCTGCAGGTGTGCTGCGAGAGGAGGTGGCTGCGAGCGCTGGAGGCGGAAGGAGCTCATGGCCGGCGGAGCCTGGCAGAGGGGTGGCGGAGGAGGAGAGAGGCGGGCATGAGGCTTGGCGGGCTCATGGCGGATGCGGGGAGGAGCCGGGGCTCGGTTGCTTTCATGTGTGGGCTTGGCTCGACGCGGGGGTTGGTGGGGCGTGGGCGGGTAGGTTCGGGGTTAGGGAGAGGAGGGAGAGAAGGAAGATGAACAGGGGAGAGGCGCTGGGTGGGTCCCAGCGGGCAGGGACGCGGGTCCAGGTAGTGGTGGGACCGGGTCAGGGGAAGGTGGGAACTAGGGAGGCAGGCGCGCGTGTGGTGCGGAGCTGCCGCGCGGCAGGTGTGTGCGTGGGGGTGAGGGAGAGAAAAAGGAAGGGAGAGAGAGAGGCCACGTGGCAGGGGGTGATTGGAGGTTGGGGAGGGGCAGCTGAGGTGGCAACGTGTGAGTGGCCGGGGTGATGTGGAGGGGGTGGGCTGGGTAGGAAGCTGGGTAGCCATAGGATTTAGGGTGGGACAGGTAGGCCGTTTTAATTTCTGGGGTGGTCGATCGGGTCAATCGGCCCGTTCGACTGCCCCTATTAAAAACAATTTAATATTTATTTTATTTTCAAATATCTTTGTAACTAGTTTTAGACAAACAAAATATCCGGAGCATCCGGGGGTTGGCATTTGAATAAAAGTTGGGGCGTTTTAGAAACCAAAACGGGTTTGCGAAAATAGTTTTTGGCAAACAATGCATGATGATGACGATGCAATGCACAAATTCAACGCGATTTTCTGGTAGTGGTTTTTGCGGGATGCCACAGCCTTCGTCATGTAAGGTCACAAAATAATAAACAATAAGATAATTTTTTGATCATAATTGATGCGACCAGTCAAGAGAAAATGAAAAAAAATAAGAAGTATGGCCGTAGTCCCTCCGTACCGGACATAATCGATGACGGCGTTGCCGCAGACGCCGGAACCTTGACAAAGAGATCCGCCTTCTAGAGGTCCAGAACTTGAGCGTGGAGTGGGGATAAGATGCGGACCGAGCTCGTGGAAATTGGAGAGATATGTGAAAGTATGGCTAGTGTGGCGGTGCAAAATGGAAAAGGAAAAGCATGAGTGTCGTTCGGGACTATATTGGAGGAAGATAGTGCGCTCTAATTGACACTATTATGGAAAAAATGAATGCTAGGTAACTGACCGGGCAGTTTCTATAAGCTGAAAAAAATGAATGCTAGGTAACTAACGGGCAGTTTCTATAAGCTGTTGTTTCATTCTACCTCATGTGCGTGCGAGCAGACAAAAAAAACAGCGTGGCGCTTTAGTGACTTTGCTTGCTGGGAGTAGTCGGACTATGTCCGATGCGTGCATGAGGTTGACCATGGGTTTACTCGGCTGAGCCTAAATAGGTTGGTCGTATGTGTATCGGTACAATTATAGAAAATATAAAAGAGAGGACATAATGGGCAGCTAGCAACGGGATCGTTTCGAGTACCATGCATGCACGTGCATGCGCATGGCCATAGGAAAATCTAAAAGGATTTTTGTGCAACCAAATAATAAGAACCAAATTGGCAATATTTTTTTATAAAACTTATTATAATTAGAATATGGTACATGGGCATGTAGTTTTTAATATTTATTTCTCTTATTTTTTTCTTTGATTTGGTTTTCCAAAAATCACTCAAAAACATTTCATAATTTTTTTAATTAAATATCACTTGATAATTAATTGAAAATAAAACACTTTGGAAATATTTTTATACATAGAATAGTTCAATTAAAATTTGAGCATGGCACATATGTCTATTTAGATTTCTTTTATTAGATTTTTCTCAATTATTTTCCTTGCCTTATAAAATCCATATCTTTTTATTTAAAGATCCAAAAATGGTGATTCCAACTTTCATAATTTTATTTATTATTTGTTTATCTTTTTAAATCCCTTTAGGATTCAATTGCTCAAGATTTGGTATGGATTTAGATAGGAGCTTTTATTAGCTTTGGAAAATATTTCCTTTTTACTTATTAAATTCATAAGTTTTTATCTATGGTTCCAAATTGAGTGAAACCAATTTCTATGGTTTTATAATATTTTTCTTTATCATTCTTGATCATTTATAAATGTTTGTTGACAAAATTTTATATGGATCAAATCCATAGTCTTAGAGAGATTTTGGAAATGAATTATTCCATTAGGGTTTTAGGGTTTTGGTTTAACTTTTCCAAGTGTTTAAATTTCAAGATACATTATTGATGAATGCATTTCACTTAATTGAAATTTTGTTTGATTCCCTTTTCATTCAAAGTTTGTTCAAGATGGGTTTTGATGTTTCCATTTGGAATCAAAAGTTTCTTTTCACCCTAAATTTCAACAATTATTTATTTTGTTTATTTATTTTTCACATTTCAAAATTTGGAAAATTTTGTGATGTGACAGGCTACCACCCTTAAAAGAAATCTCGTCCCGAGATTTGGGAAGGATAGAGGTTACAAGTTGGCTTGAAGACAACTAGGGTACTAACACCCTTAAAAGAAAATCTTATAGGGTTACATTGATGGTTCACTTGACTATGGGTTCAACATTTGATATCCAAACAAGGAATCCTTATTTAACTCAACTGAGTTAACTAATTCCTGCCATCCACATCACCTAATTCTTCAAGGGTTCCATACATGTCGATGTGGTTCACATGTCCTTTCTGGGCCACATTGGAATCATTTCTATTGGGGTTTCTAGCATCCTTTTTCTTTTTCTTCTGAGGACAGTCTGATGCATAGTGTCCAAGTTCCTTACAATTATAGCACTGTAACTGGCTAATGTCTTTCTTCCTGGAATTGCCATGTTGATTCTGACCAAGGTCATCTCCATTGTCAATATCATTCCCATTATTATCACTTCCATTGTTGTTGTGGTGATGCTGATGTGGTCCAGAATCTTCATTGCTCTTTTTGAATGAACGCTTATTTTGTGATGATCCTGAGTGATACTTGAGTTTATGCTTCCTCTTTCTATTCTCAACTTGATTCATCTTGTTTTCCATGATGGTGGCTTTGTCACAGAGTGATTGATAAGTTGGGACATAGGCAACAGACAGCTGCAGGTTTAACTCATCATTAAGTCCTTCGAGGAATTTATCCTTCCTCTTAGCATCTGTATAAACTTCATCCGGTGCATAGCGTGCTAGATTGTTGAACTCCTCAGTGTACTCAGCCACACTGAGGTGACGCTGTTTCAGATTGTGGAACTCCTTTTTTTTTCAAGTTCATCACTCTGGATGAGATGTGAGCTATACAGAAACCATCCTCAAAAATAGCCCAAGTCACATCCTCAAGGGGAGTGGTGATCTGAAAGTTGTCCCACCATGTTGCTGCTGGCCCTTCAAGCAGATATGCTGCAAACCTAACTTTTTCCTCGTCGGTGTAGCCAACAGTCACTAAGTCCTTGTTCACCGAACGTAACCAGTCATTGGATACCATTGGATCCGTTATTCCAGAGAACCTTGCAGGCCTTAGTTTCAGAAACCTGGTGAGCATGTCAAGTGCTGGAGGATTATTCTGATTGTTGTTGTTGTTATTGTTATTTTGATTCTGATTTTGCATAAACTACGTCATCATCTGCATCATTTGAGCTTGAGTTGTCATCAACTGCTACATCTCTGGAGTGACGTTATTGTTGTTGTTTTGGTTAGGGTTGGCACGACGGGGAGGCATCTGTTGGTTTGATAGGAATAAGTAATGATAGATAGATCTATAGAAGTTCTAACACACAACCCAAAACAATCAAGTTTAATCAAACAATCAACAAGGAACTATTCACTTAACAACTTATGAGATTAACTCATGAGTTGAAGGAAACAACAAGTTTTCTTGAAACAATCAATCTAGTATAGTCATACCTCATAGGTCAATATGATCCATACACTAACATGATATCAATGTTTTTAGTGGCAATCTAATGTCTCTTGGTTCTCACTTGTAGTCCTTAGTGATGTCTAAGTTGAAGTCCTTGGTGAAATTAAAGTTGAAGTCACTGGTCAGGGTGGAGGTTTTACCCATCAAGTTGATAAGGAAGAGATGTAGAATCAAAACCAAAAAGGTTAAGGAAAGAGTTTATAAGATTGTTTGTAAATAAGTTTTGGAACAAATACAACTCCTATTTTTCTAAGGGGTTTTGTCCAATCCTAGGGTTACAATCCTACAGGCAACACAGTGCTCTGATACCATCTGTAGAGGTCCCAACCTTTAATAAGGTAGAGATTCCTGTGTTTACAATGCTAGTCCCTGGATCAATATCTAGCATCCACAGTTAAGATGTAATATCAAGAAACAAAGGTCATAATACAACCTTATAACCAGGAATAAAATAAATCATTACATCTTACATAGCTCATTTGTCTATCTCATTACAATGCAGCAGAAATAACTATATAGCATGGAGTCCTTCATCTTCAAAGTGCCACAGGCAATCATGTTGGTTGTAGACTTGTAATCCTAATCAACACACTTCACTAACATCAAACAAACCTGCAACATAATAAGTTACAGCCACAAGGGTCAATACATTTGAATTGTATTGGCAAGTTTCACTACTATGTGGAAATAAGTTGGAATCTATCAATACATGCATATTTGGCTAAGTAGGGTTTAGGCTCATTTGCAGAAAGCAATATGGTTTTATCCTATCTTTTCAAAAATAGTTTTGAACTTTTGACAATCTTTCTGAACTCCTTGGAGAACTCCAAGTGCTTCTAATCCCTTGTTGACACCATCAAGTTTTACTTTGAGAAATTGGAATGTCGAGATCTTCCATAGCTTCAGGCCTTAGTTGCTCAGAGTTGTCCATAACGGGGACACAGCTAAGTACTTAGAATTTGATCTTCTGCAGAAGTTTTACACTTTACCCACATGACACAATCTCGTCTTGACGCCACCAGTGGCCGCTGGATAAGTACACACCAAATGGAGTACCGACAAGTCGAGAATGTGACAAAGTCTTTCCATAGAAGTCCTCCCAATACACAATGCTAGCTTGTCTACCAGGCACCAATGTAAGAATATATTTCCAATACACAATTCTAGTTAACCTGAAGATGCCAATGCAAGGGTCTTCCACTATGTTGTTGACTAAGCTAGAGCCTGGCTGTACACGGAAGCCACTGTACGAGAAACATGTTCAATATCTAAGTCCCTGGGTGGTTTTCTTCTAGTGCACATACAAAAAGATAGCCATATAAACATGGTTCCCTTTGTTACCACCTTGTCCAAAAGTGAATATCCTCTTTCCACCCAGGTGGTTCATTTATATTTTTTCAATACTTCATACACTCATAACATGGTATCCCACCCCAAGTCTATAACAGGGCTAAGCATACTACAACTACAATATTTTCACTAAGGAAGATATAAGGATATCCTAATAGGATATAGCATAGCATAGAAATATAGTAGTCCTATCATGCATACTACAAAAATCCACTAAGTGTAATGAAAATAGTAGGACATGGATGATAGTGCCACTTGCCTTAGTAGTCGGCGGGAGAGTCACACTCTTCACAATAGCAAACGTTACACTCCGTATAATCTAGAATACAAGCACTCAAAATGAGCACACTAGCAATACATAGAATAATGCAAATGCATGTACGAATGGAAAAGTATTGTGCAAATACACTCTAATTGTTTCATGGTCACCAAAATTTCTTTCTTATTATTTGATATACGCATGAAGAAATATGCAACATATTAAAAGATCATTCAAAAATCATTTTGCAGCACTAGAAACGACACAACTCACAAGAAAACAGTGCGACATGAAATAAATTTTGGTTCTGCTCTTATTGATCAGAGTGTTCAATTTTCAACTAAATACATCAGGAATCACTCAAAATTACATAACCATTTTTATAGTAAAAAATATTTGATTAAAGTTTCTGTGCAAGTTATTGTTTTACTAGGGATATAAATATACAAAAAATGCACTATATTCCACTCATTATTTTGTATACGAGGATACTGAATTTGCTAAAATTACATTACAAAAACTTAAATTATGAAGTTCGGAAGTTTGACTGAAATAGACATGAACAGTCACGGTCACGTGATGGATTTCTAATTATGGATATCGATTCCATAACTGAATTAATAGGGCATCTAGATCCTAGGGTCACTTGCTAGTTTGATTTAGCTCTAGTTCGATTAGTATATGAGAGATTGAAGTTCCTAGAGACAGCAGTAGAATAATACTAAGGCTCAACTGACTGATTAATTCTACAACGATACATCAGTACATGCTACACCATGTGACGATTATCTAGATCGTGAGAGCACATGCAGGGGCATGAACGAGTGCATGCAAAACATTGACGAAACTACTCCTAGGTATTAGGATCGGTAGTTTACTGAGAGTGTAATGGTACAATTACTTGGTTCAACAACAGTGACCATACCTGTAGTGGCACGGTTGATCGATGTCGATGGTGATGTCAGGGACAGTGTCACAGCAACGACAATGTGTAACGGGAGTTAGTCAAGTTGTGGACGTCGTAATGGGAGTCGTACCCTACATGATGGGTCCTTGCCGGTGCTCCTCGCCGGCAATGAAGTACATCCAGAGGGGATCTCACTTTGGCCTTCGTCATGTAAGGTCACAAAATAATAAAAAATAAGATAATTTTTTGATCAGAATTGATGCGACCAGTCAAGAGAAAATGAAAAAAAAAGAAGTATGGCTGTAGTCCCTCCGTACCGGACATAATCGATGATGGCGTTGCCGCAAACGCCGGAACCTTGACAAAGATATCTGCCTTCTAGAGGTCCAGAACTTGAGCGTGGAGTGGGGATAAGATGCGGACTGAGCTCGTGGAAATTGGAGTGATATGTGAAAGTATGGCTAGTGTGGCAGTGCAAAATGAAAAAGGAAAAGCATGAGTGTCGTTCAGGACTATATTGGAGGATAGTGCGCTCTAATTGAGTGTGATAGTGCGCTCTAATTGACACTATTATGGAAAAATTGAATGCTAGGTAACTGACCGGACAGTTTCTACAAGCTGGAAAAAAAATGAATGCTAGGTAACTAACGGGCAGTTTCTATAAGCTGTTGTTTTATTCTACCTCATGTGCGTGCGAGCAGACAAAAAAAACAGCGTGGCTCTTTAGTGACTTTGCTTGCTGGGAGTAGTCGGACTCTGTCCGATGCGTGCATGAGCTTGACCTTAGATTGACTCGGCTGAGCCTAAATAGGTTGGTCGTATGTGTATCGGTACAATGATAGAAAATATAAAAGAGAGGACATAATGGGAAGCTAGCAACGGGATCGTTTCTAGTACCATGCATGCACGTGCATGTGCATGGCCATAGGAAAATCTAAAAGGATTTTTGTGCAACCAAATAATAAGAACCAATTGGAAATATTTTTTTATAAAACTTATTATAATTAGAATATGGTACATGGGCATGTATTTTTTAATATTTACTTCTCTTATTTTTTTCTTTGATTTGGTTTTCCAAAAATCACTCAAAAACATTTCATATTTTTTTTAATTAAATATCACTTGATAATTAATTGAAAAATAAAACACTTTGGAAATAGTTTTATACATAGAATAGTTCAATTAAAATTTGAGCATGGCCCATATGTATATTTATATTTCTTTTATTGGATTTTTCTCAATTATTTTCCTTGCCTTATAAAATCCATATATTTTTATTTAAAGATCCAAAAATGGTGATTCCAACTTTCATAATTTTATTTATTATTTGTTTATCTTTTTAAATCCCTTTAGAATTCAATTGCTTAAGATTTGGTATGGATTTAGATAGGAGCTTTTATTAGCTTTGGAAAATATTTCCTTTTTACTTATTAAATTCATAAGTTTTTATCTATGGCTCCAAATTGAGTGAAACCAATTTCTATGGTTTTATTATATTTTTCTTTATCATTCTTGATCATTTATAAATGTTTTTTGACAAAATTTTATATGGATCAAATCCATAGTCTTAGAGAGATTTTGGAAATGAATTATTCCATTAGGGTTTTAGGGTTTTGGTTTAACTTTTCCAAGTGTTTAAATTTCAAGATACATTATTGATGAATGCATTTCACTTGATTGAAATTTTGTTTGATTCCCTTTTCATTCAAAGTTTGTTCAAGATGGGTTTTGATGTTTCCATTTGGAATCAAAAGTTTCTTTTCACCCTAAATTTCAACAATTATTTATTTTGTTTATTTATTTTTCACATTTCAAAATTTGGAAAATTTTGGGATGTGACATCCATAGTGAGCAATATGTGAAGCATCTTCAATAAAAACCTATGCAAATAGCAAATAAAAAGACCGCTGAGATGCTCATTGTCTGCTTGCCTTGTCATTTTGGTTATAGATAGCTCTTGTACCATGTGCAAGGGGTACCCCGTTGGCGGTTCTTTATGATACACATATACTTACAATGACAAGAACTTACCGATGACTAAAGTTGAGTAGCATGAGGAGCGGCCCTCGTACTCAAGGGACATGAGATTGCCAACTTATATTTCGTCAAGCATATACTCCATCTTTGTTCACTTTAACCTTAATCACCTCAAGATGCTTATGATAGGGGAAATGAGGGCTCAAAGCTAGTAAGTACCGTAATCTTTTGGAAGCTCTTTATGACTTGAAATCCCTGCTTCTCTCTATGAAGGGAACTTTCTCCTATTTCCAAGTTGATTCAGTAAACCTATTTCCTCTCTATCTCCAGCAAGCATTTGAGTTGTTGTGTTTCAAGCATTCATATGATGATTTATTCAATCATGTTCTTTATCTTCCTTGTTTGCACAAGACTCTTATCTATTGAGTATTACTTTGAAAGCTATCATTGTGAAAAACCTTTTATGTTTGAGCAAAGAGTACTCTTGTTTTGAAGACTTCTACAAAATATCTTTGTGAAACTGTTTGCCAGATGTTTTCTGACCAAGAACAAAGTTTGCCAATTCCAATTATGATTTATCTTTATGCATCTCTATTGTGACTCTTGTACTTGTTGCAAGCTAAGTTATATAATGGCGAGTTGCTTTCTTCTATGAGTTGTGTAATGGTAAGTGTGATGCTTCTTGTCTGTATTATTTTATCGATACTTCACTCCATAAACCTGTGGACATGTTTACTGAGCTCAGTTTTCGCTTGGGGACAAGCGAAGGTCTAAGCTTGGGGGGAGTTGACACGTCAAATTTGCATCACCATTCTATATCATAATTTGCCTCTATTCATTGATATATTTCATATTATGAGGTGTTACTTATGTCTTTTCATCTATTTTTGCATGTTGGATGATTCTTGGAGGATGAACTGCTGGAGTCAGGATTCTGATGGAAAAACAGGTGTTTTGATGAAATTTCACAAAGATCAGAAAAATACCAGAAAAATCATGGAAAATTATATTTTCCCAAAAGACGAGGAAACCCAGAAGGGGAGGCGGAGATGGGCCACAGGGGGCCCACACCCCCAGGCACGGGCCACCCATGGGCCGCGCCTACAGGGGTGTGGCCCACCTGGCCGGCCTCCGAATCCGCCTTCTCTCCTATATCTTCCCTTCGGAACCCTAAAACAGGGGGGCGACCATAGAAAGATTCCACCACCTCCGTAGGGCGGAAAACATCGAGAGAGAAAGAGCTCTCCGGCAGAAAGATTTCTGCCAGAGAAATTCCTTCCCGGAGAGGGGAGATCGTTGCCATCAACACCATCGTAAAGCTAGACTTCATCGGGATCATCATCATCATCCACACCATCATCACCACTCCGTCCCGCTGTAACAATCGTTTTGAATACTTGCATAGTTCTTAGGTGAAACTTTCCCGGTGTTGATTACTATTGTAGTTGATGCTTGTGAGTGGAACCATTGGATTATTGTTTATGTTCAGATAGTTATTCATCACCATATCATCTCTGATCTTGATCCATATGATGTCTGATACGTCCAAAACGTATCTACTTTCTCGAACACTTTACTATTGTTTCTCCTCTAAACTTGTGTGATTTGAATACAACTAACATAGACTGATGTTGTTTTCAGCAGAATTACTTTGGTGTCTTGTTTTTGTGCAGAAAATCAACTATCAGGAAAAATCCGGAAAATATGCCAAAAATTATATTTCACCAGAAGATCCACGGAGCCAGAAGGGGAAACGGAGAGGAGGCCTGGGGGGCCCACACCCACCCTAGGCGCAGGCCCACCACTGGCCGCGCCTAGAGGGGGTGCAGCCACCCCAGGCACCCCCTCGGCCTCCCTCTGCGCCTATAAGTTGCCTTTCGACCTAAAAACCGAGGGGGGGGTCGATAGTTTTTCAGAAAGAGTTCCGCTACGCCGCCGCCACCAAAAATCAAGATTCGGATCCAGAAACTCCATTCTGTCACCCTGCCGGGACGGGGAATTTGGAGAGGATCATCGCCATCGTCATCACCAACGCATCTCCATCAACCACCGATGTTTCCCTCATCCATGAGTGAGTAAACCCCTGTTGTAGGCTTGGGGATGGTAGGAATTGGATGAGTTCTATCATGTAATCGAATAAGATTGTTAGGGCATGGTGCCTACTATCTTTAGGGCCCGAGTGCTATTTGACTTTGTTGCAACTTGTTGTGCTTAATGCTTATCACTAGGGCCCGAGTGCCATGATCTCAGATCTGAACTTATTATTGAATCATTATGATATTATTGTTTGTAATCTTATCTGCAAGTTGTGTACACATATCATTGTCCGGATCCAAAGGCCCCAAAGTGACAATAATTGGGACAACCGGAGGGGATGGCTGTGGTGTGAGGATCACATGTGTTCATGGAGTGTTAATGCTTTGCTCCGGTGCTCTATTAAAAGTAGCACCTTAATTTCCAGTAGTTCCCTAGAGGCCCCGCTGCCACGGGCTAGCTAGACAGAAGATGTTGAGCAAGTTCTCATTGCGAGCACGTATGACTATATATGGAGCACATGCCTAGGATTGTTTAGTACTTGGATGCTTGTTATTATTTATCTGCAATGCCCTAGATCTTGAAGTTACATATTTAGACTCGTCCATGCAATGCCCGTCCATCCATCCCTATGCCTACCGCACTCGAATCCTATTGTTACCGTTACTGTTACTATTGCTACTATTCACTGTTGCTGTTACTGCTGTTGTTGCTACTACCAAACTGTTGCTACTGATAAACTTCTGTGAGCAAGAACTATTTCCAGGTGCAGCTGAATTGACAAGTCAGTTGTTAAGGTTTGCAAGTATTCTTTGGCTCCCCTTGTGTCGAATCAATAAATTGGGTGATACTACCCGCGAAGACTGTTTTGATCCCCTATACTTGTGGGTCATCAAGACTATTTTCTGGCGCCGTTGCCGGGGAGCATAGCTTTATTTGTAAGTTCACTTGGATCTATTATTGTTCACTGCTACTCCTTTCATCATGGGGAAGTCTCGTGATGGAAAGTTCCCTATTTTACCATCCACTACAAGAAGAGGTACTGTCCTAAACACCTCTGCTGCTCTTGATTCACCGTCTGTTTTAATTAAGCTTGTCACACCACCACCACATACACATGCTACACACACTTCTACTACTGATGAGTCTGAAACTGCTTTTGATACTCATGATGTTACTTCTACTATGCTTCATGCGAGTGGTTCATTAGGTCCTTTTCTAGATGCTACTATGGCTAGTCAAGGAAATACCAAAACTCCTAGTGAAGACACTGTTACACCTGTTATCTCACCTGAGTCTAGTGAGAGTTATGATATTAATGATGGTTACATTGAGCTCACTGATGATTTTGTTGAAGAGTACCGAAACACACATGGTACTAGTTCTATTAAGAGTCTCCTTGCTAGACGTACTATTATGCCTAAGTTGTCCTCTGATCCTAAGTTTGCCACTTCTCCCATAGATATTAAAGATAAAGATTATGATTTCTCTCTTGATTTATCCTATTTAGATATTGTTGAGAAAGAACCTTTCTGTGGGACTGAAAAAATGAGAGTGCTGTGGCTCATATGAATGAGCTTTCTACTATGAGTGCCTTATTCTCTGATGATTTTAAGATGCGAAAGTACTTTTTTGCTAAGATCTTCCCTTTATCACTAAAAGGAGAAGCTAGGGCTTGGTTTAATAGATTACCTCCTAGTTCCATTGATAGCCCTGATTGCTTGATTGCTTCTTTCTTCTAGAAATATTTTCCTCCCAGTGCTAGACATGCTGCTTTGCAGAGACTTTTTGATTTTAAGCAGTGAGAAGAAGAGAAATTGCCTGGGTCATGGACATGGTTCTGTGCCTTGATTCATGCTTATACTGGATGTCCATTACCTAAGAATGAGTTGCTTGATATTTATTATAATGGACTAACTGCTGATTCTAGGACCTACCTAGATAGCTTTGTTGATTGTGTTTTCAGGAAAAGGACTCCTACATATGTTGAAGAATTAATGGCTAAAATATGAAAGAATTATGATGATTGGACTTCAACTGAGCTGAATACAACTGAGCCTATTACTCCTGAACCAGATGTTCCTGAACCAATTCCAACACCAACACCAAAGAAGAGAGGAATTATTGCTTTAAATGATGAAGTGATGAAGGAAGCTAAGAAGTGTCTAAAGGAGAAAGGTATTAGAGATGTAGATGTGAAGAATCTACCTCCTATAGAAGAATTATGTAAGACAATTCCCCCACTCATCTACTATTGAGGTACAATCTCTCCAACACTTTGATGAAGGTGATATTCCCTATAGTAAGACTCCTGATCAATGCTTAGAGGAACTTGACATTTTTTATTGTTAAACAAGGTAATTTTAATAAACAAGTTCAGAATCATTTATTGGAAAACTCTAGAGCTATCAATGAGTTGAAAGATATTGTGGAAAGAACTTCTAATGATATTAAAATGCTTTGTAAACACTTTAAAATGGTTCAAACCCAACTTGATCAACTTGATAGGTACAAAAGGATATGCTAGTTAATGCTTCATGAGATAAACATGCTTATGGAATTAGAACTAGGAGTGGTATGGCTACTCAAGATCCTTTATATCCTGAAGGACACCCTAAAAGAATAGAACAGGATTCCCAACAAGTAGAGAGTGGTAGTCCTCGTAAGAGAAAGAAAAAGAAACATAAGATAGTTGAGTAACCACTTGAACCTGATGTAGATCCTAATAGTATATATGTCTCTGATGCTGAAACTGAGAGTGGTAATGATAAAAATGATGCTCCCGAGGGAGAAATTGAGGAAGAACCTAAGAAACACACTAATAACACTAGGTACACTAAGGAAGATTTTATTGCTAATAAACACGATAAATAGAGAGAACCTTGGGTGCAGAAACCTATGCCTTTTCCAGGTAAGAAACACAAGTCAAAGGAGGAAGAACACTGCAACAAGTTTTGTGAGTGGATGAAGCCTTTATTTTCGCAAATTTCTTTGACTGATGCTATTAAGTTGCCTCCTTATTCAAAGTATATGAAGGATATTGTCTCTAATAAAAGGAAGATTCCTAATGAGGAGATTTATACTTTGCTTGCTAATTACTCCTTCAATGGTAAGGTTCCAAAGAAACTTGGTGATCCAGGTATACCAACTATTCCTTGCTCCATTAAGAATAATTATGTTAGAACTGCTTTATGTGATTTGGGAGCTGGAGTTAGTGTTATGCCTTTTTCTCTCTACAAGAGACTCCAGCTAGAAAAGTTAATACCAACTGATATATCTTTGTAAATGGCTGATAAGTCAACTACTATTACTGTTGGTATATGTGAGGATGTTCCTGTTCAAGTAGCTCATAATTGCATGGTTTTAACTGATTTTGTTGTGCTTGAAATGCATGAAGATGATAATATGTCTATTATTCTTGGGAGACCTTTTCTTAATACTGCAGGTGATGTCATCAATTGTAATTAAGCAAAAGTAACATTAAATATTAATGACAAATAACACACTGTCTATTTCCCCAAGAAGGTTGCTAAAAGATATTGCCTAAATTCCATTGAAAATATTGAGAGCATCAAGGTTGGAGAAATATATTGTCCCATTCCACAAGAAAATTTTGAAACTATTATGATTGGGACCATTGCTATCAAGCTTGAGGTAACATAATCACTTGGTGGAATACAAAGTTTTGCTTCATATAAGATTGTTTTGGTAACAAGACTTGATTAAACTTGTTAACAAAAGGATTTTAATGAACAAAATAATGTTTTCACTGTGGTTATTCTTGCTTTATTTTACTTCTCTCCTTCCTAGTCTTTGTTTTAGCTTTAGTCTTGATAGTTGTTTGTTTGTTTGTTTGAGTTTCTTAGAGCTGCTGTAGTTTTTTTGCTTCTTATGAAACAAATTGTTTCTGCGAGAAAATCAATTTTCATACCCTGAAAATTGGCCAAAAATAAAGTTTCCCGAAAAATCCTAGAAAATTCAAAATAAATTTTTCCTCGAAAAAAGGGCAGAGAGGCACCTGAAGTGACCCAGGGGGCCACCCCAGGCCACCACACCTGTGGTAGGCGCGGACTACCAGGTGGCGGCGCCTGGGGGGTCTGGCCCACCTGGGCCCCTCCAAGTTGCCTCCTCAAAGCCATATTCTTTCTCTCTCCCGAAAAACACCGAAAAACTTGCTCAAGCTCGAGTTCTTGCTGTTCTTGCTCGCGATTTTCAATCTCCTTGTTCAGCCCATCTCAAGTGCTGATTTTTGGAGGGATTTCTCCTTGGTATGTGCCTCCTCCACTTGTCCAATTAGATTTGTGATTAGTAGATTGTATTTTGAATATTTTGCTACTATAGGTGTCAGGTTGTTTGAGCTTGCTTGCTTGTTCTATGCTTAGAAACTTTATTTTGATGCATGTGTAGTCCTGTAGCAAGTTCCTATAGTAGTTCCTCATCATTTATCAACTTAGAAATCACTTGGCTTGATGGTTGTCTAAAAATTTCAGCAAGGAAGTTGAGTGCTTACCCACTAAACCAATATGACTTGATGGTTCATGAGACAATGAAGGTTCATCGCGAGGAGGCAGTTTTTCCTTCCATATACCCATGCCATGAATTTATGAGACCTGCGGGGATCCTCCAAGATTTCCAAACTATGGTTACGAATGCAGGGTTGGAACACTTTGTTGAAGGTGAACCATTCCAATATGTTAAGCTAACCATGGCTTTTGTGCAGGACTTCTGGTTCACTTGGTCTACTTCTAATCCCATGGTCCATTATAAAATATATAATATATCTATCGACCTATCTTTTGCTGATTTCTATGCAGCAATTAGAGTACCTCAGTGGGGATCTTGTGAGAAGATCAAGGAAAGGCCCAAGTCACTTATTGATTTTTATGCTGAGATTTGCCAAGGTTACGACTTCTCAAAGGAAAGTGGTAAAATTCGGAACATTCAGCTCCTAGCTATTAGATACTTTGCCTATTTCATTACCAAGTGTGTTCTTGCTAGAAAGTTATCTTCTTTTGATCTAGCTTTTATTGTAGCTGCTCTGAATAGGAATAGATCTTATAGCCTGGGTGCTCTGATAGCTCACCGTCTCACCACCAACCGTGAGAAGCGTGGAATTTGTGGGGGTCTCATTGCTTCTAGGTTGCTAGCTTTCCATGGTTTAGAGCCTCACTTTTCAGATTATCGGTTTCCCATAGAGAGGCTTGATATTGAATCCATGATTCTACATGGTTTTGTTTCCTTGGGGGATAATGTGAGAAGTTTACCGTATGAACTATCGTTTTCCCAGCAAGGTAGGAGAAATGGTAGGACGAAGAAAATAGTTTATTTGCCTGCACTTGCTTTGTTTAATATTGATAACAGGAAAGGATGGTCGCTTACGAAGGAGGAGGTTGACACATATGTGGGGGAACTCTCCCAGCAAGAAGAGAATGTTGAAGAGGATGTCGAAGAAAATTCGGTTCAGCCCTCCAACTTGGGAGAGTCTTCATATCAACAACCCTCATTTGATTGGGGAACGTCTTCTTCTTCATCGCAAGCGCCTGACTATGATCATTCCTATGATGACCCACCAACTTGGAGTTACTACCCGCGCTATTGAGCCCCACTTAGGCCAAAGCCTAAGCTTGGGGGGAGGTATACCGACATCACACTCATTTATATATCATTTTCGGTTGGTTCTTTGTATATCCATTGTTTTTGCTTTCTTTTTGGTTCTTGTTGCTTCTTTCTCAAAAACACAAAAATACCAAAAATATTTTTGTTGTTTCTCTTGGTTTGTTTCTTTGTTTCTTTGCTTTGGTTTGCCTTAAAATAAAAATCCAAAAATATTTTGCTTTGTTTGTTTCTTTTGCTTTGCTTTGTTTGCTTCTTATTTGGTTTGTTTTTCTTTGTTTGCTTGTTTCTAAAAAATTCGAAAACACCAAAAATATGTATTCTTCTTCTTTGGTTTTGTGAGTTCTTTGTAGGGTTCAGCCATTCTTAGTGGATTTTGGTTTCATGTTATCATTCAAGTCACACAAGCGAAGAGCAATAATGAAGATTAAGACAAATCGAGTTATGGTAAGAGGCTGGTAACAAACTCTATTGTTTCATTTTTGTACATATACTAATCATTGTGAGCATGCTTAGCATATTTGTGTAAGGTGTATGTCATTATGGATGCTTAGTAGGTCTTGCTTGTCTATGATTAGCTCCAGCTCGCTAATAGTTTGTAGCATGTCATATGAATGTTTGCTTGCATTGTTGTATTCATACCTTGGTATGATATTGTGGTATCCTCCTCTAACTGTTCATGTGAATCGACTTGGCACATGCTCACGCATGCATATGACTAATCAATAGTCAGTAAGCCTCGATGATTTATTTTGCCTCAGAGTTCTTGTATCACTTTTATGCCATAATTAGTCATGTTTTGTTGCAAGCATGATTATGACAGCTATTGCTCTCTTGTTTGTCGCTCCCTCTCTATTGCTAGCCTTCACTTGCACTGAGTATGTGCTCTACCTGTGCTTTCAACTCCCCAAACCAATATTGCCAGATGTGTCCACCATACCTACCTATTAGCATCATTTGCTACTTCAGTGCATATTTTATATGCCGTGTTTTCTTCCAAAATAAAATGTTTGTCTGTGTTGAGAAAGTTAGTTAGTTAGTTAGTAAAGATCTCACGAACTTGATGGCACACTTTATTCTGTGCACTTAATAATCCTGAACCATTGTGACTAGTCCATGAAAGTCATATGCTTGCAAATTATATGCTGGGAGTCAACAGAACCGTGCTGTCACGGGGAACGCTTTCAACAGCTTTTAGATATATTTATATCTAGTTGATACCTTGCTCTTTTGTTTGCGGATGTCGATGATGTGAAATGAAAGGGGGACTTGTGAGTCCATGGAGTTTGTATTCTATGTTAGAGAAACGCCTAGGCCGCTAGCCTAAGCCATGCCTAATCATGGTGGAAACTTGCAGCATCACCATAGTGAGTCATCTATGAAGCATCCTTAATAAAAAAATATGCATATAGTAAATAAAAATATTGCTGAGATACTTATTGTCTGCTTGCCTTGTCATTTTGGTTATGGGGAAGCTCCTGTACCATGTGCAAGGGGTACCCCATTGGAGGTTCTCGATGATATGCAAATACTTACAATGACAAGAACTTGCCTGGACCCAAAGTTGAGTACAATGCAAATACTCACACTCAAGGGACTCGAGATTTCCAGTTTATGGTCTATCAAGCATATGATTTAGAGTGGAACTCACTTTCACCTTAACCACATAAAGATGCTTATGATAGGGGAAACTAGAGCTCAAAGCTAATGAGTACCTTCCTTTCAACATTTGGAAGCCTTTCAAACTTTCCAAAACCGTTTTCACCACCTTGTTGAGTTACCACTTATTCTATGAGCACCTTCTTGAGAGCATAGTTGTCATTCTTATGTTTGTTCCAAAACTTGGTTAATTATGTCATGACTTTGATGCTTATATCTCTGATATCTTTATCTCTAATCTTCACTTGAACTTCAGAGGTGCCTTGTCATTTATATTGTGCTCTTCAAAGAAAGGCAAGCGAGATACCACTCTATCATACCTTATTATGAGCATTGCAATGTTGCTTATGTTTATGTTTCATGCTACTTATTAGTCTTGAGTTGGTTTCTCTTCATAGCTTGCAATGACTATTGAGCAGACTTAGTTGCATACTCTTTATTGTGAATTGTCTAAGCATATACTCCTGTGCTGAGAATATTTACATCATACGAAGCAATGTGTTCGTGAAAGTTCTTTTATCGCACTCAGTTTTCAACTGAATTTATTGAGGATAAGCAATAAGTTAAGCTTGGGGGGAGTTGATACGTCCAAAACGTATCTACTTTCTCGAACACTTTGCTATAGTTTCTCCTCTAAACTTGTGTGATTTGGATACAACTAACACGGACTGACGCAGTTTTCAGCAGAATTACTTTGGTGTCTTGTTTTTGTGCAGAAAATCAACTATCAGGAAAAATCCGAGAAAATATTCCAAAAAATATATTTCACCAGAAGATCCACGGAGCCAGAAGGGGATATAGAGACGAGGCCTGGGGGGCCCACATCCACCCCAGGCGCGGGCCCACCACTAGCAGCGGCTGGAGGGGGTGCAGCCACCCCAGGCACCCCCTCGGCCTCCCTCTGCGCCTATAAGTTGCCTTTCGACCTAAAAACCGAGGGGGGTTCGATAGTTTTCCAGAAAGAGTTCCGCTACGCTGCCGCCACCAGAAACCAAGATTCGGATCCAGAAACTCCGTTCTGGTACCATGCCGGGACGGGGAATTTGGAGAGGATCATCGCCATCGTCATCACCAATACATCTCCATCAACCACTGATGTTTCCCTCATCCATGAGTGAGTAATCCCCCGCTGTAGGCTTGGGGATGGTAGGGTTTGGATGAGTTCTATCATGTATTCGAATAAGATTGTTAGGGCATAGTGCCTAGTATCTCTATTAGTGCTATTTGACTTTGTTGTAACTTGTTGTGCTTAATGCTTGTAACTAGGGCCCGAGTGCCATGATCTCAGATCTAAACTTATTATTGAATCATTGTGATAGTATTGTTTGTGATCTTATCTGCAAGTTGTGTACACATATCATTGTCAGGATCCAAAGGACCCAAAGTGACAATAATTGGGACAATCGGAGGGGATGGCTGTGGTGTGAGGATCACATGTGTTCACGGAGTGTTAATGCTTTGCTTAGGTGCTCTATTAAAAGGAGCACCTTAATTGCTAGTAGTTCCCTAGAGGCCCGCTGCCACGGGCTGGCTGGACAGAAGATGTTGTGCAAGTTCTCATTGCGAGAACGTCTGACTATATATGGAGCACATGCCTAGGATTGTTTAGTACTTGGATGCTTGTTATTATTTATCTGCAATGCCCTAGATCTTGAAGTTACATGTTAAGACTCGTCCATGCAACGCCCGTCCATCCATCCCTATGCCTACCGCACTCAAATCCTACTGTTACTGTTATTGTTACTATTGCTACTATTCACTGTTGCTGTTACTGCTGCTGTTGCTTTGCTGTTGCTACTACCAAACTGCTGATACTGATAAAATTCTGTGAGCAAGAATTATTTCCAGGTGCAGCTAAATTGACAAATCAGTTGTTAAGGCTTGCAAGTATTCTTTGGATCCCCTTGTGTCGAATCAATAAATTGGGTAATACTACCCGCGAAGACTGTTGCAATCCCCTATACTTGTGGGTCATCAATGTCTTGTGAGTAGTTCGTTTAGTTCTTGAGGACATGGGAGAAGTCATGTTGTTAGTAGTGGATTTGTGTTGAGATATTATTCAATGGTTTAGTATTTAAGTTGTGGTGTTATTCTTATAGTGGTGTCATGTGAACGTCGACTACATGATACTTCACCATTTATGGGCCTAGGGGAATGCATTGTGTATTTGGATACTAATTGTGGGGTTGCCGGAGTGATAGAAACCTGAACCCCCGTTAGGACACCTTTGCACAAGGGAGTGTAGGATCTCAGAGTTTAAGGTTGTGGTTAGGTTTATATCTTAATTGCTTTCCTGTAGTTGCGGATGCTTGCAGGGGGTTTAATCACAAGTATGTATTAGTCCAAGTATGGTCGGTACATTAGCACAGGTTCACCCACACAACACTTACGACACCAAAGAAGGGTACTCAGCTATTTGAAGCAAAAGCACTTGATAGAATTCCCATGTGTCCTCGATAACGTTTGGTCCTTATAAGTATTTCCACTAGCTTGTCCTTTGCTGAGAAAGGATTGGGCCACTTGCTGCATTTGTTCAGTGTCTTTATTGCTTGCACTTTGTCTCTTTGCTTTATCAAAAAAAAACCTAAAAGTCCGTTTGCTAAGTATTTACAGAGATTTCCTGCTCCATACCACTAGTCAACACCTTCTGTTCCTCGTTGGGATCGACACTCCTATTTATCGAAAGTACTATGATACACCCCCTATACTTGTGGGTCATCAGTGATGCTGCAAGTTTCCACCATGATTAGGCATGGCTTAGGCTAGCGGCCCAGGCGTTTCTCTAACACAAAATACATAACTCCATGGACTTACAAGCTCGCTTTTTACTTCACACCAGCGACATCCATAGACAAAAGAGCATGATATCAACTATGTACAAAGTACAAGTGCAATGTTGAAAACGTTCCCCATTAAAACATGGTTCTGCTAATTCCAACGTATAAGTGCAAGAATATACAATATAGATGACACAATGGTTCAAGTTTATTAGGGGCAAGGAATATAAAGTGTGGCATCAAGTTCGTGAGAGCTTTAATCACTAAGTTTTCACATAACAAAATACTTTTAATTGGAAGATAGCTGAAACAAGAATATACTTGGAATGATGTAACACACCATGCATAGGAATTTATAGTGGACACTTTGTAATAACTTGGTTTCTTGGGAGTTGGAAGCATGAGTAGAGCTTCCTCATACAAGTGGAGGCTAGCAAAAGACTGGGAGTGACCAACTAAGAGAGCAATAATGGCCATAATCATGAAGAGCGACAAAACATTACTAATCAAATCATAGAGTGCTACTACAATTCAAGGACTAAATGATCATAGATGCTATGGTGACTTGTTCATAGTCATAACATGGTGTGAGCATGTGCCAAGTCAATCCAAACAAATCATCAAAGGAGAATACCACAATACTATGCTTTTGTATGCTAAAACAACGCATGATTCCTTCAAGGCACACTAAGCAATCCCAATTGTTTGGAACAAGTCATGCTACATCAATAATCACTAAGCATAAGGTCAAAACAACACCTAGCATGACATGCTAAAGTCTAAGTCACAGTTAAAGCAAGCTCCTCTTGCACTTTCAAGCAAGAACTTTCTACTCCTTTCCAACACCAATCGACTTATTTGAAACAACACAGTGAGAACGGGGGTCCAAACTACTTTATTCAAGCAAACTAAGCAAAGAAAATGAAAACTAAGACGCTCCAAGAACAACATAACAGTGCATGAAATAATAAAAACGAAGTGTCTAGAAAGACCTGAGCTTTTTATTGATGAAGAAGGGGATGCCTTGGGCATTCCCAAGCTTTGAAGCTTGTACCTCTTGGATATTTCTTGGGGTTACACCGGGATGGCATCCCCAAGCTTGAGATTTTGTCCATTCTTCATCTCATTACATTATTCTCTCTCTACACCTGAAATTTTCCTTGATACAAAACTTCACACAATCTTCATTGGCAACATTAGTGTATTCAAAAGATAATAGACCCTTGGGTTTAGCTTTAGAACAAAAAAAATTTCACTAAAAAACACAAGATACTATATCAACTCCTTAAAAAAGCTCAATTTCCCAAAAAAACCAAAAAAGGAATCAATAAGAAGCAAATGCAAATAATGGCAGAAATCTGTCAAAACAGACCAGCAGGTAGAAACCGATTTTTTCTAAGACCTTATGTTGCTCAAATAAAAAAGTGTTGAACTAACGAAAGTTAGCTAACATACTGAGGGATTTATTCGTAAATTTTCAGCTCAATCCGAATTACAGAGACTCCTCACGAATTATTATGGTGGAGGAAAGAAATCTGTTTTGGGACAACAACTCCCCAAATCTTACTTCCCTCTCATTAGAGGTCATTCTTGGCACAAAAAGCAAACAAAAAAAGGATAAGTAGAGGTCATTACTGAAGTAATAACTTCCAAGACTCAAGGAAAATCTTGGGTTATCTCCCAACAAGTACTTTTCTTTAACGCCTTTAAGTTAGGCACAAGAAGCAAGAAATCAAGTATTTTCAAATGAAGAAGCATTAACATCAAACCTCTTGCTCCTACCTTTCCTACCTTTATTCTTCTCTTTAGGGAAAATATGATTGCTTACTGAAGGAGCAAAATGCATCATGCCTTTTCCCACATCTATTATTGCTCCAAGGTGTTTCAGTAGGGATCTTCCACGTGTAATCTGTCCTTTGCCTACACATTCAATAACAAGGTAATCAGTAGACACCATTTTATAGAGACTTTGACTGTGGGAAACCACTTTGAAGGCTCAGAATTTATTGGAACATAATCATGGTACTCCCTAAGTGTGTGATAGCAATTGTTTAAAGCAGCAGTACTGGACTCAAGAATGTTCAACCTAGCAAAAATATCTATAAAAGAGGAATCAGACTTGCCAGGCATATTATAAATTATAATCAATTTCTTTATGGCATCAAAAGCTTCATCCTCAGTACATCGAAAAATATCTTTCTCACCACAACATCCAAAGCATATCTATAATAAAGATAAATAATGTGGTAGAAACTATTAATAACCAAGCTAAGACTCATCTTAGGCTCAGTTTCCCTTTGTAAAGT
The DNA here is from genome assembly GCA_030063025.1 of Avena longiglumis. Classification (NCBI taxonomy): domain Eukaryota; kingdom Viridiplantae; phylum Streptophyta; class Magnoliopsida; order Poales; family Poaceae; genus Avena; species Avena longiglumis. The sequence continues at coordinate 107,780,191 of CP125979.1, forward strand.
AGAGATTCTAGACCAAGCTTCTTTGAAACTCTCTTCACATTTTTGCTTAAAAGTAAAGATCTTTTCCATAGGTGTCACAGAGATCGTACCAAAACTAGACATGGTAGAAACTAGGGAAAGAACTTAATTTTTTGTGTTTTTGGTAAGAAAAAGCAAACCAAACTAAACTATTCTTTTTGGAGTTTTTGATAAAAAGAGGCAAACAAAACCAAGCAAAAGAAACTAAGCAAACTAAAAACAAATTAAAGAGAAAGGTTGAGGAGGACTCCCCTTGTGAATACGTCCTTAGCCTCCCCGGCAACGGCGCTAGAAAAGTCTTGTTGCGTGGTGGACACTTTGTCGGGAAACCCCAAGAGCAAGGTATGAAGCAGCACATCAGCAAGTTTTCCCTCGGTAAGAAACCAAGGTTATCGAACCGGTAGGAGGAAGGAAACATCTCACAGGTGTTGAAAGCAACGTGGAAACCTGCACAACACAAACTCAAGACTTTGTCCCACCTTAACAGTGAGGTTGTCAATCTCATCGGTTGCTGTAACAAAGGATTAATTGTATGGTGTGTAAGGTGATGATGGTTTGCAGCAAGTAAACAGTAACAGTGGAAGATGTATCAATGGTAAAGATTGGACCAGGGTCCACAGTTCACTAGAGGTTTTCTCCTTAGATAAACAAACATGGCATGCTGGGTAAACAAATTATAGCAGGGCAATTGACAGGACTGAGCAAGGCATAACAATGCAATACTAGACAAAAAGATCCTATGAGATTTGATTGGGCAATACAACAATATACATAGACCTCCATCCAACTGCATCTATGACTAGAAGTCCACATTTAGGTTATCATCCGAACCCCCTTTAGTATTAAGTTGCAAGCAACAGACAACTGCTTTAAGCAAAGTGTGTAAGGTAAATAATCCACTTGTTCCATGAACAAGAGATCGTTGTTTTCTACCTAGTGGCAACAACACATCTACAACCGTAGAGATTTCTGTCATTTCCCTTGATTAAGTAGAGGCACGAACCCACTATCAAGCATAAATACCCCTCTTGGAGTCACTGATACGTCGGAAATGTATCTATAATTTTTTATGTTCCATGCTTGTTTAGTATCTACTTTCCTTTTCTTTGTCTTTCTTTGAGGTGTTTTATATCGTTTCTGGAACTAACCTATTAACAAGTTGCCATAGTGCCAGTTGCCTGTTTTCTTCTGTTTTTGGTTCCAAAAAGGCAGAAAATCAATATTCTCGGAATTGGACGGGACAAACGTCAAAGTCAATAACTTACGTGGGGAACAAGAAGTCCAGAGGGGAGACGGAGAGGCGTGCCAGGGCGGACACACCCCCTAGGCACGACTAGGGGTAGGCCCGCGCCTAGGCATGGTGTGGGCCCCCTGGCCACCTCCTCGGCCTCCCCCTTCGCCTATAAGAATCCCCCGATGCCTAAACCCTGAGCACCCAATCAAATTTCCATGAAACCGTCTCTAGCCGCTGCCACCATCGTCCCTAGATCAGGGGATCTGAAGTTCTTCCCGGCACCCTGCCAGAGGGGAGATCATCCCGGAGGCCTTCTTCTCTGGTATGATGCGTGAGTAGTTCCACCTTGGACTATGGGTCCATGTAGTAGCTAGATGGTTGTATCTCCTCCTTTGTGCTTTCATGTATAGATCTTGTGAGCTCCGTTCATGATCAAGATCTAATCTATTTGTAATCATGCATGTTGTGTTTGTGGGGATCCGATGGATAATGAGATTATTATGTTAGATTGATTAATGGTTTTGTGTCTGTGTTGTTTGTGATCTTGCATGCTCTCCATTGCTAGTGGCTATCTTGGCCAAGTAGTTACTAGTGACTCCAAGAGGGAGTATTTATGCTCGATAGTGGGTTCATGCCTCTAGTTTCCAAGGGAAGTGACAGAAATCTCTTCGGTTGTAGATGTGATGTTGCCACTAGGGAGAAAACAACGGTCTCTTGTTGTCACATCCCAAAATTTTCCAAATTTTGAAATGTGAAAAATAAATAAACAAAATAAATAGTTGATGAAATTTAGGGTGAAAAGAAACTTTTTGATTCCAAATGGAAACATCAAAACACATCTTGAACAAACTTTGAATGAAAATGGAATCAAACAAAATTTCAATCAAGTGAAATACATTCATCAATAATGTATCTTGAAATTTAAACACTTGGAAAGGTTAAACCAAAACCCTAAAACCCTAATGGAATAATTCATTTCCAAGACCTCTCTAAGACTATGGATTTGATCCATATAAAAATTTGTCAACAAAAATTTATAAATGATCAAGAATGAAAAATAAAAATATTATAAAACCATAGAAATTGGCTTCACTCAATTTGGAGTCATAGATAAAAACTTATGAATTTATTAAGATAAAAGGAATTAATTTCCAAAGTTAATAAAGCCCTATCTAAAGTCCATGCCAAATCTTGAGCAAATAAATCCTAACGAGATTGAAAAAGATAAACAAATATTAAATTAAATTATATAAATTGGAATCATCAATTTTGGATCTTTAAATAAAAAGGTATGGATTTTATAAGGCAAAGAAAGAAAGAAATAATTAAGGAATACTCTTGGCAAAACAAATGAGGTGAAATATTATTGATTAATAAAAGGAGTAAAAGGATTATTTAAAATCATAAGGATTTATTAATATCCAATTTTATTTAAATAAAGACAATTTCCAATTTAAATGAACATTAAATCATATTAAAGTATTTTAAATAATAATTCAAAGTGAATTATTTGCACTAAAGAATAAATAAAACCTGCTAAAAAAGGTTTGGTAAAAATTGGAATTAAAATAGAAGTTTGAAAATATATTTAAAATCCTATTTAAATAATGACAAGTGTCTATTTTAAATATAAAATAAACCATAAAGGGAATGTTTGAAATATTCTAAAAATGGAAATTAAAATAAATTAATAAACAATATAAAACCTACTGAAAAGTTTTGATAAATAAATCTGATTCAAATAAGAGTTTGAAATTGAAAACAGAAATTCAAAATAGAAGAAGACAAAGAATCAGGAATAAAAAAAGGGGAAAGAAGCAAACCAACCCATCTGGCCCAACTAAAGCCCAAATCGCAGCCCACCTTCCCTTCTCCCCGAAACGTTGTCTTACTCGCGCTCGCGCCCGCACGGTCACTGAACGAAGGACCCCACCTAATCCCACTCACCTCGCCGACGAAGAGGACCCACTGGCCACCTCACCGTCATAAACCCCACGACCGTTTTTCCCCTTCATGCCTCGTCGTTCCTACCTTGAATCCGCAGCATAAATTCACGTCAATGCTCGGTTAGTCCTCGCCAGCAATGATGCACCGTTAAACGCCCACGCCCCCTCTCCATTTCCCCCTAGGCATCACTCCCTCTCGGCCGCTAGGCTGCCATAATTTCAACCTCGAACCCCCTCTGCTCCGACGAGCTCCTCCGTCGATTCTGGCAAGGACAGTCACCCCCACGGCCCCTACTTTGCACAAGCTTGACCAACAGCATCTTGCGCATCTCCCAGTGCCACCCTCTTGGCCACACACGCTCCGAATCGTCAGCAAGAACGACCTCTGAACGCCGCTGTCGCCTGCCACTTCTCCGGCGAAGCCCCTGGTAAAACCCGACCTCCCCTTTCCCTAGCTTTGATGCTCCCGTGTTCAGCATCCTTGCGCACATCTAACTGCGTCATTCTTTTGCTTGGGCATGGCCTGCAACCTCGCCTCAGACAATGAGCAGACGGACCCGACGACGCCACGAACTCCGGCGAGCAATAGCCACTATTCCCGTGCGCCCCTTGAAGAACAACCACTACGTTGAGCTTCCCCATGCCACAGCGAGTATGGTGAGCATCTACACTCTCTCCTACGCTTCCTAGTTCATCGGCAACGCCACCGCCAGAACACCGCCGCCGCACAGCCGCCGTCGAGCGCCGCCAGTTTCTGGTAATTGAGCTATAGCCGTTAGATCTAAATCGTCTGGCTAAGATTAGATTTAGACGAAGGGGTAAGTTATGATCTGTGCCGCACGATCTTAATTAGATCCAACGATCCACAGAGCGCAATCCACATGAACTGGTACGCGCCAGTAAGATTAGGACACGTGGCTATCCTGTTTGATTAAAATTCCAGAAATTATTTTAGATTGTTTAAACTTGTGAAATTCATAACTATTGTTTTGCTTGGCCAAATTTTACAAATTTTATATCACTGGATTCAGAAAAATGCAAACTTTCCAACTATTCCATTAGTTTAATATTTTGCTTCTGTAAAACTGTTTGTTTATGCATAAACATATTTAGGCTTATTTTGAGTATAAAATTTATTATAAAAATGTTTTTAGGGTAAAATCTTTTGTAAATGGATTGTTTTGAACATACTGACCATAGAAACCAACTTGTAGATTTAAAAGTATATTTGGTGACACTTAGGAATTAAATCTTTGAATAAAAGCATTTCTAGCAAATAGAAATATTATTTTGTTAAAGGCATATTTGATGAACCTTAGTAAATTATTACTTTGTTAAAGGCATTTCTAGCAAATAGAAATATTGTTTGATTTAAAAATGGAATTTAGGTGAAACCTTTTGTAAATGGATTAATATTAAAACACTTTGACCATAAAAACTAACATTGTGTTTAAAAATATATTTGACTAACACTACAAAATATTACTTTGATTTAAATCATTTTTAGCAAAACAAAAATGATTTAAATGTCCATTTTCACGAACTTGAATTTAAATTGTTTTACCACTTTTGTAAATGATAAATAGGATCTTTAAAATGATAAGAGCCTACTAGAAACCACATTTCTAAATAAAACAATCTTTTGCATGCTTGCATGCATTGCTTGATTTTATTGTTTCATGTGATAAATTGTTTGAATGCTAGTTTGAATATGTGCTTGCTTGATTGAATTGTAGTGAAATTTGAAGAGTGTGATATTTGCAAGATCAAGGATTGAATCAATATTCTCTACTAAAAAGTCAAGTGGCACTATCATCCATGTCCTACTATTTTCAATACACTTAGTGAAATTTTTGTAGTATGCATGATAGGGCTATTATGTTACTATGTTATGCTATGTCCTATTAGGATATCTTTATACCTTCCTTAGTGAAAACATCATAGTTGTAGTATGCTTAGCCCTGCTATAGACTTCGGATGGAATACCATGTTATGAATATATGAAGTATTTGAAAAATATATGTTTTATATAATAAAACAAATACTCAATGAACCACCTGGGTGGAATGAGGATACTCAATTTTGGACAAGGTGGCAACAAAGGGAACCATGTTTATATGGCTATGTTTTTGTATGTGCACTAGAAGAAAACCACCTAGGGACTTAGAGATTGAACATGTTTCTCGTACAGTGGCTTCCATGTACAGCCACATGCTAAATGGGATCTGGCTTAGTCAATTACATAGTTGAAGACCCTTGCATTGGCACCTACTCAGGTTAACTGGATTCGTGTATTGGAAATATATCCTTACATTGGTGCCTGATAGACAAGCTAGCATTGTGTATTGGGAGGACTTCTATGGAAAGACTTTGTCACATTCTCGATCTGCCGGTACTCCATTTGGTGTGTACTTATCCAGCGGCCACTGGTGGCATCAAGACGAGATTGTGTCATGTGGGTAAAGTGTACAACTTCTGCAGAAGATCAAATTCTAAGTACTTAGCTATGTCCCCGGTTATACAACTCTGAGCAACTAAGGCCTGAAGGTATGGAAGATCTCGACATTCCAATTTCTCAAACTAAAACTTGACGGTGTCAACAAGGGATTAGAAGCACTTGGAGTTTTCCAAGGAGTTCAGAAAGATTGTCAAAAGATCAAAACTATTTTGAAAATATAGGATAAAACTATATTGCTTTCTGCAAATGAGCCTAAAACCTACTTAGCCAAATATGCATATATTGATAGGTTCTACTTATTTCTACATAGTAGTGAAACTTGCCAATACAATTCAAATGTATTGACCCTTGTGGCTGCAACTTATTATGTTGCAGGTTTGTTTGATGTTAGTGAAGTATGTAGAATAGGATTACAAGTCTACAACCAACATAATTGCATGTGGCACTTTGAAGATGAAGGACTCCATGCTATATAGATATTCTGCTAAATTGTAATGTGATAGAAAAATGAGCTATTTAAGATGTAATGAATTATTTTATTCTTGGTTATAAAGTTGTATTATGACCTTTGTTCCTTGATATTACATCTTAACTGTGGATGCTAGCTATTGATCCTGGGACTATCATTGTAAACACAGGGATCTCTACCTTATTAAAGGTCGGGACCTCTACACTTGTTCATGGAACATGTGGACTGTTTACCTTACACACTTTGCTTAAAGCAGTTGTCTGTTGCTTTCAACTTAATACTGGAGGGGGTTCAGATGATAACCTGAAGGTGGACTTCTAGTCATAGATGCAGCTGGATGGCGGTCTATGTATCTTGTTGTATTGCCCAATAGAATCTCATAGGATCTTTCTGACTAGTATTGCATTGTTATGCCTTGCTCAGTTCCTGTAAATTGCCCTGCTGTAATTTGTTTACCCTTCATGCCATGTTGTTTATCTAAGGAGAGCACCTCTAGTGAACTATGGACCCCGGTCCAATCTTTACCATTGATACATCTTCCACTGTTACTTGTTTACTTGCTCCAAACCATTACCTTCCACACCATACGTTTAATCATTGTTACAGCAAACCGGTGAGCTTGACAACCTCACTGATTCGTTGGGATAAAGTCTTGAGTTTGTGCTGTGCAGGTCTCCACGTTGTTTGCAACACCTGTGTGAAGTTTCCTTCCTCCTACTGGTTCGATAACCTCGGTCTCAACTGAGGGAAAACTTGCTGCTGTGCTCTTGACACCCTGCGCTTGGGGTTACCAACAAAGTGCCACGTCGAGCAACATCAAGTCTTTTTGGCGCCATTGTCGGGGAGGCTAAGGACGTCTTCACAAGGGGAGTCCTCCACTTCCTTTCTCTTTAATTTGTTTTTAGTTTGCTTAGTTTATTTTGCTTGGTTTTGTTTGCCTCTTTTCAAAAAACCCAAAAAAATTAGTCTAGTTTGGTTTGCTTTCTTTATTAAAAAACACACAAAAAAATTCCTGCTCTAGATGTTGCTGTTGTATTTGGCTTGCCCACCTTTGCCAAAATGAACTCTGCTGAGAACACCAAGTTGTGTGACTTCACTAGAACCAACAAAAATGATTTCCTAAGCACTCCTATTGCTCCACCTGCTCCGGATGCTACCTTTTATGAAATTAAGCCTGCTTTGTTGAGTCTTGTGATGAGAGAGCAATTTTCTGGTGCTAGTTCTGATGATCCTGCTGCCCATCTCAATAGCTTTGTTGAACTTTTTGAAATGCAAAAGTATAAGGATGTATATGGAGATATTATTAAGCTCAAGCTTTTTTCCTTTCTCCTTGAGAGGAAAAGCTAAAGAGTGGTTGCTATCCTTGCCTAAAAATAGTATTGATTCTTGGACTAAGTGCAAAGATGATTTTATTGGAAAGTACTATCCTCCTGCTAAGATTATTTCTATGAGAAGTGAAATTATGAAATTTAAACAACTTGATAATGAACATATTGCTCAATCTTGGGAAAGAATGAAAACTTTGGTTAAGAATTGTCCCACTCATGGACTCACTGCTTGGATGATTGTCCAGACTTTTTATGCAGGTTTGGATTTCTCTTCAAGAAACCTGTTGGATTCAGCTGCTGGAGGTACCTTTATGGGCCTCACTTTGGGTGCTGCAACAAAGCTCCTTGATAATATGATGATTAACTACTCTGAATGGCACATTGAGAGAGCTCCACATGGTAAGAAGGTAAATTCTATTGAAGAAACCTCCTCTTTGAGTGACAAGATTGATGTTATTATGGCTATGCTTGGTAATGGGAAAGCTCCTATAGATCCTAATAGTGTTCCCTTAGCCTCTTTGGTTGCTCAAGAAGAGCAAGTTTATGTGAACTTCATTAGAAACAACAATTTTGGTAACAATACTTATGGAAGCAACTTTTGGCCTTATGCTCCTACTAATGGAAACACTTATTATGGTAGATCTAGAATGCCTAGTGAAGAGAGAATTCTAGAAGTTGAAAGATATACTAAAAAATTTATGCAGATGCAATATGAGCAAAACAAGATATTTACTAGGAACAATCTATTATCTTGAAAAACATTAGCCATCAGCTTGAAAATCTGAATAGAGAAATTCCTAGTTACAGTCAAAAATTTTGAGTGCTAAGAAAAATATATCCTCTTTGTCTGAAGCTCAGTCCTCCTTGATTAATAAAATGGCTGCTAAACCTGAAACCATGGAAAGTACCTTTGCTGCTACTCATGCCATACAAGTTACTATTGATGAAAATGTTAGACTGTTAGGCCAAATTCATGCTAAGTGGGAAAGGAAAGCTGAAATTGATAGAAACAATAGTGTGTGCACCATCACCACTAAACCACAAGTAGTCCCTATTCCTCCTCCTACTATGCCTAAGCCTATTGATCCTACTACTAGTGATGCTAAGTTTGATTTTTATATTGATGGTTGCAATATTTCTGAAGTGATTATGTTCCTACAAAAGCTTGCTAGAAGTCCTGATGCTAGTGATATGCATGTTGCTTTCACTAAACACATTACAGATGCTCTTGTTAAGATTCAGGAAGAGAAGTTCAAACACAAAGCTTCTATTCCTTGGAAAGTAGAAGATAGTTGGGAACCCATTATTAATATGCAAGTGAATGACTTTGATCTCAAATCTTCATGTGATATTGGTTCTAGTGTCTCTATTATGCCTAGGAAGATTTATGAAATGCTTGATTTGCCACCTTTGGAAGATTGTTATTTGGATGTCCCACTTCATGATAATGCTAAGAAGAAACTCATGGGGAGTGTAAATGCTGTTCTCATTATGGTTAACAATGCTTATGTCCCTATTGATTTCTATGTTTTGGATGTTGAATACAACGCTTCTTGTCCTATTACCTTGGGAAGACCTTTTCTTAGAACAGTTGGTGCCATCATTGATATGAAATAAGGCACCATTAAATATCATTTTTCATTCAAGAAAGGTATTTAACACTTCACAATGAGGAGAGAGAAGTAACTTTTTGATCCTCCTTTGAAAGCAAGGTTTGATGTTAATGCTTCATCATTTGAAAATACTTGATTCTTCTTGCTCCTTGTGCCTAACTTAAAGGCGTTAAAGAAAAGTACTTGTTGGGAGATAACCCAAGAGTTTCCTTGAGTATTGGAAGTCATTACTTCAGTAATGACCTCTCCTTATCCTTTTTGTTTGCTTCTTGTACCAAGAATGACCTCTAATGAGAGGGAAGTAAGATTTGGGGAGTTGCTGTCCCAAAACAGATTTCTGTCCTCCACCAAAAAACATTCGTGAGGAGTCTCTCTAACTCGGATTGAGATGATAATTTATGAATAAATCCCCCAGTATGTTAGCTAACTTTCGTTAGTTCAACACTTTTTTATTTGAGCAACATAAGATTTTTGAAAAAATCGGCTTCTGCCTGCTGGTCCGTTTTGACAAATTTCTGCCATTATTTGCATTTGCTTCTTATTGATTCCTTTTTGAGTTCTTTTTTGGGGAATTGAGCTTTTTGAAGGAGTTAGTACAGTAGATTGTGTTTTTAGTGAAAATTCTTGTTGTTCCAGAGCTTTGCCAGAGGTCTAATATCTTTTGAATAAACTAATGTTGCTAATGAAGATTGTGTGAAGTTTTGTATGAAGGAAAAATTTCAGGTGTAGAGAGAGAATGATGCAATGAGATGAAAGAATGGACAAAAGATCAAGATTGGGGATGCCACCATGGTTTCACCCCAAGAAATATCCAAGAGGTACAAGCGTCAAAGCTTGGGGATGCCCAAGGCATCCCCTTCTTCATCAATAAAAAGCTCAGGTCTGTCTAGACACTTCATTTTTATTGTTTCATGCACAGTTGTGTTGTTCTTGGAGCATCTTAGTTTTCGTTTTCTTTGCTTAGTTTGTTTACTTTGCTTGAGTAGTTTCGACCCTAGCTTTCGCTGTGTCGTTGCAAATAAGTTTGATTGGTGTTGGAAAGGAGTAGAAAGTTTTTCTTGGAAGTGCAAGAGGAGCTTGCATTTACTGTGACTTAGACTTTATTATGCCATGCTAGGTGTTGTTTTGACTTTATGCCTAGTAATTATTGTTGTAGCATAGCTTGCTCCAAGTCATTGGGATTGTTTAATTATGCGTTGTTTTAGCATGCAAAAGCATAGTATTGTGGTATTCTCCTTTGATGCTTTGTTTGGGTTGACTTGGCACATGATCACACCATGTTATGACTATGACAAGTCACCATAGCCTCTATGATAATTTAGTCCTTGACTTGTAGTACCACTCTATGCTTTGATTAGTAATGTTTTGTCGCTCTTCATGATTATGGCCACTATTTCTCTCTTATTTGGTTGCTCCCAGTCTTTTGCTAGCCTCCACTTGTATGAGTAAGCTCTACTCATGATTCCAACTCCCAATAAACCAAGTTATTCCGAAGTGTCCACTATAAACTCCTATGCATGATGTGTTACACCATTCCAAGTATATTCTTGTTTTCAGCTATCTTCCAAATTAAAAACTATTTTGTTATGTGAAAACTTAGTGATTAAAGCTCTCACGAACTTGATGTCACACTTTTATATTATTTGCCCCTAATAAACTTGAACCATTGTGATGTCTATGTTGTATATGCTTGCACTTATACGTTGGAATTAACATAAACATGCTGTCATGGGGAACGTTTTCAACATTGCACTTGTACTGTGTACTCAGTTGATATCATGCTATTTTGTTTGTGGATGTCACCGGTGTGAAATAAAAAGGGAACTTGTAAGTCCATGGAGTTTGTATTCTGTGTTAGAGAAACGCCTGGGCTGCTAGCCTAAGCCATACCTAATCATGGTGGAAACTTGCAGCATCACCATAGTGAGCTATCTATGAAGCATCCTTAATAAAAAGCTATGCATATAGTAAATAAAAAGATTGCTGAGATGCTCATTGTCTGCTTGCCTTGTCACTTTGGTTATGGGAAAGCTCCTGTACCATGTGCAAGGGGTATCCCGTTGGCGGTTCTCAATGATATGCAAATTCTTACAATGACAAGAACTTACAAGTGACTGGAGTTGAGTAGCATGAGGTGTGGCCCTCATATTCAAGGGACTTGAGATTGCCAACTTATACTTTGTCAATCATATACTCCATAGTTTGTTCACTTTAACCTTAATCACTTCAAGATTCTTATGATAGGGGCAATGAGGGCTGAAATCTAACAAGTACCATAATTTTTGGAAGCTCTTTTTGAAACTTGAAATCCCCGCTTCCTTTACAAAAAGACCTTTCTTCCACCACTATTGAGTCTCCACCTTCTACATTTAGGACCATTAAGAGAGCATAGTTGCCATTCTTAGTTTTATGTGTAGTGTCCCAAAGCTTATTGATTGATGCATATTGTGATATTACTTGTTCTTGTGCTACTTGTTTCTAGTCACCCTTGTGAACTTTAAAGGTGTCCTATGCATCTATTTGCTACTCTATGAGGGACAGGCTGATTGCCACTATGCTATGTTTTCTATATGTGAAACAAACAAACGTTTTTCAATGCATGTTATCCATGATCTTTGTTTGTATCTTGTCATGCTGCAACAATAGTTGCTTTGTCCTACTATTAGAACTCCATCTTTCATGTTCATGTTTAGAGTTCTTTGATCCCAACTTTCAATGCTTGCAAATGGTTAGATCTTCATTGTGAAGGTGCATGTCACCTCAAAAATTATTCTTTTTATCACTTACCTACTCGGGGATGAGCAGGAGTTAAGCTTGGGGATGCTTGATACGTCGGAAATGTATCTATAATTTTTGATGTTCAATGCTTGTTTGGTATCTACTTTGATTTGCTTTGTCTTTATTTGAGGTGTTTTTATATCTTTTCTGGAACTAACCTATTAACAAGTTGCCACAGTGCCAGTTTCCTGTTTTCTTCTGTTTTTTGTTCCAGAAAGGCAGAAAATCAATACTCTTAGAATTGGACGGGACAAACGTCAAAGTCAATAACTTTCTGTGGGGAACAAGAAGTCCAGAGGGGAGACGAAGAGGCGTGCCAGGGCGGCCGCACCCCCTAGGCGCGGCCAGGGGTGGGCCCGCGCCTAGGCAGGGTGTGGGCCCCCTAGCCACCTCCTTGGCCTCCCCTTCGCCTATAAGAAGCCCCCGATGCCTAAACCCTAAGCACCCGATCAAATTTCCACGAAATCGTCTGTAGCCGCCACCATCGTCCCTAGATCGGGGGGAGGGGGATCTGAAGTTCTTCCCGGCACCCTACCGGAGGGGAGATCATCCCGGAGGCCTTCTTCTACGGTATGATGCGTGAGTAGTTCCACCTTGGACTATGGGTCCATGTAGTAGCTAGATGTTTGTATTTCCTCCTTTGTGCTTTCATGTATAGATCTTGTGTGCTCCGTTCATGATCAAGATCTAATCTATTTGTAATCATGCATGTTGTGTTTGTGGGGGATCCGATGGATATTGAGATTATTATGTTGGATTGATTAATTTTTTTGTCTTTATGATTTTATCATGTCTGTGTTGTTTGTGATCTTTCATGCTCTTCATTGCTAGTGGCTATCTTGGCCAAGTAGTTGCTAGTGACTCCAAGAGGGAGTATTTATGCTCGATAATGGGTTCATGCCTCTAGTTTCCAAGGGAAGTGGAAATATCTTTGGTTGTAGATGTGCTGTTGCCACTAGGGAGAAAACAACGGTCTCTTGTTCATGGAACATGTGGACTGTTTACCTTACACACTTTGCTTAAAGCAGTTGTTTGTTGCTTGCAACTTAATACTGGAGGGGGTTCGGATGATAACCTAAAGGTGGACTATTAGTCATAGATGCAGTTGGATGGCGATCTATGTATCTTGTTGTATTGCCCAATCGAATCTCATAGGATCTTTGTGACTAGTAATTGCATTATTATGCCTTGCTCAGTTCCTGTCAATTGACCTGCTGTAATTCGTTTACCCTTCATGCCATGTTGTTTATCTAAGGAGAGCACCTCTAGTGAACTATGGACCCCGGTCCAATCTTTACCATTTATACATCTTCCACTGTTACTTTTTTACTTGATGCAAACCATTACCTTCCACACCATACGTTTAATCCTTGTTACAGCAAACCGGTGAGCTTGAAAACCTCACTGATTCATTGGGACAAAGTCTTGAGTTTGTGTTGTGCAGGTCTCCATGTTGTTTGCAACACATGTGTGACGTTTCCTTCCTCCTACTGGTTCTATAACCTCAGTCTCAACTGAGGGAAAACTTGCTGCCGTGCTCTTCACACCCTGCGCTTGGGGTTACCAACAAAGTTCCACGTCGAGCACCATCAGTGACTAGCAACTACTTGGCCAAGATAGCTACTAACAATGGAGAGCATGCAATATCACAAGCAAAACATAGATGATAGAATCAATAAGACAAAACCATTAATCAATCTGACATAGTAATCTCAATATCCATCAGATCCCCGCAAACCACAACATGCATGATTACAAATAGATGAGATCTTGATCATGAACGGAGCTCACAAGATCTAAACATGAAAGCACAAAGGAGGATATACAACCATCTAGCTACTACATGGACCCGTAGTCCAAGGTGGAACTACTCATGCTTCATACCGGAGGCTGGCATGATGAAGAAGAAGTCCTCCGGGATGATCTCCCCTCCGGCAGGGTGCCAGGAAGAGCTTTAGATCCCCCTGATCTAGGGACGATGGTGGCGGCGGCTATAGATGGTTTCGTGGAATATTGATCGGGTGCTTAGGGTTTAGGCATCAGGGGCATCTTATAGGCAAAGCGGCGAGGCTGGGAGGCGGCCAGGGGTCCCACACCCTGCCCAGGCACGAGCCCACCCTAGGCCGCGCCTGGGGGGGGGGGGGTGTGGCCACCCTGTGGCGCCCCTCCGTCTCTCCTCTAGACTCCGTGTTCTCCTCGGTGAAATATTAACTTTGGCTTTTGTCCCGTCCAATTCCAAGAATATTTCCTTACTAGCTTTTCTGGAACCAAAAACAGCAGAAAACATGCAACTAGCACTATGGCAACTTGTTAATAGGTTAGTACCAGAAAACATGTAAAAACACCTCAAAGTGTGGACAAAGCAAAGCAAAGTATATACTAAACAAGCATGTAACATAAAATATTATAGATACATTTTCGACGTATCACCTCACGCTTGGAGTCGTCGAAGTGCATCGTCCAGGACTGTGACATGTCTGGAGTATTCGGCAGCTGGAGTTCCATCTAGTGGACGAGGAAGTCAGGGAGGAACTGAGACTTGATGGCGGTGCTCCGCTCGTAGATTATGTACATAGGGGACAATTCGATTCCCCATAAGTCTACGCGCCCCGTGGCTTTGGGGTTGTTGAGGATGTTTGACAGCGGGGTGTCGTTAACGACCATGATCTGATGCTCTTGGAAGTAGTGGTTCAGCCGACGAGCCGTCATGAATACGCCGTAGGCGAGCTTTTATGGTAATGAGGGTACCTCTGCTTTGTTGGGGTCAGTACCTCGCTGAGGTAGTAGATTGGGCGTTGGACCTCGTGGGTCTTGCCATCTTTGGGTCGTTCGACCACGAGTACAGTGATTACCGCTTGATGTGTAGCTGCATTCTATAGCAGCAGAGGCTCTCGTTCCTTCGGCGTGATTAGGACAAGCGAGGTGGAGAGCAGCTGCTTGAGGTCCTCGAATGCGTCGTCTGCTTCACGTGTCCATTCAAACTTGTCCTCCTTGCGCAACAGCTGGTAAAAGGGTAGGGCCTTCTCGCCCATTTGGCTGATGAATCTATTTAGCGCCGCGATCCGCCTGGCTATCTATTGGACGCCCTTGAGGTTCTTAGGCTTCTCCATGGCCAGTATGACCCTGATTTTCTTCGGGTTTGCCTCGATCCCCCTTTGGGAGATGAAGTGGCCGAGCAATTGGCCAGATGGGACGCCGAAGGCGCACTTTTCTGGGTTTAGCTTGATCTTGTAGTGATGAAGGTTATCAAACGTCTCGCGGATATCGTCGATCGGCATCTTGGCTTCTCTGGTCTTGATTACTATATCGTTGACATAGACTTGGATGTTACGACCGATCTGGCTTTTCAGGCACGCCTGCATGCACCTATGGTACGTGGCACTTGCGTTCTTCAGCCAGAAGGGCATGGTGTTGTAGCAGAACACTCCGAACGACGTGATGAACGTTGTTTTCTCCTGATCTTCGACCTTCAGCTGAATCTGGTTGTAGCCTGAGTAGGCATCAAGGAAGGAGAGTTTCTCGCATCATGTAGTAGAATCGATGATTTGATCGATACGTGGTAGGGGAAGTGGTCCTTGGGACAGTACTTGTTGAGCGATGTGAAGTCTACGCACATCCGCAGGATGACCGTGTCCTTTTTGGGGACCAACACTGTGTTGGCCAGCCATTCGCTCTCCTTGATTTCCTCGATGAAGTTGGCATCGAGTAGTCTGTTGAATTCAATTCCAACGGCTTCGGCTCTTGGTTCGGACAGTCGTCGGATAGACTGCTTGACTGGCTTTGCGTCCGGAAACACATTGAGTGCGTGCTCGGCGAATTCCCTGGAAACTCCTGGCATGTCCACAGGACACTAGGCGAAAATTTCCCAACGCTCATGGAGGAATTCGACAAGAGCACTTTCCTATGTGGGACTGAGGTCGTTGGCGATAAACGCCATCTTGGAGGTGTCCGTCGGGTGGACCTGCACCTTTTTCGTTTTGACCGTGGAGTCGAACGACAGATCGGGTGCATTTTGTCTGTGACTTGGGGTACCCCGTTGTCTGTCACCTCTCTGAGCCTCGTGAGCTCCTCCTGCATACTGAACAACTGGGAGATTCTGTTGAAGACTCTATCACAGTGGTTAGATCGGGTGAAGCTTCCTTGGATGGT
This sequence comes from Avena longiglumis, assembly GCA_030063025.1. Lineage (NCBI taxonomy): Eukaryota > Viridiplantae > Streptophyta > Magnoliopsida > Poales > Poaceae > Avena > Avena longiglumis. The sequence goes on from CP125979.1 coordinate 107,796,184, forward strand.
GATGACGCCCCTAGGCCCTAGCATCTTTAGTAGCAGGTAGGCATAGTGCGGTACTGCCAAGAATCGTGCGAATGCCACGCGCCCGAGGATGGTGTGGTACTATGATGGCCAGTCCACCACCTCAAACTGCAGTAGCTCGCGCCTGAAGTTTTCGGGCTGGCCGAAGATGACGTCGATCCATATCTTGCCTAGAGGGTATATGCCCTTCCCTGGGACTATGCCGTGGAACGTCGTGTCTGATTGCTCCAGTCTGCACAGCGGGATCCGCATCACAGCGAGTGTGCTGGCGAACATCAGATTGATGCTGCTGCTACCGTCCATGAAGACGCGGCTCATCTCAAATCCTCCGATCTGGGCCTCGAGCACCAGGGCAGCATGACCTAGGCGAGGGATCTGGCGTGGGTGATCCGAATGATCGAACGTGCTGCAGGACTCCGAGCCGCTGAGGTACTCAAGTATGGCAGGTGGGAAGGTCACGGCCATGCTGACTTGGCGGGTGATCTTCTTCCGCACTCTGTTAGTTGAGCGCCCCTTCTGGATCATCAGGGACCCTTTTGGTGGCGGGTATCCTCCTGCACCGTTATTTGGTGTTGGCGCGATCGCCGGTTGCGACGGTCTGACGGGTGATGGCGGAGGAGCTCCGTGGGCGATGTCACCTGGTACAGGTGCATGCCCGAATCCAGGGTTTATGGTCTGGTGTCGCATTTGGGTGAGACCCTCGCTGAGTTTCTAGAACTTGCGGCAGTCCTTGAGCATGTGGCTGGCCTTCTTCTTACAATCTTGTTTGTCGATGTAGAAGTGGATGGTGCAGGGGCCACACAGTTTGTCGTATGCCAAAGGCTCATCATCGTGGCCGCGACGTTGCCACGTTTGCGTGGGTCGCCCATTGTCGCGGCAGTTGCCTCCGCGGTATCCGCTGCTGCGGTTGCCGTCGCTGCGCTATCGGCGTATCTAGCCATGACCATGTCGACTCTGTCGCGATCGTCGTAGACGCGCGATCTTCTTTTGCTGTGGCGCTCGCACCTGCGGGCGTAGTCACGTTCATCATCCGAGTGTGCTCGGGTGACGGAATCCTCACCATCCGCCAACCGGTTGGCGATGTCCATGAGGTGGTCGAGCGTCTTGGGCTTGACGCGCCTAAGCTCCTCCTTGAAATCTGGGCGCCTCGCACCATCCTTGAAGGCGTCAATCGCCCGTTCTTCGGAGATGTGCGCAGCGGAGTTCTTGCTGTGGGACCAGTGGAGTATGTATGAGAGAATGGACTCATTGGACAGTTGGGTGCAGGCCCGTAGCTCTTCGATCGAAGATGGCCTCTTGATGGTGCCCTTGAAGTTGCGGATGAAGTTGTATGCTAGCTCTTCCCAACTACGGATGGAGCCGGAGGATAGGCTGCTGAGCCAGACCCTGGACGCGCCTGTCAGCTGCAGTTGAAGGCATTGTAAGGCGGTGTTTTTGTTTCCACCATGGAGCTTGACTGACAACAGGTGATCGTCGAGCCAGGCCTTTGGTTCTTGCGTGCCATCGAACTTCGGGTTGACCGAAGGGATCTTGAATTTTTTTGGTATCCGTATTCGCCGAACGGATCTGCTGAAGCATCTGGCGCTGCACAGCTCTCCATCATCTTCCTTGTCGGACTCAGTTGAGGACGCGCATTTGGCATGTTCCTTGTCAATCTTGCGCTGGGTGAGCTCGTTGCGAGCGTCGTAGTTGTTGCTGTAGCGCCGTGGGCTCTTGCGGCACTGGGGCAAATCGTGGTCGTCTTCCTCGGATGAGGGTGTAGGGCTCCGGGTAAACTTGACCGCATCTTTCTTCTTTGGCTCCGTAGGAGCATCATCGTGGAGCGCAGCTCCGACGAGTCTGAGGCCTGCTAGCGCGAACTTGTGCATGGCGCTCTTCGGGTCACCCACTGGAGGTGGATGGGACGCGAGATATGTAGTGTCTACCATGATCGCGGCCTGCGGTGTTTTCGGCATGACGTTGCCGTGTGAGTCCATCGTCATGAAGGACGTGTTGAGGGCCCAGGTGACCTCGCATCACGCGGAGGGGTCCATGTGCTCCGTGCGGGAGCGATACTTGTTGGTGTTGTTTCCATGCAAACTGGAGCCGCCACCGGCGGAGAGCGCAGCTTGCCGCGCGCTAGATTCCACAACTGCCTTCTTACGCTTGTCAAGCTCCTCCATCGGCTTCACCGCCGGTTATGCTCGTCGATGAGGAGGAGGTGGTAGGCCATCAATAGACCCTGAGAAGCATTCACGGGTAGTATTATGTTGCCTGCCACGACCTCGTGTGCTTGGCGCCAGCCTTCCTCGTTGAGGTTGATCCGGTTATAGGCGTGAGCGTCGCCTTCATTGGGCCTATTAGGTGGATCTCCCCCGTTTCCTCCGTTCTCCGCTTGCGGGTCGAGGGGAAGCGAGAAAATCCAGACCGTCGGCCTTCTTCCCTGTACCATGAGGCGGATCTCGAGGACGAGATCCATTGTTAGTGGTGTCGAATTGTAGCACCCCGGGTAAAAACCACTACTAGAAAATGTTTGTTATTTTATTTTTGCATCATCATGACACCATCATGCATCTTTTAACCTAAAAACTATTTCTCCAAAAAACCTATTTGTTTTCTATTTACCTCCCTCTGTATTTCAACTACAAAATCCGGTCCGTCCGAATATTTTGTTTTGTCTAAAAATTAATTACAAAAGAATATCTACAACTAAATATATAATAAAAACCTATTTTTGTTCGGGGGAGGCCGCCACCGACCAGGCCCAGAGGCCCAGCCAGCAGCCGGCCTGCAAAAAAACAAAAGAAGCTTTCTGGATCTGAACGGTGGTAGTACAGTGTGTTGCATGTATTTCCCACAGTTTGTGGTTGGAGAAGCAACACGCTTGGAAACCTCTCTAGTAGGAAAAAGGAAAGCTTAGTCCCGCTCAAGTGCGACAACCGGACCGGCTATTGACCTTTATCGTGAGCGGCAACCAGAAGGGCCATTAACCATTATCGTGAGCGGCATCCGAAACCAATAGAGAGAGCGAGGCTTCCTTGATAGCACCGAGCACGAAACGTGCCAGTACCATGAGGTAACGCTGCAAGCGCCATTAGGCCACAACGGAACACCCGGAGGTGTCTGCCGCAAGGCAAGCGTGTACAAAGCACCACTTCCCGTAGGTCGGGTACATGCACGCGAGCACTTGAAAGGCAACAGTAACATAAGCCACACGAATGACGGGACACGGCGTCGCTAGTCGGCCGCACAAGGACGGGGGATCTAACAACAGACACGGGTCCAAATCTACTCATCCGCTCGCGTATCCACATCGGTCAATCCAACCAAGCCTCCCCCCACGCATAGCACGGGGGAATGGCCTGCATGAAGGCGTCCTGAGTGTCGACGGCACGCGGGCATTACACCAATAACGATACCATCATGGGGCAACATTTATCTGAAGGGACTAGAGGCCATGAAATGTGCCTACCGCGGATGACCACCCAGATCGACTGAGGAGACGCTGCCCATATGGAACACGAAAACGTAACGCGGCAATCACCGTTTTGGGGAATCATACCGACTGGGGACGTTTACGAGACCGGGGCAGCGACTCCCCCGATATCCCGGATGACACCGGATAAGCGCATTATCCGTGGTTAACATGGATGACCACCCAGAGAGACTGAGGAGAAGTAGCCCATATGGAACACGAAAAACGTAACACGACAATCACCTTTTTGAGGAATCATGCCGACTGGGAATGTTTACATGACCGGGGCAACGGCTCCCAAGTATCGTGGACGACACTGGATTAACATGTTGTTGCACGGCGGAGCTCAAATCGTCAATTTCATGGTGCTACACCTCATGCAATACACCTCAAACCCAGATCCCCGTACGGATACTAAAGGACCGGTTTACGGTGATGGTTACAGGGGAACGACATCCGACTGAGCCAACCGCTACATCTTGCCTGGGGAATCACATTTTTGGGGAATCATACCGGCTAGGAACGTTTACGAGACCGGGGCAGCGACTCCCAAGTATCGTGGATGACATCGAATAAGCGCATTATCCGTGGTTAACATGGATGACCACCCAGAGCGACTGAGGAGAAGTAGCCCATATGGAACACGAAAAACGTAACGCGGCAATCACCTTTTTGAGGAATCATACTGACTGGGAACGTTTACATGACCGGGGCAATGGTTCCAAAGTATCATGGATGACACCGGATTAACACGTTGTTGCGCGGCGGATCTCAAATCGTCAATTTCATGGTGCTACACCTCATGCAATACACCTCAGACCCAGATCCATGTACGGATACTAAAGGACCGGTTTACGGTGATGGTTACAGAGAAATGACATCCGATTGAGCTAACTGCTACGTCTTGCCTAGGGGCATGGTCCAAAGCTACTCATCCACTCGTGTATCCACATCGGTCAAGCCAACCAAGCCCCCCCCCACGCATAGCACGGGGGAATGGCCTGCATGAAGGCGTCCTGAGTGTCCATGGCACGCGGGCGTTACACCAATAACGATACCATCATGGGGCAACATTTCTCTGAAGGGACTAGAGGCAATGAAATGTGCCTACCGCGGATGACCACCCAGATCGACTGAGGAGACGCTGCCCATATGGAACACAAAAACGTAACGCGGCAATCACCTTTTTGGGGAATCATACCGACTGGGAACATTTACGAGACCACGACAGCGACTCCCCCGATATCCCGGATGACACCGGATAAGCGCATTATCCGTGGTTACCATGGATGACCACCCAGAGCGACTGAGGAGAAGTAGCCCATATGGAACACGAAAAATATAACGCGACAATCACCTTTTTGAGGAATCATACCGACTGGGAACGTTTACATGACCGGGGCGACGACTCCCAAGTATCATGGACGACACCGGATTAACACGTTGTTGCGCGTCGGAGCTCAAATCGTGAATTTCATGGTGCTACACCTCATGCAATACACCTCAGACCCAGATCCCCATACGAATACTAAAGGAACGGTTTACGGTGATGGTTACAGGGAAACGACATCCGACTGAGCCAACCACTACGTCTTGCCTAGGGCGTGCGCCAACCTCTTGGATCCCACTCAAATCCACGTGTTTTGCCCATAAAACACGACCCTTGCACGCCCCCGCGGGTTCGGCCACCCTCCCCCTACTATACCTGGGGAACGCACCCCCACCCCGGACCCCTGCCCTTCAGCTTGTGAAGGAGGGGTACACTGCGCCGCTGTAGAGAAAAGGCCCATTTCTCTACTGCGGCAGGAATTCCTGCACGGGTTTTGCCCAGTTTCCACGTTTTAGCCGTTTTGTTGGTATTTTGGGCCAGTTTTCAGCGTCGCGCGCACGCGCTGCCCCAGAAAACCCTCCACCCCTTTCCTAACCCTAATCCCCAGACCATCCCTCCACCCCGCCGCCGCTGTGCAACCCGCCACCATCGCTCTCTCCCGCGCGTAGCACCACGCCAGCACCTCACGCATGCATGTACCGCTCCCTGCGCGCTGGCCCCACCGCGCAGCGTTGACCACCCCTCTCCCCACCATATGACCCCGCCCCGCTCGATCAACGCGTATAGACCACGTCTGCCTACCCTGCGTCTCCTTCCTCCCCATCCCCGCGATCCTCCCCCCCGTGCGATTCCCCCTGCACGCGCTCACTCCGCTTCTTCCTACCAAGGCCGCCGCCTCTGCTCGATCTCCCTTGATCCCCCAGTAACCGCCACCAGCCTTCCTCTCTTGCCATTGGGCCCCACCATCTCCCCTCTCCTCTGGTTCCTCCCAGAGAACCCGTCGCGGCCTGGATCCCCGCCTCCTCTCCGTGCAAACCTCCTATGCACCGCAGCGCCGGCTGCAACGTCCCTCGCCCCTGTTTCCGCCCACCGACGCCGCCCTCTGCGACGGGCCCTGCCTCGGTCGCGCCCGTCCTGCAGCGGCGCCCCTCCTTCCTTGTCCTCGTCTGCTCTCCGCCGTGGCACCCCGTTCCTCCGTCGCATATCCTCTGCCTCCTTCTTATGTTTCCGCCGCACCTGCAGCAGAGCTTCACCGCCTCTCTCCTCTAGCCCGCGAGCCGCCGAACTCCCTCGACTCCACGGCCTCGCCTCGTCCATGTTTTCCCCCGTGCGCCACTACCTGAAGTCAACAACTTGATAACAGCAACACCCCTGTTGGTGCAGGTATAGATTGTCTTGCGGTTTTTGGTAGTGGGAAGTGGCATGTTGATCGTGTCTTTGGTCACAAGTGGTTATCCACGATTTTGATTGTTGGTGTACTGATGTGGCTTTGACACTAGGATCACGTGAAGCACGACAAGATCTTCTGCCCGGAACTCGCGGAACCGACTCTGTTTCATGTCCTTCACCAACCGTCGAAGTTGGAACCCAAGTACTCCGACATGGAACCCTGAAGACCCCGGTGTCGAGCCCCAAGTTTGCCACCGATGATCAAGATGGTACCCCAAGATCTCCTTCCCGGAATTTGAAGCCTCGATCCCGCGGATCCGAAGACCAAGCCTGAACCCCATCGAACCCCCAAACCAAGATCGCCGATAACCGATGTGTGACCCTTATCCGAGCCCTTATTTTTATAAATGATATGTCTTATTGAATTTAAATTGCCATGATTGCATACATATCATGTGGTTTAGGGGCTTTTGTCGACACACCTAATAATTAAATATGGAGGCCATATGCGGGCGAATATCGTCTAATATTGGCTCCATTTAAATTTGTGCATCGAACCGGTGAAATCTTTTGCCTTGATAAGACAACATTTAAATTGCAGGGTATCTAAATAACATGAACCATCTAATTAAATATCGAGACCCCGGTTTCGCTTAATATTGCCTAATTTCATCGCATATTTGCCATGTCATACATCATACATGCATCATGCCAGATCTTCCGCTGTAGTATTAAATATTGCATCTGGTGTTTCTGCTAGTGCTTTGCTTCTTCACGGATTAGACCGATGAGTTGATGCGAGTGTCGACCCGATCTTCGGATGAACCTTCAGCAATGTTTTCAGGCGAGCATTCTCCCCTTTCTACCTATTTTACTTTATAGTCTTTATTTCCTCCTATTGATCTATTGCTATCTGTGTTGTGATGCTTTAGTTTTCGTACTCGTGACATCCCTTGCATCCTAATATTGCCATGAACACATCCTATTACCTATTTTTTAGTAGATAGTCGGCCTTGCGAGTCATAGTTGCTTGCGCAGGTGATGTGTCGCGCTGTCGATCTTCCACAGTTGTTGGAGTAATGCCGCATGTTTAATGTTGGAGATGATCATGGCTTTAACTAAAGTTAAATAACTAAAATTGAAAGTAGGTAAATAATATAGAGGCACAGGTGGGCAATAGATGTTATTTGGTTTTTAAACGTCCACTTGTGTCCCGTAGGACCCCAAGTACTTGATACCTGTTCTTTAAATATTCGTACTATCCACATGTGGGACCATGAATCCCCTTAGCCAGAGCTTGAGTCATATATTATTTCTTGGGGCCACAAAGTAGTTTGGGGCTTTATTACTATCCTGTACTTATGCTATGTTTTACTGCTTTATTTACTATTGTGCGTGGAGCGCCTGTACTGTTTAGGAACCCCGTGCCAAGTTTTCGCTATATCGACAAGCCCAGTCACACTTTCGGGTTCCCAGTCATTTACAGCAATCGCCACACACCCTGGGTCCATATCAGAGACGGCCGACTTTGTTGCGGGTATCTTAGTGGGGTGGCCCCTGAAATATTATATGAATCTTGCAATTTCTCTTTCGTGATGCCTTGTTGGGTTTTCATTTGGTTTTTTCCGAGGTTGATCGTGCGTGTGTTGCTATTTGTGCCCCCTATAGGGTAAAACTTTCTGAAAGCCGTGTCCGCGGTTATGGACGACTTGGAGCACAGTATCTCGATCATAGACAACTATAACTAAAGTAGTGCTATAAATTTGACTTTTATAATGACTAGTAATCAACTTCACTATAATGGAATGGCTAAATAAAAGTGCTAACAACTGCTAGATTTGGGTTGTCACTTGTTACCATTATATCTGACTAGTAAGTATTGCAAATACAACGGAATGGTTAACTAAAACTGCCCACTATTTATAATATCAGGATGACTCATGCTATCTATATCTGACTAGTAATTGCCGCAACTATAACAGAATGAATAAAACTGCCAACTGTGTGAGTTCCTCGGTTGACTTCCTCGTTTGGTCTCGAGGGGGAAATACCAGGATAGGTATGCTTGGTGATAGTTTCAGGTTGGATCCGAATAGGTCTTTCTTATCCCTATCTGATAGTCGCCAGTTGTATTGAGTATCTATAAGTTGTTTAGTGCATGCTGCGCTGCCGCCTCAGTGCACCATACCTATGTAGGCGAGGACCGCTGAATTCTAGTCTTGCCATGTACTGGCCTCAGTACTGACCGCTCTATTTTTCATTTGCCCTTTGACGACACCCCTTTTGTTTTAGCAGGTTTTGAGATCGATGTCGTTAGCAGGGTTACCATTCCGGTTTGGCTTGGGCAGGGTTATGGACGCCATTGGTTATTCTTCAGGGCTCTTATCCCAATTTGCATCTTGTCCGTACTCGGGCGTTGTATTGTTTTCAAGGTGATTTGGGTCTTTGTACTGTATATCTGTATTCTTGACTCATGGAGTCGTTGTTGTATATATATGTTCTGTGGGTTCCATTGTGGACTATTGTGTAATGATATTACTTCGTTTTCCACCTGCACGAAAGTGCCTGGTGGGCACCTTTGAATCGATTCTATGCGGGTTTGGCGGGAATTGCTAAAACTTGCATCGGGCCGATTCTGAGGGTGTTACAGAGGGAGGGGTTGGGTGTTTGTTGCGCACTCGAACCCGGTGGCGGGTCCGTTACGTTGTTAATGACAATGGCGCATAGGTAACGCCCGTGGATTGGATCGCTGCTGCTATAGATTTTGGATCCGGAACCGTAGGTTCCTTCATCTAAGGAAGGGCCGCACAGATCTAAGTTGCAGCTGCTGTTGTTATCCGAATCGTCGGTCAGCATCGACGCGTGTAACGCGCCGATGGGTGGGGCCCATGAAGCGGGCCTGATGGATGGTGGTGGCACCCGCTCTGGGAGGCGGAGGGTACCGGTCTGCCCCACCTAGAAGCAGAAGCTCCCGAACAACATCTCGAGCCAGTTGCCAACGGACTCGAAATCCCTCAGGGTGGCCGGCGAGTGGGCGGTGAAGTCGAAGGCACCGAAGAGGAGGTGACTCTCCGTTTCTGATGAGTCATAGATCGCTCCGGATGGAACCGTCATGACCACACGATCAGTGTCCCTAGTTCCCACAGACGGCGCCAATTGACGAGGTTCGATCTCGTCAATGCCCATTGTTATGGACTTGGGTTTTGGAGAAGATGGGGATGCTAGAAGTCATGGAACGGTTAACAGAAAAGCAACGCGGGACACGAGGTTTACCCAGGTTCAGGCCCCCGAAGGGAAAACTCTACTCCTGCTTGTTTGCTCTTGATTACGGCGGAACCGAAAGTTACAGGGGTGCGCAGATGTAATCTGGCATGAGGTGCGTATGCGATGGTGGAAGAGGATCCTTCTCGCCGTACCCTCCTGGCCTTTATATAGATAGGCAGATCCCAGGCTTTAGGTCAAGTCGGTTACAAATTAGGGTTGGTACCCTTTGAAATTCTATCTAATCTAAACTTGTCCTCCAAGGAGTCAAAAACATCATGGGCTTGGGCCACCTGAAATCTTCATGTGTCACGTGTCTTTACGTGGTCCTTACTTGGATTGGACCAGGTATACTAATTTCGTATACCCGTGGGGTATATCCATGTCACCGGAGGCCTTCTTCATCACCATGCCAGCCTCCGGTATGATGCGTGAGTAGTTCCACCTTGGACTATGGGTCCATACAATAGCTAGATGGTTGTTTCTCCTCCTTTGTGCTACCATGTTTAGATCTTGTGAGCTTCGTTCATGATCAAGATTATCTATTTGTAATAATGCATGTTGTGTTTGTGGGGATCCGATTTATATTGAGATAGTATGTCAGATTGGTTAATGGTTTTATATTATTGATTCTATCATGTCTGTGTTGTTTGAGATCGTGCATGCTCTCCGTTTCTAGTAGCTATCTTGGCCAAGTAGATGCTAGTGACTCTAAGAGGGAGTATTTATGCTCGATAGTGGGTTCATGCCTCTAATGAATCTGGGGAAGTGACAGAAATCTCTAAGGTTGTAGATGTGTTATTGCTACTAGGGAGAAAACAACAATCGTTTGTTCATGGAACAATTGTATTGTTTACTTTACACACATTGCTTAAAGAAGTTATTCGTTGCTTGCAACTTAATACTGGAGGGGGTTCGGATGATAACTTGAAGGTGGATTACTAGTCATAGATGCAGTTGGATGACGGTTTATGTATATTGTTGTAATGCCCAATCAACTTTCATAGGATCATTAATGTATAGTATTGCATTGTTATGCCTTGCTTTGTCCTGTCAATTGCCCCACTGTAATTTCTTTACCCAGCATGTTATGTTGTTTATCTTAAGGAGTACACCTCTAGTGAACTGTGGACCCCGGTCCAATCTTTACCACTGATACATCCTCCACTGTTACTATTTACTTTCTGCAGGCCACCATTACCTTCCACACCATACATTTAATCCTTTATTTTCAGGAAACCAGTGAGAGTGACAACCTCACTGTTCGTTGGGGCAAATTCTTGAGTTTGTGTTGTGCAGGTTTCCAAGTTGCTAGCAACACCTTTGGGTCGTTTCCTTCCTCCTACTGGTTCGATAACCTTGGTTTCTTACTGAGGGAAGAACTTTTTGCTGTACTCATCATACCTTCATCTTGGATTTTCCCAACAAATCTCTAAAGTGATCTAAGCCGCATCAAGACATTTTTCTCGTGCCGTTGCCGGGGAGTTAAGGACGACTTCACAAGGGGAGTCCTTCGCAACCTTTCTATTTACTTTGTTTTTGTTTTGCTTAGTTTGTTTTGCTTTGTTTGGTTTGCTTCTTTTTTATGAAAAAATACAAAAATATTAGTTTTGTTTGGTCTGCCTTTTTTTATAAAAAACACAAAAAAATAGTTCCTACTATAGTTGTTGGTCTGTTATTGCCTTGCTTTGTCATGCTTTCTATCAATGGTTGGTTTCTTTGAAACTAGTTCTTATTGGCAAGGCGGGTTCACGGAAGAATAAAAGTATTATTATAAGGAACACCGCTTGTCACAAAAAGGGAAACACTTATGGGAACAAATTGATAAATTGAATACTATTGCTAGAGACGTGTGATCTACTTATAATGTTACTTATTGCTTTGATAAATCTTGTTGCTATAAGAGGTATAAACACTTCCCTTTTCAATGTGAGTATAATGATAATGTTACCATATCTTCTTATGTTAAAGGAAATTATGACTTATGATGTGGAACAAATTGAAGAATTTATTGCTTGAAAGGGTGCATTTGAACTTGCTAGTTTGCTTCAAAATACTGATGATGCACCTTATAGATATGAGGTGTATGATATACTTAAATTTTGCTTTTATAATTACAAGGAAGAAAATGGCTATATTTTTGAATATTTTAATAGATGCTTTCCACCAACGGAAGATACTAATGCCTTGCAGGAGCTTATGGAAGAAGAAATTTCTGAAACTGGAAGCTCATTAGATGAAAAAGAGGAGGAGAGTGATGAACAAAAGGAGGAAGAATGGATTAGCTACCCATGTCTACCTTCTAATGAGAGTAACTCTTTATCCCTTACATTATTTAATTGTCCCCCATGCTTAAAGGAGGATGAATGTTATGTTCCTGTGGATTATTTTGACATATCTTCTATGGGTTGAAGCGATCCAACCCATTAAGAATTGGATCCTGTGTTTACAGTGCTAGTCCCTTGGATCGATTAGCTAGCACACACAGTTTCGATGAATAAAAGAGTATCAATGCGTCACATTATTACAACGATTGATCCAAGAATATAAATATTACAAAGTTGCTTAGCTCATAGCTATCTCAAATAACATAGTTCAACAAACAAAAGATAAAGGCTCCATCACGCCACAGGCAACTCGCTGAGTGGAGATTCGCAACCTAAACGAAAACCTTACTTGTCGTTGAAATAACCTGCAACATAAAAAGTTGCAGCCACGAATGGTCAATACATTTGAATTGTATTGGCAAGATGTCACTATTATGTGGACACATTTGACAACCTGTCATATACATGCACACTTTGGCTAGTGGAGTTCAGGCTATTTGCAGAAAACAGCATTTTCTCCTACCTTTTTAATTAAAGTTTTAGTTCTTCAAAATAACTAAGAACAACTCGAGTCACACGAGAGCTCCTGAAAACTATGGACACATTGAGTCACTCAAGTGCTCCTACAACCCATTAAGTTCACCCATCAAGTTTTATTAGAGAAATTGGAATGAATGAGACTTTTCAACTGCGTCAAGAGAAGTTACTCATAATTGTCCATTACCGGGGACATGGCTAAGTACTTAGTTCATAAACCATCTGTAGAGGCTAGTATACTTTACCCACAAGACCCAATCAACCCCTTTTGAGAGAAGACCAGGACGAGACCTTTGGGAAACAGAATCATGAGCCTAACTCCGGACTGTACCATCCTATCAACACCTACATCTGCTAGTCACGGTAGGACATGATTCCATAACTTACTCAGTCAAGTCAGAGCCCATATGACATGTGGTTGTACATGGAAGTTACTAATCAAGACCGCCTATTATCTCTATGAAGCATGTTTGGCAATCCCCACCAAAATCCACACTCGATGACCCAATCAATGCCATTCCACCCAGGTGATTCATTGATTAAGTGGTTTTCATTTAAGAAAAACATAATCCTTCTCTTACACATATGTATCATGAAAACCACCCACGCAAGTAATAGCATGGCTAAGCATCTACAATACGATGGCTATCAAGGAATCAACTAGGGTCTATGACAATTCTATTGGGTACTCACACCATAACATAGCATATATAATATAAAACATTTCCTTCAATTCAAGCTACTGAAAACTAAATGCATAATAAAACAATAGGAGTTTCATGATAGTGACACTTGCCTCAATTGTAGTAATCGTTCACACAGTCGTCGCAATCACAATAATCGCTCTCCAGGCAATCTATCGCGCAAAATAATAATTGCAATCAATCATACAGTAGCACAACACAACAAAACAGTATGCATACATTTTAGAAAAGAAAAACATGATCAGAAGCATTTCATAGGCAATTTCTATTAATCAAATAGGCTTAAAATAGGCATTAATGAATTCTGAATACTTTCAATACAGAACAGTTTCATAAAATTATGAGAACCATGCTACTGGATAGGTAATGTCAACAGCTTTCATTTGCCACTGGTTATAGCCAAAATACCAATTTAATGGATTTAATCATAGATAATTGTTTTGTACTGTAGCAAAATCAACTAATTCTACAGTGACGTAGATTACAATTTTCTGAATCCATAGACACCAAATTTGCCAATTTTGGAGTTGTGGATATTTTTCTAAGAATTTTATACCATATAATATATTTAAATATTCCAAAAAAATATGCATTGGTCAAAGTACGAATTTTACTGCATGATAATATTCTACACATTATTCTGAATCCATGGATATATCATATGTAATTTTCTGATCAATATTCAATTTTCTGTGAATTTTATCAATCTGCTTATTAATCTGTCTATTTAAATTGAGAATACCCAGTCAGCAGACACGGTTCCCACACGGCGCGCTGTGATTGGATGCGCGGCTGACCAGGTGCTGACTCAGGGCGTGTTGATGCAGCAGGACAAGTGGCACGCCGTGAGTGGCTGGTACCGCTTCGCCCAGGGATCTAATCATGGGCGTTGGTTCCTGATCCAACGGCCCTGGTGCAGAGCTCGAGAGCTCACCGGCGAGCGACGTGGGCGGCGGCGGTGGCGGCTTCGAGAGTGATGGTGGCGGCGTCTCCGGTGACTCACTGGATCGGAGAGGCAGTCCTCGGGATGCGGGCATGGACGACAAGTGGATTGGTGGCGTTGGGGTGCTTCTTCGCTTCCTCTAGTGTCGACGATGGACGGCTGGAGCGGTACGACAAGGTGCTACTCCGGCGGCGTATCCTGGGCGGTCTAGTGCTCTGCGAGAGGGTAAAAAGGGGTGAGGCGACGGAGTTGATCAAGGGGAGAATATACAGAGGGATAGGAGGGCGAGGGGTGGTCGCGAACGACGGGAGCTCAACCTCCGAAGCTCCGCTGCGGCGGCTGAGATGGGAAGCTCGCCGGTGGGGTTAGGGTTTCAATTTTTTGGAAAAAAAAGAGGGGAGTGGATGCGGGAAGATTTATAAGAGGTGGATGGCGTGCACGAGGCAGAAAAATCATACTGGAATCGGCCCGATTTCGTGGGGGAGGTTGCAGCGTGCTCGGGGTGGTCTCCGGAGCGAGGGGGAGAAGACCGGGTGGGTCCCCTACGTCAGAGATCAGGAGAGGAGAGATGGGGGTGCGGGTGCGGGCTAGGCTGGCGCTGGGCCAGGTGGGCTGCTGCTGCTTGCGCGCGCGGGAGGTAGGCAGGCGGGTTGGGCCGGCAGTAGGTTAGGCTAGTTAGTTCACTTGTTCTTTTTTTCTATTTCGTTTTATTCTTTTTCTTTCTCTAGTTTCCTTCATATCTTTTGAATCAAAGCTCCAAATGAGCACAAACTAATTTGTAAATTTTTCTAAAATTCAACACATCATTTTAGGACTACTAGGGAATATATTCCTGTCCATTCAAAATATTCAAATAATAGGCTTTATTTAGAAACCCTAATAGCTGCATAAAAGATTTTCAAATAGGGTTTTTCACAAATGGTTTTAAATTTGGAAATTTTGCAAGATGCCATGATGCAATGCATATGAATCCTAAGAATCTTTCCCATTCTAAAATTCTGGGATGTTACATGGGTAAAACTTGTGATAATAGTTATGCTCCTGTTATCTATGATAATCCTATATTTGTGCCTAACTTCGAAATGCATGGTACTAAAGAGTTTTGCTTAGAAAATGTTTATGATAAAGCTCTAGATGATGGTTCTATATTGAATGATCAGTCACCTTATTATAAAATTGTTAAAAGTGGGTTTGAAGGTTTTAATTCCACTATTTTTGAGCTTGATAAAAATTATGTGTTTATAGATCATGAAAAGCATACTTTATGTGATAGTTATATTGTTGAGTTTACATGAGGATACTGAAAATTATTATGAGAGAGGAAAATATGGTTGTAGAAGTTTTCATGGTACTAAAACACTTCTCTATGTGCTAAAAGTTTTGAAGTTACTCTTGTTTTATCTTCCTATGCATGTCACTTTGTTCTTTGTGAATTTATTATCATACAAGATTCCTAACCATAGGAAGTGGGTTAGACTTAAATGTGTTTTGAATTTGCTTCTTGATGCCCTCTTTTACTTCAATTCATATTTCTTATGTGAGCATCTTCTCAAACTATCAATGCCTAACTTAAAGGCGTTAAAGAAAAGTACTTCTTGGGAGATAACCCAATAGTTTTCTTAAGTCTTGGAAGTTATTACTACTATAATAACCTCTTCTTATCTTTTTTGTTTAATTTTTGTGCCAATAATAACCTCTAATGAGAGGGAAGTAAGATTTGGGGAGTTGCTATCCCGAAATAGATTTTTGTGCTCCACTGTGAACATTCTTGAAAAATCTCGGTATGTATGATTGAGCTGTAATTTTCTGAATAAATCCCCCAGTTTATTATCTAACTTTCTTTAGTTCAACACTTTTTTATTTGAGCAACATAAGGTCTTCTAAAAAATCAGTTTTCACCTGCTGGTCTGTTTTGACAGATTTATGCCATTATTTGCATTTGCTTCTTATTGATTCGTTTTTGGGTTCTCTTTGGGAAATTGAGCTTTTTGAGGAAATTGATACAGTATATTATGTCTTTAGTGAAAGTTTTGCTGTTTTAAACCAAACCCCAAAGGTCTATTATCTTTTGAATGCGCTAATGTTGCTAATGAAGATTGTGTGAAGTTTTGTATGAAGGAAAATTTTCAGGTGTAAGGCAAGAATGATGTAGTGAGATAAAGAATGGACAAAAGCTCAAACTTGGGGATGCCACCCCGTGTCACCCCAAGAAATATTCAAGAGTACAAGCGTTAAAGCTTGGGGATGCCCAAGGCATCCCCTTCTTCATCAATAAAAATCTTAGGTCTTTCTAGACACTTCTTTTTTATTTCTTCATTCACCGTTGTGTTGTTCTTGAAGCATATTAGTTTTCATTTTTGGTTTTTGTTTGCTTAGTTTGCTTGAATAAAGTAGTTGGACCCCCGCTTTCGCTGTGTTGTTTCAAATAATTTGATTGGTGTTGGAAAGAAGTATGAAGTTCTTGCTTTAGTAGTACAAGAAGGTGCTTGCTTTGACTGTGACTTAGACTTTATCATGTCATGCTAGATGTTGTTTTGAACTTATGCTTAGTGATTATTTATGTATCATGGCTTGTTCAGAACAATTAGGATTGCTTAATGTACCTTGAAAGAATTATGTGTTGTTTTAGCATACAAAAGCATAGTATTGTGGTATTCTCCTTTGATGCTTTGTTTGGGTTAACTTGGCACATGCTCACACCATGTTATGTCTATGAACCATTCAACTTAGCCTCTATGATCATTTAGTTTTTGACTTGTGATACCACTTTATGCTTTGATTAATAATGTTTTGTCGCTCTGCATGATTATGGCCATTATTGCTCTCTTAGTTGGTCGCTCCCAGTCTTTTGCTAGCCTCCAGTTGTATTGAGTAAGCTCTACTCATGCATCCAACTCCCAAGAAACCAAGTTATTCCAAAGTTTCCACTATAACTTTCTATGCATGGTGTGTTACACCATTCCAAGTATATTCTTGTTTTTTCTATCTTCCAAATTAAACTTGTTATGTGAAAGTTAGTGATTAAAGCTCTCACAAACTTGATGGCACACTTTATTTTCTTGCCCCTAATAAACTTGAAACATTGTGTCATCTATGTTGTATATACTTGCACTTATAAGTTGGGATTAGTAGAACTGTGCTGTGACGGGGAACGCTTTCAACACCTGTAAATATCTACCCAGTTGATATCATGCTCTTTTGTTTATGGATGTCGTTAGTGTGAAATAAAAAGAGAGCTTGTAAGTCCATGGAGTTATGTATGTGTGTTAGAGAAACGCCTGGGCCGCTAGCCTAAGCCATGCCTAATAATGGTGGAAACTTGTAGCATCACCATAGTGAGCAATCTATGAAGCATTCTTCTTATAAAAAAGAGAGATAGAAAAAAGAGATTGAGAAAAAGAAAAAAAAGAGATGGGAAAAGAGGAAAGAGAGAAAAAAGCACCATTTTCCCATGGTAAATAAGAAGATTGCTGAGATGCTCATTGTCTGCTTGCCTTGTCATTTTGATATGGGATAGATCCTGTATCCTGGGGAAAGGGGTACCCCGTTGGAGGTTCTCTATGATACACATGTACCTACTATGACAAGAACTTACCGGTGACTAAAGTTGAGTAGAATGAGGAGCGGCCCTCGTACTCAAGGGACATGAGATTGCCAACTTATACTTTGTCAAGCATATACTCCATATTTTGTTCACTTTAACCTTAATCGCTTCAAGATTCTTATGATAGGGGCAATGAGAGCTGAAAGCTAACAAGTATCATAATTTTTGGAATCTCTTTATGAGACTTGAAATCCCTGCTTACCTTTTGAAGGGCCTTTCTTCCACTTTTATATTGAGTCTCCACCTTCTATCCTTAGGCACCAATTAATAGAGCATATTTGCCATTCTTAGTTCTATGTGTATTGTCCCAAAACTTATTGTTTGATTCATATTGTTGATATTTCTTGTTCTTGAACTATTTGTATCTAGTCACCCTTATAAAATTTGAAAGTGTCCTATGCATTTATTGCTACTCCATGAGGGACAAGCTGAATGCCACTATCCTATGTTTTCTATATGTGAAACAAACAAACGTCTTTCAATGCATTGTTATTCATGAATCTTTGTTTGTATCCTTTCATGTTGCAACATAGTTACTTTGTCTTATTGTTAGAACTTCATCTTTCATGCTCATGTTTAGATTACTTTGATCCCAGCTTTCAATGCTTGCAAATGGTTTGATCTTGATTGTGATGGTGCATGTCACCTAAACAATTATTCTTTTTATCACTTACCTACTCGAGGACGAGCATGAGTTAAGCTTAGGGATGCTTGATACGTCGTAAACATATCTATAATTTTTGACGTTCCATGCTTGCTTAGTATCCACTTTGCTTTGTCTACACTTTGAGGTATTTTTATACGTTTTCTAGTACTAACCTATTAACAAGATGCCACAGTGCTAGTTGCCTGTTTTATGTTGTTTTTGGTTCCAGAAAAGCCAAAAAATGAATATTCTCGGAATTGGACGGGATAAAAGCCAAAGTCAATATTTCACCGAGGAGAACACGAAGCCAGAAGACGAGACAGAGGAGGGACATGAGGGGACCACACCCTCTGGCCACGCGTCCAGGCCTGGACCGCGCCTGGGGAGGGTGTAGCCGCCTCGGGCACCCCCTCGGTCTCCCCCTTCACCTATAAGAAGCCCCCGATGCCTATACCCTAAGTACCCGATCAAATCTCCATGAAACAGTCCGTAGCCGCCGCGACCATCATCCCTAGATCGGGGGGGGATCTGAAGCTCTTCCCGGCACCCCGCTGGAGGGGAGAGATCATCCCAGAGGCCTTCTTCATCACCATGCCAGCCTCCGATATGATGCGTGAGTAGTTCCACCTTGGACTATGGGTCCATATAGTAGCTAGATGGTTGTTTCTCCTCCTTTGTGATACCATGTTTAGATCTTCTGAGCTCCGTTCATGATCAAGATCATCTATTTGTAATCATGCATGTTGTGTTTGCGGGATCCGATGGATATTGAGATTACTATGTCAGATTGGTTAATGGTTTTATATTATTGATTCTATCATGTCTGTGTTGTTTGAGATCTTGCATGCTCTCCGTTTCTAGTAGATATCTTGGCCAAGTAGATGCTAGTGACTCCAAGAGGGAGTATTTGTGCTCGATAGTGGGTTCATGCCTCTATTGAATCTGGGGAAGTGACAGAAATCTCTAAGGTTGTAGATGTGTTGTTTATACTAGGGAGAAAACAATGATCTTTTGTTCATGGAACAATTGAATTGTTTACTTTACACATATTGCTTAAAGCAGTTATCTGTTGCTTGCAACTTAATACTGGAGGGGGGTCAGATGATAACTTGAAGGTGGATTACTAGTCATAGATGCAGTTGGATGGCGGTCTATGTATATTGTTGTAATGCCCAATCAAATCTCATAGGATCATGAATGTCTAGTATTGCATTGTTATGCCTTTCTCTATCTTGTCAATTGCCCCACTGTAATTTGTTTATCCAGCATGTTATGTTGTTTATCTTAAGGAGAACACCTCTAGTGAAGTGTGGACCCCGGTCCAATCTTTACCATTGATACATCCTCCACTGTTACTGATTACTTTCTGCAAACCACCATTAACTTTCACACCATACGTTTAATCCTTTGTTTCAGCAAACCGGTGAGATTGACAACCTCACTGTTCATTGGGGCAAAGTCTTGAGTTTGTGTTGTGCAGGTTTCCAAGTTGCTAGCAACACCTTTGGGTCGTTTCCTTCCTCCTACTGGTTCGATAACCTTGGTTTCTTACTGGGGGAAGAACTTACTGCTTTACTCATCATACCTTCATCTTGAGGTTTCCCAACGAAGCTCTACAATGATCTGAGCCGCATCAATCGTGTAGACAATCCTTCCGGCGTCGCGTTTCGGCAGCGCTTCCACAGTCGGTCACAGGTATGGTAGTCGATAAAGACCTTCCTCTACCTTGTTCCTGTAGGGCTTCAGAGGTTGTATATCTCTTCTGAATCCCAGCAGCACGACGACGTGGTGGTGGTGGTGGAGGATTTATGCAGGGCTTCGCCTAAGCCGGAGAAGGACAATGCAGGAGAGAGGGGGTGGCCGGCGGCTAGGGTTGAGGCGCTAGGGATTGAGGTCCAAGGGGGGCGCCCCACCCCTCCTTATATGGGTGGGGAGTCAGCGGCCAAGGGCCTCCCTTCCCTAGCCGAGTTGCCCCCCAACTCAGCTAGCAAGGGGAGAGACCCTCGCCTGTACTATTTAACATAGTGGCTGATATGTTGGCTATTATTATTGAGAGAGCCAAGGATGATGGCCAAATTGAAGGATTAGTTCCCCATCTGGTTGATGGTGGTATTTCTATTCTTCTATGTAATGACGATACAATCTTATTTATGGAACATGATCTAGAAAAAGCTAAGAATCTGAAATTAGTATTATCAGCATTTGAGCAACTCTTTGGATTGAAAATTAACTTTCATATGAGTGATTTGTATTATTTTGGCGAGGCTAAAAACGAGGCCCACCTATATGCTGATCTATTCGGCCGTGGATAGGGGAAATTTCCAATCAACTATCTGGGAATATCGATCCACTATCGGTGTCTCATGATTGCTGAATGGAAACTCATTGAGGAAAGACACCAAAAAGTCTTAATAGTTGGAAAGGAAAATTGTTATCCCTTGGTGGAATACTTGTACTCATAAATTCAGTACTTATGAACATGGTATTGTATATGATCTCGTTTTTCCAGCTACCAAAAGGTGTCTTGAAGAAAGTGGATTATTTCTGTTCAAAATTCTTTTGGCAAGGGGATAGTGATAAAAATAAATATCAACTGGCAAGATGGAATATGGTTTCCCGACCGAAAGAATATGGTGGACTAGGCATACATGATTTATAAGTAAAAAACACAGCACTTCTAGGTAAATGGCTTTTCAAACTGCTTACAGAAGATGGTGTTTGGTAAACCATTTTATGGAGGAAGTATGTTGGCTTCAAAGCTGTGTCTCAAGTCGTATGGAAACCCGGTGATTCAAACTTTTGGGATGGACTAATGGCATCCAAAAAACATTTCTTCCGTTTTGGTGCTTTCAATATTTAGGATGGATCACAGATTAGGTTCTGGAAAGATAAATGACTTGGCCAAACTTTCCTTCATGAACAATATCCAGCTTTATACTCGTTTGTTAGACACAAAGGGGATACATTATCCACAATAGTGGAATCCAATCCTCCTAATGTGTCTTTCAGAAGAAGTCTCATAGGTCCTAGACTGGTATCTTGGAATAATCTTTTATTGAGATTATCCACGATACAACTGTCGGAGGGTATGGACGAATTCAAACAAAAATTACTACAGAATGGTAAATTTTCTGTTGATTCAATGTATAGAGCTTTGATCCAACCCGATATTCCAGTTGATGATAATGGTAAAATTTAGAAGATGAAAATACCCCTTAAAACGAAGATATTCTCTTGGTATCTCCGTAAGGGGTAATTCTTACGAAAGATAATCTTGTTAAGAGGAATTGGCATGGAAGTACACAATACGTTTTTTATCACCATAATGAGACAATTCGACATATATTCTTTCAATGTAAATTTGCGCGTGCTATATGGTCAATCATCCAAGTAGCCTCTTGTTTATCTCCTCCATGTTCGGTAGTCAATGTATTTGGCAACTGATTGAACGGGATTGAGGATAAGTACGGGCCTTTGTTTAGGTTGTGAGCGCTTGCCATTATTTGATCGCTTTGGCTATATAAAAATGACAAGATTTTTAATAACATGGTGTCTTCTCCCCTGCAGGTTATCTATCGAGCCACGGCTATCCTCCGATCATGGACTACTCTCTAACGTATAGAGTTTCGCGACTTGTTTATGGAGGAGTGTACGCGATTGGAGAACATGGCGAGGGATATTTTCTCTCAACATAGATGACAACGTGATCTTCGGATAGATCTGCCATAGCTTGAGGTTTTTTATTTTTTAGTCTGTCTTGTAATTTTGATACTTTTGCTTTGGTGACTAACTCTGTGGTTGATCGGCTGTGTGCATCCTAGCTATGCAGAGGCCGGACGCCTATTTCCAAAAAAAAATTATACGTATGATAATAAAAAAAGTGCATCACAGAGAACAAAAAATATAAAAAATGCTTAAAAAGGTAAGAAAAGGGAAAGATATAGAAAGTTAAACTAAAGAAAAATAAAGAGAAGAAAACCATAAAATATAAAAGGAGATGAAAAAATAACAAATTTTAGATTTAAGAAGGAACATGAAATTAAATCATGCAAAATATAGAAACCTGACTTGAAAAAGAAACATAAGAACTTAAACTTAAAAATAAATTAAAGTAAAGAAAACCATTAAATATAGAAGAAGAAAAATAGCCGCAATCGATAAAACGGTAAAGAAACACTATATCCTGATACTTTATTATGATTAGTTGAGAGGATGGACACGATTCCTCATCCTTTGATGTGATTGAACAACAGAAAGTGCAAGATCCGAGAATCAACCCGTGGTTGGATGGTTAGAAGGGTAGAGGTACCTCCATCCCACCAGAGTTCAAACCCCAGGTTTGACGCTTTGGTGTCTCATAAAAACGAAATATTCTTTTAGTAGGAGGCGACGTTTTCGTCGATAGCGAGACGCCTGCGATGACTTCGTCAATCTCAAGACCCGCAGGCTCAGTCTCTCGAAGGTGCTCATAGAGATAGGGTGTGCGTGCATGTATTCATAGAGGTGAGTGTATGTACGCATTATGAGCGTCTGCGTTTGTACTTTTTTTAAAAAAAAATAGAATATCGTATGCTTTGTTGTACAAAATCGGTCGAGGAGCAACTCGATGACGTGGCGTTGGGAAATAGAGACCGAACTCAGAAAAGTCTGCATGCATGCGGTACTCGTCTTGGCTCCTTTGACCAACGCTGTCATCAAGGGGCACTAGTTGGGCCAAGCCCAGCGATCAAAGCGTTAAGTGAAACTGTTGCATCGCAACGCGCGGGCGCTAGACAGTCTTTTCCGCGGCACCAGCATCTACAATGCCGGCGATTTTCTCCGCATGCAGGCCGTGTGCGATACATTACCGCGCTCAGTGATTGCCAACCGTTTGCGATATCCACGTGAGACCTTGTTTAGTAGGAGCTCATCTTATTCAAAACCGAAGTTCTGCAAAACCAGAGTATTCCGACGCCCGGAAAAGCAATACTGTACTTTTATTTTCTTCGAACCATAGTTTTTCTCAGTTTTAGCAAAACTGCGGAAGCTTTTGGCAAGTGCAGTTTTGACACATAATTACTTGCATGGATTATAAAATTTTGACCCATAATGTAGCTGCATGGCCGTTGCATGAGTGAAGCAGACGTCTTTGGCAGGTTTGGTCATCTCAGCCACCCCCGTCGCACACCCCTGTACTGCGTTGGCTTTCTGCACCGCCTCGACATGGCCGCCTGCTGCTTTTTAGAGGAAGAGCGGTACCAGGACCCTTTGCAAGGTTCCTGCAAGAAAATGGAATAGCCGCCCAATATTCTATGCCGAGCGAACCTCAGCAAAACGGAGTAGCTGAAAGGCGCAACCGTACCCTTATGGATATGGTGCGCAGCATGATGAGCTATTCCACCCTCTTATTGGGATTGTGGATGGAGGCGCTTAAAACCGCCATTCACATTCTCAACAGAGTACCAAGTAAGTCGGTGCCCAATACACCGTATGAATTGTGGACAGGCAGAGTCCTCTCTCTGCACCACTTGAGGGTCTGGGGGAGCCCAGCTGAGGCAAAAGTTTTCAATCCAAACATTGCAAAGTTAGACCCCAAAACAGTATCTTGCCACTTCATTGGCTATCCAGATAAGTCAAAAGGCTATCGTTTCTACTGTCCTGAGAGATACACAAAGTTTGTAGAAACGAGACATGCAGTCTTCTTGGAGGACGAATTGATGAGGGGGAGCACGGTAGCTAGGAAAATTGATCTTGAGGAGAAGAGGGTGCATGCACCTAATCCGATGACTCATGAGCCATTTTTCTCGCTACCTGTTGTGCCACCATCTACAACCCCTGAGGTTGTGGTGCCGACACCTGTTGTGACTCCACACGTGACAACAATGGGCGAAAGTTCGGAACCTGTCCATCAGGAGCCACCTGAACCCACTGTTGAGCACGAAAGGGAGCCAGAATAGCCACCTATTGTAAATGTGCCTGAACCCGAGACAAGAAATGAGCAAGAGTCTGATGAACTCAGATGGTCTAAAAGAGAACGAAGACCAGCCATTTTCAAAGAAATCTACAAAGTTTACAATGTAGTTCATATGGAGGGCGATCCTACCTCATATGAAGAAGCCATGAGTAGCCCTCACTCAGCCAAGTGGGTAGAGGCAATGGAAGATGAAATGAAATCGATGAGTTCCAACAATGTTGGGGACTTGGAGGAAATTCCTAAAGGAGACAAAACAGTAGGATGCAAATGGGTCTACAAAACAAAGTATGACTCCAATGGGAATGTAGAAAAGTACAAAGCTAGACTCGTGGCAAAAGGCTTTACGCAAAGAGAAGGCGTAGATTACAATGAGACTTTTTCTCCGGTCTCATGTAAGGACTCCTTCAGAATCATCATGGCACTAGTTGCACATTTTGATTTAGAGTTACATCAAATGGATGTCAAGACGGCATTTCTTAATGGAGATTTAGAAGAAAATGTTTACATGAAACAACCGAAGGGTTTTTTATGGAGGGGAAGGAACATATGGGATGCCGCCTAAAGAAATCCATTTATGGATTAAAGCAAGCCTCTAGGCAGTGGTATTTAAAGTTTAATGATACCATTAAAATATTTGGATTCAAAGAAAATGTTGAGGACAACTGCATTTATGCAAAGTTCAAAAGTGGGAAATATATTTTCCTAATTTTGTATGTGGATGACATTCTGCTTGCCAGCAGTGATGTTAGTCTACTACTAGAGACAAAGAAGTTCTTGTCATCTAACTTTGGCATGAAAGACCTTGGTGAAGCCTCTTATGTTTTGGGCATAGAAATTCACGAGAGAAAGAATGGAGTGTTAGGATCATGAAAGCGTATTGTGAAAAGATTTTAAAGAAATACAATATGCATGCGAGTAATTCAACACCTGCTCCCATAGTCAAGGGCGATAGTTTTGGGAAATCCCAATGTCCAAAGAATCAATATGAGATCGATCAAATGAAGTCAGTTCCATATGCTTGGTTGGAAGCTTACGGTATGCACAAGTGTGCACTTTCATACGACTTAGCATTTATCATCGGGTACTCGGTAGATATCAAGAGAATCCGGGCATAGAGCAAACCTGGAAGATGGTAAAAGCTTTGCGTTATGTGCAAGGCACAAAAGGCCTCATGCTTACATATAGAAGATCGATTCCCTAGAGATAAAAGGGTATTCGGATGCAGATTTTCTTGGAGATAAAGGCGACCGAAAGTCCACGACGGTATGTCTTTACTCTCGCAGGAGGTGCTATTTCATGGAGAAGCGTCAAACAGTCGATAGTTGCATCATCTACGATGTATGCAGAATTTATAGCATGTTATGAGGCCATGGGACATGCGTTATGGTTAAAGAAATTCTTACCCGACTTGAAAGTGGTTGGTGCATCGAGGCCACTAAAGATGTACTGTGACAACGAGCCCGCAGTATTCTATGCTCACAACAACAAGTCGAGTAATGCTTCAAAGTCTATAGATATAAAGTATTATGTTGTGAAGGACAAAGTCCAGGATCAAACTATAAGACTCGAGCATATAAGGACAAAGGATATGCTTGCGGATCCGCTAACGAAAGGCTTACCACCCAATGTGTTCAAGGAACACATAGCCGACATGGGTTTAACAGGAAGCCTATGATTCCTGGACTATAGAGGCCCAAAAGTAACAGGATTTGTTTCAGAACATGAAGGTATA
The DNA here is from genome assembly GCA_030063025.1 of Avena longiglumis. Classification (NCBI taxonomy): domain Eukaryota; kingdom Viridiplantae; phylum Streptophyta; class Magnoliopsida; order Poales; family Poaceae; genus Avena; species Avena longiglumis. The sequence continues at coordinate 107,822,082 of CP125979.1, forward strand.
TAGTGGCTGTCTGATTCTATCGGCAATTGAGCTGAGACGATGAAACGTGCTCTATGTATCATTCTGCGATGGACTAAGTAAAGAACAAGGTTAAAAGTAAAGTCGAGATCTAGGGGGAGAATGTTAGATAGATCTCAAACGTGAACGGGTCCAACGGCTCGTCACGCCTCTATCCGCGCCCTGATCGGGGGCCCCCAACCTTATCTGGTTGGTGGGCCCCTGTCGCCAGCGCTATATAAAGAGGTGGGGAGCCGGCAGCACGCCAACGAGGTCAGACGTGCCCTAGCCGCCCCACCTACAAACCCTATCCGATCTAGGCTAAGCGCTGCGCCGACGGGAAGCTCCACCGCCGCCACACTCACCCCCTTTCCACCCATGGACAATGACGGAGGTTCTGGCTCCGGCACCAGCTCGGGCATTCCCTCTGGCTCGTGTGCAGCCGAGCAGGGGAGCAGTAGATCTCGGTTCTCTCTCTCTCTCTCTCTCTCTCTCTCTCTCTCTCTCTCTCTCTCTCTCTCTCTCTCTCTCTCTCTTTCTCTCTGTTCTCGATCTACAAAGGTGAAGTATAGTGCTACTATTAGATCTAGACTAGATCCTTTGTAAAGGTGGTTTTAACACTAGCCACTCCCGCATGAAGGGCGCCACATCATGGACAAGGCGAGAGCACCAAGGGCTGAGCGGTGAGCACGCCTACGCTGAGCGGTGAGGGCTAACAATTTATTTCCCGTTGTCCACATGCTATATTTCGTAGATGGCATCTAGAAGAAATAGTCTAGCCCCCAAAGGGAGCTCTTAGAAGCCACTTGAGGTCCCAGCCGTTCGATTGGGTGTCCAAACCGATCCTAACCGTCCAGATGTGCTGTGCATTTCTACCCGCACTGGTACTTGTCTCAGCTTCAGCGATTTGCGGGCCTGCATCTTCCCGCAACCACTCGTCAGAGATCCATGCTACGTAGTTGTACGTCGATGGCAAGCGGGAGAGGCAACGCGGTTGCTCAACCGTGGTTTCAAAGACCACACAGGGGTAATTTTGTCCGTTAGGCAAACCCTATCACCGTCCAAGGATCTAACCGCCGCCAACACGTTCCTCTCTCTCTCTGCCTCTTGTCTTCCTCTCCTCGTCTCTCCCATGGCGTGGTGGCGCGGACGACAAGCGAGCAAAGGAGGAGAGGAAAGGAGCTGGCGGCGGAGGACTGGCAGGGCACTCTCTCCCCTTTCTCTTCCCCCCTCTCGTGTTGCTCCCGTGTCCCCTCCTCAAACCCTATCCGCCGCTGGTCATTCTGCTCCCTCGCCTCTCTCTCTCCTCGAGGCCCGTGGAAGGAGCACGGTATGGGTGTGCTGCTCCATGAAGGGTGGATCGTCGGCGTATCCTCGCCTCTCCTTGGTCACCCGCTCGTGGGGAAGAGCATGGGAGGGTGCAGCGTGGCTCTTCTCCCATTTATCCTCCATGGCCGTCTGGACCTCATGGCGACTCCTCCATCTGAGTTCCCCCCCCTCTCTCTCTCTCGAGAAGATAATTTTGATCCCCATTTTACTCCTTCACATCTCTGTTAGTAATTATGCATCTTGCTGCAGATAAATTGTTTTTATGTACCTCGCACCAGCCCTTTTGACTCATGACGTATGTTGCTTTTCATAATGTCTTACAGCAGTTATGGGATTCCAAGCAGGAATAGGTCTCAAGAGAGCTCATAGTTCTTTCTTTTTATGCAGCATCTATCGTAGTGAAAGTGAAGCCGAGTTCATCAGGGGGCAATGGGGAACGGAAGGTTAGGAGGCGGTACCATTCCCTAACCAGCTTTGGACATTCTAGTGAAATTACGGTAATTAAAACTTTGATTTTGGGGGCACCATGAGTAGGGCTATTCAGAGGAATTACTTGACTGGGCTAGGTGCTATCTTATCTATGGGTATGATTCATATTGAGAAAGGAAGAAAAAACAAGTGGGTCACACTAAAATTCTGCGTCTTTTAGGGAGTTCTTGTTTTATAATTTTTTATGCATGTTGTGAATTGGATGCACCGTGTCTAGATTCAGCGGCGTGACGCTCATGGACCTTATTTTCTAAAATATTTGCTTGTTGGTGCTTATTAATAATGTGCTCTCTAAATTTTTGATATGCGTCATGGATAATAAAATGGTGTCATTCATAATATACTCCCTCCGTTTCATAATATAAGATGTTTTAGATTTGTGAAGAGAATGTATCTAGACTTGTTTTAGTGTGTAGATTCACTCCAAACATGAATAAACCTATATACTAAAAGTAGTCTAGATAAATTTGCTTCACAAAGCTAAAACATCTTATATTTTAAAACGGAGGGAGTAGATGCCTATTGTTGTTAACTCTTTTAGATTCTAACTGTTTGGGCACAGGTGTCACTGTCCACCAGTGAAGCTGAATCTTACCATCAGTTAGAGTTCTTCATTAACAAGCAGCTAACAGTCAACGTCATTTAAGATTCTTCGTTGAACAAGCTGAATATTATCTGGTATATGCTCAAACAGTTCTATTCTGCAGCTGATTAACCTCATACCTAACGTCGCAATCATCACTAAGTGACACCTGGAATAGTTTCTGAGAAAGCAAGGTTTAGCATTGCCCTGTGAAACTCATCATATCATGATTGTCTTGCCAAGCATGCATTTAGATAGTTAAATTTTCTTGTGTGTGATTTATTATTCTGAACTATTCTTAGACTGTCCCATTTGTCTTATGTACTCGATCATGGATAGTTCTTCAAACTTTTACAATATTTGATTATGAATAATCACACCAATTCTTTGGGTCTGTGGAATTAAAAAATTATCTTTCAGTTTTAGTTTGGTTTTAAATTGAAGGTAGCCAGTAAAGGATTAGTTTGGTGGTTGCAAAATCCAAGACTACGCTCAGTTTCTTTCTATGCCAAGAAAAAGCACACCGAGATAGAAACCTTTGTTAATGTTGGATGATGAAGATAGTCAGTTAGAGCTCCTGGATATCCTTCAGCAAGGACTAAGGATCCCTGCCTCTTTTTTGAACTTTGGTTTGTTAAGAGTCATCAAGCAATGCTCCTACTTTTAGCAGTGCTCCATTGATAACGGAAATGACTATCACCTGCCTAGGACCATATATGTTAGTCAACTTTTACACCCTTTTTTTATGTATGCCTGATCACATGCTTTTGAGATGGTTGGATCCATATTGGATCATCCCTAGAAGTTTAAATATTGTTTACCTTACTACATAACTCTTTTGTTTTCTTAAGACCGATTTGATTTTATTCTGGTTTACCTTTTTTTTCTTGACTCGTCTAGGTGTTCAAATGCTTCAGATTTCATAGTGACCATTACACTGGATCTTATTCCATATGATTTTGCTAGAGCACATACAATGAGGAGAAGTAGTTCAAGGTAAATTAAAACTCAAAATATTACCCCGTTGTTGCCTATTTGTAAATTATTTATTTCTTTTGTCCCCTAGAAATAGTACATCGAGCAGTATTTAACATTGCAAGATAATCATGCGTAGGCTGATGACTTTTGAAATGATGTGACTTCTCCATATATTAATTTATTTGCGGTCAGCTTTCATATTAGATAAATGGTCATGATGCATCTTATATATATACCTATTACATAACATAAGTTTTTTGTGAGGTTTACTACACCTGTTACATAACTAAGTGCCCCTCTCTGATTTTATCATGATGAAAATGGTCAGATAGATCTTGAAAAATATATCACCACAATGAGCCTGATGAAAGCTCCGCAAGATTATCCAGATGCTAAAAACTAGCCTCATGTCCAGGTAAGATTTATCTGTTCTATCGTCTCCTTTGGTCTTGGTTTGGTAAACAAATGGTTAACCGGTGAGCTGAGCATTGTCTTACCTATGTTTTGCTCTATTTTTCAGGTTGCTTTGAGATTGAAGAAAAATGCTTTCTCTAGGGGCTCTGTGGGTGGTATGGTTCCTTATATTATTTGCTCGAAATAGGTTTTACAAGGTATTCCTTTATATTTGTGATGCATCGATCCCTAATTTTCTATTTTGTGTTTTCTTTTGTTACCATACTATCTCTACTTTGACACTCAATGATATTTCAGAAGTTAATACAATTTTCTATTTGTCATAAATTGTTGTAATCTAAAAAAAGTAAATGTTGCCACTAATAATATTTTGAATATCTATTTTTAGTAGTGTTTGAAGCATAATTTATTGTGATTTATAATTTTAGATGACTGTTTTAAGGAGGCAAATTTAAATTTTGTTTTACTATTCCAAACAGATTTAGGTAATATGCATTCTATGGGAAAAGCTTAAAGAGCTAGACATTCTAATGATCTACAAAGTGATCCTAACAGGTGGATGATTAGAATTGACTACTATTTGTCATATAAGGTACTCGTTTATATGTAGAAACCTATGGTTCACTTATGCCACATGGGTATATATTATTATGTTACTAATTCTAATTGCTTTTGCATATTCATCTTGTTGTTTACCGTCCGGGTGCTTGAGTCAAGGGTACTAGCCGAGCCCGAATGGCTGGATGTCATGGAATTCATTCATCCAATGTGTGCATCTACTCTTGATTCATGGTTAATTATGTAACTGAATTAGCTTATTGTTGTGACTATTTTTTGATCATTCCAATTCCTTGGAACCAGTTGCAAACAAGATCTATCGGGTCTAGCAGCCAATATGTGTCTACCATGCTCTTATCTATAATTAATGATGAAGATGGGAGGTAAGCATATTAAATATAATCCTTTTCACCTTTATCAAGATCCAAGGAGTCTTTCATTTACAACATAAAACATAGCTCTTTACTGCCACGTGCAAGAATAATCATTTTCACCTTTGTAATGATTCAAGCAGAGCTTCCTAGACCTTGCTTAAGTGTTGTGGCACTAGAATCTAGCCAACTGTAGTTTGCTTTTGAAACCATAACTGGATCTGTATTTTTTCATCGTAGCAAAATATTTAGTGTATACTTTATTGATATGTCATACCACAATCCTTAATGATTTTTTAAGCAGCAACATGGGAATTTGTCCATGAACAAAATGATGGTGTGGCCCTGTTGGGTGGCTAGGTAGTTAGACCTTAGCCACCTTCCTGATATGCGCCCACAAAGCATGCATCTTTTTCTGTCTTTTGGCCAAAACAACTAATCCACCTATCTATGCTTCTATCTAGGATCTATACTTGGTCATATGCGCAACCGATAAAAAATATCTTGAAGGCTTCTATGTTGATTTTTATGCAGAGTTATCTTGCCTATTTACTTGTATTTACAATAGCGACCTCTGTTATATAGATATAAGTGTTGACAATGCATGTTAATTTATTTGATCAACGGATACATCTGTGGTTTCCTAATTGTTAGCTCTTTTCCCTGATATTTAAGAAATGAAAACTGCTTTCATCATGTATCTATAATAATTGAAAATTGTTTCAAGTGGTTTTTATGTTTTGGAATATTTTCTTTGCAAATATCTAGATTTTAGTCCTTTATTATATACATACATAATTCTCCAAAAATGTTTTTGTTACTTAACATTCTCTCCTTGATCCAGATACCAGTTTAACCTCTTTAATTTGTATGTTTTGGCATTTGTATTGAGTTTTACCTGATTTAAGTCACCAAGGGCTGTCAGTTTGCTTGCATTTGCGGTCAAGGCTGTTGAGCTGACATGAGTGGTAGCTCTATCCTATCTGACAGTAAGATAGTAAAATATTTCGCACTATTATGACACTACAATTTGTCCTCTGAATGTGGAGAGTTTTTAAAGCTGCTTCGTAGATACATTGTGAACAGTTCATTTCCTTGGCAAGTGTTCCTGGCCTCCATGTTCTGAATGAGTTGTTCATATAAATTTATTAATGATACATCATGCATAGTGTAGAAGTAAAAACACAAAACTATAGATTTTGCTTTATGGTATATTTGTCTTCTTGACGATCATGTTTCCTGCCATGTGTATTAACAGGTTGCTTCCGTTATCTTTGTCCTAATTCTTCAGATCATAGAGTACTTGATTAGTTCCTTTGTCCTTCTTAAAAATAATGTGAGATGTACACATCAATTACGGCGAATATTGTATTTGACATTTTTTGCGGATATTTCATTTTATCCTTGCAACCTAATATGTGGTTTGAAAATTTCGTTTTGTTTCTAAATAAATTATGGTTCTCTTCATTAGTTAGGAAAACTAATGATCCACAGTTATATGGTTGACTTATATCCTGAGAGGAACGATGCTTTTATATTCTCTTTTTGATATCATTGAAATGTTTTAAAAAAATCTTACTCCCTGATTTGCTCTGATTCTTGATACTCATACAAACATTGATAATACCACAGTTTCTCCTCTAACTTTCTCTTTGGTAATTTTACAGCTAGGAGAGACCGAGAGACAGAAGGTGATGCAACCAAAGTGACTCATCTACTCCTTATCCTGACCTCTTGTCATGATGCCATTAGAAGATATGCTACATGCTTATCATATTTCTTAGTGAGGGATTGGATTGGTAGTGTGGTGAAATCATGTATTTTTCCTCACTCTTGTCATATGCGTCTTGGTTCTGTGTATAGGACCGAAACAATATGCATTAGGAAAGGGGAGGAAGGTGTTGTTGCTGTGATCCATGCTAGCTGGTAATTTTTTGATACCCTTGTTTCGTTAGTTGTGTTATACTCTAATTCGTCGTATACTGGGTTTGGTATATGCGAGTTGTGTTATATTTCTACTTAGTGTTATTTACCACAGGATGTTGTTGTGCATTATCTAGACATAAATTTGTTGGGTGTTCTTTGCGAGCACGCCTCTTGCCATTCCATTCCTACATGTGTGAGATCGCATACTACGGGCTTGTTCTTGGGGGAGTGTAGTGCATATGTGTTTGTCTCTGTCCAGCATTGGATTGCACAAGCTGCTTCTGTGAGGCTTCAGTATTCAGAGTTGCATGTATTGAGATGTCTTATTGACTTAACGATGCATTTGTCTATAAGTCAATAGCTAGACAATTAATCTTATATATAGAACCAAATCTGGCATGGCATAAATATGATATGGATTCAATGATACTGGCTGGACGAATTTGACTATTTGCTCCTCACAAAATCTGTTTACCTCAAGTGAACACACGCTCAAGACCAGTTTACTCTTAGCCACTATTTCTATATCCCGACAGTTCATTTGTTTTCACTTGACATGATTAAGAAGAGAAAATGGAAGATATAAGTGGATCTGGATAGGAAAGCTACGCTTCTTACATGTTAATATCAAGAGATTTTTATTACCTTTTGTTTGCTTCAGATAGTCATAAAATGGTCTTTTGGTTTTATTATTATATGATGTATTTTTTCATAGTTTAAGTGAACTTGAATTTGTATTGCAATACAATATACCATCTCTCACTAGGCTAATATTTTATATATCGAGATGATTTTGGAGACGAAGATGTTACCTGATGTTCACTAAACCAACAAATAGTATGTGGTAGCTTTCGGAAATTATTTTAGAGTCTGGGTTTTCGAAATGCTTTTACTCAAATATTCTTTGGCCTTGAAGCTTTTCATTGAAACATGAACTGCGAACAGAACATGATATGCTTCACAATGTCTACAACATCCTGAGGTGCGTCTCTTTTTTCAGGATTGATGGTTGAGTTTTATTTCTTGCTCCTTGGTTGATTCAGTTATCTCCTATTTCTTTTTTTCCATTGACATAATGACGGCTAAAAATTATGTAGAAAGTAGCTTTATTATGCTGAAACAGATGATTAGAAGTTCAGAACTACAATCAAAATAGGAGTGATGATGCAACATGATGATCTGTTCTGATATTGATCACATGTAGATGTATGAGATATATCCAAGGTTCAGATAGCCGTATTTGCATCCTCATATCTACTTTTGCATTTATTTTTTAAATATCTCAGACTCTCTATATTTTTAGTTAAAAGTTAGATATTGGTTAGTAATATTGTAAACAGATTTGTTATTAACCCGTTGCAATATGTCACCAGCATGGATATTTGTTGTTTAATCAGAGAAATAATTGAGCCTTTGTGTCTCCAGTGACTTCCATGTATGTGGTAATATTCGTTCATAGGTTGGTTAAATTTTCTTATGGAGTGCATCTTAGCCATCTTGCAGCTTTCTCTATTGATCTTCTCTTAGATTAGCTCCAGTTATTGTCAACATTAGTTCAAAAATATTCCAAGTTTGATTCCTTTTCTAATTTTCCTGTAGGCTTAGAATTTAGTTAGTACCTATCACCCTTTGTTACACTGATCCATAGAATTTTAGTTGTAGTATTTAGTTTATGCCTATCATCCTTTGTTACTTTGATCAATAGAGGTTAGTTGTCTTACTGTATGACATTATCAAAAGAAATACAGATTATCCCTAGGAGAAATGTTTTGTTGGATGAAGAAGGTTTTTTCCAGTCGCATAGTGTTACATTGGCCTCAAATGAATTGCTTAAATTTAGGAAGCTTTGTATCTTGCGAAATAATAGAGCATGTGTAACCTTTCAAATTGATGAAGTTATGCAAATACCCCTACTGGTGCTTTAAAGGTTATACTCCCACCGCGTGATTTTTTCTTGCTATACATATATACTAGAAGATTATTCACGGTTTTGATATTCTCTCATACCTATGCTATCTTAATATCCTATCAGGGTTGTGCCTAGAATAGAAAGTAACATGATGATATAATTATTTTCGTGGAGTTCTATTCCTAGAAAAGGAAAAAAAGGTTGCATACCTACCAGTACTGTCTACTTCCACATAGTTATGAACTTATGTCTCAAATAAAGTAACTACTCTGCTTAAAATCTCTTTTGCAGCCAGTCTACCGTTGTTAGAACAAAAGAGAAGCATAGCTTCTTCACTCTACCTTAGACATCTCCATCTTCTCTAGATGATCACTAATGAGTAATGAAGGACTTCAAGAATACTATAGCACATGACTCAGCTTGATGTCTATTTCTCCGTTAACTATGCTTTTCTCTTATTGTCAAGTTTTATATTTGTACTTCAATATTTTGCAAAACTCCTCTCTGCCTATGACTTGTGACCAGACAACTTCTGATGGGTTACCATTCTTTTTCGAATATACTATCTCAGATTTATTTTTTAGAATGTTCATTCAGATTTACCAACCTGTCATTCGGCGGGAGTGAGAGCAGTTCCATGTTTCTGCCATCATGGCCAAAAAAGATCTTTATTTTTGAGTTGTTCCAACCTAACGAATGCATGTTCTCATTGGTTCTTCAAATTTGCTTGTTTGCCGTCATGGAAAAGTGATTCTCATAACATGATATTGATGTGTATAAGGGCCTGCTTTTCGCCACTAAGATGCCTCTTTGTACATGCCTTACGATTAACAGCAGTTTCAAAAAAACAGGTTGCAGTTTAAGATATGTAGTCTCCGTTGCACGCCTGACTATACTTTTTTGCAGGCTCAGTTATCTTCATGTTTTGCCTTTCTCATCACCTAGATAGCTGGTCCTTGCAAAGGATTGCCATGCTTTCATGAGCAGCTCGACTAGCCAGGAGTCAACATTTAGGAAAGGTTGTCATTGGGTTCCTAGGTGAAATCAAATGTAGGTCTTCAATGTTTTAAGTATGTGTATGAAACCGCGGTAATGATCTGTAAATTTTTGTCCCCACTTTGGATTTGGATGCTACTACTTTAAGTATTTTACTAATACAAGTTTGCAACTTCTATTCATGACTGTCGTAATGTATTTCTTTATTCTCGCTCCTTCTATGCGTTCTATTTTTTATCCAATTTTTGTTGTGCTCTGTTTTTAGATGCCATTTGTGGAGCATGATTCCTTTAGATTTTGTTCTTTGATTGTAAGGTTAAGTCACAAGCATTGTTATCTTTTGTTTATGATGTAAAATGATTATGTCTAATAGAATTGCTCATGTATAAAGTCTTAGTTTCATTGTTTTTTCAAAAAGATTGTTTATATCATGTTGCCCGCGAAGCGGGCAATCGAGCGGCAAGCCGCGTTTCCTACCTAGTACATTAAATAAGTTGGCATGTCACACGTCACAGTGTATGAACCAGAAACTGAGATTAACTCTGTATTACAAGGAAAAGACAACATAAAAAACACGAGTAGAACTGGACAGTCCTCAACGGTCGATCAACACACACTAACAGTAAGGAAAAAGTACGAACAACAGATACTCCACATCACACGTAAAAGCAGAGCTTGGCATGTAAGTAACTACGCGCCATGGTAACGGAGTGATCTAGCCACTCCCGCATGAAGGGCGCCACATCATGGACAAGGCGAGAGCACCAAGGGCTGAGCGGTGAGCGCGCCTACGCTGACGGAGGAGGCGCGGCGAACGGCATAGGCACGTTCACATTGGGGACGAACGGCATCGGTGGCAGCGTCACCTTGGGCACCACAATGGTGGGTATCGGCGGCAGGGTCACCTTGGGCACGACGATGGTGGGCATCGGCGCCATGGTGACCTTGGGCATGGGCGGCAGCACCGCCTTGGGCACGACGACGGAAGGCATGGGCGGCAGCGTCACTTGCGGCACGGTGGGCAGGGTGACCGACGGCATGGGTGGCAGCAGAGTGACCGTGTCCGTGGGCACGGCGGGCAGCGTCGGCACTGCCGGCAGGCCAGGGACGGAAGTAGCAGCCGGAGCGGCTGCCGCTGGCGTCGTGTCGGCCAGGTGGCGAGCGGCGTGGCAGGTTGTGCCGGCGAGGAGGAGCGCGCACGCCATGATCATGGCCAACAAGCTCGCGCTGGAAGCCATAGCTTGAGCTTGATAGGTACTAGCGATCGAGGTAGTTGTATGGGAGGTGATTGCAGGACTGGTTTTGCTCTGTTGAGATGTGGGAACATGGGTCAATGCCTGGCAATTTATAGTCCGATCTGAGTGTGCGATTAGGTCGGTTGTTGGCCAGGTTCAGAATGTCGATCCAAAAAGGGAAGTGCTTTGTGTGATCGAGAGAGAAAAAATGGCTGCAATTTTCTGTGTTTAGGTGAGGTGCTGGCTATGCAGCTTCGATTTGCTCAACCGTTTTAATCGTTCGTGTCACCATTTCTCAACTGTCTTCGTCAGACAGGTTTTTCGCGAAGGTGTGAGTTGAGTGACAGTACGGTTGCATTGCATAGTATGTCTTCGTCATAAACTTTGTTGGATATATGTTTCCTTTCACTCCGACCTGAAATCAGAACCGCGCTGTTCTTCTTTTCATGACAGTGTCAGACCCACCTGTTCTAATTAGGAATAAGATGAAAAAAAAAATGAAATCAAGACCGTGTGTTATTGGGAATAAGACTTTGGGTACTTGGTAGAGACTGTCATCTACTAGTATTCTAGTAGAATCATAGAATTTTACTGTACGGGAGCATTTCTGGTTGCATATTACTGGTCCGCACGTTTACTGGTCTATCGTTATGGACATGATTAGTTGCCAGCATCTTGCCCAATCTGCACTCTTTTCAAAATTCAAAAGTTTCTCAAATTTGAAAATTTCCAAATCTGAACATTTTAAAAATTCACGAATAGAAACGAAACAGTTAAAATTAAAAACGAAAACTAAAAACCTGAGAAAAAAGAAAAAAAGATGAAACAAGCAAAAAGGATGGTAGCTTCTTCTTGAAATTCCGTGCAACTTTTGATGATGTGAGTTTTTTGTTTCGTCTGATGTGGTTATGAGATTCTGAAGAGGTAGATAAAAATGGTTAAATTTTTTCTTTCTATCTCATTGTTTCCAAGTATCTCTTTCGCAATATTCTCTATTGATCCTGGTATCTTTGGGCCAACACATTGATTCATTGTGAACTCTATGAAAAAGTTTTGCATTAACAAGGCGATTTAATTTACATAGAAAGTACCGTAGCTCTCGAATTTTGTGGTTTCGTTCAAAGTTCATCAAGATCAATTTGCAAAGAAATATTTTATAAATTACTTTAGTATTTGCTATTCATAGTATCCATGGGTTCCAACATCAAACATTTGAACAAGCAACTAATATGTACCATGATGCCATAGTCATCCTATAACTTGCTAGCTATTCTTATTTTATGATTGTATGTCGTCCCATGATGCCAAGTGATGGCACACATTGCATCAAGGGTATTCAGCTGAATACCCATAAAATTTGGCAAAATTTTCAAACCTAATGGTAGAGCCATCTCTTCTAGTATATTAATTTGTATAAAGTCACAAGCATGTTGTGATGTATGAACTCGTTGGTGGTGTCGGTTGGAACAACTGAATGGAAGCAGCTGGACATGGGATTGAATATTGCAACCTTCACTAATCTCATATATTTTTGTATTTTTATTACACGTTGTAAAATTCTAGGCTCTACATTATCAAAGGAAGAATTAGACCCATGTGGTCCATATGCAGCCGTAACAGAAGTTGTAATTCAATGAATCTATGGTGCTGCAATACACTCGGATGAGACTTGATGTGAAATTTCATCAAGAAGATTGGAACTCCATATTGGTGATGTGTAGTCTTATCTATCATAATTTGCTTTGTAAATTGGGGATTTTTTTTAATATAGGTTTATTACTCTATGGTGTTCATGTGAGGAATGGGGGAGGGATATCGATCCATAGAAAATATCATATCTTAATTTAGTAAAAAAAACATCATTGTTAGTATAAATATGATCATGTCCAAGTAATATTTGTGAGCCCTATGTGTAACTAAAAACTTAATTACAACATTCATATTTGTACGATACATGCACATGATATCCTTTTAGTTCAAGATATTTAACGTTTACCATGTATATATGTGCAAGGAAATAATATGGCCACATCCACACAGATAACAAGAAAAGGCTTAGTTTTGGTGACCATACTACTATGCCGGTGTGATGATGAAGCTTGGGAATGGAGAATGGTTGTATGATGTCCCTTCTACAACTTGTCGTCAATTGAGGTTGAAATACTTAGTAACCTTTGAGTTAAAATTGTATTCCCAACGCATCCCACTTCTATGGTAGATATGCCAATTTGTATAATTCACTTACACCTAACTAGCTAAAATTAACATTGCTTGCATATATATTACCAGACCATACTAGTTTTGGTGTTGGTTCGCTACAAATGTCAAATCATGAGTTTGTCTATTTGTAGGAATGTAGTGCAAAGAATAATCCTAAGCTCAATGGTATGACAACAAGTACTTGTTGTCCCAGTATTTATAGTGTTATTATGTTGCATATTGCAAAATAGTTGACATGCAATGAAGGTTGAGTTATTTTATTCGGTATTTGAAGTGAGAAAATACAAGTATGGCTTCAAATGAAACATAATTACACACCTTTTCATATGTAAGAATTTCTATCTTATTATTGGGAGAGTTCATAAATTTTATGTGGTCTTGCAACCGTTGGACTCTTAAAAAATGTTTTGTGTTTAATACACATGTACACATGACAAGTATGTGGATGAAATGATGGGATATTAATATTACGATGATACTTAAATAAATTTCACTAGGTTGCATCATACATGGGTGTTGTGTTTGTCATCACTAACTAAATTATTCTAGAGATTTATTTATTTTCAAGCCTACCAAGTTTGGTTAGCCATGGGACATTGTTTTTCAATCACTGATACATCCAAAACCTATATATGTCTTTTGAAGTTTAATAATAATATTTACATTCTTATTTACCATTTTCACTTAGTATTTTTGTTAAATATTACTATTTTTATATTTAACTTCGAAAGACTGAAAACCATTCGCGTATTCGTTCAATTCAGGAACCTTTTGGATGCAGGACAAATCCGCAAAACAAATGGAAGGAGTTACTTTTAGAGGGAAAGGGACCTAACCACACACACCTTAGCGGAGCCATGAGGGGCAAACATGTGGCACCAACACACCATCTCATATCAGGCCCGTTGAAAGCCTCTGGTCCCCTTGTTTGGCACCCGCATATCTCCTTTAGCCCAGGCCTACATATATCGTAGTGGTACTTATTCATGGGGGTGAAGAGGCACGATGCAAGACATGAACATACAAATATAGAGGAAACATGGCATCACCCAAGAAATATTGGAGGAGGAAACGACACCAGAATCTCCCCCGGTCGCATCTCCATCGTTTCCATCAACTCTCCATTTTCTCCATGATGAATTGGGCATAGTCTACCGATGGACTATGTGTTTGTGACAATATCTTGATTGAATCTCTCCATGTGCTTCCATTACTTTAGAACTGCATGAGTTTCCCTGCATGGTTGCGGTCATTTATTTATATTGTTTATGGTGGATTATTATTTATGATATTATTTATCCAATTTTAATATTCTTTCAAGATTGTATTAGATATATTTAGATGTGTATTGTAATCCATGTTTATGCTACACTTGATCAACCTAGATAAAAGGTCAATAATGGGGATGGTGTGCAATAGATGGAGTGGATTTTGTGATGTGACGAGCTTAGTGAAAGAAATAGTAAAAATACTTGTTCTTGATGGTACTATTTCGAATAAACCTTGATAGAACAAAAGGGACTCAGACTACTAGATGCCAAGGAATGATGTCAACTTCATGTCATAGAAACTCACTTTAATATATTTATAATAGTTTCTATTTTAATCCTGGTTTTAAACTTTAACAACATGATCAAAACTTAGTTTTGTGTTGATGTTATCTAGAATTGTCGAACATGTTCCATTCTTTCAATGAAACTAAGGATGAAAACCCCCATTTGTGTAAAAAAATGAGTTCTAGGTGAAAATTAAATTCAACAATAATAATTATACAAGAATAAAATGATTTTTCACTTGTGTATACTTGTATGCCGCTCCCATCACCCCAACGATGTATAACAACATACAAACCCTAACCCTAACTAGACCAGAACGAAGGAATGAGGCCCCCTCCCTCCTGCTGCTAGAGAGGCAAGCTGATGGAGAGGGGACCAGTGCCCCGTAGCTTGTGTACATAGAGAGGGAGGTTTGTGACATCGGTTGTCATGTGAGAGAGAGAGGAGACACGCGATGAGGCATAAACGTTGGCATGTAGTCATGCATGAGATTAGTTCGGATCACCTTCGCTTATCATGTCTTAGATTCCTCTCTCTCAATCTCTACGAGTGTACTTCCAGTTCATGGTGGTCCCTATAGTAAAGGTTTGTATTGACAAGGCAGTGTATTTCACGAATGGTTCCATTTATCATAAATCGTAGCTCTTCAATTTTGTGTTTTTGTTCGAAGTTCATCAAAATTGATATCGCAAAATAAGTCCCACTTGGTCGATCTTTTCTAAATTACTTTGAGCAATGGCTTATTCTTTCCATTCCAAACAACTTTCATGTTGCGAGTATTCTATTTTGAGGATCATAGCAGCAAGGATTATGTGATCAATAATAACAAGATGAACTGCAATGTTGTATTTTTTTTTGAAATTGGTGCTTTTTTACTTAAAAGGTTTAAGCATTACATCCAGCCTCTTCATAACTAGGATTCACACAGTCGTTAATTTTTCAATCACAAAAATAATATGAAATACATGAAATCACCATATATTGCATAACGCCTTAGGAATTGGAGGGCAAATCCTAAGATCACACTTCCATCCATGATTGGTAAAAATATCTCTCGTCGTATCCTCTAAGCGTGTACAAACCTCTGTAACGAGGTCACGGAACTCCACACAATATAGAGACGACCATAAACGGTGCATACCAGTGCATCGGCTGATAACCCTACTCTAGACAAAAGGTCTGCATCAATGAGGTGGTTCCATTTTGATTAATGTTTCTAACTTTCGTCAAGCTTAGCTCACCATTTTTTTATGTTATCAAGATCATTTTTTTGAAATTTGTCACACATGGTAGATATTTTCTAAATTACTTTGACTGGTAACTTCTTTTTGATATTCCGTGCAACTTTTGATGATGTGAGTTTTTTGTTTCGATAGATCATATCCAATGTGGTTATGAGATTCTTAAGAGGTATATAAAAATGGTTAAAAAATTTCTTTCTATCTCATTGTTTCCAAGTATCTCTTTCGCAATATTCTCTCTTGATCCTGGTATCTTTGGGCCAACACATTGATTCATTGTGAACTCTATGAAAAAGTTTTGCATTAACAAGGTGATTTAATTTTCGTAGAAAGTACCGTAGCTCTCGAATTTTGTGGTTTAGTTCAAATTTCATTAAGATCAATTTGCAACGAAATATTTTATAAATTACTTTAGTATTCGCTATTCATAGTATCCATGGGTTCCAATATCAAACATTTGAACAAGCAACTAATATGTACCATGATGCCATAATCATCCTATAACTTGCTAGCTATTCTCATTTTAGGATCGTATGTCGTCCCATGATGCCAAGTGATGGCACACTTGCATCGAAGGGTATTCACTGAATACCCATAAAATTTGGAAAAAAATTCAAACCTAATGGTTGAGCCATCTCTTCTAGTATATTAATTTGTATAAACTCAAAAAGCATGTTATGATGTATGAAATCGTTGGTGGTGTCGGTTGGAACAACTGAATGGAAGCAGCTGGCCATGGGATTGAATATTGCAACCTTCACTAATCTCAATTTTTTTTGTATTTTATTACACATTGTAAAAATACTAGGCCCTACATTATCAAAGGAAGAACTAGACCTATGTGGTCCATACACAACCGTAACAGAAGTTGTAATTCAACGAATATGTGGTGCTGCAATACACTCGCATGAGACTTGATGTGAAATTTCATCAAAAAGATTGGAACTCCATATTGGTGATGCGTAGTCTTATCTATCATAATTTGATTTGTAAATTGGGGGATTTTTTTTAATATAGGTTTATTACTCTATGGTGTTCATGTGAGGAATGGGGGAGGGATGTCGATCCATAGAATATATCATATCTTAATTTAGTAAAAAACATCATTGTTGTTAGTATAAATATGATCATGTCCAAGCAATATTTGTGAGCCCTGTGTGTAACTTACAACTTAATTACTAAATTCATATTTGTATGATACGTGCACATGATATCCTTTTAGTTTGAGATATTTTAACATTTACCATGTATATATGTTCAAGGAAAGAATATGACCATATCCACACAAACAACAATACAAGGTTTAGTTTTGGTAATCATACTACTATGCCGGTGTGATGATGAAGCTTGGGAATGGAGAATGGTTGTATGATGTCCCTTCTATAGCTTGTCGTCAATTGAGGTTGAAATCCTTAGTAACCTCTGAGTTAAAACTTTATTCCCAACATATCACACTCTATGGTAGATATGCTAATCTGCATAATTCACTTGCACCTAACTAGCTTGCATATATATTACCAGACCATACTATTTTTGGTGTTGTCTCGCTACAAATTCCAAATCATGAGACTATGTATTTGTAGGAATGTAGTGAAAAGGGTGATCCTAAGCTCAATGATATGACATCAAGTAGTTATTGTCGTATTTATAGTGTTACTATGTAGAAAATTGCAAAATAGTTGACATGCAATGAATGTTGAGTTATTTCCTTTGGTATTTGAAGTGACAAAATGAAAGTATGGCTTCAAATAAAACAGAATAACACACCTTTTCATATGTAGTAATTGCTCTCTTCTTAGTAGGGGATTTCATAAGTTTTATGTGGTCTTGCAATCGTTGGACTCTTAAAAAATGTTTAGTGTTTAATACGCATGTACACATGACTGGATGGGATCAAATGATGGGATAGTAGTATTACAATGATACTTCAATAAATTTCACTAGGTTGCATCATACATGGGTGTTGTGTTTCTCATCACTAGCTAAATGATTATTTTAGAGATTTATTTATTTTCAAGCCTACCAAGTTTGGTTGGTCATGGAACACTGGTTCTCAATCACTGATACATCAAAAACTTATCTATGACTTTTGATGTTTAATATAATATTTACCATTTTCATTGAGTATTTTCGTTAAATATTACTAATTTTTATATTTAACTTTGGAAGACTGAAAAACCATTAGCGTATTCGTTCAAGAACCTTTTGGATACGGGGCGAATCCGCAAAACAAATGGCAGGAGATACTTTTAGAGGGAAAGGGACCTAGCCGCACACACACCTTAGCGGAGCCACAAGGGGAAAACGGGTGGCACCAACACACCATCCCATATCAGACGTGTTGAAAGCCACTGGTCCTCTTGTTTGGCACCTTCCTATCTCCTTTATCCCAGGCCTATATATCGTAGTGGTACTTATTCACGGGGGTGAAGAGGCGCGATACAAGACATGAATATAGAAATATAGAAGAAACATGGCATCACCCAAGCAATATTGGAGGGGAAACAACATCAGAATCTCCCCCGGTCCACATCTCCTTCGCTTCCATCAACTCTCCATTTTCTCCATGTTGAAGTCGGCATAGTCTACCGATGGACTATGTGTTTGTGACAATAGCTTGATTGAATCTCTGCATGTTCTTCCATTATTTTAGAACTGCATGAGTTGCCATGCATGGCTGCGATCATTTGGTGGATCCTTATTTATGAGATTATTTTTCCAATTTTAATATTCTTTCATGATCGTATTAGATATATTTGTAGATGTGTATCTTACTCCATTTTTTATGCTACACTTGATCAAGCTAGATAAAAGGGCAATAATAGGGATGGTGTGCAATAGATGGAGTGGATTTTGTGATGTGACTAGCTTAGTGAAAGAAAGAGTAAGATCACTTGTTCTTGATGGTACTATTCCGAATAAACATTGCTAGGAACAAAAGGGACTCGAACTACTAGATGCCAAGGAACGATGTCAACTTCGTGTCATAGAAACTGACTTTAGTATATTTGTAGTAGTTTCTATTTTTATCCTAGTATTAACCTCTAACAACATGATCCAGACTTTGTTTTGTGTTGATGTTATCTAGAATTGTAGAACATGTTCCACTCTTTCAATGAAACTGAGGATGAAAACCCCTGTTGGTGTAATAAAATGACTTTTGGGTGAAAATTAAATTCAACAATAATAATTATGCAAAACTAAAATGATTTTTCACTTGTGTATACTCGAGTCATTCTGTAAGCCTATAAAATTTCATGATTTTTTGCATTGTGAAGAAAGTAAATTCAACAACATAAAAAAAAAGAGGTTTATTCAGTAAAAGTTAATTTCATTACACTAGTAAAAAGAAAATGTTTTTCTGTGAAATTGTAGAATATTATTTTCCACGAAGTTATACAATTACATATATACCTATAATATTTACATAATTAAATTTGTAAATTTTTAATTACTTTGACATTCTAGATTAATAATTTATTAGTTACGAGCTATGGTATCTATAAATTGATGCATTATTTTTAGAATTTTTAGAATGCATAAAAATATTGTAATAAATATTATCATAATGCAAATAATATTTACTTAATACAAATCTCTCTTTGATCCCATATAAGCTAACAAATTAGGCATACGTCAAGTTAAACTTTTAAAACATTATTAAATGATATCTTGCAAAGAATTTTGTCTTTTTACTTATTTTTGATATAGTTGAATTAAGAATTTTTATTTTTTATGCCACTATGACTAACCTGGATATCAGTTGCTAAAATTAGATGAATTTCGGCCTAGATAATTGAAATGAACTGTAGTACTATTAATGAACATAAAATTGTTTAAATTTTAGAAATGATGAGTTTTTTGGTTGATACAAGAAGCTTACCACGACCACAACCGCAATATGAGGAGACACATGTGTTTAATCCGTATGATATAGTTTGTGATACCGCTCTTGAACTGTAGTACTATTAATGAACATAAAATTGTTTAAATTTCAGAAATGAGGATTTTTTGGTTGATACAAGTATCTTACCATGAACACAACCACAAAATGAGGAGACACATGTGTTTAGTCCGGATGATACAGTTTGTGATCATGTTCTTCATCAACAAATTAATGAGTACCATCCTGATGTTCAAGACCAAGTGAGAAGAGCATATCTTTTGAAGGGTCCAACACAACCAATTGTGAACTTTCCTAATATGGAATCGAGGTATTTTTCAAAAGATTGGTATGGAAATTATGATTGGATAGAATATAGTGAGTCTCAAGATAAGGCATATTATTTTTATTGCTTTGTTTTTTAAAAAAGTGGAAAGTACACAACGTTTTCTTCACGAAGGCTTAATTGATAATATGGTGGACTTCAATTTTGCTTTCATTTTGAAGCTTATGATAAAGTTGCCAGCGATCAAAAATGAGCTTTCATATGTCTTGCAAAGTAAGGATCTAAATATTGTTCATGCAATGGAACTAGTTAATGATGTGAAAGATCGGTTGATGTCCATGAGAAATAGTTGTTGGGAGGCCTTGTTTGATGAGGTCCAACAATTTTGTATTGGCAAGGGTATTCCTGTGCCACATATGGATGAACAAATACCGGTTCGGGATCGTTCGATGGTTGATGGGATGACATACACTAAGCTTCATTTTTATGAAGTTGAGATTTTCTATGTTGTCGTTGATAAGATATGTGTTGAGATGAATCATCGCTTTTGTGAAGCTTCTGTAGAAGTATTCAATTGCTTCTCTTGCCTCAATCTAAAGAATTCCTTCACAATGTTTGATGTGGACAAACTTGCTCGCTTATCTACAATTTATCATGCATATTTCTATAATGGTGACGGGGCAACCATAAGACGACAACTTGAGATTTATATTCACAGTGTGAGAATCCATGCCGCCTTATTTACTTGCAAAGATCTAGAAAGTTTGGCTACAAAGATGGTTGAAATGGAGAAGCATTTGGTTTTCCCATTGGTCTACAAACTTATTGAGTTGGATTTGATTTTGCCGGTGTCAACGGCATTCGTTGAGAGGGCTTTCTCGGCAATGCAAATTATCAAGTCAAAGTTACAGAACAAGTTGAAGAATGGTTGGTTAAATGACTTGGTGATATGCTACACCGAGAGGGAGATATTTAGAGAACTTGATAGTGATGCTATTGCTAAACGATTCCAAGCCATGAAGACAAGGAAAGGACATTTGCCTAAAATGCCTAGGCCTGTTAGGACATGATTGATTTGATTGACGGTATGTTTATTATGTTGTGATGATCGTCTTCCGGAGGTACCATCATATAATTTCCTAATCAAATTTTCTCTTGTTTTTATAGATTCTTTTGGGTGCATTTAGAAATGTGAGCTTCCATGGTCGTTGGAGCTTTAGTAGTGTCTAGTACCGATGGTTGGAGCTTCAGGAGCGCCTGCTACCGATGAAATGAAACATTTGAGATTTTGTGGTCCATGTGGGCATCGATGAAAAATTGCATGTGCTATTATATTTTTATGTACCATGCGGCCATGTCCATCTGATATATGTAAAACACCATATGTAATATTTATATTTTCTCATATCTTACGCCATAAAAATGAGTCAAACTTAAGCTTGCCCAGGCTTTGAATTTTTTCTAGGTCCGCCTTTGTCTGTCTTCACTCTTAATCTATGCAACAAAAAATCACTCTGAAAACTGACCATCCAACGATTGAAGGAAACATGGATACTCCTGAAAATATAATCATTATGTATCTTCCAAATAATTCCAAATAGCACAAGCAAATAATTCCATATAGCATGGCATAATGAAAGATCCTCGAGCAGTCATAAATCTTCCAGTTAACGAGAACACCATATCCCATTATTGGATATTTAGGAAATCCCAACATCAAGCTGCAAATTCACAATCAAATAATACACGATCTATATTTTTCAAGAGAGCACATTCCTGAGACGATGTGCCAATTTTTGCGCAACATCAAATCTATTGTATTTAGCTGATCGATTGTGAGCAGCCAAAATTGTTATGTATCACAATTTGCATCATATCATTGGTCAGTAGCTTACAAGAGTAGCATGATTTGTTCAAAACAAATATCAAAAAAGGGTACATAGACCTTGTCTTTGCAACAATTAATGCAGACAACTGTTTTGTTGCAAAGTTTCAGAATTGAGAACTTACATCTTATGGATCACACATGGTGTACATAAAGACCAGTCGTCGAAAGAAGACTAAAACAACCCACCTATGCATCGTGAAGTGCTCTAGAAAGCCACCAACCACCCGAGAAGTGATTAAATAGCCCGAGCAACTGTCTTTTAGACCGCAACATCCATAATCCTTAGGCGATCACTACGCCTCGGTGGCAGGTTGGACATCTCATGGATCTAATGTATAAATTCACCATTATCTGTAAAAAATCGCATTTTATTTCTTGTTGAAGACTATATCAATTCTACGGTTCCATAAGACCGAAACCAAAGCACAAATCCGAGCTAAACTTTTTGTCTCGGCCCCATTTAACCAGTTGTCAAACATACTCGTGACATTGGAAGGTGGGTAATATTGAAAGTAAAGTGCACAATTCTCCATAGAAGACATATCGGAAAAATTAAAAACAAATGATTGATATATTACTCGGAATAACAAAAAACACATTTCTTATTGTCATTCCATTTCGCTTGCCGAGGTTATATTCTTTGAAAATTACTTGCGTGATTTATTCATTATTTATAATAAATAACTCACAATGAAGAAAACTCCACCCTCACAGCTAATCACTTTTCATAGTCACATGAATAGTGGCACATGCACATCGACAGGAATGAAAAGATGTTCATATACGGCGGCACATGTACAAATGACGCGAATACCCCTTAGTTACACGAAGATTACTCACACACCACCACGTACTCATACAAGTATACAACGCACGCGCACACCACACCCACCAACTGAAAAGAGATGTGTACCACACGTACACAAGTGTTGCATGCTCAAGCAAATTAATGCTTGTTCAGGCACCCACCCGCGTGCATCGTTGCTTGCACTGTCATGGCCACGTCTAGTGCTTGGACGACGGCACGGGCACACCGGGAATAGACGGTATCGGCACCTTAGGCACGCCAGGGATGGTCGGCATCGGAGGCAGTGGTACCTTTGGCAGGTCCGGGAGAGACGCCACCGGTGGGAGTGCCACCGGCACCTTGGGCAGGTCGGGGATGGACGGCATCGGCGGCAGTGGCACTGGCAGCTTCGGCAGGTCCGGGATGGACGGCATAGGCGGTAGAGGCAAGTTGGGCACGCCGGGGATGGACGGCAGAGGCAATGCCGGCACGGCCTGCAGGGTGGGAGTTGCGGCGCCAGGCACGGACGGCAGGGGCACCGTTGGCACTCCTGGCACAGCGGGGACTGTCGGCACAACGGCGCCCGGTACTGGCGGCAGTGGCACCGTCGGCACGCCCGGAAGGGTAGGCACAGTCGGCACTACGGTGCCGGGAACTGGCGTCGGGAGTGGCACTGCTGGAACGCCCGGCACGGCAGGCACCGTGGGCACAACAGGCACGGTAGGCAGTGTCGGCACGTCCGGCACGGTGGGCACGACGGTCCCTGGCAGCGTCGGCACAGTGGGCACGACGGTGCCTGGCTGCGTCGGCACGGTGGGCACTGCAGGGACGACGGTGCCTGGCAGCGTCGGCACCGTGGGCACGACGGCCCCTGGCACGGCGGGGATCGTAGGCACCGTGGGCAAGGTTGGCAGCGCCGGTTCGGGCAAAGCCGGGACGTCGGCGAGGAGTCGCGCCGCACGGCACGTGCTGCTTCCGCCGCCTAGGAGCACGACGGCCATGACGAGCACCACGGCCACGAAGCTCGACGTGGAAGCCATGGGTGCCCGCTTCCGCGTTATAGTCACTACGTACCTAGCTAGCCCCCCTTTGAACCAAGCCAAACTTAGGTGCTATTGCTCGGTGGTGCAATGAACGGAGCCGTGCATGTCAATTTATAGCCCATGAGTGACCTGTGACCACTACCTCTTTTGTTTTTCCCAAGGGAAGCTGACGGCTGAGTGACCACAGCTTGGCATTTGGCGAGCGTCGGTTGTTGGCCACCCAAACCTAGCATGGGTCACGTACTCACATTTTGGCTGCGTAAGTTGCGATGATTGGCGAGGGAGAGCCGGAGACAATGTATGGTGCAGTGTGCATGTAACATGCAAACTATGGATTGTAATGTTGCATTGCATGGCTTTGTGGTCACCTCAACTCCTCAAGTTGATAGGCTGCGTATGGTGTGGTGATTGGAGACGGAGACAATGTGTGGTATGTGTGGGATGCAAGCTATGCATTGCATTGCATGATTTTTGGTTACCTCGCCATAGTTCTAGCTCTAGCTCCTTAATTTACATGATGTAAGAGATTAGATCATCTCATAAGAAACTTTGTAGAAAATTTTTAGTCGTTTGTCCAAGCTTTCTTTGTCTCCTTGAGACCATCCACAATATGGTGGGAAAATCGGTCGATCTGAAGACTTGATGGAATCTGTTAGACACATTGTAGATACATAGTTTTTTTTTTATTTTCTAGAATAAATACATCCCCAAAATTGTACCCCCTCCGATCCATATTACTTATCGTTAAAATGGATGTATCTAGCACTAAAACATATCTAGATACATCCATTTTAGTAGGATGGCAAGCGGCACCCGCATAACAACCCGCAAAACAAAATATAGGCAAAAGGAGGTCCCATAAGTTAATAAAATTAGGGAAGAATTAGTGAAAAAGTTATGCCGCAACCCGCCCCGTTTGACGCCCTACATTTTAGTGACAAGTAATATGGATTGAAGAAAATATCACTTTTATAGAAGGAGTGCGAGGTGACAAAGTTTACAAGACCTCTTTAGCGGCTATTCCCGCTGCAACCACTCGCTAACAAACTACCCGCCGTCTAGCAACCACTCCGGAGTCAACAGGGGAAAACCAATCCCCTCTCCGCTGAATAGACCCACTAACCGCCATACTTCATACTCTGTCCTGATTTTCTTGTTTACAACTTGAGTTGGCGGCGCTGCTCCATAAATCAATTTTAGCGAGTTTTCATCAAAATTCACTAAATTTCAGTAATTTCAGAGGGACCAAAATATTTACCTTTTGGTCAAAATATTCCATCCCTTTCAGTAATACAAATGGATCAAAAAATAATTCATATTATTTTTCAAATTTTTGAATATTTTGATAAAATTTGAGAGAAAATTTCGCTCCTTTGGCCAAAATAAAAACCGAATCACTGAAATTCACCAAATTACTGAAATTCACTAAATTTCATTGATTCTAGTAGGGGGAAATATTTCTGAAACCAAAAAAGTATTCAAACCGCTTCTGGTGCCTCTAAGCGCACTAGAAAACCAAAGTAATCGTCGCCTAGAGGTCCTTCATGTTCCGGCACGGCGCGACCCTTGGATAACCACCAATGTACTAGAAGAGAGCGGGGTTCCGGCACGGCGCAGAGCGGGGTGTTCATGATGGCACATTACAGGACGGTACGCTACGCTACACTACGGTTTAACATAATACTGGAGTAACCGTTCACGATTTTTCTAGATCAAGGGACGGTCAGATCTGGTTTTTAGACTATGACTTATGGGAGTCATTCCTCGGGAAACAACATGCATTGTGATAATAATACCATCTTTTGCATCATTTTTAAAAAATCTAAACCCGCATGACAATTCAGATCGATTAGATCAATATGCAATATATAACTCCTCCCGACATATATTTGATTATTCCTACATCCTCTGCACGGTGGTGGCGAGGAGAGGAGGTGGTGGCGCTCGCACCATGGATGCACTAAAGACACGCCAACACAAATATTTTCTCTCCCGTTTCAACGCACGAGCATGTTTCCTATTTCTCCTATATCCCGATTGAAAAACAAAAATATGACACTTTTTCTATCTTTTTAACTTAGGAACATAAATATAATCTAATGGTTACTATTAGGTGTTTTTTAGGATTAATCTGGTGCCTCCTGAGGTGTGTAAATTTAAGGTAAGATGTTAGTACTAATAAATACAATAAAATTTATCAAATACAATGCATAGTAAAATAACAAGCTTGTCAAAATACCAATATAGGGGAGGGGGGCATTGGCCCCCTCCCACCCCCACCCCTATGGCTCTAGTTAAAATGATATATCTATGGTTCTAATTAAATAACATGTCTAATCCAAACATGAATACATCATTTGTGGGAAGGCCTACGATAAAATCTGGCGGATCCCAACTTGTTGGTCGTGCACAACGAAAGTTCTCGATCCATGTGGTCGGAGATGGCACCTGAAGCGCTTGCTGCGATAAACAGAAGCAAACCTACAATCTGCAAATGAAAACAGTCTGAGTCGTTTGTTGAGCGGCGAGGAGGGGTGCGGAATTTGAACCTGCCGCGCGAGGCGGTCTGGCACCCCCCCTCTCCCATCTGCACCTGCAGGGCCGTCCGCCACTCATCGCCGCCTCACCTCGACCCCATGTCCTCCTCCCTCCCCCATTTGTGCGGCTGCGCGAGCTCCTCGCCGGTCGCGTCTTCCGTGTCGCGCCTCCACCGCGGCTGGGTCCTCGCTGCTGCGGCCGCATCCCGCGCCTCGCCGTG
This sequence comes from Avena longiglumis, assembly GCA_030063025.1. Taxonomy (NCBI): domain Eukaryota; kingdom Viridiplantae; phylum Streptophyta; class Magnoliopsida; order Poales; family Poaceae; genus Avena; species Avena longiglumis. The sequence goes on from CP125979.1 coordinate 107,848,529, forward strand.
GCTCGCTGCTGATGGCGTCCCCGCGGGCTCCGCCGACGTCGCCAGTGTGCACGGACATGTACGCTTCCTTCCCCCTGGCAAAAGCCTCTCCATTTCCTTTGAAGGAGATCGACGGGTGATGCTGGGATAGCAACCCTGTGCATCAGGCGTCAGAGAGGAGACCATCGGCGTCCTCGCGGGACAAGGCGTGCGACATCGAGGATTTGCACGGCCGGCAGTGGGTAGACGCCGCTGACGAGGAAGCGGAGGAGAAAGAGGCGGCGGCAGAGGCGGCTCGGCGGTGATCTCCCCCAGCCTCCCCCACGCTGGCGGAGTTCCTACTGCTCGCTCGCCCTGCCTGGCCCTCCAAGTCGGCCTCGAAGCTGCACCACCCTCATCCCCCCACACCGGCGGGAGGCTCGGCGCCGTCGCGGATGCGAGGCAAGCACCTGGCGAGAGGGTCGATTCCACGAAGGGAGGGGACTGGCTCTAGCACGGTGAGGGGGCCATCACTGGGGCTCTCCCTAGAGGTTCCACCCTCGCCGGCGCCGGAGCTGGACCCCACTCACCTGGCGGAGCCCCTGCCTCCATTGCGGTCGCTGCAGAACCCTCCCCTGCCTGGGCCGCTTGTGGGGCTTGGGCCCGTGGTTGGCCCAAACCCGGTCCAGGCGTGGCGTGGCCAGGATTTTCGGCTGGGGGAGATTCAGCCCACAGCCTTGGGCCCATCTAGGCCCATGTGGGGCGGCGCCCCTCCCGCTGACGCGTCCGTACGCTAGGGCAGAGCCCATTAGGGCATGGGAGTGGTTCCAATCGGGCAGCGCCTATCCCCAGGATCCCTCCCTCCACCCCGACACCGTCCCGTCACCACCCCTCCTTCCTACTCTCCCCGGCGCATACTGCTGCCTCCCCCGCACCAGGAACCTCCGGAGTAATGACCTATGCTGAGGCAGTATCCCGCAAGAGGCCTTGTAGTCCCCCTCCTCCGCCCGCTCGCCGTTGTTCCCCCGCTCGAGGGCTTCGCTAGCTTGACAGGCATGGGCCTCTCCCTACCGGCCGCCGGGGCGCCGCTAGCCGGGCCGCCCACGGTCGCCACGACATGCCCCCTCCCAGCACCAGGGCCACGGCAGGTCACGCCCTCGCGGGAACCAGCGGGCACATGAGGGACATGGACGTGTGGGGCGGGATGGTGACCACAGGGACCCCTCGCCAGAGGTTCATCGCGCGGAGCAGCGGCTTAGGGATGAGCTGCTGCAGGGTGCTGGTCACTATGGCACTGCTGGCAGTGTCACGCCGGAATGGCGCCGGGACAGGGAGGTCCCGAGGCTGCGCTCCCCCCGATGTGACAAGTCTCCGGTGCTGACCGAACCGGCAAACAAGAAAAAGAAGAAGAAGAAGAAGAAGAAGGCCCCCTCGGCCCCTGGAACCAGTACCTCGCACCTCGGAGCCTTCCTCCAACGCCGGGCCTCCCAACATCTAGAGTGCCTCGCACACTCCATTGCGGGGGGTTCTACTACATCGATATCGGGGGGTGGCGATGACGGTTCCCAAGAACCTGGCGGTGGTCACCGTGGTCTCGGGACAGGAGCTCCCAGACTCGGTGGTGATCTCTGCGGACCTTATCTAGGAGGAGCTACGCCATATGATGCCGGGGCCCACCTGGAGTGCCTGGGAGATCTCACCGTGACCTTCCCGTCGGCCGAGATTCTCTCCATCAGTGCCTGCAGTACCGCACTCACCCTCCTGATCAGCAAGGTGTAGATCTCCATCGCGCCCTCGACGGCCCACCCTCCGACGACCTCGACTCTCACTACGGTGTGGATCCGGATCCTCGGCTTCCCGAAGGAAGCGAGGGTGCGGACTCTACCCATCCTGGAGCTCGTCTATCAGGCGGTGGGCAAGTTGGTGAGGGTGGACGAGGCTTCTTGCGCGGGGTCGGACCCGATTCGCATGCAGGTGCTCTGCCCGGACCCGGCTCTGCTTCCAGGACCCCTCCCGCCCTTCTACTTTGGTACGGAGGGGAGGATTCTCACGGTCGAGCTGGATGAGGACCAGATCGTCGATGGTACCCCTCGCCCTCCCACGGAACCACCTTCCGCGCGGCCACTCCACAGGAGGGGGAGCTCGTAGGGCGAGGACTCCGATGACGCCGACTTAGGAGGGGAATCCCAAACCCCGGTGCCTTCTCCCTTGGCGCCCCTGCCCGCGGGCACGTCCTCGACTGCTCCGTCTGTGGCCCACCAGCTGCCCTTGGGGCCTCCATCTCAGGTCCCGCCCAACATCCAGATCGCATAGTATGGCTCCAACTTCAGGCAGTCCGAAGGGTTCACCGGGCACATGGCCATGGACCCTCTCTCTATGGAGGTCATGGAGGAGGCCCCGGTGATAGTGCAGGGAGAGACAGACAGAGACTCCAGTAGTATGGGGATGGTGGTCACTGCACCGTCATCTTCTCGCTCACCAGGAGTACTCTACTATGCTCTATCCCCGGGCTCCACCCCTTCCTCGCCTAGGGGATCGCCAGCATCGGTCCCAGTGGCTCCAGACATCCGCACGGACGAGCCAGCGGCGGTCTTCCCCACCACTCCTACCGCTGGCATCAAGGCACGCCAGCCCTGACCCCCTCGCACTGTCACGCCACAGTGCGCGACTGGCACGTATCCGGGCGGAGAGCCCGGGGGTGGTGCCTACGATGTCCCAGCTGGCTTCCCAGAGGACTACAGCCCGCAATCTTGACTCAGGTACTCCCCATAAAACCTCGACCCCTTGCCCCCTCCCTCCCGTTCCCCTTCTTCGGGCTCCAGGTTCTCGGTTCTAGATGAATCCCCACTGGATCACCTCGCGCAAGTGGAAGCTGACAGTGGCGTGGTCTTTCGCGGGGAGCATGGGCCGAGGCTTGAGCAGATTGAGGCGGTTAGAGCTAAGGAGATTTATGAGGGGTCCCTCGCCGTGGCTCGTGCAAGAGCTGCACGAGAGCAGGGTAAACCTCGACAACACCAAGAACTGGGACACCTGATCCCGGATCTAGGATGGTTGGTTCTTCTCAGCAGCGCCCCACGGCCGCTTCCCATGAGACTCCCATAGATGGGGGATCTCTAGGGAAGCCGCCGAGACCGAGCTCGAGGCCCCCGCCAGCCGACAAGACTCGACCCGTCCCCCGTAAGGGGACCAAACCCAAGAATGTTATCCAGTGAATTGGCCATCCATCATCTCGCTCATCTGGAACATTCGGGGGTTTAGTAATGATGGTTGGAAACGCCAAATAAAGGATTACATGCGACAGGAAAATGTTGACATAGTGGGCCTCCAAGAGACAATCAAACAAGACTTCCAGATCTCGGAACTCCATGGTTTGTCGCGTCACAAGTTTTCTTGGAACTGGCTCCCGGCATCGGGACACTCTGGGGCATCCTCCTTAGCGTCAAGGAGGATACCTTTGAGGTGGAAGACATGGACCGCGGGGAATTCTTTGTGAGTATGTGATACGTCCAAAACATATCTACTTTCCCGAACACTTTTGCTATTGTTTCTCCTCTAAACTTGTAAGATTTGGATACAACTAACACGGACTGACGCTGTTTTCAGCAGAATTACCTTGCTATCTTGTTTTTGTGCAGAAAATCAACTATCAGGAAAAATCTCGGAAAATATGCCACAAATTATATTTCACCAGAAGACCAACGGAGCCAGAAGACGAGACGGAGAAGGGGCCTAGGGGGCCCACACCCCTGCCAGGCGTGGGCCCACCTCTGGTCGCGCCTAGGAGGGTGCAGCCACCCCAGGCACCCCCTCGGCCCCCCTCTGCGCCTATAAGTTGTCTCTCGACCTAAAACCAGAGGGGGGGTTCAATAGTTTTCCAAAAATAGTTCTGCTCCGCCGCCGCCACCAGAAACCAAGATTCGGATCCAGAAACTCCGTTCTGGCACCATGTCGGGACGGGGAATTTGGAGAGGATCATCGCCATCGTCATCACCAACACATCTCCATCAACCATCGGTGTTTCCCTCATCCATGAGTGAGTAATCCCCCGCTGTAGGCTTGGGGATGGTAGGGATTGGATGAGTTCTATCATGTAATCGAATAAGATCTATTAGGACATAGTGCCTAGTATCTCTATTAGTGTTATTTGACTTTGTTGCAACTTGTTGTGCTTAATGCTTGTCACTAGGGACCGAGTGCGATGATCTCAGATCTGAACTTACTATTGAATCATTATGATAGTATTGTTTGTGGTCTTATCTGCAAGTTGTGTACACATATCATTGTCTGGATCCAAAGGCCCCGAAGTGACAATAATTGGGACAACCGGAGGGGATGGCTGTGGTGTGAGGATCACATGTGTTCACGGAGTGTTAATGCTTTGCTCTGGTGCTCTATTAAAAGGAGCACCTTAATTGCCAGTAGTTCCCTAGAGGCCCCGCTGCCACGGGCTGGCTGGACAGAAGATGTTGTGCAAGTTCTCATTGCGAACACGTATGACTATAGATGGAGAACATGTCTAGGATTGTTTAGTACTTGGATGCTTGTTATTATTTATATGCAATGTCGTAGATCTTGAAGTTACATGTTTAGACTCGTCCATGCAATGCCGTCCATCCATCCCTATGCCTACCGCACTCGAATCCCACTGTTTACTGTTACTGTTACTATTGCTATTGTTTTGATGCTGTTGTTGCTACTACCAAACTGTTGCTACTGATAAACTTCTGTGAGCAAGAAATATTTCCAGGTGCAGCTGAATTGACAAATCAGTTGTTAAGTCTTGCAAGTATTCTTTGGCTCCCCTTGTGTCGAATCAATAAATTGGGTAATACTACCCGCAAAGACTGTTGTGATCCCCTATACTTGTGGGTCATCAAGACTATTTTCTGGCACCGTTGCCGGGGAGCATAGCTTTATTTGTAAGTTCACTTGGATCTATTATTATTCACTGCTACTCCTTTCATCATGGGTAAGTCTCGTTATGGAAAGTTTCCTATTTTACCATCCACTACAAGAAGAGGTACAGTCCTAAACACCTCTGTTGCTCTTGATTCACCGTCTGTTATAAGTAAGCTTTTCACACCACCACCACATACTCATGCTACACACACTTCTACTACTGCTGAATGTGAAACTCCTTTTGATACTCATGATGTTACTTCTACTATGCTTGATGTGAGTGGTTCATTAGGTCCTTTCCTAGATGCTACTATTGATAGTCTAGGAAATACCTAAACTCCTAGTGAAGACACTGTTACACCTGTTAGCTCACCTAAATCTAGAGAGAGTTATGATATTAATGATGGTTACATTGAGTTCAGAATTTGTTGATGAGTGCCTAAACACACATGGTACTAGTGCTATTAAGAGTCTCCTTGCTAGACGTACTATTATGCCTAAACCGTCCTCTGATCCTAAGTTTGCCACTTCTCCCATAGATATTAAAGATAAAGACTATGATTTCTCTCTTGATTTATCCTATTTGAATATTGTTGAGAAAGAACCTTTCTGTGGGACTGAAAATGAGAGTGATGTGGCTCATATGAATGAGATTTCTACTATGAGTGCTTTATTCACTGATGATTTTAAGATGCGTAAGTACTTTGTTACTAAGATCTTTCCTTTTTCATTAAAAGGATAAGCTAGGGCTTGGTTTAATATATTACCTTCTGGTTCCATTGATAGCCCTGATTGCTTGATTGATTCTTTCTTCTAGAAATATTTTCCTCCCAGTGCTAGACATGTTGCTTTGTAGAGACTTTTTGATTTTAAACAGGGAGAAGAAGAGAAATTGCCTGAGTCATGGACAAGGTTCTGTGCCTTGATTCATGCACATCCTGGATGTCCATTACCTAAGAATGGGCTTCTTGATATTTATTATAATAAACTAATTGATGATTCTAGGACCTACCTAGATAGCTTTGCTGATTGTGTTTTCAGGAAAAGAACTCCTACGGATGCTGAAGAATTAATGGCTAAGATAAGCAAGAATTATGATGATTGAACTTAAAGTGAGCTAAATACACCTGAGCATATTACTCCTGAACCAATTGTTCCTGAACCAGTTCCAACACCAACACCAAAGAAGAGGGGAGTTATTGCATTAAATGATGAAGTGATGAAGGAAGCTAAGAAGTGTCTAAAGGAGAAAGGTATTAGAGCTGAAGATGTGAAAAATCTACCTCCTATAGAAGAATTATGTAAGCCAATTCCCCACTCATCCACTATTGAGGTACACTCTCTCCAACACTTTGATGAAGGTGATATTCCCTATGGTAAGCCTACTGATCAATGTCTAGAGGAACTTGACATTTTTATTGTTAAACAAGGTAATTTTAATAAACAATTTCAAAATCATTTATTGGATAACTCTAGAGCTATCCATGAGTTGAAAGATATTGTGGAAAGAACTTCCAATGATATTAAAATGCTTTGTAAACGCTTTCAAATGGTTCAAACCCAACTTGATCAACTTGCTAAGGTACAAAAGGATATACTAGTTAATGCCTCAGGAGATAAACATGCTTATGGAATTAGAACTAGGAGTTGTATAGATACTCAAGATCCTTTATATCCTGAAGAACACCCTAAAAGAATTGAGCAGGATTCTCAACAAGATGAGAGTAGTGGTAGTCCTCGTAAGATAAGGAAAAAGAAACACAAAATAGTTGAGGAACCATTTGAACCTTCTGTAGATCCTAATAGTATATCTGTCTCTAATGCTGAAACTGAGAGTGGTAATAATAATGATGCTCCTAATAATGAGGAAGTTGAGGAAGAACCTGAGAAGCACACTAAGATTACTAGGTACACAAAGGAAGATTTTATTGCTAATAAACATGGCAAAGAGAGAGAACCTTGGGTGCAGAAACCTATGCCTTTTCCAGGTAAGAAACGCAAGTCAAAGGAGGAAGAACACTACAACAAGTTTTGTGAGTGGATGAAACCTTTATTTTTGCAAATTCCTTTGACTTATGCTATTAAGTTGCCTCCTTATTCAAAATATATTATGGATATTGTCTCTAATAAAAGGAAGATTCCGAATGAGGAGATTTCTACTTTGCTTGCTAATTACTCCTTCAATGCTAAGGTTCCAAAGAAACTTGGTGATCCAGGTATACCAACTATTCATTGCTCTATTAAGAACAATTATGTTAGAACTTTTTTATGTGATTTGGGAGCTAGAGTTAGTGTTATGCCTTTTTCTCTCTACAAGAGACTCCGGCTAGAAAAGTTGATACCAACTGATATATCATTGCAAATGGTTGATAAGTCAACTACTATTCATGTTGGTATATGTGAGGATGTTCCTGTTCAAGTGGCTCATAATTGCTTGGTTTTGACTGATTTTGTTGTGCTTGAAATGCCTGAAGATGATAATATGTCTATTATTCTTGGGAGACCTTTTCTTAGTACTACAGGTGCTGTTATTAATTGCAATTAAGGAAAAGTAACATTCAATATTAATGACAAAGAGTATACTGTCTATTTCCCCAAGAAGGTTGCTAAAAGCTATTGCCTGAATTCCATTGAAAATACTGAGAGCATCAAGGTTGGAGAAATATATTTTCCCATTTCACAAGAAAAATTTGAAACTATCATGATTGGGACCATTGCTATCAAGTAGGAGGTAACATAATCAGCTTGTGGAATACAAAGTTTTGTTTCATATAATATTGTTTTGGTAACAAGACTTGATCAACCTTGTTAACAAAAGGATTTTAATGAAAAAATAATGTTTTCACTATGGTTATACTTGCTCACTTTTATTTTTTCTCCTTTCCAATCTTTGCTCTTCGTCGTGCCTAACTTAAAGGCATTAAAGAAAAGTACTTGTTGGGAGATAACACAAGAATTTTCTTGAGTATTGGAAGTTATTACTTCAGTAATGACCTCTCCTTATCCTTTTTGTTTGCTTTTTGTGCCAAGAATAACCTCTAATGAGAGGGAAGTAAGATTTGGGGAGTTGCTGTCCCGAAACAGATTTCTGTCCTCCACCATAAAAATTCGTGAGGAGTCTCTATAAGTCGGATTGAGCTGAAATTTTACGAATAAATCCTCCAGTATATTAGATAACTTTCATTAGTTCAATACTTTTTTATTTGAGCAACATAAGGTCTTAGAAAAAATCGGTTTCTACCTGCTGGTCTGTTTTGACAGATTTCTGCCATTATTTGCATTTGCTACTTATTGATTCCCTTTTGGGTATTTTTTGGAAAATTGAGCTTTTTGAAGGAGTTGCTACAGTAGCTTGTGTTTTTAGTGAAAGTTTTGCTGTTCTGAAGCTAAACCAAGGGTCTATTATCTTTTGAATACACTAATGTTGCTAATGAAGATTGTGTGAAGTTTTGTATGAAAAAAAAAAATCCAGGTGTAGAGAGAGAATGATGTAATGAGATGAAGAATGGACAAAAGCTCAAGATTGGGCTACCCCGTGTCACCCAAAGAAATATTCAAGAGGTACACGCGTCAAAGCTTGGGGGGTACCCAAGGCATCCCCTTCCTCATCAATAAAAATCTCAGGTCTTTCTAGACACTTCATTTTTATTATTTCAGGCACAATTGTGTTGTTCTTGGAGCGTCTTAGTTTTTGCTTTGTTTGGTTTGTTTTTGCTTAGCTTGTTTTTTGCTTTGTTGGATTGTTTGAAAAATCAAAAACACCAAAAATATTTGTTGTTCTTGTCTAGTTTTGTGAGTTCTTTGCAGGGTTCAGCCGTTCTCAGTGGATTTTGGTTTCATTTTATTATTTAAGTCACACAAGTGAAGGGCAATAATGAAGATTGAGACAACTTGAGGTATGGTAAGAGGCTGGTAACGAACTCTATTTGTTTTTCATTTTTGCACATATACTCATCATTGTGAGCATGCTTAGCCTGTTCATGGTAAGGAGTATGTTACTGATGGATGCTTAGTAGTTCTTGCTTGTCTATGATTATCTCCAACTTGCTAATAGTTTGTAGCATGTCATATGAATGTTTGCTTGCATTGTTTTATTTATATTTTGGTATAATATTGTGGTATCCTCCTATGAAAGTTTCATGTGAATCGACTTGGCACATGCTCATGCATTCATATGACTAAACAATACTCAGTAAGCCTCGATGATTTATTTTGCCTCAGAGTTCTAGTATCACTTTCATGCCATAATTAGTCCTGTTTTGTTGCGAGCATGATTATGACAATTATTGCTCTCTCGTTTGTCGCTCCCTCTCTTTTGCTAGCCTTCACTTGCACTGAGTATGCGCTATACATGTGTTTCCAACTCCCCAAAACCAATATTGCCAACTGTGTCCACCATACCTACCTATTTGCACCGTTTGCTATTTCAGTGCATATTCAATATGCCTTGTTTTCTTCCAAATAAAATGTTTGTCTTTTTTGAGAAAGTTAGTTAGTAAATCTCTCACAAACTTGATGGCACACTTTATTCCTTGCACTTAATAATCCTAAACCATTGTGACTTGTGCATGAAAGTTATATGCTTGCAAATTATATGTTGTGAGTCAGCAGAACCGTGTTGTGGCGAATAACGCTTTTAACACCTTTTGGATATCTTATCCAGTTGATACCTTGCTCTTTTTCTTAAGGATGTCGACGGTGTGAAATAAAAGGGGAGCTTGTGAGTTCATGGAGTCTATACATTGTGTTAGAGAAACGCCTGGGCCGCTAGCCTAAGCCAGGCCTAATCATGGTGGAAACTTGCAGCATCACCATAATGAGCATTCTATGAAGCATCCTCAATAAAAAGCTATGCACATAGTAAATAAAAAGATCGCCGAGATGCTCATTGTCTGCTTGCCTTGTCATTTTGATCACGGAATATCTCCTGTATCATGTGCAAGGGGTACCCCATTGGCGGTTCTCTATGATATGAATGTATGAACAATGACAAGAACTTGCAGGTAACCAAAGTTGAGTAGCATGCGGAGTGGCCCTCGTACTCAAGGGACTTGGGATTTCCAGTTTATGGTCTGTCAAGCATATAACTCAGATTGGACCTTACTTTCACCTTAACCACATGAAGATGCCTATGATAGGGGCAATGAGAGCTCAAAGCTAATTAGTACCCTTCTTTCAGCATTAGGAAGCCTTTCAAACTTTTCAAAAACCGTTTTCACTCCCCTGTTGAGTCACCACTTATTCTATAAGCACCTTCTTGAGAGCATAGTTGTCATTCTTGTGTTTGTTCCAAAACTTGGTTAATTATGTTATGACTTTGATGCTTGTATCTCTGATATCTTTACTTATAGTCTTCACTTGAACTTCAGAGGTGCCTTGGAATTTATATTGCGCTCTACAAACAAAGCCAAGCGAGATACCACTTTATCATACCTTGCTATGAGAATTGCAATGTTGCTTATGTTTATGTTCCATGCTACTTATTATCATTGAGTTGGTTTCTCTTCATAGCTTGCATTGACTATTGAATAGACTTAGATGCATACTTCTTATTATGAATGGTTTAAGCGTCTACTCCTGTGCTGAGAATATATACATCATGTGAAGCAAATGTGTTCGTGAAAGTTCTTGTATCGCACTCAGTTTTCAACTGAATTGCTTGAGGACAAGCAACAAGCTAAGCTTGGGGGGAGTTGATACGTCAAAAACGTATCTACTTTCTCGAACACTTTTGCTATTGTTTCTCCTCTAAACTTGTGTGATTTGGATACAACTAACACAGACTGACGTTGTTTTCAGCAGAATTATCTTCGTGTCTTGTTTTTGTGCAGAAAATCAACTATCAGGAAAAATCCCGAAAATATGCCAAAAATTATATTTCACCAGAAGACCCATTGAGGCAGAAGATGAGACGGAGAAGGGTCCTAGGGGCCCACACCCCTGCTAGGCGCGGGCCCACCTCTGGCCGCGCCTAGGGGTGCAGCCACCCCAGGTACCCCCTCGGCCTCCCTCTGCGCCTATAAGTTGCCTCTCGACCTAAAAACAGAGGGGGGTTCGATAGTTTTCCAGAAAGAGTTCTGCTCCGCCGCCGCCACCAGAAACCAAGATTCGGATCCAGAAACTCCGTTTTAGCACCCTGCCGGGACGGGGAATTTGGATAGGATTATCGCCATCATCATCACCAACGCATCTCCATCAACCATCGATGTTTCCCTCATCCATGAGTGAGTAATCCCCCGTTGTAGGCTTGGGGATGGTAGGGATTGGATGAGTTCTATCATGTAATCGAATAAGATCTGTTAGGGCATAGTGCCTAGTATCTCTATTAGTGCTATTTGACTTTGTTGCAACTTGTTGTGATTAATGCTTGTCACTAGGGCCCGAGTGCCATGATCTCAGATCTAAACTTATTATTGAATCATTATGATAGTATTGTTTGTGGTCTTATCTGCAAGTTGTGTACACATATCATTGTCCGAATCCAAAGGCCCCGAAGTGACAATAATTGGGACAACCGGTGGGGATAGCTGTGGTCTGAGGATCACATGCGTTCATGGAGTGTTAATGCTTTGCTCCGGTGCTCTATTAAAAGGAGCACCTTAGTTGCCAGTAGTTCACTAGAGGCCCCGCTGCCACGGGCTAGCTGGACAGAAGATGTTGTGCAAGTTCTCATTACGAGCACATATGACTATATATGGAGCACATGCCTAGGATTGTTTAGTACTTGGATGCTTGTTATTATTTATCTGCAATGCCCTAGATCTTGAAGTTACATGTTTAGACTCGTCCATGCAACACCCGTCCATCCATCCCTATGCCTACCGCACTCGAATCCCACTGTTTACTGTTACTCTTACTATTGCTATTGTTTTGATGCTAATATTGCTTTGATGTTGCTACTTATAAACTTCTGTGAGCAAGAACTATTTCCAGGTGCAGCTGAATTGACAACTCAGTTGTTAAGGCTTGCAAGTATTCGTTGGCTCCCCTTGTGTAGAATCAATAAATTGGGTAATACTACCTGCAAAGACTGTTGCGATCCCCTATACTTGTGTGTCATCAGTATGTCCCTCACCCATAGACGATCCAACCTCCGCTGGGAGGTTATCATCGTCTATGGCCCTGCGGACCATATCCGGTCTCCAGCATTCCTGGCAGAGCTAAAGGACAAGGTCGAGCGCTGCACCATCCCGGTGGTGGTGGCAGGCGACTTCAACCTGATTCACTCACCCGATGAAAAGAGCTCCATCAACATGGACGTCCCGCACATGAGGATGGTCAACGATTGCATCGCTAATCTCGCTCTTAGAGAGATCACGCGAGTGGGAGCCCGATTCACTTGGACAAACAACAGGGCTGATCCTGACAGAAGTGTTCTCGACCGCGTCTTTGTCTCTGTGGATTGGGAGGATGGACTGCCGGCAGTCCATCCTCCAAGAGTCATCCAGATTTAGTTGCATACTCTTTATTATGAATTGTCTAAGCATCTACTCCTGTGCTGAGAATATTTACATCATCTGAAGCAAATGTGTTCGTGAAAGTTCTTTTATCGCACTCAATTTTCAACTGAATTGCTTGAGGACAAGCAATAAGCTAAGCTTAGGGGAGTTGATACGTCCAAAACGTATCTACTTTCCCTAACACTTTTGCTATTGTTTCTCCTCTAAACTTATGTGATTTGGATACAACTAACACGGGATGACGTTGTTTTCAGCAGAATTACCTAGGTGTCTTGTTTTTGTGCAGAAAATAAACTATCAGGAAAAATACCGAAAAATATGCTAAAAAATATATTTCACTAGAAGACCCATGGAGCCAGAAGAGGAGATGGAGAAGGGACCTGGGGGGCCCATGCCCCTGTGATACACCCAATTTGCATCACCATTCTATATCATAATTTACCTCTATTCATTGATATTTGTCTTATTATGAGATATTACTTATAGGTTTTCATCTGTGTATGCATGTTGGATGATTCTTGGAGGATGGACTGGCGGAGTCTGGATTCTGATGGAAAAGAAGGCGTTTTAGTGCAATTTCGCGAAGATCAGAAAAATATGGGAAAATATTATGTTTACAGAAGATTGAGGAAGCGAGAAGGAGGGACGAAGAAGGTCCGCAGGGGGCCCACAACCCCCTAGGCGCGGGCCCACCCTGGGCCACGTCTAGGGCAGGTGTGGCCCACATGACCGGCTCCCGACTCCGCCCCTTCGCCTATATCTTCCCTACGGAACCCTAAGGCCAGGGGAGCGACCACACATAGATTTCCGCCGTCTCTAGGGGGCGGAAAACACTGAGAGAGAAAGATCTCTCCGGCAGATAGATTTTTGCCGGGGGAATTCCTTCCTGGAGAGGGAAGATTGTCACCATCAACACCGTCATCAATCTAGGCTTCATCGGGATCATCATCATCATCCACACCATCATCTCCACCAACACCATCATCACCACTCCGTCCCGATGTAACAATTGTGTTGGATATTGCTTTAGGTCTTAGGGGAAACTTTCCCGGTGTAAATTACTATTGTAGTTGATGCTTGTGAGTGGAACCATTGGATTATTGTTTATGTTTAGATTTTTATCCATTATCATATCATCTTTGATCTTGATCCATATGAAGTCTTGTGAGTAGTTCGTTTAGTTCTTGAGGACATGGGAGAAGTCATGTTGTTATTAGTGGATTTGTGTTGAGTTATTATTCAATGGTTTAGTATTTAAGTTGTGGTGCTATTTTTCTAGTGGTGTCATGTGAACGTCGACTACATGATACTTCACTATTTATGGGCCTAGGGGAATGCATTGTGTATTTGGATACTAATTGTGGGGTTGCGGGAGTGACAGAAACATGAACCCCCATTAGGAAACCTTTGCACAAGGGAGTGTAGGATCTCAGAGTTTAAGGTTGTGGTTAGATTTATATCTTAATTACTTTCCTGTAGTTATGGATGTTTGCAGGGGATTTAATCACAAGTATGTATTACTCCAAGTAAGGTCATTACATTAGCACAGGTTCACCCACACAACACTTACAACACCAAAGAAGAGTACTTAGCTATATGAAGCGAAAGCACTTGACAGAATTCCCATGTGTCCTCGAGAACATTTGGTCCTTATAAGTATTTCCACCGGCTTGTCCTTTGCTAAGAAAGGATTGGGCCACTTGTTGCGTTTGTTCTTTGTTACTTGCACTTTGTTTTGTTGCTTTATCAGAAAACCACTAAAAATCTGTTTGCTAAGTATTCACAGGGATTTCCTGCTCCATACCACTGTTCAGCACCTTCTGCTCCTTGTTGGGATTGATACTCCTATTTATCGAAAGTACTACGATACACCCCTTATACTTGTGGGTCATCAAGACTATTTTCTGGAATCGTTGCCGGGGAGTGAAGCACTATTGAAGAGTGGAACTGGTAAAGGAGACTTCTACTATGAGTATTGCTTTTGTTACTGCTTGTTACTTTGTTTCCAATATGGATAACCCACTTGGTTTTTGTTTGGGAAAACTACTACCACTGCTAGGGTAGTAGATGAACCACCACCTGTTGAGATAGATCCTTTTAAGATACCTAGAAGTATTGTTGATCGTGTTATGGATAATTATTATTTAGGGGATGGAACTGTCCATCCTGGTGATCACTTGATTTTTATCCATGAATTATGCGTGTTGTTTAAGTGTGCAGGTATCACAACTAAACAGGTGAAGAAGAAGTTACTCTCCATATCCTTGAAAGGGAGAGCTGAAGAATGGTATAAACTGCTGAAGAATGGACAATCCATGGAATGGGAAGAGATGGCATCTCTCTTTTATTCTAAATTTTATCCTCCCAGTGAGATTCATAAGGATAGAAATCTGATATATAACTTTTGGCCTCGTGATGGAGAGAGTACAACTCAAGCTTGGGGAGATTGAAGTTCCTAATGCTTAAATGTCCTATTCATGAACTTCCTAACAATATTATTATCAATGCTAGGCTTTATCTTCATGATAAAGATTTACTAGATGCTTCTTGTGCTGGATCATTCACACGTATGAAGGAAGAAGCTAAATGGGATCTGCTAGACCGTATTCAAGAAAACACTGAAGCTTGGGAGAATGAAAAAGGAAGAAAGTCAGGTATAAACTATGATTATGAATGCATTAAATCTTTTATGGGAACTGATGACTTCCATGATATTAGTAATGAGTTTGGTATTGATTCCCAAAGTATTGCCAACTGTTTTAAGGACTTTGCCTCTTACATAGAAATTTCCAAGAAGAAGTGGAACAAGTACCATGCACCTTATAAAGATGTTGTTAATCATGTTCCTGTTAGAAGTGTTGAAGTTTGTACTACTAATCATATTGTGCCTGAACCTTATGTTGAGAAAGTTCCTTTCCCAGCTAAGGTAAAGGATTATTCTATGATTATTAGTGCAAATAACAAAGGTACAAAGAAAACTATGGAGCCTGATGGGCAATTGAATGTTGGACCTATGGTAACTATTGTGAAAGATCTTGACGCTAGAAATATAGAGGATGAGCATATTGTCTTTTGTGAAGACGCTTCTAATATTATCTCTCATCCTAGTAAGGCTAGAAAAGCTAGTGTTCATGTGCTTTCTGTTAAAATTGGTGATCATTGCTACTATGGTTTATGTGATATTGGTGCTAGTTCTAGTGCTATTCCTTATGAGCTTTACAAGAAAATTATGCATGAAATTGGTCCTTGTGAGCTTGAGGACATTGCTGTTGTTATTCACCTTGCAAACAAGGAAACCATATGCCCTATTGGTATTGTAAGAGATGTGGAGGTTCTCTGTGGTAAGATCAAGTATCCTGCTGATTTTCTAGTGCTTAATTCAGCAGCTAGCAAAACTTGTCCTATCATTTTTGGTAGACCTTTCTTGAACACTTGTGGAGCTATTATAGATTGTAAGAAGGAAAAAGTTTTAACTAAGTTTGATGGAGATTCTTATGAGTTTAAATTTTCCAAATTTGCTAAAGCTCCTTGTGAAACTAGCTTGCCTAATAAAGGTTTCAGGATGGAACAACTTGCTTCTATTGATCCGGTTTATGACCTTGGACCTCTCTTTGGTGATTGTAAGTATGCTTATTCTTATGATAAAGTTGTTGCCAGTGACAGTTATATTGTCAACTTTATTCAAAGTGCTACTAAAAGTTATTATGAGAGAGGGAAACATGGTCTTATGCTTCTGAATAATGTTAAGTTTTCCCGTTTTATGTTGAAAGCTTTGAAGTTGCATTTGTTTTGTCTTCCCATGCTGGTGGCTTTTTGTTTCAACAATTCGTTTTCCCATGATACCCCCATGCATAGGAAGTGGGTTAGACTCAAATGTGTTGGTTATTTGATTCTTGATGCTCTTTTTCACTCCAGATATATATCTCCTATGTGAGCATCTTTGAAAGTTTCAAGCCTAACTTAAAGGCATAAAAGAAAAGTACTTGTTGGGAGATAACCCAACAGTTTGGTTGAGTCCTGGAAGTTATTACCACAGTAATAACCGCTCCTTATCCTTTTTGTTTTGGTTTTTGTGTCAAGTCCAACTACTTTTGTGAAGTAGAGGAGTTGTGAAAAGTGGCTATCCTGGGACAGATTTTTGTGCTGCACCGTAAAATTTTATGAGGGAGCTCAGTACGTCGGATAGAGCTCTATTTTTCTGAGCTTGTTATCCAATTTGTTACCCAACTTTCATTAGTTCTGCAATTTTTTATTTGAGCAACAGAAGGTTTTCGAAAAAATCAATATTTACCTGCTGGTCTGTTTTTACAGATTTCTGTTATCATTTGCATTTGCCTCTTATAGAAGCCTTTGATTTGATGGATTTTAGTTGAAGTGTGAACCTAAAGGTTTTTTCTTTTGCTTACACTAATGTTGCCATTGAAGTTTGTGTATTGCCTTGTGAGGGAAGGAAAATTCTATAAGAAGGAGAAAAGGAGTCTGCAGAGTTCGTTTTTTTTTTGAATAGGTAAAAGTGGTGAAAACAGAAGATTCGTGAAACCCCAATTTTTTTATATTTTTGATGTTTTTAATACATAAGGGAAGATACGATATGGAACTGAAGAGGAAACGGAGTCCGGGGTGGACAAACCCACCCCAGGCGTGGGCCCAGCCTAGCCGCGCCTGAGGGGGGTGTGCCACTCTCGAACTCCATCTCCGCCTCGTTTCCATATCAGAACCTTCCTTATGCACTGAAACTTCGTAATACAACCCCATGGATCCCCCGAGGTTCGTGCATCATGTTCTCATCGTGTTTTCGTTTTGATCTATTTCTGTCAAAAAAACTTCTCAAGTTTAGAGCACCATGGTCTCCGCCAACGACAAAGGCAAGAAGCCCGATGAAGACGATCCACACAAACCCAAGGAGGAGGAGATTTTGGTAGGTTATGAAAGAGACATGGAGGAGGACAAGCAACCGGACACCCGCGCTACCGTCGCAAGCATTGGAGTGGTGGCAAAACTTATCAAGCTTAAGAGGACATCACAGATGTCTATAGGAGGGAAATCTCGAGGGCATACCCTCTCTCCACTTTCACCTCCTCCAAGTACCAAGAAACCCTTCCACTCTCTTATACATGATCGTCAATTTCAACATGTGCCCAAAGGGAACTTTCCCTCGATGTGGGATATGCCTCGTTCTAACCATGTAGGGGAGGAAGACCCTAACCTTTGAGATTGAGGAGTTAAGGAAGCTGATTGAGGATCTTATCAAGAGAACACCACCACCGCCGAAGGAGTAATTCGTCATCAGGTTGGGCATCCCCTTGGCTTGTTCCAAGCTTGGAGGAGTGCCGCGGTATCACCACCATTATCTTATTTTACCTTTTTAGTGGATTCATATCTTTGGTAGAGAAGTTATCTTATAGGTTGGTTTGCATGTGGAAGTATCTCTCCTTTAGTTGATTATCTATGTATTCCTTGGTGTGAGTGACGTTATTGGAATATTAATGAGATGTCTCATCTTTTACTTTTTGCACTTCTTATTTTAGTTTGCAATCTCTATGATATGATGGATCTTGTTGATCAGTATTTACATCACTTTGGGAGCATCAAGTGGATCTAAATTGGTTTTGGCAAACCGAGTTCTGGTCAGTAGCCACACTTTTTGAGGTTTGAAAGAAAAACAGAAAAGCTTACAGGTATTTTGTATCATTTTTTCTTTCTTGTTGGCTCATAAGCTTAGTATTCTTTATTTAATATCTTTTTTGTCTTCAAGGAAGATTGCATGTTTGGCTTTATTACTTGTATGTTTGCTTGTTTCTTTCAACTCTCTTGTTTGCTACCCAGCCTTGCTAGCCAAAAACCTGTTTTGAGAAGGTATACTTCTCATGTTTCCAATCTCTTTGAACCAAAACCTTTGCCACTTGTGTCCACCATATCTACCTAGTAGCTTTTGCTATTCCAAGAAAATTCTCACGCTTCATCTACCTTTCGAATTAAAAAAGTATTTTGTTATGTGAAAACTAGTTAGTAAAGCTCTCACGAACTTGATGGCACACCTTATTTCTTTGCCCCTAATAGACTTGAACCATTGTGCCATCGAAGTTGTATATTCTTGCATCTATACGTTGGAATTAGCAGAACCGTGCTGTCACGGGGAACGTTTTCAACATTGCACTTATACTTTGTACTCAGTTGATATCGTGCTCTTTTGTCTATGGATGTTAACGGTGTGAAATAAAGAGGGAACTTGTAAGTCCATGGAGTCTGTATTTTGTGTTAGAGAAATGCCTAGGCCGCTAGCCTAAGCCATGCCTAATCATGGTGGAAACTTGCAACATCACCATAGTGATCTATCTATGAAGCATCCTCAATAATTAGCTAAGCAAAAGCACTTGAAAGAATTCCCATGTGTCCTCGAGAACATTTGGTCCTTATAAGTATTTCCACCGGCTTGTCCTTTGCTAAGAAAGGATTGGGCCACTTGTTGCGTTTGTTCTTTGTTACTTGCACTTTGTTTTGTTACTTTATCAGAAAATCACTAAAAATCCATTTGCTAAGTATTCACAGGGATTTCCTGCTCCATACAACTGTTCAGCACCTTCTGCTCCTCGTTGGGATCGACACTCCTATTTATCGAAAGTACTATGATACACCCCCTATACTTGTGGGTCATCAGGGCAGTGAAGGCCTTGAAGGCCAACTCCACCCCGGGCCCTGATGGCCTCCCGGTAGCTTTCTTCCAGACCTTCTGGAGGGAACTCCAACCGGTCATCATGCTGATGTTCTAGGAGTTCTACACTAGGACCCTTGTGATGGGACGGCTGAATCTTGGCATGATAACCTTGATCCCGAAAGTGATAGGGGCCTCAGATATTCGCCAATTCAGGCCCATTACGGTCCTCAATGTCATCCAAAGGGTCTTCGCGAAAGTCTGCGCATCTCGCCTTGCCCCGATCATGGAGTGCCTAACCCACTAGTATCAATTTGCCTTCCTCAAAGGCAGATTCATACATGATGGGATCCTCGCCCTCCATGAGGTTATCCACGAGATCAAGTCCAGGAAGTTGAAAGGCATATTCTTGAAGCTAGACTTCCAGAAGACCTATGACCGCCTGGGCTGGCGATTTCTTCGACAGGTCCTCATTAGACGAGGATTTGACGATCGCTTGATCACCTGGATTATGCAGTTCGTCATGACCGGGAGCATTGCGATTAACATCAATGGCGAGATTGGGCCATACTTCCACCCCTCCTGCGGTGTTAGACAGGGGGACCCCCTGCCCCCTTCTCTTCAACGCGGCGGTGGACGCCCTCGTGGAAATGCTTGAAAAATCCAAGGCAGCTGGCCACATCTCCAGAGTGGTCGGCCACCTCATTCCGAGGGGGGGGGGGCTCACCTAGATCTAGTATGTAGAAAACACAGTGATCATGATCGAAGGTTCAACTCTAGATATTGCGAACCTCAAGTTCCTCTTCCTATGCTTTCAGGAAATGTCGGGTCTACGGATTAACTTTGACAAGAGCGAGGTTATCGCGCTGGGGTTCTCTCAAGACGAGCAGCAGAGGATAGTTGACAACTTAAATTGTCGTATTTCCTCCTTCCCTATCACTTATCTGGGGATGCCGGTTCGCGACACCAGGATCCTTATGAGGGACCTGGAGCCGCTTGTGGACAGGGTGCGCTCAAGGTCCGAACCTTGGTATGGTAGATTCACATCTGAAGGTAGCAAGACCGTCTTGATTGATCCCTTCCTATCGAGCCTTCCCATGTATATGATGGGATTGTACCTCCTTCCTGAAGGAATACATGGGGCATTTGACAAGGAGCTCTCCCGGTTCTTCTGGCAAGACCCTTTGGGGCGCCAGAAGTACCACATGATCAAATGGACAGACATTTGTGCCCCCAAGGAATTTGGGGGCATAGGTATCCTCGAATCCCGCCATTTCAATAAGGACCTGATGCTTCGATGGGTGTGCCGGATTCTTCGGGATGATGGGGGCCTTTGGCTCAAGCTCATTAAGGCCAAGTACCTGCGGGGTTGGCCCCTTTTGGACTACGACCGGAGGGAAGGCTCCCAGTTCTGGCACTCCATCCAGGAGATCAAGAACGAGATCCGGCTTGGGGCCGCAATATATATTGGGAATGGGGAGGGCACCATGTTTTGGTTGGACTCCTGGCTCCGGGAGCGCCCCCTACGGGAGGTGTACCCGAGCCTATTCGCCATTTGTTCCGAGCGTTCTCTTCGTGTATCCGCCGCGGCCCTAGAAGGGACGTGGAACATCTCGTTCCGACGTACCTTTGGCCTGAAGGAAACTGAAGCGTGGAGGGAACTTAGGGCGGAACTCCCGGATACCCTGGCGGACGAACCCGACCGTGTGACATGGAGCCTCACCCCGTCCGGGGCCTTCTCGGTTAGCTCGTCCTATCGGGCCCTATTCGGCCGCGCGGCCCTCCCATGGACAAAACCCCTCTAGAAAGCCCCTCTCCCGCTAATTAAAGACTAAATTTTTTGTGTGGCAGCTGCTTTGCGATAGGCTCCCCTCGGGGGTGGAGGTGTCCAAGAGACATGGGCCGGGGGACGGGCTACGTCCATTGTGTGGGATCCCGGAGACGGGCGCCCACATAATGTTCGCTTGTCCCGCGGCTCGGTTTCTTTGGAGCTTCATCAGGGATGCGTTGGGCCCAGACTGGCAGGCCCATGATCTCGGTGAGTTCCTAGAAACCCAAGCAAACCAGGCAGGAAAGGGCCGCCGTCTTTTTTGGCTAGTGTTTGCTGTGATGTCCTAGGCACTCTAGAACATCGGAATAAGATGGTTATTGAGAAGATTCTTCCTCGGCGTGCCTCTAACTCGGTTTTTCACCTTCTGACCTCTCTGTAGCTCTGGTACCCGTTGTATAGACAGCGGCACAAGGCGAGGCTGGACGCGACTCTTCGACGGCTCTTGGAGGCGGCTCCCCCCTAGTCCGGCATTGCCTCTCTTTTTTCGGTGTGTCCTCGCTTGGCGAGGTGGAGTTTTATCTCTTTTTGGGCCGTCTTGTGTTGTTGCCCCAGCATGTGTTGTGTGGATAGTTTCGAACCTTGTGACTTACTGTGGACGGTTGCTTTATTTATAAAGCGAGATGAAAGGCTATTTCAAAAAAATCCGGCAGATCCTCTGACCAAGTTTGATCGTCCTCCGTGACGGAGCTGACGAGCATTTCAGAATGCAAGTTAATGTATGAAGGGGACGTTTATCGGGACTCCCTTGTTCTGTGGCGGGTGTGGGGTTCTGGAGATAGAATTCTGATTTGGGCCTCGAAGTAGGATAGGCTTTGGGCAGGTATGGTTGGGCCACGTCAGGCTGCGGATGTCTGCCTGTAGCTGCCCTGTGCGTGCGTGGTTTTAATCGCCCAGTATGGGCTAAGTAAAGATGGGCTAGCAATGGGTTAATTACAAGACATCCATGTCCAGAAACGTTTTTGTATGCCTCTGTGACTTGGCTTCCTGCTAAAGTTTCAAAGTAAGTACACAGCTCACATGCAAGGGGATGTAGCTCAGATGGTAGAGCGCTCGCTTAGCATGCGAGAGGCACGGGGATCGATACCCCGCATCTCCAACTGTTTTGTTTAGTCTATTATTATGCTGATGATTTTGTTTGTAACACCTGTTCTTCGGCAACCCATAGCCAGATTCGAGTTTTTCTGTTTTGCCCATTGCTATTTGGACGGCCGGCAGCAGCACTGCAGGGGTTTCTCCGGCCACAAGTTGGGCGGACGCCATGAGCCGGCGGCACGTCAGGACTCAGGCGTGGCCCTGGGCGACGGCCCATGTACAGGTACGGCATGCATGGGTTCGACAACGGCGTCTCACCACATGAATTTCGGCATGGAGTGCGAGCCTGAGACATACGTGTCTGGCACGTATTTGGCGCGAGCAGCTGCCAGCCAAGCTCGCTGCGGATAAGTGTTCCACAGGCAGAGCTGCATCTGTGAATCAGCAAGGGAACTAGGGAGAGCAGAGTGTATCACGGACATGGTCAGAAGATATGATAGGCGTGTCTAGAGCTGCGACCCTTGCATAAGGAGCTCGTTCATGGTTCATAATAGAAATTTACGGGTCAAGGGGCGGGCATCTTTCCATGCATAGTTCCATTCTCTTACACGACAATGATACACAATGACACCAATCACAATATATAGAACACATCTTGTTCTTCCGTCGTCGTAGATTGCTCGGCTCGAATTATCCCACAAACCAAATACACTAGCACAGCGGAACAGCTATTACCCTAACCACACTCACCTCTCCTCTCCCCTCTCTCCTGTGAACAGTACACCGAAAGGAGCCCGGTAGTTCCGGGCCGATCCCGAGCCCCTCCGGCGGCGATGCCTTCCGGAGGTGGCGGAGGAGAGGCTCCGGTGTAGTTTAGGGTTAGGTTGTAGGGTGTTTGCGGCGGCTTCGTCGCTTGTTTGAGCGCTTCTGCCCGGAGTTGTCTCCAGATTGCCGCCGATCCGAGCGGGTGGATCTTTCCTTCCGAGCTCCGGTGGTGAGTCTATTGAGGTGATCGGATCCTTCGTCGGCGACTCTAAATAAGGCCTAGGACCCGACATCGGATTTGGGAGTTGAGGCTGCGGCCCTTTCTTGGCTGCCGTGGTGGCGGGAGGAAGTTGCGTGGTGATGATTGACGCTTCTTCTTCCGGCCAGCCGTGGAGGCGAGGGGATCTGCAGCTACTGTCGTCTTCTTCTTCTTTGTTTGGATGTCGGGCGGTACTTGTCGCGCGGTGTTTCCTCCTTCCTATTCAATCCGCCATGGTGGTGGCGTGTTGGTGGAAGGTTTGGGTTCGCGGCGGTTCGTTCTGGAGCTTCTCTCCGGCGTCGGCGGCGCTTGTTCCACAAGACGTCGGACCCAATGGCAGTAGGGCTGCCGCTCCTCTGCTGCTCATCACCGTGCGTTGTCCCCGGTGGATTGTTGGATCTCGCCGGAGTTCGCCGTTGATCTGGAGGTGGAAGAGGATCAGGGACTTGATTGCTTTTTCAAGTTTTCTCCAAGGTCCTCGGTGCTTATTTCTGGTCCTCAATGTAATTTTTATTTTATTGGGCCTTTTTGTTCTCTAATGTATCAAAGCAGCAGTATATTCGGGTGCTTTCGCACCCGTTCACCGTTCAAAAAAAAAACACTAGCACAGCGGAGCGGAGCGTGGGCCTTCAAGCTTTTATGTCATGGAACTCTGACACGTCACGCATGCTACTCAACCACTGCTCATAAGCCTAATTTATTGGTTTACAAAAAACTTATGTGTGCTCAACCGTATATCTTTATTATTAAAAGCAAAGTCTGTATTAATACTTTTGAAAGGTGTTTTATTTGCTCGCAGTTCCCGTTTGATACCCGATAAAGCAAATCTAGGTTTTCGCTTTCCTTGCGATGGGCCTGGGCGAGGGGGAACATGCCAAGTATCCGCCTGGGATCATGTTTTCTTAGGTTTATTCTGGATGTACGTCGAAAAAAAGATCGAAACAGGGATAACCCAGATCACTCGGACTAGCTGAACTCTCCAGAACAAACACAACCTAGGTGGTTTGACTAACGTTTTGGCACATTAGACTAACCTAACTCCTTAGTGGTGTCACACGGTGTAACACTTCAATAATATTACAAAGAAAATGCCACTGCAACCGCTACCTCCTTATTTCATGGCGTAAATTTTTTATCTGTCCATTTTTCTCACTTGATGCCGTGATTAAGATCCGATTAAAGAGGAGGTAGTTTAGTGCTCCACGGCGTTCAAATCCTGTAACAACTCTACAAATAGGTCCCCACGCAGGACTTTTCACTCTAGAAGAATTTTTTTTTGTGGAACATGGTGAAGGACGAGGCGTATGGTGATGGAGCAGCGAGCTACAACCTACAGGTGGCAAGTGCACAATCCGATAGCCCAGTTCGCCGCTTGAGACCACCAGCGCAAAGCATCGCCTCCGCCTCGCCGGTTCTGCTTTCTCCAAAGCCGTCGGATGACCAGGACACGGAATCCCATGACAACGACGAAACCTATGACGTGGACGATCTTCTGGGGGAGACGACACAACGATGAGGAAAAGTCGTCCCGGAAGGCTGGCACCATGTACGAGCGGCTGCTGCCCATGGTCACTCACAATGGCGGAGCTACAGCTCGGACGCTCCGCGTGCCCGGGCGGCTGCTCAGGTCTGGTAGTGAAACTTCTTCAAGTTCGAACGAAACAACTAATTAAGAGTTGCTACGGAAAACTGTGATTAACAAGGCCTTGCCAGAATTTTGCCCATGCTCGACGATTAGGCTAGCTCCGCCACTGCTTTGGCAGAGGCCCGGAGGTAGACTCCCCGGTAATGCGGCGACGTCGAAGCGATTGAATCCTCGATTTTCGCACGTGCCGGCATGGTGACCGTGATCTAGGACCTAGGGCCGGAAGCGCGCACAGACTCAGCGAAATATCGCCATTCTCCATGCGCAAATCGAAGTCAGCGCGTCGCCGGTGAGGCTTTAATCGGCCAATCTCCATCCGAGGAAAAATTGCGAACTAGATTCCAGATTTTTTTCATATCGAGAGAAAAGGGCCGTGGGGAAAAAAGGGTTGTTGGATGGATGGGGCACACGATGGGCGCAAGGAAATGGCGCAGGCAAGCCACGCTAGGGTCCGGCAGCATCCCGGATTGCATCTGCAAACTCGGATTGCATCTGCAAAGCAAGCACTCTAGGCAGACAAACTCAAAGAGAACATCACCGGCGTCACCAACCACCGCAGAGCGCGCTTCCATAGTTCCACCCCTCCAAGAAGCACCACCATGCCACCGACATCGAAGCTTTTCGTTGAATATGCGGACAAGGCACGTCTTCGTCACCACTAGGCTCGCCAAGGGTGAAGTGTCAAACGCACCACCAACGTGGTTACATGGTCGCTGGAGATTCCGCCATACAACCTTTAGCTCATCGCCTCACAAATGTCTGACTCCTGAAGCTGTCCCCATCCTTCTGTGTGTGGATGCCACTGAATTGAGGTGATTGTTGTTCTCGCTGGTGTGTGGATGCACCGAGGTTGTCGACATGGTGTGAATCTTTTTCTTATTTTTTCTTAGTGGTCAATTGATTTGTCTTCATAGTTCATACAGAACTTATCTCTGATCGCCGACTTTCCTCCCGCGTCTATCCCTAGGGAGACGCCAGGGGCCAACCCTAGCCGCCCCTGAACCACCGCCCCCTCCCTTGAGAAGATCTTCGCTGCCACTGCTACCGACCTTGTCCGCGGCGGCGACGGGCCTCAACGCCTAAGGTGCCGGGACCAGAGAGCAGCGACATCGGCCGTGCAAGGGTAGGGTAGCGCAGCCTCCGTCGCGGGCGGCTGTGGGATCTGGTCAAGGTGTCCGCATTGGCTTCCTTCTGTGACAGTTCATAGTGGGGTTTCGTGGAGGGGGGACGGTGTTGTGGATCCTGGTCCCACAAATACCATTCGCGGATGGCGATCGAGGCAGAGGAACTGATGATTCTGGTGGCGCATGGCGATGGTCGTTTCCTTCGGCGTTAGAGGTGGGCAGGGCGCGTTGCGTGAGAGCGGATTTACCACACCTAGGAGGGGCCCCCGACACCATCTTTACCGTCAATTTCTTGGAGATTCGTGCATCAGTCTACTAGTCAAAGGGTCCAACTTTTTTCCATTTTAGTACCTGTGAAAAATTGATTTAATCTCTGCAACCAACCACTCCCAGGCTCCAGCATCGCCGTGTACGTGCTCCCCCACTCCACCTGCTCACGCATCTCCCCCACCTCTCTCTCTCTCTCTCTCTCTCTCTCTCTCACTCACCGCCGACGCCTCCAGATCGATGCAGCTCCTTCCCACGTCGCCGGCGGCCAACTCCACCTCCTCCAGCCCTGCCTCCTTCTCCTCCTCCTCCTCCTCCTCCTCAAGCCTCCACCTCCTCCTCAAGCCCCGCGTTCTCCTCCCCGATGCGATCCCCTCCTCCTCCTTTTTGTTTTTTTCTTCATGCTTGGATCCAGTTCGTGGTTGAATTTTTTGGCCGGATCTATCTTTTAACTGGTTGATTCTTGCTAGGAGTGGACGGATCCGGAGGCCCTCCTTTTTCTTTATTTTTTCTTCATGCTTGGATCTTGACAGGTGTATGAAACGTGTATCGTTTTTTTTATTTATGTTTCTTGTATGATACCGTTATAAATCCTCTAAGTTTCTTTCATATTTATTTCATGTTTCTTGCAATTTTCCTTTCCTAGATCCGGAAATGTTGGATGTTCTTTTTCTTGATATTTCTTTAGAATTTCTGTGAGTTTGGGTATGAATATGAGAGGGATTTAGTCATATATTCATGAATATCCAATGAATTAGCCCTAGAGAAATCCGATCTAGGCATCATATTTTTTGGGGATTTTTCATTCAGTCCGTGATGTATCTTGCCGATTCGGTTTTTTCCTATTAATACCGATCAAAAACTTTGTATTTTCACGTGTATGAAACTTTGTTCTAACTTTGATACGTGTATGGATCTTTATTAATCTTCATCAGAAGGCCAGATCTGATCCTCTTTTTCGTGTGTCATGATAGCTACTGCCTAGGTGTGTTCATCAGAAGATTTATTTGTTCTATGGATTTGATGTCAACCTTGAATAAAACATGTATGATTTTATGTAAACCTTGATGTCTCGTAGAATACACAGGGAGTAAAATAGATATCTTTTCCAGGAAACATGTGCAGAATCTTGTATGTGTCATGAATCTTGTATGAAAATGCTAAGAATCTGTAATGAAGCTTGTATGTGTCAAGAATCTGTAATGAATCTTGTTTGTAAGAATTATGTATGTTTCTTGGATTCTTTGAAAAAACATGTGCAGAACTTGTGTGAATTTTTTAATATCCTGTGAAACATTGTGTATGAAATGTTGAAACATATTCTTGAAATAAAATATATGAATGAGATTAGATATTGTGAGTAATCTCGTGAATCTTGTGTGTATCTTGTATGAAACGTTCTTGTATGTTGGGATTCTAGTATGTATTGTATGTTGGGATTCTAGTATGTATCATATATGAATATTATTGCCTATGAATCTTGAATGAATTTGTGTTGGAAGGTTTCAAATATTTGGCAAATATCCATACTTTCGTAGAAATAATAAAAGAATATCTCTTGGCATAAACAAGTTTGTAAAACGTGTGAATCTTATATGAAACTTCTGAATCTAGGATGAAATAAAGTAAGAGTGTCTAAATATTGTTAAATAAAAAGTGTAAAAATAAAATTATCAAATGAGATTGTTGAAAAAACAAATTATGCATGTTTCATTTTCAAAATAAAAAATATACAAAAAAAATGTTGAATATTCCCGAAATTTTACGAGAAAAATTGAGGTGAAAAAAAGATAGAAATTATGCAGGTATTTTGTGAAAAAATTATATGAATATATCTTGGCAGAAACAAGTTTAGAAAACATGTGAATCTTGTATGAAACTTCTGAATCTAGGATGAAACAAAGTAAACGTGTCTAAATATTGTTAAATAAAAAGTACGAGAATAAAAATTGCCAAATGAGATTGTTGAAAAAACATATTATGCGTGTTTCATTTTTTAGAATAAAAATGTACATAAAAACATTGTTAAAAATTCCTAAAAATTTAAAAGAAAAAATGAGGTGAAAAAAAAACAGAAACGTGTAGAAGACAAGTTCGGTTATGGGAAGACAATCATAGACAAAAATATAGAATATCTGACAACGCTAGGGGGTTGGATAGAAAAACTGCAAGAGACCTAATATGTAAGGTGGAAGGGTTATTTTGTAAAACACATAACACGAATCTCCAACTAATGGACGTCAATGATGGTGCCGGGGGCCCCTCTTACGGGGGGAATTGCATTGCCCCGCGTTGCATCCTATGGACGGCCTGCGCGTGGCCTGGCCTCCATGTCCCGAGCGGGTTGAGGCTAGAGTTTTTGTGCCCTTGATTGGAATAAAGGCAGTGTGCCCTGCTGATTGCATGGTCATCGCTGAGGTGGTGGACCTAGGGGGTTTTCTCGTGCCAAGATGATGGTATGCTTGAAGCTTGCCCTTATTGATCTGGCCGGTGTGAGTTCCATAAGGCTCGCCAAAGAATCTCACTTGGGCGCCTCATGCCCGTGATAGCTAGATTAGATGGGATTCGGTCAGCATACTCTTATTTCTTGTGATTCGGTTTCAGGAGGGAGCGACGTGAAGCTTCGTTGTTTGTTGCCATGCTAGGATATGTTTGTTTCGTTCCATGGTGAAGTCAGAGGCGGACAATTTCATGGAGGATGAGATATGATGACTACCAATAATGGTAGTTTAAATCTTTGAGGCAATGAGAACTTTTCCTGGTGATTCGTCACTCGTAACCGTAGCATTGGCACATGGGGACGACAACATAGAAGAAGTACAAAGTCTTATATTTTAGAGTGAAAATCCAAGGTAAGACATTAATTAATTGTGTCTAGCAATGGCCATCTTGAAGGCATTGCTTTGAGAGTGCGAACTTTCTTCAGGATGAAAATCTATGATCTATGAATGGGAGATGACGGTGCTTGTGCACTATTTCCTTCTTGAAGATATCGTCAAGCATTGACTAAGTACATAAATTGATTCTTGAAAAATTTCGATCAACCAATATTGACATTTTAATTTTGTTATTTGTAGGACGACATAAATTTATATCATATTACTTCTACAGTTAATAATGGTGCATGTTTAGCAGATGGAATAATAAAATCAAGTGGTTTCCCACCTTCTACTTTCTCTTGTAAGAAGTTTGGCTTTATTGTATTTGTGTGTGAATTTCATACTGGTAAACACAATATGGGTGTTATAATTGCGACAAGCAAATAACAAAGAATGAAAAGAAAATCATAGGAAGGGGACACGGATTTAACGTGGAAAAAACTCTCTAACAAAGAGAGAGAGAGAGAGAGAGAGAGAGAGAGAGAGAGAGAGAAACCACATGCGCTAGCTAGCGAAACTTCACTATATCAAAAAGTGTTTACAAACCCCGTGGATTTTCGTAGATGCAACTTATCCCAGCCGGCGACTTACAAGAGGTTTATATAGCGATGGAAACCTAGGTATTCAATGATCCGTACCACGGGGGGAGATGGGAGAGCACCCCTTGCACCCCCAGGCGTCCCAGTTGGGCTCGGCCCAAACCTCCCATGATGGCCTTGATCCGCTCGTCGGTTAGCCTCCTTAATGAATTTGGATCATACTTCAATAATGGATAACTCCTAAAGCAGCTCCATAGTTGTATAAATGATTGTTGTTGCAGTACAAAATTAACATGAAAGATGAAACACATTCTTGTCAAGGGTTCACGGTGCATCGGGTGTGTGATGTTTCATTTTGAGGTTTATCTCGAGATGATTTGATTTGGTGCGTGAAGCAAGAACAAAGAGTTTTATGGTTTAGATCTTCTAAAGTGGTGGATCGGCAATCTTCCGTTTGCGCATTGCCAATATGGCCCCATATTTTCACAAAGAAGTTTGCCCTCGCTTGTTGAGCATTCTCTAGGGGATCGAAAACCTTGATCCCCGCCATTTGATCGGGCATGGATGATCTAGGAGCCAACAAGGCAGCTTGATCAAAACAAGGCCACCCAGCCCATGTGGAAGCCTCCAATCCTCATCCCGTCTGGTACACATGCGCTTTCAGCTCCCACTACAGGAATGGCTGATAAAGCGACGGCGCCCGGCCACGCCGACGGCCAAACGTCGGGCGTATACAAGACCGGCCAGCCCTAATCGGCGTAGCCAAGCCGTCGGCGTAGAGCATACACTACACCGACGGTCACCCTCGGCGATGGCGGCCTCGGCGTAGCTAGCGGACGCGTGGCACATGCCGGCAAAGACGGACGACGCGCTAACGGTGTCGGTTAGGCCGACGACCCTAAGATAGCATACGCCGACGGCCACCCTCGGCATTAGAACGGCCGACGGTCACCCTCGGCGTAGCCTTCTCTATTTTTCATATATTTTGTATTTGCATCAATTATTTATATTTTTTTTTATTAATTGGATAATTTCGTACCCTCTGAATAGCAGTCTACACGTCCACATGAAATATCGTTGCGAATCTTCTCACACCCCGAGAAATTTCTATATGTTTGTAAGTGTTATTATCGCATGTGGTTCTCAATAGCACTCACCACGACCACATGAAGTGCTTGCATGTGTCCCCCCTCGCATGCATGCGCTCTAACCTAGAGGCGAAGGTTCCGGACCCGTATGAGGGTGGAATCTCCCCGTCGAGATGAAACCGGGTAGGATAGTGCCCCAACTTGTGAGCCAACATGGTTTGACATCACCCTATGACCTAAACAAACACAAAACAAGAGAGAGCTACGCCGGGCTACCCCTGTCAGAGGAACGTCTAGGGGGGTATACGATCCGAGTGTGCACAGAGATCAGGGTTTCGCCGGAGGAAGACCACGAGAACATCGGAATGAGATGAAAAGTTGCATGTGCCCCTAGCATATGTGTGTGTGGGTGTGGTTAGAGGTTGGTATATATAGGTGCTTGCATGTGTCCCCTCGCATGCATGCGCCTAACCTAGAGGCGAAGGTTCCGGACCAGATGAGGGTGGAATCTCCCGCCGAGGTGAAAGCGGTAGGATAGTGACCCAACTTGTGAGCCAACATGGTTTGACATCACCCTATGACCTAAACAAACACAAAACAAGAGAGAGCTACGCCGGATACCCCTCGCCGAGGAACGCCTAGGGGGTAGACGATCCGAGTGTGCACAGAGATCGTGGTTTCACGAGGAAGACCACGAGAACATCGGAATGAGATGAAAACTTGCATGTGCCCCTAGCATATATGTGTGTGTGGGTGTGGTTAGAGGTTGGTATATATAGGTGCTTGCATGTGTCCCCTCGCATGCATGCGCCTAACCTAGAGGCGAAGGTTCCGGCCGTGATAAGGGTGGAATCTCCCGTCGAGGTGAAACCGGTAGGATAGTGCCCCAACTTGTGAACCAACATGGTTTGACATCACCCTATGACCTAAACAAACACAAAACAAGAGAGAGCTACGCCGGCTACCTCTGTGAGGAACGCCTAGGGGTAGACGATCCGAGTGTGCACAGAG
Organism: Avena longiglumis; assembly: GCA_030063025.1. NCBI lineage: Eukaryota > Viridiplantae > Streptophyta > Magnoliopsida > Poales > Poaceae > Avena > Avena longiglumis. Next base: position 107,879,938 of record CP125979.1, read on the forward strand.
ATCGTGGTTTCACGAGGAAGACCACGAGAACATCGAATGAGATGAAAACTTGCATGTGCCCCTAGCATATGTGTGTGTGGGTGTGGTTAGAGGTTGGTATATATAGGTGCTTGCATGTGTCCCCTCGCATGCATGCGCCTAACCTAGAGGCGAAGGTTCGGACCGATGAGGGTGGAATCTCCCGCCGAGGTGAAACCGGGTAGGATAGTGCCCCAACTTGTGAGCCAACATGGTTTGACATCACCCAATGACCTAAACAAACACAAAACAAGAGAGAGCTACGCTGGCTACCTCCTGTGAGGAACGCCTAGGGGGTGACGATCCGAGTGTGCATAGAGATCGTGGTTTCACGGAGGAAGACCACGAGAACATCGGAATGAGATGAAAACTTGCATGTGCCCCTAGCATATGTGTGTGTGGGTGTGGTTAGAGGTTGGTATATATAGGTGCTTGCATGTGTCCCCCCTCGCATGCATGCGCTCTAACCTAGAGGCGAAGGTTCCGGACCCGTATGAGGGTGGAATCTCCCCGTCGAGGTGAAACCGGGTAGGATAGTGCCCCAACTTGTGAGCCAACATGGTTTGACATCACCCTATGACCTAAACAAACACAAAACAAGAGAGAGCTACGCCGAGCTACCCCTGTTAGAGGAACGTCTAGGGGGTATACGATCCGAGTGTGCACAGATATCAGGGTTTCGCCGGAGGAAGACCACAAGAACATCGGAATGAGATGAAAACTTGCATGTGCCCCTAGCATATATGTGTGTGTGGGTGTGGTTAGAGGTTGGTATATATAGGTGCTTGCATGTGTCCCCCCTCGCATGCATGCGCTCTAACCTAGAGGCGAAGGTTCCGGGCCCGTATAAGGGTGGAATCTCCCCGTCGAGGTGAAACCGGGTAGGATAGTGCCCCAACTTGTGAACCAACATGGTTTGACATCACCCTATGACCTAAACAAACACAAAACAAGAGAGAGTTACGCTGGCTACTCGCCGAGGAACGCCTAGGGGGTAGACGATCCGAGTGTGCACAGAGATCGTGGTTTCACGAGGAAGACCACGAGAACATCGGAATGAGATGAAAACTTGCATGTGCCCCTAGCATATGTGTGTGGGTGTGGTTAGAGGTTGGTATATATAGGTGCTTGCATGTGTCCCCTCGCATGCATGCGCTCCTAACCTAGAGGCGAAGGTTCGGACCAGATGAGGGTGGAATCTCCCACGAGGTGAAACCGGTAGGATAGTGCCCCAACTTGTGAGCCAACATGGTTTGACATCACCCTATGACCTAAACAAACACAAAACAAGAGAGAGCTACTGGCTACCCCTGTCAGAGGAACGTCTAGGGGGGTAGACGATCCGAGTGTGCACAGAGATCAGGGTTTCGCCGGAGGAAGACCACGAGAACATCGGAATGAGATGAAAACTTGCATGTGCCCCTAGAATATGTGTGTGTGTGGGTGTGGTTAGAGGTTGGTATATATAGGTGCTTGCATGTGTCCCCCCTCGCATGCATGCGCTCTAACCTAGAGGCGAAGGTTCCGCCCAGTATAAGGGTGGAATCTCCCGTCGAGGTGAAACCGGTAGGATAGTGCCCCAACTTGTGAACCAACATGGTTTCACATCACCCTATGACCTAAAAACACAAAACAAGAGAGAGCTACGCTGGCTACCCTCATGAGGAACGCCTAGGGGGTAGACGATCCGAGTGTGCACAGAGATCAGGGTTTCGCCGGAGGAAGACCACGAGAACATCGGAATGAGATGAAAACTTGCATGTGCCCCTAGCATATGTGTGTGTGGGTGTGGTTAGAGGTTGGTATATATAGGTGCTTGCATGTGTCACCCCTCGCATGCATGCGCTCTAACCTAGAGGCGAAGGTTCCGGACCAGATGGGTGGAATCTCCCACGAGGTGAAACCGCAGGATAGTGACCCAACTTGTGAGCCAACATGGTTTGACATCACCCTATGACCTAAACAAACACAAAACAAGAGAGAGCTACTGGCTACCCTGTCGAGGAACGCCTAGGGGTAGACGATCCGAGTGCATAGAGATCGTGGTTTCACGAGGAAGACCACGAGAACATCGGAATCAGATGAAAACTTGCATTTGTCCCTAGCATATGTGTGTGAGTGTGGTGAGAGGTTGGTATAGGTGCCATGTGTAAGTCCCAAGTGTGACCCCCTTTGTAGACATGCGTTAACACTTACTAAAATCATGGATATTTGTAAACATCAATTGTTTCTTCTATAATAGTAGACACCAAATAATATATTATTGTTTCTTCTATTGTTTCTTCATTTGTTAAATTAATAAAGTTTTTGTATAATTTTTTATTAATAACAAAAATAAAAAACTAGCTACGCCGAGGGCAGCCCTCGGCGTACGCCTGGCCCTCGGCGTAGCCCTATCCATTAAAAAACCCTAGCTACGCCGACGGCTGCCCTCGGCGTATGCCTGGCCGTCGGCGTAGCCTTATCGGTTAGTTTCGCCCGCGGCCCACCCCGGGCCACTCAGCCACCACTCCTCCCCAATCTTCCCCGACCCCGCGCCCGCCCCGCACCAGCCGCCACGCCGCCGCCCACTCGCCTCCCCGCCCCCAAGCCCGACCTCAGCCACGCCACGCCACCATCGCCTCCCGCCACCGCCTCCCTAGCCTCCTCCTCCCTCCTCCCGAGCGCCTCCCTCCTCCTCCCGAGTCGCCGCCTCCTCCTCCCCGAGCGCCGCCTCCTTCCCCGCCACCGCCTCCTTCCCTCCTCCTTCCTCCTCCCGAGCTCGGCCCCTCCTCCCGAGCCTCCTCCTCCCAAGCTCTCCTCCTCCCGACCTTGCCCCTCCTCCCAAGCTCTCCCTCCTCCCTGGCCTCCTCCTCCTCCTCCTTCCTCCTCCCGAGCTCGGCCCCTCCTCCCCGAGCCTCCTCCTCCCAAGCTCCCCCTCCTCCTCGAGCTCGGCCCCCTCTGTAGGTACCTCCTCCACTCCCCTCTAGAAGCAAATATTTAATTTTGTTAGATTAAATTTTGTTGTTAATCTTGTTAGAATTTATTAGTTGCATCTATTAGTAGTTTATATCATTTGTTCAGTGATATGCATGCACGAGTTGCTAGGATTAAGCCGTTGGTTAGTGGCAAGCTAGCTTGGTCATATGGCCATTGAAGAGAGAAGCCACACTAGGGCCGTGAGTGTGTTGCATGTTTACTAAGGTGTTCTCTTTATGTCAATGTACAAACTTTGTAGTGTTTCGGGAGTGACCATCCTTGGATCGACTGCCGCTATGGAGATGGTGTAGGTGACACCTCGATCCCGTCTCCGAGTTCCGTCGCCGACCTCGACACTCGGTTGATCGACTACTTCCTCTACCGCCGAGGGTGAGAATCTGTTCGCCTCTCTTGTACCTAGGTTTTATTTTTGTGTCTAGATCACCAAGTCTGTCGCGTCACCTAGGCGTCATCCCGACCGTAAGCGTTACACGACTTGATATGCATTAGTGGTCTCGCATATTTTGGACCGTAACGCTTATGGCTTTTATCGGGCAGTCGGCGGATTCGTAGTTGGGTTTGGTTCTCCCTAGCTCTACCTCGATTCGAGACAGGATTTCGGTGGCGCCTCCTCGTTGTTCTCCGGATGCACATCCTCTTGGCTTTTTGTCGAGACGTGTATCGGGAGAGCAGCGGGGAGGTGCTTCCGAAATTCTGCTTGGATCGGGGTAGAACCAGGGAGAACTTACCCAATCTACGGATCCGGCGGCTGGGTAGGACCCTCTTTTCCTATTGGACATGTAGGTTGATGAATGCGTAAAAATATGAAGCATTTAATCTCCTGTTTGATATAAAATGTTATATTTGTTGTTTGTCTCCCAACAAAGCAGAAGAGGATGGCTGATAATGGGTGGATGTACAAGGCGTATTAGTGCGACTAATAAACAGACGATTGGGTACGGAACACTCATTTGTTAGTGAATGAGTTAGCGCGTGGTTCAAGGCAATTGTTCGGGCACTTTGTCCTGCGCTCATTGCACTAAGCGTCATCGTCAGGAAAGGATGACATGTACAAACACCTTACGCAATATGGGTACATGTCTAACTATGTCACGCAAGTCGACTTTGCTCGATTTAACGTGCGTGATGAGGTGAGGTGATGCGTCCGCTCAATGGCAATGAGCACGATGGGATTAGAAACATGCTAGATGATCTTATCGATTCGACCAGCCGATTCGCCACCTCCACGGAGGAATCACGAACCGAGGAACCGCTAGAACCTGAGGAACCGGAGCCAACCGCGAAGGCCTTCCTTGATATGATGGTCGCGGCTAAGAGGCCTCTGTACGAGGGTGCAAAGATTTCTCAGCTCGATGCCATCTCTCAGTGTCTAGCGGACAAGTGCCAGTACTCCGCCACCCGTTCTCACTTTGAAGCTAATCTGAGAACATGTGGTAACATGTTGCCCGAAGGGCATTGTCTGCCCAAAACCTTTCACGAAACAAGAAACTCATGAAGGAGCTCAACATGGATTATGAAAAGATAGATTGTTGTCCAAAAGGCTGCCTTTTGTTTTGGAAACAGTTTGAGGGTGACAAGTACTGCTCCATTTGTAAGGCCTCTAGATATGAAGAGATAAAGGGAAGGATGGTCAGTGAGGCGAAGGTCGCTAAGAATATACTTGGTATCTCCCATTCATAAAAATAATCCAGCGGCTTTACTTGAGCGAGGAGACGCCAAGCATGACGTGGCACAAGAAGGGGAAAAGATACGAGGATGGCACGACGGAAGAAGATGGGACATCCATCCGATGGTAAGGCATGGAAGAACTTCGATGACAAATACCCTTGCAAGCGTAAGAGGCTCGGAATGTTAGAATTGCGATAGCAATAGATGGCTTCAACCCATATGGTATGTCGACGGCCTCGCACAGCTGCTGGCCGGTGTATGTTATTCCGCTCAATCTCCCCCCCGGAATATTAATGCAACGGAAGACCATGTTTTTGTCGCTGATAATTCCAGAGGCGAGTATCCGGGGAAGAACTTGAGTGTCTACATGCAGCCGATTATGGATGATTTGAACCACTCTTGGATACACGGGACGTTGACATACGACCGAGCATCAAAGAGAAACTTTTTGATGAAAGTTTGGTTACAATATACTATGCATGACATGCCCGGTACGCCTAACGTGCGGATGGTGTACCTGGTAAGTGGCCATGCCCAGTGTGCACCGACTTGAGTTCCTTTGGCTAAAGTCGGGTCGCAAATATGTTGCGCTTGACACGAATCGACAAGACCTCAAAAGAAATCATTCGCTCAGAGAAGATAGAAAGAACTTCAAGAAGGGCAAAGTTGTGCATGAAGTAAAAGAGGTACCAAAGTTCGAGGGTGTTGTTGATGCCGAGATACGTGCTCTCGTGCTCGGGCCGAACGCCATCAATTTGCGGGATATGGTGTAACGCATAATTGGACTCACGTGGCAGCCTTAACGAATCTCGTATTACAAGGACCTCGAACTTACCAATAACATAGATGTGATGCACACCGAAAAGAATGTCGGGGAGTCCCTTTTTCACATAGTCCTGAACATTCCTGGGAAGTCAAAGGATAATGTCAAGGCTAGAGTTGATGTTGAGAAGCTTTGTGATAGGAAGAGATTACACATGCAGCCTCCTACTGTCTGGTGAAAAGAATTGGTTCAAGCCGCATGCCTACTACTGCCTTGATAATGTCCAAAAGAAGGAGTCATTTAGGTGGCTCAAATACGTCGTGATGTTCCCTGACGGTTATTGTTCGAATATAAGTAAGGGAGTCAATCTTTTGACGGGACAAGTCAACGGGCTCAAGAGTCACGACTATCATATATGGATTGAGCGGCTGATGCCGGTGATGGTTCGAGGGTATCTCCCCGAAAAGTATGGCGAGTGCTTGCGGAGTTGAGCCATTTCTTCCGCACCTCCTGCTAAGGCGATATGTCCTCCGTGATGGAGAAGCTGCAATTTCAGGTGCCGGAGTTGCTATGCAATTTGGAGATGATCTTTCCGCCAGGCTTCTTTACTCCGATGGCACATCTCATTGTGCACCTCGCGAACGAGGCACTATTGGGGGGGCCGGTGCAATTTCGTTGGCAATTTTGTATTGAGAGAGAGTTTAAGTATATTCAAAAGATAATTGGAAACAAAGCCAAGATTGAAGCATGCATAGCTGAAGCAACATGCCTTCGGGAGGTGGCAGACGCCGTGACAACCCATCTTGCCCGATGATGTTCCCACTATGCATAACCCGGTCTCTCGTTACAATGTCGACCTGCCCAAGAATGACCCCAATCTCGAACTATTCCAATTTCCGTGGCAAGGCCGTAAAGGACTAAAATATAGGTTGTCAAGGAAGAGAAGGATTGCATAATGCTCTATGTGCTTATGAACATGAAGGAAGTGGTCGATTTCATTAGGTAAAATGGTGAACACCCTATTTCTCTATGCAGCTAGTAACTCGGTCTCCAGATAATGCTTATTTTCTCCTTCTTAGCGATTTCACGGATGAGCAAAGGGTCGGACCGATCGATCCCTCTCCCATGGAGTTGGACACTCTCTTGAAAGAGGGTGCTCCGGAAATAAAAAACTTTGTGTCTGGTTTATGGAAAAAGTAATTTCTAACATGTCCCTCTTACCTTGCAATATGTGACTTGTCGCTCTTATTCCACGTAACTCTTGAGCATAACAAATTCCTCTTGTACCAGAGGGAGCTGATCCCAACGTTGAGATGTCGGATGAGCTGAAATGTGTTTCCCAAGGTTGTAACAGTGTCGTCATGAAGTATGAGAAGTATGATGTGAATGGGTTTCGCTTCCATACTGAGAGCACGCTTTGAGAAAGGGCGAATGCAAAAACGGTAAATATTGGGGTGTTCACCAAAGGAGCCGATTCCCTTGATTACTACGGAAGGTTAGAGAATGTATACGAGCTGACCTTCAATCGTACGAATGTCGAACTCAATCTTGTTGTGTTCAAGTGCCACTGGTTTGACCCAAGGGGTGGACTGAGAAGTACCCCTTCCATTGGGTTAGTTGAAGTTAGGCCTTCAACCACCTATAGCGGAGTCGACGTCTTTGTTGTTGCTCACCAAGCCAACCAAGTTTATTATTTGCCCTACCCATGCCAGAAAGCGGAACTCCAGGGCTGGGAAGTCGTGTTCCAGGTATCGCCACATGGTAACCTATCGATTCCCTCCAAGGACGATTACAACAACATTAACCCTTTAACGTACGAGGGAATTTTCTATCAAGAGCAAGAGGACTTCGGACACTTTGATTTAGAACCGGTTGATCTTGAGGATCTTGGGAATGATGTAGAAACTCGGGGTGAGTCAGTGGTGAATCTACATGACATAAGTATGCTCGAGAAGCTCCATACCGAGAATGACAACGATGATGAGCCTACACCCTTCGATGAGAATCCAGATTTCTACTCAAAAGATAGTGATAGTGAGAATGAGAATGTGAATGAGAATGAGAATGAAAATGATAGTGAGTATTTATTTTTTAATGCATTTTATTTTGTCTTTGTGCTTAACTGTTTTCTTAATTGCATTATGCCTTTATTCTTTGTGTATACATTTTATTATGTCTTTGTGCTTAACTGTTTTCTCTTACTTAATGCAGGTGATTGAACAATATGAGCAGCGGCAAGGCAACCAGTTCGTCCTTGCTTAATGCGCTGAAGCAGTGCAAGAAAAGAGCTACACGGAGTGGGAGACAGCCAAATCCCAATCCGCGTTACCCCGATCTTGCTCCTGCTGGCGGAGGACGGGGTCGAGGCCGAGGTCGAGGAGGACGAGGACGAGGTGCCACGGGAGGAGGCGTGGACTTTGACCCACCACCCTCGCAAGCGGCGTGGCTCTGAGTTGTTCTGACAGAGCAGCCTTCAGGGCCGAGAGGGGCAGAGTCAGAGGGAGGCAGAGTCTGAGAGGGAGGCGAGGACCGAGAGGGAGGCGGGGACCGATACGGAGGCGGACACTAGCCGCGAGTTGGTGGGGCCGAAGAAATTGCGGAATCGTGGGGAATCGGGAGTCCCTGACGAGAAGTTTGAGCCTAGGACTCAGGAGGCGAAAGCCCTTATTATTCCAGATGGCCTTGAGTAAATGTACTAATTTGGCAATTTAAACCATTTTATTTCATGTTGGTCATAAATAATTATTGTGTACTAACGTTTATTATTGTGCAGCAATTGGACATTTCCTCCAGGGACGAAGCCTCGCCTTCCTAACAGCCTTGTTGGAGCTCTGATTAGGAAGTTCTGGCCGGGCTATCACATTACCCACGAGGGTGACAGGAAGCTAGCTACCACTTGGGCGGACTACGGACTACCGTGTCCCGGGCTTTCCGACATTGTTGATCTTGTCATCACCAAGTTTTGGGTAAGACATATTTCTCGAGTTATGTTCATACTTGATGACCCCACCGTGCTAACTCATGACTCTTATGCATGATTGAAGTGCTTTTACCGTGTGGCCGAGGAGGACCAGGAGAAGGCGCAGAGGACTTTGCTTGGGGCTTGTGTGAAGTTGACCCCCCAGGTGTGGTACAACCAGAAGGTCACGGCCGCTAGCCACTTCTGGGCTGACAGGGGCGTGAGGGTCAGGAAGGAAGACATTGTCGGTAGGAACCCTAATCCTGAGTACTCGATAACGCCAGAAGAGTACATGTCGGTGAGTAAAATGTCAATGAGATTCTACATTGCTTCTAAGTTGCCATTGCATTTTCTGGAGTTGAGTATTGCATTTTCAGGTTATCCCCGATTGGGCCGAGCCGCATCGACTCGCATGGGAGGAGCTGGTTAGGACGAGGTGGCTCAGAGAGGCGAGTTTGCAGCCTTGTCGAGGCGAACGCGGATAACCGAGGCGATGGTGGAACGCCGCTGCGCTGAAACCGCAACTTTGACCGCTTCAAGGGAAGGTGGTGCGATATACATGGAACGACATGCGTGCATTTCGCTTATGTTTGTACTTCATATGCATAATATTTTCTTTTTCGCGATCTGGTGGCCGAGGCACAACCGGGAGGTGATTCATGACGTCGCCGTCTATGAGATGATGCGAAAGAAGCCCAATTACTCGGAGCCTCAACCTCGTTGCCCGTGTACTCGGCCTTTGCCGAGCGACTTGGGGAACTACTGAGACGATGGTGAAGGCTCGTCACCCCATGTGGATGACCCCATTCACGCGGAGATCGACGAGGAGTCGTTGGTCTGTGGGCACGGATTGCAGCATGGACGCCTCAAGATTACGAATAAGAAGGTCAAGCCTACCCTCGGACGAGCTTCAGCCGTCTCAAGGCTACCTACCCTTGACGGCCCCTATCCCGCCTCGTGGCCAGCCTCGCTCCGCCGAGGATGTAAGTTTTTCTCGTTTTCATCATCTTTATGACTTTTGTTCCTGCATGGCTAACCGCTGACGAGATTCCTTGTATTTGAAATTGTAGCCTGAGTTAGACGCGGCCTACGAAGCCGCTTATGAGGAATATCAGGTGACCTTTCGGAAGCATCAGGAGGCGAATGCGATCTACATGCAATACGTAAATGTAAGTCCGAACCTTTATTTTTTGCAAAAGATACAAGTCCCACTTCCCCCTGTTTGTTGTACTACGACCTGACTTCTAAACTATCTTGCAGGCCATGATGGTGAATATTCAAACTGGCCAGAATAGAGATTTAGGGCCCGTGCCTCCCATGCCAGGTCCGATGCCATTTTGGCAATCGAAGGAAAGCTTCGCTAGGACCTACTACGCATCGACACCGGTAAGTTCTTTGCGAACCCACTGGTTATCGCTTTACTTTGCCTCGCAAGTTGCTAACATGTAGGCAACATGTAGGAACGGAGCTTGGGAACCGGCACTTTGGCCACGCCTCGCCGGATGGGCGTCAGATCACACCGCTTCATGACGATGGTCCATCTCCTGGCCATTCTGCAGGTGGTTCTCCCGAACTTCACACTTCTCCTACTCCCTCGTCAAGTGGCTCTTCTGCTGCTTCTACTGGACGCAACCCTCGGCAGAGGTCGCCACTTTTCACCAGGGGAGATCTCGGGTACACCCCGTCTCCTCCAGAGTTGTAGGGATGTGTGATGATGTCGATGATCTTGTATGACTAATGTATGGATGATCTTGTATGACTGATGTTGATACATGTGTGGCTGTATGGATGATGTATGACTAATGTGTGGAATATATATTGCATGGATGTATGGATGATGTATGGCTGTATGGATGTATGCATGGATGATGTATGGATGTATGCATGGATGATGTATGGCTGTTGTGAGTGCTGCTGAGAAAAATTCAAAAAAAAACTGTGTATGTGATACGCCGACGGCAATGCCCTCGGCGTAGCCCTCTGCCATGTGCCATATGGTCAGGGCTACGCCGAGGGCACTGCCGTCGGCGTAGCACCTGCTCCTACGCCGAGGGCAGGCCGTCGGCCTAGCGCCAGCCTGGAAGGCTCAGGCGGTGGACACGCGTCCACATACGCCGAGGGCGAGGTCGTCGGCGTAGCCCCCTCCTGGGGAGGCCCAGTGCCACGTGCTCCTCGTCGCCGAGGGTTGGGGCCGTCGGCGTCGCCCCAGGAAGGCCAGCGCGTGCCACGTGTCGAGGCTACGCCGAGGGCGCGGCCGTCGGCGTACGTGCCGCGCCGTTAGCCGGCCGTGTAACGGCGAGGATGCCGTGCGCCGACGGCTAATACGCCGACGGGCCGCCAACAGCTGTCGGCAAAGCCATACGCCGACGGTGAGTGGATACGCCGACGACCAGTGTTGCTCCGCCGAGGGAGACCTCCGCCGAGGGAGCTACGCCGACGGCAGCCCTCGGCGTAGCGTACGCCGACGGCGAAAGGGGCTACGCCGAGGGCTTTTTGCCGTCGGCCTAGCAGTCTGTTCCTGTAGTGTCCTACCATAACCTTGTTGCTTGGAATCCAGGTGAGCAATATCACCATATTGCCACATCACCTCTACAGCTTGCGACTGGTCGATGAAACCTTGAAAATTTATATAATTTTTTCTCAACCGTGACACTGGGCGAGAGAAACATAAATCGTTGGACTTACTCTGTAGGTGACCATAACTCACTAGCCTCCTCATGCACATTATTTGGCGATATATATATATATATATATATATATATATATATATATATATATATATATATATCGGAATATAGCCTCACTAGCATCTTCATCCGTGTTATTGTATGCCATTTATTATTGGATGATATTTATTGCAGCAATATAGTCCAAAAATATGCATGTACTAATATATAAGTTGCAAATTATATCGATATGTTATCAATATCTTTATGCCCAAGTATGTTATTCAGTGGCAGCCGATAACAATAGATAGACAAAGTTATTGTTATGACTGATTTCAGTATTATAAAGCTCTGCCATTCAAACTGAATATGTAGTTATGTAAGGTATTGCTACATGGTGATTAGTGAATAATCCTACGTTTTGGTTGAAGTAAGGACAATGCTCGGATCATTGTATTTACTATTATAGGATTTTTTTTGTTATATTGATTACTCCATAGCTATAGAGATGTCATCGTTGTAGCATCGACCTAACACAATAGTGGGACATGTAACTTGGACTCTTGGAGCTACATGATGGGTCCGAGAAAGGAAATCATCTATTTGACATGTAACTTATTCATGCGGAACCTGGTGATGGTCTCTTTGGGGTGCTGTCAAAAGTTTGGGCCCCAAAATGATTAAATTAGTTGTTTTCCTCAAAAAAAGAAACATGTACATCATTGGGTATTTCTGCCATCCATTTGTTCCCTCGGAATCATATTTTTTAGCCCACATTATAAAAGATGAATCACAATACTAGGTAGGGTGGACACCGCAACAAGTCATGCATGGTGTATCCATACATATTTGAGCTATTAATTAATTGTTTTTTCGGTGGATGTTCCATATGATCATTTTTTCTTTCATTATTGATTTCAAAGACATGGAACACGGTAGGATTATGTGGATGTTCCAAAAAACTAAACCGACATAGACACCAACACAATGTTGTTGGAAGGGACCAAAGACTCATCGAGGGTTATACAACAAAATAAGAATTGTCTCCTATTTCTATACGTGTTGGATTTGATCTTTTTAAAGTTTATTTTGATGTATGTTCCACTTTTAAATACCATGAACTGGACCGAGATGAACGGTACCGATAGAGGCCTTGATGCAATGTTGGAAGGGAATGAAAACTCCCACATGAAATCTGAATTATATATCCATTATGTTTACATAGACAAAGAAATAAATTGAAAAGCCACCGTAGCAACGCACGGGTATTTAACTAGTATATACACATCACTTCTCATCACTTTGTATTCACTTCATCATATATGACCTAACCTTTCCGACCGAGAAACTACATAAGTGCTAGCTAGCTCCCACAATTTAGCTCTAGCCTCTTGGGTCCTTGCATACCTAATGTTTTGCCTCATATTGCCACACCGTGAGGTCATTATGGTCTGCCGTCGAATCAATATTTTTTTCATATCTGTTGATGATGTTAATCGGTGGCCTTGGTTCAGTCAATGCACATTTGATCACTTCGATCATGCCAACACAGTCGAAATGCAGCATATGCACAGTAACATGCAATCATATCTTCGGAATGAGAGGCCTACAGGAGACATCTATAAGGAACACTTGGTCATTCTGAGCTGATATCAAAGGATGTGCGACGACCATGTTTTCTGGTTCTTATTTTTGTAGGGCTCATAGTAAAATGGAGTAGTATCTGTCCTTTTGAGATGTTACACTGAGGTAATAACCTGTATGGACACACCAGCGGAAGGTGAGCAGCTTTAGTGTATGCATGTATGCTCGCACATCTTCTTTGGAAGTTAGAGAGCAAACTAGGTTTCCTAGCCTGAAATAAATTGTCCTTTCTGATCGGTGTCTAATACAAAAACGGGCTTTTGAGCATACCTCATGCGATGGCGAACTTCTGGTAGTACGACATCCACTTTCGATGTGGTGGTAGGTTAACACCATAGTGGTAGGATGAACTTGTGATCCCCCTTTGGCTTATGATTATGCATGCACCCCATAGTTTATGATCTATCATGAAGTTTATATTGCCTGTTATGTGGTGGTTCTTGACTTGTTCTTTCTGTTTCATCCTAGTTCTATGTGGTGTACAAAGAGAGACATCCAGGTGTGTATGATTCATGGAGGATCTACCAAGAGCAAGTTAATGGATTCTCGAACAATAGCTATAAAGGATATCACACTATAGAGGAGGCAGTGAGGAGTACAGGAAGTTCTTAGCTGGTGAAGCAATGGATCTTGAGGCAATAGATGATCAAGCAATGGCTCTTCAACATCTACCAATGCTCCAAGATATGCTTGCAGGTGAAAATCAGGAGCAAGATACAAACCTCAATCTCAAGTTCATCATCATCGTCTTTCTTGTGGTGATCGTGAAGCTCATTTCGTTTTCATTCGTTGCTAGTCTACCATCGGTTGTAATGCAATGACATGGTGAGCCCACCATTTGCGAATCACGGTAACCATATGCGCCCTCATATGGGCAACCAAACAGCAATGATTTGCATCAGTGGAGCCAAAAAGAGGTGTGTACATAGTACCAAACAAACTGGGGAGATTTGCCCATCCCATGCAACCAGTCAAAAACCGGTTAACCGAACAAATCGCACAACATGACTGAATGCTCGTTTTGGCCTGGCCAAGCCCTTGAGGGTCTAGCCACAATGAGATGAAAATTTGATGCTAGCAACCAAACGCGTCCTAAGTGTTCGACATCGGAGCTACATCAGAATCTCGGTAAGGAAACTAGGGAGAGCAGAGTGTATCAAAGGCATGATCAGAAGGTATCATAGGCGCGTCTAGAGCTGCCACCCTTGCATAAGGAGTTTATTGTAGATCATGTTTCACAATAAAAATTCACAGGTCAAGGAGATAACTTAACATTAAGCGGCGGGCATCTTTCCATATTTCCATTGTCTAATAGGACGATGATACACAAGGACACTAATCACAACAGACTACATCTTGTTCCCCCGTCATTGTCACTCGGCTTGAATTATCCCACAAACCAAATACACTAGCACGACAGAGCCGAGCCTGGGTCATTGTGGCATCCCGCAAAACCACTACTACAAAATCGCGTTGTTTTTGTGTCTTGCATCATCGTGACCGCATGCTCATGTCATCATGCCACATTGCATTTGAGCATCGTCATCATCTTGCATTTGCTTGCATAAAACTATTTGCGGAAAAACCTGTTCTTGTTTTCTAAACGCCCCGTCTTTGCTCAAACACAAAACCCGGGTCTCCGGATTATTTTGTTTTGTCTGCTATCGGTTTGCAAAAACCCTGTTTGAAACAAATAAAATATTTAATTATTTTTAGTGGGGGCAGCCAAACCGGGCCGATCCGACCCAGTCGGCCACCCCCAGAATAAAACGGTCCACCTAAATTCCTAATCCTACCAATCCTATTCTACCCACCCATCCAACCACATCACCCCCACCAATCTCTGGCTGCCACCTCACCCTCTTCCTCCCCTCTACCCAATCCCAGCCCGCCACTTGGCCCACCTCCTCTCACCCCACTCCCCACTCACCACGCAGCCACCCTTCCCTCTGGCCCCATCCGACCCACACACTCCCACCGACACCTGGGCCCCACCCGCGCCTGGCCCCATCCCGCAGTCACCCCCTCTCTCTCCCCTGGTCAACCCCACTCCCCTCCCCTCTCTCTCCCCACCGCGGGCCCACCCCGCCGACGCGTCCCCCACGCATGGGCCGCTCCCCACCTGCGTCGCTCCTCCCTCCTCTCTCCCCTCACCTCTCTCCCCCGACCACCAGCGCGCCAGCCGACCCCCGGCCCCGCTCCGGCCTCCCTCCTCCCTCGCGCCCCCTCTCCCCCGCCTTGCTCCGCCTCCCGGCCCTCCTCGCCTCCTCCCAGCCGCCGCTCGCTCCTCCGCCCTTCTCTCCGCGCTCTGCCCTCCGTGGCCTGCTGTCGCCCTCCCACTCTCGCCGCGGTCTTCTCCTCCGCCCGCCACGGCCGCGCCTTCCAGCCGGGCCGCCTCCACTGCCTCCGCCCGTCGCGCCTTCCCGCCCTCGCGGCATCTCCTCTCCCCGCGCGCCTTCCGCGCCTCCTCGCCCGAGCGCCGCCACCACCACCATATGCCCATCCCCGCCACCCAGAACCCCTGTCGTCGTCTCCGTTCCCTGCGGAGTGCCTCCGGCCGCCGTGGTTCTTCGTCACCTACAGCAGGACTCCGGCGACATCCTCAACCTCCTCCACTGCCGCCGCTCCGTCCGCCGTTGACCCGCGCGGTCACCTGCACCCTCTCCTTCCGGCAGTAGACGGTGATGATGCCTCCGTCCATCACCTCGGTCAGGTGCCCTCCACCATCGGGCTCTCATGTTCCCTTCCATCTATGCCCACCTCCTTGACGCCACACTCCATTTTGTTTTTCACGTGCGGTGTACCTGGTTACCTCCTGCTCTTTTGTTTCATTCGTGCGTGTTCTGCCTTGTGCAACATTTATTCCTGACACTGCTTGCACTGCCGTAGTTTCTTATCTTTGTAAAGATCTTCCAAGATATGTCGATAAGTTCTAGCGTGTGTGTGCCAACGAAGCTCCAACTGACGCCAAATCCTCATTCACGTGATCCGAAGACGGGTCCTCAAAGACCCTAGAGACCGTTCCCGGATCGAGACCTCCGTCACGGGTTTGGAGCACTTTGACATGGACACCGAAGACCTTCGACAAGGACACCAAGATCGCCTTCCCGGATCCGAATACTGAACCCGATAACCGCCAAGGCCGCCGACACGAATACACCGAGTTCTCCATCGAGGACACCAAGACCGTCGACATGGAACCAAATGACGCCAAGCACTTCGCCGCGGAACGCCAAGTTCTGCATCCCGGACGCCAGGACCGACCCGATACGCGGACCCGACAAGATCTTCGCCACGACAAGAACGACAGCAACCAGGGCGAGTCCGATGCCCCGACGCCGACCAAGTCCTCCTTCCCGGAACGCCAAGATCTACCCCGTGTCTGAGAACGCTCCCACCGAGACCGAACCCCAGATCCGAACCCTGAGACCGACCCCGAACCCCCCGGACCAAGATCTGCCGAACCCTAATGTGTGCCCCCTTTTCTCGAGCCCTATTTTATAAATGTAATAACAACTTGTTGCATATTAATTGCCATACTTGCATGCATATTTGTGTGGTTTGGGGGCCTTATGCCGATTCACCTCTAATTAAATATGGGGCCCATATGCGGGCAAATCTAGTCTTATATTGGCCTCATTTAAATTGGTGTAGCGAACCTGTGCTATCTTTTGCCATGTTATTACAACATTTAATTTGCGGGGTAGATAAATAATTTGAACCGTTTAATTAATAGTCGGGACCCCGGTTCCACTTATAATTGCCCAATTGCATCGCAGCTTTGCCATGTCATACATCATACATGCATCATGCCCGATCTTTTGCCGTAGTATTAAATATTGCATCCGGTGTTTGTTCTAGTGTTTTGCTTCTTCGCGGATAAGGCCGTTGAGTTGATGCGAGTGTCGACCCGATCTTCGGTTGAACCTTCGGCAATGTTTTCCAGGCGAGCATCTCCCCCTTTCTACCTATCTTACTTTTATAGTATTTATTCCCTCCTGTTGATCTACTGCTATCTGTGTTGCGATGCTCTAGTTTTCATACCCGTGGTATCCCTTGCAGCCTTATATTGCCATGGACACCTCCTATTACCTGTTGTTTGGTAGATAGTTGGACTTGCGCGTCGTAGTCGCTTGCTCAAGTGATGTTGCGTGTCGTCCAGTACCACAGTTGTTGGAGTATGGCCGCATGTTTGATGTTGGAGATGATCATGGCTTTACTTATCATTCACTTTAATTACTGCTTAACAAATAAAATTGAAGTAGGTAAGCAGAGGAACAGGTGGACAATAGGTATTATTTGGTTGTTAACCGTCCACTTGTGTCCCGTAGGACCCCGAGTACTTGATACCTGTTCCTTGAATTTTCGCGCTATCCACATCCGGGAGGATTATGGGACCCCCCTGAGCCAGAGCTTGATCCAGTCTTATTTCTTGGGGCCACAAACTAGTTTGAGGTTTTATTTACTATCCTGTACCTATGCCATGCTTTACTGTTTTATTTACGATTGTGCGAGGAGCACACTGTACTACTTAGGAATTGTGACCCGTTTACGCGGTATCGACAAGCCCAGTTTTGGGGTCCCGATCGCTTCAATGGCCCCACAAACCTTGAGTCCGTCTCGGAGTCAGCTAGCTTCGTTGCGGGTGTACTCAACGGGGTGGCCCCCGGAAATATTTCTGAATACTGTGATTGCTTTGTCGTGAAGGCCTCGTTGGGTTTTGATTTGGTTTTTCCGAGGTTGATCGAGTGTGTGTTGCTATTTGTGCACCCGGCGGGTAAAACTTTCAAAAGCCGTGTCCGCGGTTATGGACGACTTGGAGCACAGTATCTCGATCATAGACAACTATAACTAAAGTAGTGCTATAAATTTGACTTTATAATGACTAGTAATCAGCTTTACTATAATGGAATGGCTAAATAAAACTGCCAACAATTGCTTGTTTGGGTTGTCGCTTGCGACCATTGTATCTGACTAGTAAGTATTGCAACTACAACGGAATGGCTAAATAAAAGTACCAACAACTGCTGGGTTTTGGGATATCTCATGCTAATTGTATCTGACTAGTAAGATCTTCCAAGATATGTCGATAAGTTCTAGCGTGTGTGTGCCAACGAAGCTCCAACTGACGCCAAATCCTCATTCACGTGATCCGAAGATGGGTCCTCAAAGACCCTAGAGACCGTTCCCGGATCGAGACCTCCGTCACGGGTTTGGAGCACTTTGACATGGACACCGAAGACCTTCGACAAGGACACCAAGATCGCCTTCCCGGATCCGAATACTGAACCCGATAACCGCCAAGGCCGCCGACACGAATACACCGAGTTATCCATCGTGGACACCAAGACCGTCGACATGGAACCAAATGACGCCAAGCACTTCGCCGCGGAACGCCAAGTTCTGCATCCCGAACGCCAGGACCGACCCGATACGTACGCGGACCCGACAAGATCTTCGCCACGACAAGAACGACAGCAACCAGGGCGAGTCCGATGCCCCGACGCCGACCAAGTCCTCCTTCCCGGAACGCCAAGATCTACCCCGTGTCTGAGAACGCTCCCGCCGAGACCGAACCCCAGATCCGAACCCTGAGACCGACCCCGAACCCCCCGGACCAAGATCTGCCGAACCCTAATGTGTGCCCCCTTTTCTCGAGCCCTATTTTATAAATGTAATAACAACTTGTTGCATATTAATTGCCATACTTGCATGCATATTTGTGTGGTTTGGGGGCCTTATGCCGATTCACCTCTAATTAAATATGGGGCCCATATGCGGGCAAATCTAGTCTTATATTGGACTCATTTAAATTGGTGTAGCGAACCGGTGCTATCTTTTGCCATGTTATTACAACATTTAATTTGCGGGGTAGATAAATAATTTGAACCGTTTAATTAATTGTCGGGACCCCGGTTCCACTTAAAATTGCCCAATTGCATCCCAGCTTTGCCATGTCATACATCATACATGCATCATGCCCGATCTTTTGCCGTAGTATTAAATATTGCATCCGGTGTTTGTTCTAGTGTTTTGCTTCTTCGCGGATAAGGCCGTTGAGTTGATGCGAGTGTCGACCCGATCTTCGGTTGAACCTTCGGCAATGTTTTCCAGGCGAGCATCTCCCCCTTTCTACCTATCTTAC
This sequence comes from Avena longiglumis, assembly GCA_030063025.1. NCBI lineage: Eukaryota > Viridiplantae > Streptophyta > Magnoliopsida > Poales > Poaceae > Avena > Avena longiglumis. Next base: position 107,898,780 of record CP125979.1, read on the forward strand.
TTTTATAGTATTTATTCCCTCCTGTTGATCTACTGCTATTTGTGTTGCGATGCTCTAGTTTTCGTACCCGTGGTATCCCTTGCAGCCTTATATTGCCATGGACACCTCCTATTACCTGTTGTTTGGTAGATAGTTGGACTTGCGCGTCGTAGTCGCTTGCTCAAGTGCTGTTGCGTGTCGTCCAGTACCACAGTTGTTGGAGTATGGACGCATGTTTGATGTTGGAGATGATCATGGCTTTACTTATCATTCACTTTAATTACTGCTTAACAACTAAAATTGAAGTAGGTAAGCAGAGGCACAGGTGGGCAATATATATTATTTGGTTGTTAACCGTCCACTTGTGTCCCGTAGGACCCCGAGTACTTGATACCTGTTCCTTGAATTTTCGCGCTATCCACATCCGGAAGGATTATGGGACCCCCCTGAGCCAGAGCTTGATTCAGTCTTATTTCTTGGGGCCACAAACTAGTTTGACGTTTTATTTACTATCCTGTACCTATGCCATGCTTTACTGTTTTATTTACGATTGTGCGAGGAGCACACTGTACTGTTTAGGAATTGTGACCCGTTTACGCGGTATCGACAAGCCCAGTTTTGGGTTCCCAGTCGCTTATAGCCGGCCCCACAAACCTTGAGTCCGTCTCGGAGTCAGCTAGCTTCGTTGCGGGTGTACTCAACGGGGTGGCCCCCGGAAATATTTCTGAATCCTGTGATTGCTTTGTCGTGAAGGCCTCGTTGGGTTTTGATTTGGTTTTTCCGAGGTTGATCGAGTGTGTGTTGCTATTTGTGCACCCCGGCCGGGTAAAAACTTTCTGAAAGCCGTGTCCGCGGTTATGGACGACTTGGAGCACAGTATCTCGATCATAGACAACTATAACTAAAGTAGTGCTATAAATTTGACTTTATAATGACTAGTAATCAGCTTTACTATAATGGAATGGCTAAATAAAAATGCCAACAATTGCTTGTTTGGGTTGTCGCTTGCGACCATTGTATCTGACTAGTAAGTATTGCAACTATAATGGAATGGTTAAATAAAAGTGCCCACTGCTTATTTTTATCAGGATGACTATCTATACCTGACTAGTAATTGCTGCAACGATAACTGAATAAATAAAACTGCCAACTGTGTGAGTTCCTCGGTGGACTTCCTCGTTTGGTCTCGAGGGGGAAATACCAGGATGGGATTGTTTGGTGTAAGATTCAGGTTGGATCCGAATAGCTCTTTCGTATCCCTCTCTGATAGCCGATAGTTGTATCGAGTCTCTATAGGTTGTTTAGTGCATGTTGCGCTGCCGCTTCAGTCCACCATACCTATGTAGGCGAGGACCGCCGAATTCTAGCCTCGCCGTCTTGGCCTCAAGATCTTGGCTCCTCTTTTTCCTTTGCCCTTTGTCGGCACCCCTTTTTGTTTAAGCAGGTAGTGGGATCGACGTCGTTAGCAGGGTTACCCTTCCGGCTTGGCCTGGGCAGGGTTATGGACGCCATTGGTTATTCTTCAGGGCTCTTAGCTCAATTTGCATCTTGTCCGTACTCGAACGTTGTATCATTTTCAAGGTGATTTGGATCTTTATATATTATATCTGTATTCTTGACTCATTGAGTCGCGTTGTATATATATCTGTTCTGTGGGTCCCATCGAGGACTGTTGTGTAATGTTATTACCTCGTTTTCCACCCGCACGAAAGTGCCTGGTGGGCACCTTTGAATCGTTTCTATGCGGGTTTGGCGGGTTTCGCTAAAACTTGCATAGGGCCAATTTTGAGGGTGTTACAGAGTGGTATCAGAGCTCAGCAGTTGCGATTCCCCACAAGTCCAGCCTGTAGGATAACCTAGCTAACGGCCGAAGTAGAGTGTCAAAACTATTTTTGCAAAATCGGTTGGGTAGTTCTGATTAGGTCTGATTTTACTCCTTACCCTCTGCTATTCTCCTCTTACCTCTGCGTGTTTTGAATCTGCTCTCTTCTCTCTCTTCGAGTCCAGGTCTTCTCGTGGTTGGGATCCGTCGTACCTTCAGGGTTTTGCTTCCTCCTTTGGTAACGGTGTTGCTACATCTGGTCTTCATGCTATCCGAGGAATCTTTCGTCTGGTGGACTTCTCTTTGTTCCTTCTCGTGCCTTCCGGTGTTTTCCGACGCGACGACATCATCTACGCCAGATCCGATGCAGAGTCTGCATCACTCCTTTGTTTCCGAACCTCGCTTGTCGAGATCTTCAGTCTAATTCCGAGAGTTGGTTGCATAATCCGCCTATTCGGGTGTCGAGTAATGGTTTGGGTGCGCGATGGACTGATCACCATCCGACTACTCTTATCATTCGCTCTTGTACATCGAATCAGTGGATCCAGCAATTTTACTCCATCCACGGAAGCTAGAGGTGGCTTTATTTGTTGATACCTCTACCTTCGTCCTTTGTTTCTCCGGAGTGTTCTCTTGACGAACGTGAGAACTGACCATTGTTAGTGGTGTCGCGAAGATCTACACGAAGCGAGAAGATGCAGATCACCGACCTTCCTTCCGGTACCATGAGGCGGATCTCGAGGGCGAGATCCATTGTTAGTGGTGTCGAATTGTGGCATCCCGCAAAACCACTACTAGAAAATCGCGTTGTTTTTGTGTCTTACATCATCGTGACCGCATGCTCATGTCATCATACCACATTGCATTTGAGCATCGTCATCATCTTGCATTTGCTTGCATAAAACTATTTGCGGAAAAACCTGTTCTTGTTTTCTAAACGCCCCGTCTTTGCTCAAACACAAAACCCGGGTCTCCGGATTATTTTGTTTTGTCTGCTATCGGTTTGCAAAAGCCCTGTTTGAAACAAATAAAATATTTAATTATTTTTAGTGGGGGCAGCCAAACCGGGCCGATCCGACCCAGTCGGCCACCCCCAGAATAAAACGGTCCACCTAAATTCCTAATCCTACCAATCCTATTCTACCCACCCATCCAACCACATCACCCCCACCAATCTCATTGCCACCTCACCTCTTCCTTCCTCTACCCAATCCCAGCCCGCCACTTGGCCCACCTCCTCTCACCCCACTCCCCACTAACCACGCAGCCACCCTTCCCTCTGGCCCCATCCGACCCACACACTCCCACCGACACTGGCCCCACCGCGCTGGCCCCATCCATGATCACCCCTCTCTCACTCGGTCAACCCCACTTCCCTCCCCTCTCTCTCCCCACCGCGGGCCCACCCCGCCGACCCGTCCCCCACGCGTGGGCCGCTCCCCACCTGCCTCGCTCCTTCCTCCTCTCCCCCCTCACCTCTCTCCCCTGACCACCAGTAGCCCCGACCCCGGCCCCTCGGCCTCCCTCCTCCTCGCCCCTCTCCCCGCCTTGCTCACTTGCCTCGGCGGCGCCGCCCTCCTCGCCGGCTCCTCCTCCCGCGCGCCCGTCGCTCGCTCCCCCGCCTCTCCTCCTCCCCTCCCGTGGCCTGTGTCGCCCTCGCGCCCCCTCGCCCTTGATCTTCTCCTCCGACCGCCCCGCCACCGGCCGCTCCTTCCCGCCGGCGGGCCGCCTCCACCTGCCTCCGCCGCCGTCGCGCTCGTGTTGGAGATATGCCCTAGAGGCAATAATAAATGTAGTTATTATTATATCTTTGTGTTTATGATAAATGTTTACATTCATGCTATAATAGTATTGACAAGGAAACCATTAATACTTGTGTGATTTGTAAACTTAATTTGAAGTCCCTAGTATAGCCTCTATACTTCACTAGCTTGTTGGTTGATTAATGATTGTGGTTTCCCTATCATGAACATTGAGATGTTATCAACAACAAGATCATATCGTTAGGAGAATGATATGGTGGACATACTCCTATAGATAAGCGTAGCATAAAGATCAAGTCATTTCATTAGTTCAATTGCTATATGCTTTCTGATACATAGTAACCTAATTCCTTCGACCATGAGATCATGCATATCACCTTTACTGGATGGATGCTTTGATGACATCAAACACCACACCGTAACTGGGTGGCTATAAAGGTGGCATTAAGTGTTCAGAAAGTATTGGTTGAAACACATGGATCAAGAGTGGGATTTGTCCATCCACATGACGGATAGATATACTCTGGGCCCTCTCGGTGGAATGTCATCCAATTAGCTTGCAAGCATGTGACTTGGTCACAAGGGATCACATATCACGGGAACGAGAAAAGAGTACTTATCAGTAAACGAGGTTGAACTAGGTATGCAGAGATACCGACGATCATAACCTCGGATAAGTAACATATCGTGAGACAAAGGGAAATTGGTATCGTATGTAAGTGGTTCATTCGATCGCAAAGTAATCGTAGAAATATGTGGGAGCCATATGAATTTCCAGATTCCTCTATTGGTTATTGTTCGGAGAAGTGTCTCGATCATGTCCGCATAATTCACGAACCGTAGGGAGACACACTTAAGGATTCGACGTTGTTTGAGTAGTTATGGTATTATGAGAAAGAGACCGAATGTTGTTAGGAGTCTCGGATGGGATCCGGGATATCACGAGGTGATCCGGAATGGTCCGGAGAATAAGATTCATATAAGGAAAGTCCCGTTTCGGAGTTCGGGAATGATTCCGGTGTTTTCATCGGGAATGTTCTAGAAGGTTCCGGATTGTCCGGCACTCCGGGGGGGAGGGTACATGAATGTGTCATTGCTCATTGAATGATTGCATCATGTACTAAGTGTTATTGCTGTCCCAAATAAAGGATTAAATTGAATCCTAAAACAGAAAAGTCAAATGTCCAGTTTGAAAGTCAAACTGCCAAAACAAGAAACTGTGGGAAACAAGCAAGAGGAGTTGGAATCAACTTTGGAGGAGTAGGACTCCTCCAGGCCGGCGCCAGCCCTAGGCCAAGTTGGGGAGGGACTCCTCCCTCCTGGCGCTCAAGGACCCTCCCATATAAGGAGGCGGGGCTCCTCCATAGACACATAACTCTCTACTCTAGATCTCCGGTTTAGAGCTGTTTTGGTTTAGAGCTTCTAATTGCTTTAGCCAACAGTTTAGAGCCTTCTAATTGGTTTAGAGCCTTCTAATTGGTGTGTCTAATTACTAGGCCACTAATAGCCTCTCTCATAAGCTCCACCATACTCGCAGGCTTAGGCGAAGCCTCGGGATCTCCCTCTACTTCCGGTACCACGCCAGTTGTCTTTGGGAATCGCGAGGAGAGTACTACAACCTCCGCTTTCTTTGGAACAAGGAGAGGAAGGTCTTCGTCAGTACCGAACGTGTGACCGATCGGGAGCGCTGGAGCGAACGTGGCGCTGGAAGGATCGTCTACACGATCTTGAGATCGGGAAGAGTACGACTACATCACCCACGAGAATCCGATCTCGTTAAACGCTTTGGAATCTTCGAGGGTAAGTTATACCATCGACTCGTTGCTACAATCTAGTAGATAGATCTTGGCTTGTTTGTTTGTATGCGATAGAAAATTTTTGTTTTCCATGCTACGAACCCCTACAATGGTATCAGAGCCGTGTCTATATGTAGATCTGTTGCACGAGTAGAACACAATGGTCATTGTGGGCGTTGATGCTTTTATTGTAGATTGCTTTTTGTGTACTTTGCATCTTGCGGTATGTTGGGATGAAGCGGCCCGGGCTAACCTTACATGACATCGTTCATGAGACTTGCTCCACGCTTGACATGTAACTTGTATTGCATAAGTGGCTTTGGTGCATGTTTCTCCTAGCATAGTTAAGATCCAATTTACAACGGGTGATCAACAATGCTAGTATCAATGTTGTGGTTCTTGTTCGTAAGTTAGAACGACACTTATTGAAAGCCCCAAACCACGTAAAATATGCAAAGAAAGTAGAAGCGTCTAACTTTGTTTTGCGGGGTGTCTGATGATGTGATATGGCCATGATTGTGATTATATTCGATGTATGCAATGTTCCTTATTGTAAGTCGACAACCGGAGAGCCATATGGTTGTCTTTAACTTATGTTAAGACCAGCGTGTCTATTCAAGTAGTTGTAATAGTTGAAGCGGTGGACGACAACCATGGAGAAGCGTCATTGACCTTGATGCAATGCCGGTGATGATGGAGATCATGTTCGTGCTTGAAGATGGAGATCGGAGGCACGAAGAAGAAAGGCCATATCATATCACATATATATTGAATTGCATGTGATGTTAATCCTTTATGCATCTTGTATTGCTTGGTAGACGACGGTAGCATTATAAGATGATCCCTCATGCACATCAATTTCAAATCATAAAGTGTTCACCCTTAGTTAGCACCGTTGCTAAAGCTTGTTGTTTCGAAGCACCACGTGATGATCGGGTGTTCTAGATTCTGCAAGTTATACAACGTGAGCAAGCGGTTGCTCATGCAGAAACTAAGGTTTGATCTTGACGAGCCTAGCATGTACAGACATGGTCTCGGAACACGGATTACCGAAAGGTAAAGCATGAATCGTATAGTAGATATGATGAACATGATGATTGTTCGCCATTGAAACTATATCAACTCTCGTGATGATCGGTGTTGATGTAGTGGATTTGGTTCGTGTGATCACTAAAACAATGTGAGGGATGTTGTTTTGAGTGGGAGTTCACCTAGTTTAATTTCATTAATTAATTTGAACTCAATTTGTCATAAACTTAGTCTAAACTATTGCAAATATGTTGTAGATCAATGGCAGCCCCTACCATCAATTTTAATGCGTTCCTAGAAAGAAAAGTTGAAAAACAATGGAAGCAACTTGGCGGATTGGTTCCGCAATTTGAGGATTGTCCTCACGGTGGTAATTTGACCTATGTCTTTGGATGCACATTTGGGTGACCCACACGGTGATGCTTCCGATGAAGTAAAGAATGTTTACCTCGCTCGGAAGAATCGGTACTCCATAGTTCAGGTGCTATCTTGTATGGTTTAGAATCGGAGCTTGAGAAAAGGTTTGAAGAGTCGAGACCCATATGATATTGTCGAGGATCTCAAATTGATTTTTGAGACTCATGCGGCAATTGAAAGCTATGAGGCTTCGAAAAGTTCTTTAAGCGCAAGATGGAAGAGGGCAGCTCGTCGGTGAGCATGTGCTTAAGATGTGCGGGCATGCAAACAAACTTCAAAGCTTGGGTATTGTGATTCCTAATGCTTTGGGGATTTACCGTGTCCTCCAATCACTACCACCAAGTTACAAGAACTTTGTGATGAACTACAACATGCGAACATGAACAAGACGCGTTGCGAACTCTTTGCCATGTTGAAATCTGCAGAAGTGGAGATCAAGAAAGAGCACCAAGTGTTGTTGGTCAATAAGACCACCAAATTCAAGAAAGGCAAGTCTAAGCAAAGGGACACTTCAAGAAGGGTGGTAAGAAAGCTACCACGCCGAAGAAGACCAAGGCTGGACCTAAGCCAAACCGAGTGCTTTTACCGCAAGGGAGAAGGTCCTTTGGGCGGAATTGCCCAAAGTACTTGGCGGATCGAAGAACGGCAACATCAAGAAGAAAGGTATATCGATATACATGTTATTGATGTGTATCTCACTAGTACTCGTAGTAGTGCACGGTATTTGATCTTGGTTCGGTTGCTCATATTTGTAACTCAAAGCAGTCTTTGCAGAATAAGCGGAAGCTAGCGAAGAACGAGGTGACGATGCGTGGGAAGCGGATCAAAGGTTGATGTGATCGCGGTCGACACGCTACCCTTCATCTACCATCGGGATTAGTTTTATACTTAAATAATTGTTATTTGGTGCTGCATTGAGCATGAACATTATATCGGGATCTTGTTTATTGCGAGGCGGTTACTTGTTTAAATCGAGAATAATGGTTGTTCTATTTATATGAGTAATATGTTTTATGCACATGCACCTTTGATAGATGGTCTATTCTTATTGAATCTCGATAGTGGAAATACACATATCAACAACATTGAGGCTAAACGTTTGAAATCAGCGATAATTCGACCTATATGTGGCCTTGTCGTCTTGGTCACATCGGGTGAAACGTATGAAGAAACTCCATTCGATGGACTTCTTGAATCACTTGATTTTGAATCACTTGAAAGATGCGAAGCATGTCGATGGGAAAAATGACTAAGACTCCATTTTACGGTATGATGGAGCGAGCTACGGACTTATTGGAAATCATACATACCGATGTGTGTGGTCCAATGAGTGTAGCGTCATGTGGTTATCGTTATGTTCTTACCTTCACGGATGACTTGAGTAGATATGGATATATCTATTTCATGAAACATAAGTCCGAAACTTTCGAGAAGTTTAAGGAGTTTCAAAGTGAGGTAGAGAATCAACGTAACAAGAAGATTAAATTTCTACGTTACGATCGTGGAGGTGAATATCTAAGTTACGAGTTTGGCGAGCATTTAAAGAAGTCGGAATACTTTCAATTGACACGCCGGGAACACCACAGCGTAATGGTGTGTCCGAACGTCGAACTCTCTTAGATATGGTTCGTTCTATGATGTCACTTACAGTTACGCTATCATTTTGGGGTTATGCATTAGAAACAGCCGCATTCACTTTAAATAGGGCACCGTCTAAATCCGTTGAAACGACACCGTATGAATTATGGTTTGGGAAGAAACCTAAATTGTCGTTCCTTAAAGTTTGGGGATGCGAAGCCTATGTAAAGAAGTTACAGCCGGACAAGCTTGAACCCAAAGCGGAAAAATGCGTCTTCATAGGATACCCGAAGGAAACTATTGGGTATACCTTCTATCATAGATCCGAAGGCAAAACATTCGTTGCTAAGAATGGATCTTTTCTAGAGAAGGAATTTCTCTCGAAAGAAGTGACTGGAAGGAAAGTAGAACTCGACGAGGTTGTTGAACCTTCTCTCGAAATTGCGAGTAGCGCAGCACCGGAAGAAGTTCCTGTGGTGCCTACACCAATAAGGGAGGAAGCTAATGATGATGATCATGAAACTTCGGTTGAAGTTGCTACAGAGCCTCGGAGGTCAACGAGAACTCGTACCACTCAGTTGGTATGATTCCGTTATGAATGTCATGGTGGTGGACAACACCGATGACCCCGAGACATATGAGGAAGCGATGATGAGCCCAGATTCCAATAAATGGCAAGAAGCCATGAAATCCGAGATTGGATCCATGTACGAAAACCAAGTATGGACTTTGGTGGACTTACCGGATGGCTGGAAGGCTGTCGAGAACAAATGGATTTTCAAGAAGAAAGCAGATCTTGATGGTAATGTTCACATCTACAAAGCTCGACTTGTCGCAAAAGGGTTTCGACAAATTCAAGGAGTTGACTACGATGAGACTTTCTCACGGTAGCGAAGCTAAAGTCTGTGAGGATTATGTTAGCAATCGCTGCATATTATGATTATGAGATATGGCGGATGGATGTCAAAAGCATTCCTCAATGGAGACATTGATGAAGAGTTGTATATGATGCAACCCAAAGGTTTTGTCGATCCTATAGATGCTAACAAGGTATGCAAACTTCAACGGTCCATCTATGGATTGAAGCAAGCATCCGAAGTTGGAATCAACGTTTTGATAAGGTAATCAAAAGTTTTGGTTTTATACAAACTTATGGAGAAGCTTGTATTTACAAGAAAGTGAGTGGGAGCTCTGTAGCATTCTTAATCTGTATGTGGATGACATATTGTTGATTGGGAATGATGTAGACCTTCTTAATAGTGTCAAGGAATATTTGAATAATAGTTTTCAATGAAGGATCTTGGCGAAGCAACTTATATATTAGGCATAAAGATTTATAGAGATAGATCGAACGCCAAATATCATTGTCACAGTACATATTTGGACAAAGTTCTAAAGAGATTTGGAATGGAAGAAAGCAAGAAAGGGTTCTTGCCCATGTTGCTCAATCGACCTTGAGTAAAACTCAAAGTCCGACATCGTGAGAAGATAGAGAAAGGATGAGTAAGACTCCTATGCCTCAGCCATAGGATCTCTAATGTATGCCATGCTATGTACTAGACCCGACATTGCATATCTTTGTTAGTTTAACTAGCAGATATCAAAGTGATCCGAGTGGATCATTGGACAATGATCAAAAACATCCTTAAGTACTTGAGAAGAACTAAGGATATGGTTCTTTCTTATGGAGGTGATGAGCATTTCGTTGTTAATGGTTACACCGATGCTAGTTGGAACACCGATCCAGATGATTCTAAATCACAATCCGGATCGTATTTATTTTGAATGGTGCAGCGATTAGCTGGAGGTGCAAAGCAAAGCGTTGTGGCGAGATCTTCAATGAATCGGAATACATGGCTGCTTGGAGGCTTCACAAGAAGCGATATGGATGAAAGAGTTCATTACTGAGCTGGGTGTGGTTCCAAGTGCTGGACCCAATGTCTATCTCTTGTGATAACATGGGCGCCATAGCCAATGCGCAAGAACCAAGGTCACACAAGAAGTGAAGCATATCAAGCGTTTTCACGCTATTCGAGAACATATCCAGGATGGGGATATAAAGATTTGCAAAGTACACACAGATCTGAATGTGGCGGATCCGTTGACTAAACCTCTAACGAGGGCAACACATAACCAACACCAAACTGCCATGGGTGTTGGTATATTACCATGTAATCTAGATTAGATGACTCTAGTGCAAGTGGGAGACTGTTGGAGATATGCCCTAGAGGCAATAATAAATGTAGTTATTATTATATCTTTGTGTTTATGATAAATGTTTACATTCATGCTATAATAGTATTGACAAGGAAACCATTAATACTTGTGTGATTTGTAAACTTAATTTGAAGTCCCTAGTATAGCCTCTATACTTCACTAGCTTGTTGGTTGATTAATGATTGTGGTTTCCCTATCATGAACATTGACATGTTATCAACAACAAGATCATATCGTTAGGAGAATGATATGGTGGACATACTCCTATAGATAAGCGTAGCATAAAGATCAAGTCATTTCATTAGTTCAATTGCTATATGCTTTCTGATACATAGTAACCTAATTCCTTCGACCATGAGATCATGCATATCACCTTTACCGGATGGATGCTTTGATGACATCAAACACCACACCGTGGCGGGTGGCTATAAAGGTGGCATTAAGTGTTCGAAAGTATTGGTTGAAACACATGGATCAAGAGTGGGATTTGTCCATCCACATGACGGATAGATATACTCTGGGCCTCTCGGTGGAATGTCATCCAATTAGCTTGCAAGCATGTGACTTGGTCACAAGGGATCACATATCACGGAGCGAGAAAAGAGTACTTATCGATGAACGAGGTTGAACTAGGTATGCAGAGATCCAAGCGATCATAACCTCGGGTAAGTAACATATCGTGAGACAAAGGGAAATTGGTATCGTATGTAAGTGGTTCATTCGATCAAAAGTAATCGTAGAAATATGTGGGAGCCATATGAATTTCAGATTCCTCTATTGGTTATTGTTAGGAGAAGTGTCTCGATCATGTCCGCATAATTCACGAACCGTAGGGAGACACATAAGGATTGACGTTGTTTGAGTAGTTATGGTATTATGAGAAAGAGACCGAATGTTGTTCGGTCTCGGATGGGATCCGGGATATCACGAGGTGATCCGGAATGGTCCAGAGAATAAGATTCATATAAGGAAAGTCCGTTTGAGTTCGGGAATGATTCCGGTGTTTTCATCTGGAATGTTCTAGAAGGTTCCGGATTGTCCGGCACTCCGGGGGGGGAGGGTACATGAATGTGTCATTGCTCATTGAATGATTGCATCATGTACTAAGTGTTATTGCTGTCCCAAATAAAGGATTAAATTGAATCCTAAAACAGAAAAGTCAAATGTCGGTTTGAAAGTCAAACGCCAAAACAAGCTGGGAAACAAGCAAGAGGAGTTGGAATCAACTTTGGAGGAGGAGTAGGACTCCTCCAGGCCGGCGCCAGCCCTAGGCCGAGTTGGGGAGGGACTCCCTCCCTCCCCTGGCGCTCCAAGGACCCCCCTCCCATATAAGGAGGGGCAGGGCTCCTCCCATAGACACATAACTTTCTACTCTAGATCTCGGTTTAGAGCTGTTTTGGTTTAGAGCTTCTAATTGCTTTAGCCAACAGTTTAGAGCCTTCTAATTGGTTTAGAGCCTTCTAATTGGTGTGTCTAATTACTAGGCCACTAATAGCCTCTCTCATAAGCTCCACCATACTGCACTTGGCTAAGGCGAAGCCTGCGGATCTCCCTCTACTTAGGTACCACGCCGTTGTCTTTAATCGAATGGAGAGTACTACAACCTCCATTTTCTTTGGAACAAGGGAGAGGAAGGTCTTCGTCGAGTACCGAACGTGTGACCGACTGCGGGAGCGCTGCCGGAACGTGGCGCTGGAAGGATCGTCTACACGATCTTGAGATCGGGAAGAGTACGACTACATCACCCACGAGAATCCGATCTCGTTAAACGCTTTGGAATCTTCGAGGGTAAGTTATACCATCGACTCGTTGCTACAATCTAGTAGATAGATCTTGGCTTGTTTGTTTGTATGCGATAGAAAATTTTTGTTTTCCATGCTACGAACCCCTACAGCTCGCCCTTCCCCCTCCTCGCCGCGACATCTCCTCTCCCCGCGCGCCTTCCGCGCCTCCTCGCCCGAGCGCCGCCACCACCACCATATGCCCATCCCCGCCATTAGCCCGCCACCCAGAACCCCTGGCGTCGTCTCCGTTCCCTGCAAAGTGCCTCCGGCTGCCGTGGTTCTTCGTCACCTACAGCAGGACTCCGGCGACATCCTCAACCTCCTCCACTGCCACCGCTCCGTCCGCCGTTGACCCGCGCGGTCACCTGCACCCTCTCCTTCCGGCAGTAGACGGTGATGATGCCTCCATCCATCACCTCGGTCAGGTGCCCTCCACCATCGGGCTCTCGTGTTCCCTTCCATCTATGCCCACCTCCTTGACGCCACACACTCCATTTTGTTTTTCACGTGCGGTGTACCTGGTTACCTTCTGCTCTTTTGTTTCATTCGTGCGTGTTCTGCCTTGTGCAACATTTATTCCTGACACTGCTTGCACTGTCGTAGTTTCTTATCTTTGACAAGATCTTCCAAGATATGTCGATAAGTTCTAGCGTGTGTGTGCCAACGAAGCTCCAACTGACGCCAAATCCTCATTCGCGTGATCCGAAGACGGGTCCTCAAAGACCCTAGAGACCGTTCCCGGATCGAGGCCTCCGTCACGGGTTTGGAGCACTTTGACATGGACACCGAAGACCTTCGACAAGGACACCAAGATCGCCTTCCCGGATCCGAATACTAAACCCGATAACCGCCAAGGCCGCCGACACGAATACACCGAGTTCTCCATCGAGGACACCAAGACCGTCGACATGGAACCAAATGACGCCAAGCACTTCGCCACGGAATGCCAAGTTCTGCATCCCGAACGCCAGGACCGACCCGATACGCGGACCCGACAAGATCTTCGCCACGACAAGAACGACAGCAACCAGGGCGAGTCCGATGCCCCGACGCCGACCAAGTCCTCCTTCCCGGAACGCCAAGATCTACCCCGTGTCTGAGAACGCTCCCGCCGAGACCGAACCCCAGATCCGAACCCTGAGACCGACCCCGAACCCCCCGTACCAAGATCTGCCGAACCCTAATGTGTGCCCCCTTTTCTCGAGCCCTATTTTATAAATGTAATAACAACTTGTTGCATATTAATTGCCATACTTGCATGCATATTTGTGTGGTTTGGGGGCCTTATGCCGATTCACCTCTAATTAAATATGGGGCCCATATGCGGGCAAATCTAGTCTTATATTGGCCTCATTTAAATTGGTGTAGCGAACCGGTGCTATCTTTTGCCATGTTATTACAACATTTAATTTGCGGGGTAGATAAATAATTTGAACCGTTTAATTAATTGTCGGGACCCCGGTTCCACTTAAAATTGCCCAATTGCATCGCAGCTTTGCCATGTCATACATCATACATGCATCATGCCCGATCTTTTGCCGTAGTATTAAATATTGCATCCGGTGTTTGTTCTAGTGTTTTGCTTCTTCGCGGATAAGGTCGTTGAGTTGATGCGAGTGTCGACCCGATCTTCGGTTGAACCTTCGGCAATGTTTTCTAGGCGAGCATCTCCCCCTTTCTATCTATCTTACTTTTATAGTATTTATTCCCTCCTGTTGATCTACTGCTATTTGTGTTGCGATGCTCTAGTTTTCGTACCCGTGGTATCCCTTGCAGCCTTATATTGCCATGGACACCTCCTATTACCTGTTGTTTGGTAGATAGTTGGACTTGCGCGTCGTAGTCGCTTGCTCAAGTGCTGTTGCGTGTCGTCCAGTACCACAGTTGTTGGAGTATGGCCGCATGTTTGATGTTGGAGATGATCATGGCTTTACTTATCATTCACTTTAATTACTGCTTAACAACTAAAATTGAAGTAGGTAAGCAGAGGCACAGGTGGGCAATAGATATTATTTGGTTGTTAACCGTCCACTTGTGTCCCGTAGGACCCCGAGTACTTGATACCCGTTCCTTGAATTTTCGCGCTATCCACATCCGGGAGGATTATGGGACCCCCCTTAGCCAGAGCTTGATTCAGTCTTATTTCTTGGGGCCACAAACTAGTTTGAGGTTTTATTTACTATCCTGTACCTATGCCATGCTTTACTGTTTTATTTACGATTGTGCGAGGAGCACACTGTACTGTTTAGGAATTGTGACCCGTTTACGCGGTATCGACAAGCCCAGTTTTGGGTTCCCAGTCGCTTACAGCCGGCCCCACAAACCTTGAGTCCGTCTCGGAGTCAGCTAGCTTCGTTGCGGGTGTACTCAACGGGGTGGCCCCCGGAAATATTTCTGAATCCTGTGATTGCTTTGTCGTGAAGGCCTCGTTGGGTTTTGATTTGGTTTTTCCGAGGTTGATCGAGTGTGTGTTGCTATTTGTGCACCCCGGCCGGGTAAAAACTTTCTGAAAGCCGTGTCCGCGGTTATTGATGACTTGGAGCATAGTATCTCGATCATAGACAACTATAACTAAAGTAGTGCTATAAATTTGACTTTATAATGACTAGTAATCAGCTTTACTATAATGGAATGGCTAAATAAAAATGCCAACTATTGCTTGTTTGGGTTGTCGCTTGCGACCATTGTATCTGACTAGTAAGTATTGCAACTACAATGGAATGGTTAAATAAAAGTGCCCACTGCTTATTTTTATCAGGATGACTATCTATACCTGACTAGTAATTGCTGCAACGATAACTGAATAAATAAAACTGCCAACTGTGTGAGTTCCTCGGTGGACTTCCTCGTTTGGTCTCGAGGGGGAAATACCAGGATGGGATTGTTTGGTGTAAGATTCAGGTTGGATCCGAATAGCTCTTTCTTATCCCTCTCTGATAGCCGACAGTTGTATCGAGTCTCTATAGGTTGTTTAGTGCATGCTGCGCTGCCGCTTCAGTCCACCATACCTATGTAGGCGAGGACCGGCGAATTCTAGACTCGCCGTGTATCGGCCTCGATCTTGGCTCCTCTTTTTCCTTTGCCCTTTGTCGGCACCCCTTTTTGTTTAAGCAGGTAGTGAGATCGACGTCGTTAGCAGGGTTACCCTTCCGGCTTGGCCTGGGCAGGGTTATGGACGCCATTGGTTATTCTTCAGGGCTCTTAGCTCAATTTGCATCTTGTCCGTACTCGGACGCTGTATCATTTTCAAGGTGATTTGGATCTTTGTATATTATATCTGTATTCTTGACTCATTGAGTCGCGTTGTATATATATCTGTTCTGTGGGTCCCATCGAGGACTGTTGTGTAATGTTATTACTTCGTTTTCCACCCGCACGAAAGTGCCTGGTGGGCACCTTTGAATCGTTTCTATGCGGGTTTGGCGGGTTTCGCTAAAACTTGCATAGGGTCGATTTTGAGGGTGTTACAGTCATCAAGCTTTTACAGCATGTAACTCTAACATGTCACACGTGCTAACTCAACCACTTCTCATAAGTTCAATTTATTCATCTAAAAAAACTTATATTGTGCTCAACCGTATATATATATACACTCACCACTTACTCATCATACATTACCTAACCTTTCTGAACGAGCAACTACATAAGTGCAAGCTCCCACAATTTAGCTCTAGCCTCTTCGGTCCTTGCATACACAATGTCCCGCCTCATATTGCCACACCACGAGGTCCCTACGGTCTGCTATCGAAATCTATAATTTTTTCCATATCTGTTAATGATGTTAACCGTTGGAGTTGGTTGGTCAATGTGTAGTTGATCACTTCGATCATGTCTATGCAGTCAAAATGCAGCATATGCGCAGAAACATGCACCCATATCTTTGGAATATAGGCCTATAGGAAACATCTACAAGGAACACTTTGTCATTCTGAGCTGATATCAAAGGATGCAACAACCATATTTTCTGCTTCTTACTTTTGTAGGGATCAGAGTAAAATTGAGTAGTATCTATCCTTTTGAGGTGTTACACTGAGGTAATAACCTGTGTGGATACACCAGCGAAGGGTGACGAACTGTAGTGCATTCATCTTTACTAGCCCATCTTCTTTGAAAGTAGTGTGCAAACAAGATATCCTAGCTCGGAATAAAAGCCTTTTCTGATCAGTGCCTAATTACACGAACAGGCTTTCGAGTTAGTATTGGTAATACAATACATGAAACACAACTCGTGTGCTACTCACCCAATACATGTATTGGTAATAGAAGGGAGAAGGGACCAACTAACAAATATACAAAGAAACCTTCCCATGATTCAAATGGACAAAGAAATAAATATGTGATTTGATAAAGTTCGTGTTTTTGCAATTGACTAGTTTTGTTTGCACAAGGCCCAAATTTAATTTTATCAGCTCGTATATGATTTCTTAAGTACAAATTGGTGTAGTTTAGTATACCATACCATAAGAGATTCTAGCAAGAATTTTGTCCTACAGATCTAACAAGAGATGGGCCTAAATTAGCTCGAAAACAACCAAATTTCATATATTGAGGATAAACTAGAATGGCCAGCAAACTGTAGGCGTCATTACGTTCTCCACACAAGATATGAGAACAACCACACCGTATAGACTTGTCATCGCACATTGTGTCTGTGTCATCAATCGAGCCACCATGTTTTCAACATTGTGATTGCAAAACAAGTATCGTGTCTCGGTTCAAATCATCCCACACACACAATATACTGTTAACATAGAGAAACATAGAAATTGGCGTGAGGAGGCACCGCTTTGTCTCACGGGAGTTGATGCTTCCATTCTAAGATGGCTAAAATACTTTGAAATGATTAATACGGGAAACTCATTTTAGAAAATGTTAAGATATATTTTTAAGAATATACATATTATTTCATTGACATGCCCTGAAACAATTTATGATATCGGCCGTCAACAATGGAACTCTAACATGTCAACTGTGCTACGCAACCACTGCTCATAATTCTAATTTATTGGTACAAGAAGCTGATACTTTGCTGTTCTATGTACACACATCAATTTCACTTCATCATATATGAACCTTTTTTGTGTGAAAATTACACCGATCTTATTAATAATCATCAACGATAGTACAAACAGGTCTAAAAGTAATATAAAATACAAATAGGTCAAAGGACCACCTAGCGACGATTCAAACACTAGCGCGAGCCGAAGGCGCGCCGCCATCCTCGCCCCCCTAATACCGAAGCCGGGCAAAACTTGTCATAGTAAAGCTTGTTATAGTAGACGACAGACGGAAGTCGTCATGTTAAGACCCCAAAAGACCAGATCCCAAAATATCTTCTGGACACACGACTTCACGCTCCCTCCATCGGCGCTAGATGCACCACCGGAGTAAGGGTAGGGCGGAAAGGACCTTATTCTGACTTTAGGATGTAGCTGTCATCTCACCGTCCTAAAAGACAGTCTAACCAATGAACAGAAACCTCCCGCCGGCGAGAGACTGTGGTCCGCCACACATTCAAAGCCTCAAGTTCACCGGAGACGGAGCGGACCGGCGGCGTCACCGACGAGGGGAAGGGAACCCTAGATGGGGTTTTCTCAACAACGACCTCCTCTAAAGTCAAGTACCGGTTTTTCACTTGAGGTTTACATGGGCTTCATTATATGAACCAACCGTTTTGATGAACCGGCCACATATAAGTTGTCCTATAATTTATCTCTAGCCTCTCCAGTCCTTGCGTTCCTAATTTCTAGGCACATATTTCCACAACACGAGGCCCTCCTGGTCGGCTATTCTGTTCATTAATCAGTTGACTTGGTTTAATGCATGCACATTTGAGCACTTCGATCATGTCAACGCAATTGAAATGCATCATATGTGCAATAACGTGCACGTATCTCTTTGGAATGAGTGGCCTACGGAAAACATCCAGAATAAAAAGTTGTGAGCATCCAACAGCTTATGTGCAACTTCAATATTTTTTGGTACTTACTTTGGTAGTAGTACTTAGAGTATAACTCAGATAGTCTTATTTTTAGGTTGTAAACTGATGTAATAGCTAGTATGCATACGCTACCCGGGACTGAAGACCTGCATTGGTTGATACTTATAAATGAGGTCTTGCCGCCCATCTTGTTTTGAAGGTAGTGCTCAAACAACTTCTTCTAGTTCAGAAGAACTAGTTTTATTCTTGGATTGGTCCCATATATGAGACAGACTTTAGATTTAATACTAGAGGAAGTAATCCTATTTTGATCACTACTTTCAAATGAAAAGAAAATATAAGGTGAGATGACTCGTTATCGCCTATGCTATTATTTATTGGATCATGAGTCTTGGAACCTGAAATTAATTTTACTAGCATTCGAGCACCTTTCTAGGTTCAAAATAAACTTCCACAAAAGAGAATTGTTCAGTTTTGGAGCCCAGTATGCCAAATTGTTTTGTTGCGAACAAGGACGGTTTCCAGTACTTATTCGGGAATTTTGATACATTACCAGCACTCACAAATGCTAAATGGAAACATTTCAAGAATCGATTACAAAGAAGGTTTAGCAGCTAGAAAGAAAAAAATACTATCTCTTGGTGAAAGATTAGTTCTCTTTAATTCGGTAGTAACTAATATAGTATTATATATGATATCTTTCTTCCCATGACCCAAAGAAGTTTTACATAGATTGGGGTGTTTCTGACCAAGATTCTTCTTCTGGTAAGGTGATAGTGAAAAGAAGAAATAATATCAACTAGCTAGATGAGATGTTCTTTGCCGGCCTAAAGACCAAGGGGAGATGTGTATTCATAAATTTGGGTTCAACAACCCTACTCGGTAAGTGACTTTTCAATCTTCTCACCGAAGATGGGGTGTGGAATTTTGTAAGAATAAAATATATTTTCTCAAAAGCTTTATCACAAGTTCATTCGAAATAGGGCGACTCACAGGTTTGGGCAAGTATAATGGTGACAAATAAGCACTACTTTCACTTTGGATCATTTAACATCAGGGATGATTCGAGATTTGATTATGAAAATACAAGTGTTTAGCTAACGCCACACTCTAGTAATGGTATCCTGCTCTATACAATATTATCCGTCACAACAGCGCTGCGATCGCTATAGTCCGCTTCTAAAAAAGCCTCATGGTTCGACTAAATTTATCCACAGCCCATAACATGGGTCTTTCATGCTTTAAGGCACCAAACTTTAACACGTACTCCCTCCGTTTGGAAATATAAGATGTTTTAGATTTATGAAGGAGATGTATATATCTAGTGTCTAGATACATTTGAACCTATACACTAAAACGTGTTTAGATACAAATCTAAAACATCTTATATTTCTAAACAGAGGGAGTACTACTCAACCACCGATCGTATGTATAATTTATATCATATATGAAAAGCTGATATTCTGCTCCATCCATATATACACTCGTAAACTTTCGCTCCATTATATATGACCCAAAGCTTTGATCTGCCAGCTACACATATGTGCTTCTAAAATTCGTACCTTCTGTGTCCTTGGCTACGTACCTAATCTGTTCTAGCTACAACATGGTTCATATACATGTTAATTAATGATATTGATCAACGGAATTGGTTGGGTCCATGAGAAATGAAACACTTCGATCATGGCATCACAATCGAGATCGACTGTTAGGAATAGGCAACTTGTATTCCTCTGGGGGCCAAAGGCCACAATATATAATACAGGTACAGGTGCAAATATGCAGGAAACCCCCTAACATATAGGGAAACTACAATATACAAATATATACATCTAACATCCCCCCCTCAAAGTCATGGTAGATCCACAAAACTGAGTTTGGAGAGTAAGAAATCATGCTGCGCTCTGGTCTGTGCCTTCGTAAAGAAATCCGCCAACTGTAAATCTGAAGGCACATACTGAAGCGCAACAACCTGAGCCTGCACCTGAGCACGTGTATAGAAAGCATCAACACCAATATGCTTGGTAAGCTCATGCTTGACCGGATCACGTGCAACACTAATAGCACCTGTACTGTCAGACAAAACCAGACTGGGTGTGGTAATAGAGACCCCAAAATCCGCAAGTAACCACCGTAACCAGGTCACCTCAGCAGTCAAAAAGGCCATAGCACGCAACTCAGCCTCAACACTCGAGCGAAACCGTTATGCATTTCTTCGTTTTCCAAGCAATGAGCGAACCACCAAGAAACACACAGTAAGCAGAGAGTGAACGGCGATCCGAAGGATCACTCGCCCACGTAGCATCCGAATAGCACTGGAGCTGGAGGGAGCTGGAACGCGGAAAGAAAAGGCGACGAGTGATCGTACCACGAAGATAACGAAGAACATGGAGCAAATGGCTATAGTGAACAGTGGTAGGAGCAGAAACAAACTGACTCAGAATATGAACAGGATAAGAGATGTCAGGACGAGTGACAACAAGATAAACAAGACTCCCGACAAGATGACGATAACGCGTCGGATCAGGAAGAGGATCACCATCATTAGGTTGAAGCTTAACATTAAGCTCCATAGGGGTCTCAACAGTGCGCTCATCCCCAAGAGCAGCATGAGCAAGAAGATCATGAATATACTTTTTCTGGGAGATGTAAAAGCCATCAGAAGTGGAGGAAACCTCAATCCCAAGAAAGTAGCGAAGAGGACCAAGATCAGTCATAAGAAACTGATCACGAAGACGAGCCTTAACAAATGCGATATACTCAGAATCATCACCAGTAATGATCATATCATCAACATAGAGAAGAAGAAGAGTGCGTCCACGACGAGAAGTGTGAACAAACAGCGCTGGATCATGAGAACTAGGGGAGAAACCAGCAGCAGTCACTACAGAAGCAAAGCGCTCAAACCAGGCACGAGGGGCCTGTTTGAGGCCATAAAGAGAACGTCGAAGACGACAAACCATCCCCTCGGGAATAGAATACCCAGGAGGAGGCTGCATATAAACCTCCTCACTCAACTCACCATTGAGAAAGGCGTTCTGAACATCAAGCTGGGACACAGACCAATGTGACGCAGCAACAAGAAGAGTACGCACAGTGGTCATATGAGCCACAGGAGCAAAGGTCTCATCATAGTCACGACCATGCTCCTGCTGAAAACCACGAGCCACAAGACGCGCTTTATAGCGCTCAAGAGATCCATCAGAGCGGGTCTTAATCTTATAGACCCACTTACACGTGATAGGACGAACACCGGGAGGGGGAGAAACAAGATCCCAGGTGCCAGTGCGCTCAAGCGCAGCAATCTCCTCAGCCATGGCCAGCTGCCATTCAGGATGATGCTCAGCATCCCGATAAGAAGTCGGCTCGGAGGCAACAGAAAGACCATACTGACTGGGAGAGTAACGGTTGGGGGCACGACGCTGACGAACAGGACGAGTAGAGGGAAGCTCATCAGAGGAAGACAACTCAGGAGACGACGATGAAGAAGAAGGTATAGCAGAGGAAGACACCAGAGAACGAGGAGAACTAGACGGAGCAGAGGCGGACGGTGTCGAAGAAGAGACATCAGGGGGAGGAGATCCTGAATAAGACACAATAGGAGTAGAAGGAGGTGTGTCAAGAAAGATAAGAAAAGATATATCTTCCACCGGGTAGGTACCAGCGGTGGGACGAGGATAGAAAGGACGCGTCTCATCAAAAGTAACATCACGAGAGATACGCATCCGACGACCAACGGGGTCCCAACAGCGATAGCCCTTATGCTCATCACTGTATCCAAGGAAGACACACTCAACAGACTGAGCAGTCAGTTTGGTGCGTTCGCGAGGAGCAAGGAGAACATAGCAAACACAACCAAACAAGCGAAGCATGGAGTAGTCTGAAGACTGTCCAGATAGGCGCTCAAGAGGAATACCACCCTGCAGAGCAGCAGAAGGCTGAATATTGATGAGGTAAGCCGACGTGGCGGCGACCTCGGCCTAAAATGCGGAGGAAGGAAGAAGCAATCATCATGGAACAGTGGTCTCAAGAAGATGGCGATGCTTACGCCATTCTGGGCATGTGCGCCAGGACAGGAGAACTGAGCAAGGGTGCCCTGTTCAGCAAGAACACTACGCAACATCTGGGAGATATACTCACCAGCAGAATCAGCACGAAACACGCGAATGGGTGTAGAATATTGAGTATGGACCATGGCCGCAAAACGCTGATATATGGAGAGCACTTCACTACGAGAGCGCATAAAATACAACCAAGTGTACCGAGAAAAATCATCGATGAATAGAATATAGTAGCGATGGCCCCCTTTTGAAGCGAAAGGAGCCGGACCCCAAACATCGGAATGAACTAAATCAAAAGGTCGCTGAGATACAGACGCGCTAGTAGGGTAAGGAAGCTGAATCTGTTTGCCCAACCTACAACCCTGACAATGTAAAGACCCATCTCCTGAGACAGACCCCAGAAGACCACGATGAACTAATGACGACAGGCGAGAGTCACAAAGGTGACCAAGACGATGATGCCACTGCTTAAAGGAGCTGGTAGCAGGCGGCGAGAAGAACTGGCAGATGAAGTGGCAGCGGAAGGAACACGAAGCCAGTCTAACTCCCAAAGCCCTAAAGAATCACGGCTGCGAGGGCCAGCTCCAACCAGGGCCTGTGTGCGACGGTCCAGAACAACACAAGAATAAGCATCAAGAATGACGCGACAACCAGAGTCAGTAAGCTGGCTAGCAGAGAACAGATTTATCTTAAGAAGAGGGACATGAGAAATATGAGGAACAGAAAAAGAAGAAGTAGAAAGGGTACCCCGACTAGAAACAGGAAGAGAGGTACCATCAGCCGTGAAAACACGGACATGAGAAGGAAGAGAACGAAGAGCAGACAGAAAAGAAGACTCCGAGGTCATATGAAAGGAAGCTCCAGAATCTAGATACCATGGGGACGTACCTGACTGTGTAGAAGGTGGTGGTCGCGATGCTGAAGAATCGATCCACACCAGCGGTTCCGAAGAAGAGCCTGTAGCAGCAAGCAGACCGCGAAGACTCCTGATAATGTCCTGATCGGAGAGAGCAACTGTTGAAGATCCGGAAGGAACCGACTGCCCACGAGCCATCTGGTGCTGCTGATGTAAACTGGGATCCCGTGTATAACAGGTGGCCCAAGTGTGGCCATCCCTGTGACAGTAAGAGCAGTGACGAAGAGAACCACGACGACCCTGACCACGAGCCTGCTGGTGCTGACTCTGAACCTGAGACTGCTGGTGCTGACTCTGACCCTGACCTGGAGGAGTGAGAAGTATCGGCGGCGGCGCAGAGGACCGCGGCTGGGTCGGGGGAGCATACGACATAGGAGGACCACGAGTAGTAAGCACAGATGGAACCGCAAGAAGACCCGCATCACGGAGACGGGTCTCCTCAGCCCGAAGCTCAGACAACACCTCACAGAGCGGAACACGACCACGAGCATTCAGCTGAGCACGCCGGGGCTCAAACTCTTGGCGGAGACGAGACAGAAACTCATAGATGCGGTGAAACTCCAAATCTGAGCGCACAATCTGGCAGCACGAGCATGTGCCACAAACAGCAGTACGGAGAGAATCAAGCTGACGCCAGATAGCAGCAATCTGAGTATAGAACTCATCAATAGTGGAATCACACTGCTGAAGAGCATGCTCCTGGCGAACCATGACAGGTAAAGAGCATCCCAGGGCCGATAAGCGGCGAAGATGTGCCACCGGCGGCAGCGAGGAGACTCATGAACTCAGCGACATCTTGAGGCGTAACACTGCGGTGAGAACGAAGAAGACGAGCATCCTCATCGACTCATCGAGTGTAGGCAACGAGCTGGCGATAGGTCTCGAGCGATGAAATCTTGTTTGAACTTCAGTTCATAAGCAGCAACAGCACTATCATCGGCACTCTGAGCAGTATTCTTAGCCTCCTGAGAAGCATCAGCACCGAGAACAATCAACGTCGGCGGAAGAGGAGCCACAGGAGCAGGGGGACACGGCGGACAGGAGACCTCGCCGGAGAGCACACCCCAAAGACGGAGACCGCGCATGTGAACGCGCATAAAGGCGGCAAAATCAGGATAATTCGCACCATCGAAGATCACCGGACAGTGAGGAATCGCAACATAGCCCGATGCAGAAGACATCTCTCTCTTTTTTTTTTAAGGTCAACCCTCAGATCCAATCGGAAACGACGAAAAACAGCAGCAGTCCCGACGGGCGGCGAGACAGAAACGCAGGCGGCGGGCGGACGGCGGGGCAGGCGGAGCCGGGCCGGACAGCCGGGCCGGACGGGGCGGGCAAGCGAAGCAGCAGAGGCGACGGGCGCGCGTGGAGGCAATCCAGGGACGAAGAGGCGTCGAGCAGTGGACGCACGTGGAGCTAGCTGGATCCGGCGCGAGGTGCGCTTGAGTTTGATCAAGTACAGGAATCGATCAGCTAGCTAGCTAGCTCCAGGAATCGATCTGGCAGTCGTACAGTACATGAATCGATCAGCTAGCTCTAGGAATCGATCAGGCAGTACATGAATCGATCCAGAGAGTTGCAGTTCGATCCCGCGTGATGGATAGATGACGATTTGGATCTTGATCAGGTCAGGCAAATCCAGATTAGGCACACCCAAATCGATCCAGATCTAAAAACGGGGCAAAACGGGCGGCGACCGGCGGCGACGACGACGGCAAGGCCGACGACGACAGGGACGGTGCCGGCCGATGAAGTTGCGAGAAAGAGGACGAGGCTAACGTGGCTCTGATATCATGTTACGAATAGGCAACTTGTATTCCTCTGGGGGCCAAAGGCCACAATATATAATACAGGTACAGGTGCAAATATGCAGGAAACCTCCTAATATATGGGGAAACTACAATATACAAATATATACATCTAACATCGACGAGCTATGTCTGTAGCAAATGTGGCACACCATTCTTCGGAATGAGAGGTCCAGGGAAAGCATCTACAGTGGACCCTAGCAGAGAGCAATCTTTTTTTGATGTGCGGCAATTTCCCAGTCTGTCATGCGTAAACGTGGACATAGGCGGTGTACAGATAGTTTGTGTATTCCCACGGGAAACACTCGTGCAATTTGAGACCATGAGGAGATTCAGCACTACCATATTTCTCCTTCCTAGCAAGAGTCTTGTTTTCTCCTTCTAAAATTAGGCGCAATTGTGTCTATGAAAGGGAGGTGTAGATCTAGTAGCAGACCTAGAAATGAAATCATGAGGAGCCTTGGCATTTGGCATTGTTGGTCAGTGGCGGCGCCAGGTTTCAAAGAGTTGGTATTCATTTTGAAGTATGGTATTCATTTTTCCAAAATCGTCACAATTTTCGCAAAGTTTTCGCTATTTTATAAAAAAAAATCATTGTTTTTCTCAAAACCACTGGTATTCACTTGAATACCAAGGAAGATCCCTGGTGCCGCCCATGTTGTTGGTTCCCTTGCTTTACACTTGAAACTGGGATCTGGACAAGGTTACTGATGGACTGAAATTTTGGATCTAGAAAACTAGAGAATTTTAGCAAATTGATTTCTGAAAATATATTCATTGTTGTCAATCTAAGCATACAAAAATAAGTTTTCTTAATTGACTATTATTATTTGCACAGGGCCTAAATTTAACTTTCAAGGGTATATACATCCTGTGGCATTTTTTTGATAGGGGATGCTCTTATTACTTAAAATGTTTTAATTATTACACCTAGCGTTGCATAACTAGGATGTACACAGCCAAAACAAGTCCACAATCTCAAAATAAAAAATAAAAAGACGAATTACATATTATAATGAGAAATTGCAAAATGCCTAAGGTGATGGAGACACGATCCGAAGATTATACTGCCATCCATGTCGGGTAAATAAATCCCGTGCAGTATCGTCTAAGCGTGTACACACCTCTATAAAGAGGTAGTCAAAGTCATATAAAGATGACTATAAGCGGAGGATACCGGTACACCGATAGATAACCCGCAAGAGAGAGAAAATTTATCATGAAACACTTTATCATTTCTACATAACCACATAAATCACATAATGGCAATCACTCTCACCCTAAAAAGTATTATGTATTTGTAATCTATACCATGTAATCAATTATCAAAAATATTAGTAACGCTATGCGATGGGTATAAGGCTGAATCTGCTTGGATGACTGACCATATAGAACATGCAAAATTACATTGGAAGAAAATTGTCTCATCGTGGTGATAAAATATATATTTCGTATTCCATGCCAATTCCGCTTAACAA
This sequence comes from Avena longiglumis, assembly GCA_030063025.1. Lineage (NCBI taxonomy): Eukaryota > Viridiplantae > Streptophyta > Magnoliopsida > Poales > Poaceae > Avena > Avena longiglumis. The sequence goes on from CP125979.1 coordinate 107,925,369, forward strand.
GATTGTCTTTAGTGAATAACCCATCACGAAGAGACCAAGCTTTTTTTTTTGTTTTCTAGAGGTATCTCCATCTTTCAGATTTCCTATTATATCAATTATTAAGTTTGTCTGGACTAGTACGTTGTGCATAGAGCTAACTGAGAATTGACTATTCCCATTCAAGTTCTAGAGAAATTCATCAGTCCCTAGGTGCTAATTGGACTAATGCCAATCGATGAAGAGAGTCATTCCAAGATGCAAGTCTAGGTGGCATATAGTTTATCATATTACAGTTCTAGCAGGATTTTCATCATACACGTTAAACAAGGGATGGTGCTAAATTAGCTCGAAAAATTTGACTGTACAGAGCTCACCAAGGTACAAAAAGTCTCCACATAGAGAACATTTCCCCTCGTGTTCCATACCGAACACTTGTTTACTACACACAAAAAAAACAACAATGAAGGTTCCATTGCGCACAGACCCGCGTATAAAGCAAACCAGCGCACATAGCAACATGTTGCTCTGGTGGGACCGTAGGAAGATGACGTACTGGAGCGCCCGGGTGCAATGGTGTTGGGTTTCAACCAGTCGGGCAATTATCATGAGCATTTATTTTGGAATGTAGATAGTAGTATAAGTGAGTGAGCCAACTCTTTTCATCCACCAGCTACATTTGTTTTGCGGGTATATCAGCTATATATATTGTTTTGATATATTCTATCTCTTGGGTCCTTATGCATATAGTCTTTTCAGCCAGATTACGGAAACATGAGCTCCTCGTGGTCAACAATCCTATCTATAACATGTTTCGTATATACTAGGTATATTCAGGGCATTTGATAGACTAGGTTCAATACGTAGACAGTACAAATGTACAATTGATCATTTTAATCATGTCATCGGGTTCCAGATGCAACATTGTTAGAAATGAGAGGCCAAGGGAAAACATGAACAATAGACACTCGATCATAGTGAGCAGTTCGTATCTCTGGCACATCAATATGATGTTCTCGTACATTGCCACCGGAGAATGGCTGACAAAAACAGAGTACCGGTGCAATGAATAGTCAACATCGTCTAGGAATGGTTCCTACTATATGCGGCTCAACAGGCGCTGCGATTGCATGGTTATCACGGACACCGCGACCTACATCCACGACATGCACGGCCTGATCTCTGTTTCTGTTGTAATCATGTCGATGTATAACTCTCCTCTGCTGGGCATGTACATGTAGAATTGTTTCTATGTATCAATCAATATAATCATAGAGAGAAATCTATCAAACTTCACTTCGGAGCACGGGCAGCACGTAGCCCTTTGCTCCCCTTTTTTGAAGTTTCAAGACTTCGGTTCAATGTTTCAAAATTCCAAAAAAATATCTTGATGTAGTCGATGTTGAATTCTATCGGTCTGTAAATTTTCAAAACGAAATACATTATTGGCCTCGACAAAAATGAGAAGATCTCACAGAAAGACAAAAGTTCACTGTAGTTCACTAGTCACCATACCGACAACAAAAATCCTGCTCGAAGTAGGCTTTCGCCTCGGTATATTAATATAGCAACCATACAATACAACCAAGATAGTCCGAAACGAAAGAAAATGTTGGGGCAGCAGCAAAAACACGCTTGAAAGAAAACAAAGAAGAAACAAAATAGAGACATAGATGGATCAACTAAGTGACGGTAACCCGCAACCGCTGCACCCTCCGGAGAATTCCCACCATGCTCCTTTCCCCAACTCGTCGAGTACCAAGAAGCACCCTCAAGAGGGAAAGCGACCGCTGCTGTCCGAAACAAAGATGGTCCTAGGGTTTCCCCCGACAAACATAGGGAAGTGGAATAAGGGTAGGGATGACGCCCTTTAGGAAGGAGATATGCCACCTGCGCGGGGAGCGTCAATGTCAGACAAGCCGACAAGGATTTCTACCCAAATCCCTATCCACAATCGTTGGATGATCCGGTTGCAGAGGATCCCCGTGAGGACAAGGCTTCGCCACCACCAAACTTGCCGTCCACGAGCATGCGCCACCACCATCATGAAGCCACCATCATCAGCTCATCGAGATTTCTGTCGCGAGGTCTGTAAAGCAGATGCGAAAAGTAGCTAGAATCGGGCCAGCAGAACCACGTCCGTGCGGGAGGTAACTACCTCCACCGCATGGGTGGTAGTCGACCGAATGCGACCACAAACACCCTATTTAGATCCGTCCGGTTCCAGTAGACCCGTGAAGCCACCGCGAGGGCACACCGGTTCCAAGAGGGTTTGGTTGGGTCCAGAAGAGCTCGCAAAGTCCGCAGCCATGCCGCAACAAGCCCGGGCACAGCTGCCACTTGATCCCTACACGAGCTACCCTGCTACTACCGGCAGGTCATGCAGAGGGCAGGGCCCGTCAGCCAACCCCAGACCTTGGAGCCCTAGGGGCCTAGATTTGGGCCGATTGAGCCTAGCCAGCACAACCTCACCTCCGCCTGCCGCCTGCTACCTGCAGCGCCACCCCACTTCCCGTAGACGCGCCACCATGTTGCCATCTCCCGTCCATTGCCGGACCGCCGCCACCCGAGGAGCACCCCCACCGGGGAGGATGGGATCCAGATCCCACCTCCACCAACTCTGGGAGGGACAGACTGCCGCCACCGACGCCACCCGGGACACGCCTGGAGGTCCCTGTCGGCGGCGGGGGAGAGATGGATAGAGGAGAGGTTGGATGGGATGCGGTGGAGGAATCCCCGTCGCCCTTGGGGTGGGCTGGGGGTGGGGCGTGAGGGACCATGTCTCATAAATAATAAGAATGAGACGACAACAAAAATCTGGATCTATCTTTTTTGCTAAGTCCAAAATATAATGTATTTCAAAAGTTTACACTACGGTAGAATACAACATTGACTACGTCCTAGAACTATTTTTTGAAATTATTTGATAAGTTAAAATTCAAAATTTGAAAGGTTAAAAATTAGGCTATATCGATCACTTGCTCCAAACGGGCCGCTTAATCTATCTTGGTATCAGAGCCGATGATCGTATCATCCCATACTTCATGAGCATCTCTCGTGCCCTTTGCCGGAATAGCTTATTTGGTGACTTAGCCAACGTCCCCTTCCAAATATCATCATAATTTTATAACACACATCGCATATCGAAATATGATATAACAGTGCAACAATACATATAGATAGCTATCAGTTTCACAAACAAGCACACAAATTGCTCAATCGAACCAAAGTTTGTCACAATTGATCAGCCAACTTCTACCTAGGAAATTTTTGCATACATAACCGGCCATGTATCTTCCATTGTTGGTAGCTCCGTTCTATGTGTTGGTGTCTTCCATCAATAATTCTTTGCCTTATTTTTTTTTCTTGCGGTAGTTGCATTTATCTACACCAATATAAAAAGATCTAGAGGGTCAGGTCCAACAGATCCAGACCGTCCAACCATTAGATCTAGACCATCCAATCAGTATATCACCGCCAAGCAACCACTCCAGCATCAACAGGGGAAAACCGTAGGCCTCTCCGCTGAATAGACCCGCTAACCCCGCCAGGTTTCATACTTTGTCCTAATTTTCCCGTTTACAATTTGAGTTGGCTGTGCTGCGCAATTGAATACTATGTCGTTGTGGTGCCTCTAAATGCACCAGCAAACCAAAGTAATCGTCACCTAGAGGTCATTCATGTCTCGACTTGGCGGAACCCATGGATAACCAACAATGTGGAAGAGGGGTGTCCAGATTCGGTTGCCAATCATGTTTTCCCAAACAAAGTGATTCAAGAAAGATAAAGCGAACCTCATTGTTGGTACGGTTCGAAGGAACCAACATGCTAGTATAGGGAAACTTGACCAACATAGCATGGATGAAGTAGTAGAGAGATATTGATTTGAGCTGGTAATAGGTGTATTTACTAATCCTGGACAAGCAAAAAAGCAATTTTAACGATACATTTTTCTCTATCTGCATTGCGATGTCTCACTTGGAATGGAATGTGGTTAGGAAAGAGCATCCTCGGATCGAGAGAGAGAATCTGTAAATGATGCAAATGGTTCGTGCAATAGGTTCCTCAGAGACACAATTCGTTGATAAGCTTTGCTTTCTTTGACTCCAAAAAAAACGATGTTTCTATTCTCGGGTCGAATCCCGTGAAAATTTTCTGTGATATGAATGAAAATCCTCATCACCTTCTTTCGGGAGTGAAACAAGAGAAATTTAAAGGCTGGAATATTTTTCCTACGAATCGGTTTGACAAAATGAATTATCCACAGTATTATAACTGTACCGATCTAACTTGCATTTCAAAATAGACATGAGAATTTTAGGAGGACATGTACGTCTTTCTGCCATGTCCAACCATGTGTCCGCCGAAGTTAATGCATGAACGGGACGTTTGGGACTCCCTTGTTATGTGGCGGGTGTGGGGTTCTGGAGATCGAATTCTGATTTGGGCCTCGAAGTAGGATAGGCTTGGAGAAGGTATCGTTGGGCCACGTCAGGCTGCCGATCTCTGCATATATGGTTTTAATCGCCCAGTATCTGGAGCGTAATTTCCTGGATTCAAAGACATCTCGGCTGAACTGTTAAGTATTTTAAGAATTAAGTTATGTCAAAATTAAAAATTGAAACGAAAGGGGATGTAGCTCAGATGGTAGAGCGCTCGCTTAGCATGCGAGAGGCACGGGGATCGATACCCCGCATCTCCAACTTTTGTTTTGGCAATTTTGTTAGTATCTGTTCTTCGGCAGTGCATAGCCAGCCAGGGGACCTATTCCAGTTTTATTGTTTTCCCAGTTGCTATTTCGACGGACGCCAACACTGCAGGGAGGTAGCCATTGAATTGTACATAGAACTATATTTTGGTGGAATCCCACGACACCCTAGTTAGAAGGTATCATCCGCGTGTACATGAACTATATTTTGGTGGAATCCCACCCAACACCCTAGTCACAAGGTATCATCCATGTGTCTAGAGCTGCGACCCTTGCATAAGGAGTTGGTTGTAGTTCATGGTTCGCAATAGAACTTCACAGGTCAAGGGGATAACTTAACAGGGCGGCGGGCATATTTCAACAGTTCCATTATCTCACAAGACAATGATGCACAATGACACCAATCACAATATGTACGGCATAGCACATTCGGAAGTTATACAATATAAATTAAACGTGTGATTTTGTTATACTAGTTCTTGAGTATGTACAAAAATTAAGACCTATTTTTATAAGTCGTACCAGGGCCTACAAATCCTGGAGACATGCCTACAAATGAGCGGAGCATGGGCCATCAAGCTTTTATATCATGGAACTCTGACACGTCACACGTGCTATTCAGCCACTGATCATAACTCTAATTTACTAATTTACAAAAGAAACTTATATTGTGTTCAACCGTATATATATACACATCACTTTGTATTCACTTCATCATATATGACCTAATCTTTCTGACCGACCAACTACATATACAAGTGCTCCCACAACTTAGCTCTAGCCTCATATTGCCACACCACGAGGTCATTATGGTCTACTATCGAAATCTATAATTTTTTCCATATCTGTTAATGCTATTAATAGTTGGAGTTGGTTCGGTCAATGTGTAGTTGATCACTTCGATCATGTCAATGCAGTCGAAATGCATCATATGCGCAGAAACATGCACCCATATTTTTGGAATGAGAAGCCTACAGGAAACATCTACAAGGAACACTTGGTCATTCTGAGCCGATATCAAAGGATGTGCGACAGACATATTTTCTGCTTCTTATTTTTGTAGGGCTCATAGTAAAATGGAGTAGTATCTATCCTTTTGAGGTGTTACACTATGGTAATAACCTGTATGGATACATCCCAGGTTGAGGAACCCTAGTGCATTCAGCTTTACTAGCCCATCGTCTTTGAAGGTAGTGCGCAAACCAGATATCCTAGCTCGGAATAAAAAAGCCTTTCCTGGTCGGTGCCTAATACACGAATGGGATTTTGAGTCAGTATTGGCAATACAATACATGTAACACAACTCGTGTGCTACTCACCCAATACATATATTGGTAATAGAAGGGAGACCAACTAACAAATATACAAAAAACCTTCCCATGATTCAAATGGACAAAGCAATAAATATGCGATTTGAAAGAGTTCATGTTTTTGCAATTGACTAGTTTTGTTTGCACAAGGCCCAAATTTAATTTTATCATCTCATATCTGATTTCTTAAGTACAACTTGGTGTAATTTAGGACAATGATGCACAACTACACAGATCACAATATATAGGCCGCATCTTGTTCCTTCGTCATCGTCGTGGTAGCTCGGCTCGAATTATCCCACAAAGCAAATACACACTAGCACGGCGGAGTGAAGCGTGGGCCGTCAAGCTTTTACCTCGTGGAACTCTGACAGGTCATACGTGCTACTCAACCACTGCTCATAAGTCTAATTTATTCATCTACAAAAATATTACAATCGTGCTCAACTGCATCACTTTCTCGTTACTTTCTTTTCACTTCATCATATATATATTACCTAACCATTTCGAGGATCAACTACAAATAAGTGCTAGCTCCAACAATTTATGTCTAGCCTCTTTGATCCTTGCATACCTAATGCCCCACCTCATATTGCCACACCACGAGGTCATCATGGTCTGCTATCGAATCTACCATTTGTTACATACTCCATCCGTTTGAAAATACAAGATGTTTTAGCCTAGTGAAACAAATGTATCTAGACACTTTTTAGCGTGTAGGTTTAAATGAATCTACACACTAAAATGTGTCTAGATACATTTACTTTACAAACCTAAAACATCTTATATTTCTAAACGGAGGGAGTATCTGTTAATGCTGTTAGTCGGTGGACTTGGTTTGGTCAATGTATAGTTTTTTTTGGTGGGTGCATGTATGGTTTAGTTTGGTCAATGTATAGTTGATCACTTCGATCATGCCAACGCACTCGAAATGCAGTATATGTGCAGTAACATGCACTCATATCTTTGGAACGAGAGGCCTACAGAAATCGTCTACAATGAACACTTACTCATAGTGAGCTGATACCTACAACGCATGTGTAACAGCAATATTTTTCTCTTCTTACTTTTGTATTGCTCGTAGAAGAACGGTGTATCCCTGTTTGAGGTGTTACACTGATGTAATTGTATGGATATACTCCAGTGCAAATTGAGGATGTTTAATATTCAGCTTTAGAGCATCTCTAACAGGCATGTTACAGTTCCGGTCAAAAAAAAGGTGCACAGAATAGGTCCCACAAAACTGGTGATACAATAAAAATTATCTAGCACCCGTGAATTGACACCCAAAAACTCCATATCACCAACTTTACAAACCAATTATATCCAATAAAACTCTGAAAGGACAAAACTGTCGGTGGGAGCGAAACTTCATGATGGCTACGTGGAGGCTCGGTTTCTAAGCCAATTCTCTATCCTGGATGAGAAGCTTTTATTCTCCGATGTAAATTTGTCGAAATTGTGGAGCTACAAGCTAGGCTGGGTTGCTCAGCGCTCGGACGCCCACGCTACACTTGTACAAAAACTGCCCCGACGAATCGGAGGTGGGCTGGTCTGGGTTGAGCTACCGCGCCCGGGTGACGAGGCATGGAGCAATGGGCCCGGTGTGCGTGCGTGCGTGCGTGCGTGGATTCTGATTAGGAAAACGATACAATTCCTCCGGGGATCGCACGCACTTATCCCCGGTGGGCCTGTGCCCCACCTTGCGTACATCACGTCTTATCCAGCTCGCGTGCTATGCTCCGCCCGCCGCCCGCACCCGTCGGTGCAGCTCTCGCCGCCAAGCATCCTTCAGCTCACCCGTCGCGCCGCCCACATTCCTATCATGGCGCCGACGGCGCTGTAGCTCGCCCGCCGCCCCCGTGCCTCCTGCTGCTCAAGGCGCCGAGGAGGTCGGCGACGAGGGGCACAAGGAAGGCGCCGGTCCTGTCAAGGCCGCCCACCCTCTTTCTCTCGTACTGGGTTGATTCTGCTGCGTAATCTTTTTGGGTTTTGCTATCAGCTGGTTTCTTTTTTGCTACATAGATGTTTCTGAATTGCTCCAATAATTTCTAGCTATATGTCTGGCGAAATTAATTTTTTTGCTACAATTGTTGAACCTTTTTGCTATAACCGTTTTCTGGTTTTGCTATACCCGTACAAATTTTTGCTACCTGCGGTCAAGTTGTCCAGCGAGGCCTCGGGAAAAATCGGATTTCCTAAATTAATAGATTTTTTTGCTACAACCTTGTACTAGTTTTGCTACAATAGCGTATAGGTTTTGCTACAGGTCCCGGTGAAAGTCTCTGGCAATGTCTCTGGTGAAATTGTTTTTTTGCTACATTGTTTTTTGCTATATTAGCACTTTTTTTTTGCTACCACAGTTTTATGGTTTTGCTACAATAGCATAAATTTTTTGCTACACGGTGTCCGGAGGTCTACCGGCAAAAGTCTCCGGTGAGATCTCCGGCGAGGTCGGGTTTGCTACATTAGCACAACTTTTTTGCTACACGGTCGCCGGCGATGTCTCCGGCGAACTCTCCGGTGAGGTCCAGTCAAATTTTCTATTTTCTGGGTCGAACCGTTTTTTGCTACGTTATGTCTGTAGCAAAAGCGGGATTTTAAACTAAAAATAGGACACGTGGTTGGGGGACCCGGGGATAAAAAACACAAATCCCCCGGGAGACGCGTAGTACTGCCCTTCTGAATACCCATTATTTCTATCCAAAAAAAATTATGATATAAGTACATAATTTATGTAGGTGACTACATGTATGGTAGATACCTAGATGACCGGCTCACCTAGAAAAAATCCACTCGCGTGTCTGTTGAGTAATAGAGCAATTTACCAAGCGAAATATCTATAATAAACGCTAGATAAAACATGATTAGAATAGTAGGTAATATACTAATCATGTGAAATAGCGAAAACATATTAAGGCATATAGCCAAACAAACTGCAAGGCATAAAACTTTGGATATGATCAGAACAAGATTGAGACAGAAGATGTACACGGCAGTAGCAGAAGTGGAACCGCCGGCGTTGGAACCGTCGTTGGCCATGTCGTCGAGGAAGAGGGTGCTGATGTCAGGGAAGACGTCGCTATCTGTGAGGGAATCCGTGACGAAGCCAGTATTCGCGCTGATAGCACTCCCCAAAAACCTTATCGCCCTTCTCCCGTACAGGACTCGAAGCAGCGGGGTCTCGGAGGCCTACTGTCCCGGCTCGCGGTGCACGCCGCAAGACGGGATGGGGAAGATGTAGGTAGAGCGGTGCTCTGGAACTGGAGGCGCAAAGGATGTGTGGCAGTGTAACTGAGAGGAGGTGCGACCTCTCTCTCTTATAGGCACAGAGGGGAAGGTAGACAAACTGCGCAGAAGATGAAACGAATGGACGGTAGATGAAGCGAACAGGCGGCAGTCCACCGGACAGCCTCCACTCAATTCGTATTCATTTAAATCGTATTAACAGTCCACTCAAAGCAAACGTTTTAGCTTCTGTACATCTGTTCATATACCATTCATGCGTGGCAAAATAAAGCTCGGCTCGGCGGGATTCCAGCGGCGCGCGCGTCGCGTCGCGGCGTGGCGAGGCGAGCGAGGAGGAGGAGCGCGCGTGTGGAACTCTCTCCTTATCCTTCTCATCCTTTTACCAAGTGATAGGAGAGCTCACCTTATAAGCTGGTCCAACTTTCACTCAACTAGCAATGTGGGACTAAACATTTGTCCCAACTCTTGCCTTGCATGAATGAGCCAAATGGGCCTCTAGGATTTCAGGAATTTATTGGCATATAATAAATGGTCTGGGCCTATTTAGGCAAAAATTCCAACAATCCCCCACCAGATCCCAGAGGCACATGAAGTTTGCCTTTGGTTCCAAAACATTGTTTATATACCGGTACTGTAGTGGAGACTGTTAAGTTGAACTTCCACCTAGAGCTTTATATTATATTAGACCGCAATTTGTACAGTGGACTATGCCTTGAACTGCAAGTTTGCTGCGAATCTAGCTTCACAAAAAGTCTTGACCGATACTAGGCTACCGTGGGACTTCCCTGCGGGTGGAGCTTATACTAGGCTACCCTACTCTCATAGACTGCGACGTTTTAACAGTCAGACTCATATAGGTGTGTTCTTCAAAAGATGTTCTGCAGGACAACATCTTTGCTTAGGATAAGCCACTTAGAACACATTAAGATAATAAATCAACCTGCCATGCAGAATAGGAAAGTATTGCATCTTTATGGAGTGGTGTTTATTAAAGTAGGGATACTTTCCTCTCAGCTAACCAACAGCTTGTCTCCCAATTCTAATTCACGGGATCTCCGATCACATAGAGTGGTTTACCACTGTGGAAAACTCATAGTGTGGGTCTCATACCCATCTCCTTCGATGCATTTTCTATCACATTGTGTGATAGTCCCTTTGTGAAGGGATCTGCCAGGTTTTTAGATGTTTGGATATAATCCAATGCAATATTAACTCCGGAGTTTCTCATTTTCCTAACAGATTTTAGTCTCCTCTTCACATGTCTTGAGGACTTCATATTATCCTTAGAAATGTTCATCTTAATAATCACAGTTTGATTATCACATTTCATTGGAATTGCGGGTATAGGTTTTTCAACCACAGGTAAGTCCATCAAGAGTTCACGAAGCCACTCTGCTTCAACAGTGGCCATGTCTAGTGCTGTGAGTTCTGCTTCCATAGTTGACCTCGTTAAGATGGTCTGCTGGCAAGACTTCCTAGAAACAACGCCACCACCAAGTGTGAAAATATATCCACTTGTGGCCTTTATCTCGTCAGCATCAGATATCCAATTTGAATCACTATAACCCTCTAGTACCCTCGGGTACCCGGTATAGTGTATGCCATAGCTCGCAGTGCCTTTTAGATATCGCATAACTCTCTCAAGAGCATGCCAGTGATCATCTCCTGGATTTGAAACAAATCGACTGAGTTTGCTTACAGCAAAGGCGATGTCAGACCTCGTGGCACTAGCTAAATACATAAGCGAACCAATGATTTGAGAGTATCTTAGTTGATCTCTAGCATTTACTCGATTCTTTCGAAGCAACACACTAGGATCATACGGTGTAGGAGAAAAATTGACGTCGCTATACCCGAAACGACTCAAGATCTTTTCCACATAGTGGGATTGAAGCAGTGTAATCTCACCATCATCATCTCTCAATAGTTTGATGTTCAGGATGACATCAACTACTCCCAGATCCTTCATCTCAAAGGAACGAGATAAGAAATATTTGACCTCCTTAATTGCATTAAGGTTGGTTCCGAAAATCAGTATGTCATCAACATACAAACAAAGGATGACTCCCTCAACCCTACCATGGCGATAGTATACACACTTGTCAGCTTCGTTTACAAAGCCTGCATCGGTTAAGGTTTTATCAAATTTTTCGTGCCATTGCTTAGGTGCTTGTTTAAGACCATACAAAGACTTCAGTAGCTTGCACACTTTTCTTTCTTGACCATTTACTACAAAACCATCTGGTTGATCCATATAAATTTCCTCATCCAACTCTCCATTTAGGAAAGTCGTCTTAACGTCCATTTGATGAACGAGAAGACCGTGTGAGGCAGCCAGAGAAAGTAGTACTCGAATGGTGGTCAACCTTGCTATAGGTGAGTAAGTGTCAAAGAAGTCTTCACCTTCCTTTTGGGTATAACCCTTGGCCACTAGCCATGCCTTGTACTTCTCAATAGTACCATCAGGCCTTAGTTTCTTCTTGAACACCCATTTACATCCTACAGGTTTGCACCCATAAGGACGATCAGTGATCTCCCATGTTTCATTATCTAAGATGGAATTCATCTCACTATGAACAGCTTCCTTCCAGTAGTCAGCATCAGGAGATGCATAAGCTTCTGAAATGGAAGTGGGAGTGTCATCCACAAGGTACACAATGAAATCATCACCAAAAGACTTTGCAGTCCTTTGTCTCTTGCTCCTTTTAGGAATTTCATTATCATCCTCCTTAGGACTTTCAGAGTGTTCAATCGGAATGATAGGTTCAGAGAATATGGCAGATTCCTGATTAGATGAACTAGGTATCTCCGGATTTGATGAGTTAGGTTTATCCTTCATTGGAAAGATATCCTCAAAGAAAGTCGCATCAGTCGACTCCATGATTGTACCGACATGAATGTCAGGTACTTCAGATTTTACTATCAAGAATCTATAACCAATGCTATCAAAAGCATAGCCCAGAAAAACACAATCAATGGTTTTTGGTCCAAGCTTGCGCTTCTTAGGGATTGGTACATTAACCTTTGCCAAACAACCCCAAGTACGTAAGTAAGAGAGTTTTAGTCTTTTCTTCTCCCATTCTTCGAATGGAGTAATTTCTTTCTTCTTTGTGGGAACTCGGTTTAGGACATGACACGCGGTCAATAGTGCCTCCCCCCACCATTCCTTAGAAATACCCGATGTGTCTAACATGGCGTAAACCAAATCTGTTAGAGTACGGTTCTTTCTTTCGGCTACTCCATTTGACTGGGGTGAGTAGGGAGGCGTCCTCTCATGAATTATGCCATGTTCCGCACAAAAGAAATCAAACTCGTTGGAAAAATACTCTCCACCACGATCAGACCTAAGCCTCTTAATCTTTCGATCAAGTTGATTTTCTGCCTCAGCTTTATAGATTTTGAAGAAACTCAAAGCCTCATCTTTTGATTTCAGAAGATACACATGACAATATCTCGTAGAGTCATCGATCAAAGTCATGAAATATTTCTTTCCACCTTTTGTCAACACACCATTCATCTCACAAAGATCAGAATGTATGAGCTCTAGTGGTGTTAAATTTCTCACTTCTGCAGTCATATGTGACTTGCGAGGTTGTTTCGCTTGCACACAGACTTGTCACTTAGATCCCTTAACAGTTGAGAAATCAGGGATTAAATTCATTTTGGATAGCCGCGTCATACAACCAAAATTAATATGACAAAGACGAGAGTGCCAGACATTTGATTCAAAATTTGTGTAAATATGATTAACAACTTTATTACAAATGTCTGACAGAGATAAGCGGAACAAGCCTCCGCATTCATAGCATTTACCAATAAAGGTTCCATACTTCGAAATTATAAATTTATTGGACTCGAATACAATCTTGTAGCCATCTCGACACAGAAGATATCCGCTAACAAGATTTTTATTTATTGAGGGAACATGATGCACCGTTCTTCAGGCGCACAGTCTTTCCCGAAGTGAACTTCGGATCGACCGTACCAACACCATGAACAGAAGCATGCGAGCCGTTCCCCATCAGCACGGTTTGAGTCCCTCTGACCTGATATGAAGAAAACATGGAAATATCAGAACAGACATGTACATTAGCGCCCGTGTCAATCCACCAATCAGGATAATGACATAATGAAAGAACAGTAGGTAATATACCATACCCAACATCTTTCATCTCAACGTCTCCCATGACAACATTAGCAGTCTTGCTGCTCTTCCCATGCTGGCGCTTGTCAAAGCGGTTGGGACAAGCAGGAGCCCAATGATTACGATCACCGCACACATGACAAGCACCTTTCCTCTTATCAGTCTTCTTCTTGAAGCTGGTGGACTGTGAGGCCTTGTTCTTTCCATCGAACTTTCCTTTGTCATCGAACTTGCCTTTGTTCTTGAACTTGTGAGGCTGGAAGTTCCTTTTCTGTACCAGGTTGGCATTAGAACCTCCCTCGGTACCTCGAGCACGTGTGTCTTTTGCTCTCGCCTTCTCTTCCACATCAAGAGTCCCAATGAGATCCGTCACGGAGAACTCTTGTCTCTTGTGCTTCAGAAAAGTAGCAAAATTCCTCCATGACTGGGGAAGTTTGGCAATGATGCCTCCGGCAACAAACTTGTCCGGTAACACACAAGTGAAGTGCTCAAACTCCCTGGCAAGTGACTGTATCTCATGAGCCTGCTCCACAATGGAGCGGTCATCAATCATCTTATAGTCATAGAATTGTTCCATGACATACAGTTCCTCGCCAAATCGAGACTCCAAATTTTCTCTCGGCGCATCCCACATATCTTTGCCATTGCTAAATGATGATATGAATCGACAATATTATCGCCAAGGATGCTGATCAAGGCAGCCTTGAAAGTGGTATCAAGTTTTGAACGCCTCTTCTGGCGGGATTAAGTTCCCCTCGGTGCGCCATAGATGGCGTTATAGCAGCTCATGGTGCGAAACGCAGACCTTGCTCTCGCACGCAATCGTTTGTAATTCACACCTTCAAACACATGTGGCTTCATAGAAGCAACAAAGCCACTTGGGGCAAATTGCCTGAAATAAGGTTTTTGGATTGTTGAGTAATAGAGCAATTTACCAAGCGAATTATCTATAATAAACGCTAGATAAAACATGATTAGAATAGTAGGCAATATACTAATCATGTGAAATAGCGAAAACATATTAAGTCATATAGCCAAACAAACTGCAAGGCATAAAACTTTGGATATGATCAGAACAAGATTGAGACAGAAGATGTACACGGCAGTAGCAGAAGTGGAACCGTTGTTGGCCATGTCGTCGAGGAAGAGGGTGCTGATGTCGGGAAAGAAGTCCTCGTCGGGGAAGACGTCGCTATCTGTGAGGGAGTCCGTGACGAAGCCAGTAGTCGCGCTGATAGCGCTCCCCAAAAACCTTATCGCCCTTCTTCCGTACAGGACTCGAAGCAGCGGGGTCTCGGAGGCCTACTGTCCCGGCTCGCGGTGCACGCCGCAAGACGGGATGGGGAAGATGTAGGTAGCGCAGTGCTCTGGAACTGGAGGCGCAAAGGATGTGTGGCAATGTAACTGAGAGGAGGCGCGACCTCTCTCTCTCTTGTAGGCACAGAGGGGAAGGTAGACAGACTGCGCAGAAGATGAAACGAACAGGTGACAGTCCACTGGACAGCCTCCACTCAATTCGTATTCATTTAACTCGTATTAACATCTGTACATCTGTTCATATACCATTCATGCGTGGCAAAATAAATCTCGGCTCGGCGAGATTCCCGCAACCCGCGCGCGTGTCGTGTCGTGTCGTGTCGTGTCGTGTCGTGTCGTGTCGTGTCGTGACGAGGCGAGGCGAGGCGAGGCGAGGCGAGGCGAGCGAGGAGGAGGAGCGCGCGTGTGGAACTCTCTCCTTCTCCTTCTCATCCTTTTACCAAGTAATAGGAGAGCTCACCTTATAAGCTGGTCCAACTTTCACTCAACTAGCAATGTGGGACTAAACATTTGTCCCAGCTCTTGCCTTGCATGAATGGGACAAATCGGTCTCTAGGATTTCAGGAATTTATTGGCATATAATAAATGGGATGAGCCTATTTAGGCAAAAATTCCAACAGTGTCTGGCCCGTAGAACCATCTAGGCCAAGGGCCAAGACCCAAATTCAGCGGCAGATTCTCATAAATCGAAGGCGGCGAAGTCGTGGTGGCCGCTGGCGCCGCGATACTATCAGAGAGAAGCGGGAACCGCGAGGCCAGAGCAAACAGGGGATTGTGGCGTGGGGTTCAGGCGAGACACCGAAAGTTCTCGCTTAACGCTGCATGTTAGGGTTCTGAATCCTTGCTGATTTTTTTCATTTTCTGAACTAGTAAATCAGCAATTGCTCTTTCAATTTACATTAATTACCCCCCCCACACCCCCACAAAAATTAGATTATTTACTGAATTGGTTACTCATCAATCCGGTTGTTGCGCTATTAGTTTACTATTGTTCTTTTTCTCTAGTATTTTGAGATGACGTGGTTCTAATGGAAAATTTCTTGAACCTTCTGTTTAGTACTGCACATTTTTCATGTAATTTCTCTACTATTTTGATATGATGTCTTATGAAAATTCAAGAATATTTCTATTTATATGGAATAATATGTCAAATCTTTGTCTGTGCTGTTGTATTGAAAAAAATTAGGCTTTAGGTTTTGCATTGCAATTTATTTTTGACTTTGAATACCCATTGCAAATAGTATGTGCCCGCCTATAGCACGGGCTACTCACCAATAATCCTAAATATTAAACAAGTACTTATTTCTAATACAAGGTACCAGGGTCCTGTCATTTCTTCCGAGAAAGGAACCTAAAAAAGGCCATCGCCCCTATAGCCTCCCATCCGCCGCTGATCTTCCTCACCTCCCGTGGTCTTAGGTCTATGGAGTAACGATGGATCTCTGTGGTTGGGCGGAGGGCTTTGTTTGTTTAGGGTTTGCGTCCTACTCGGAAAGACGGTACTGGCAGTTCTCTGAAGTTATAATAAAGTCCTCTTCGTCTAGCCCCGTTCCGGCGGTGCATATAACATTGTTGGAAGACGTGTGGAGGTGTATCTCCGGCGGATCTTGCTGGTTTGATTGGTGTTCTTTCTGATCTATGCTACTCTTTTTAGGCAACGATTGCTACTCTCGTGTGCTGGTCATTTTGGGACTTTAGCACGTCGACTTCCTATTTGTCTACTACTCCCTCCGATCTAAAATAATAGACTCAGATTTGTATAGATTTGAATGTATGTAGCACTAAAACATGACTAGATACATCTAAATGTAAACAAATCTTAGTCTAGTTTGGATCAGAGGGAATACAACCAGTTCTAGTATGACAAGCTTTTCCCGGCACCACTGAGGAAGGAACGAGGATGGCGACGTGCCTTCGGCTCACTCCAGTGCTTGTAGTCATCACTAGGTGGTGTAAGAACCTACATTTATGATTTCTTGTACTGATGTTGAAGCTTATGAATAGATTGGTGCACTTTTGTAAAGAAAAAATAATTAATATACAAATAAATCTTCCCATCAGTTCGAATGGCCAAAGCCATAAATATGTTAAATTTGAGCCTTCCATTTTAGCAAATCGTATCTTCAAAGAAGAAAATTCATAGTTCTTATTCCAATTAAAAAAAGTTCATGTTTTACGGTCATGGTGTCACTTAATATACCATATTGGCTATCTGCTGTCTTAGTTGGCAATGACCAAGTTGCACCGAAAGAAGAATAGTTGATATTACAATTTGAGCGTGCAGTTAATCTTCCATAGAAAGTATTATAGGAATGTCTAGTGTTGCGACCCTTGCATTACAATGAAACTTCATAGATCCGGGGGATAACTTGATAGCAAGCGGCGGGATCCTTCCATTTTCTCACACCATGACACCAATCAATGAATCGCCATAGACGGCATCATGACACCAATCACCGTAGAATGCATCATGTTCCTCTGTCGTTGACTCACCATGCATCACATTGTCATGGCACAGCTCGAATAATCCCACAAACCAAGTACACTAGCACGGAGGATGCGGCGTGGGTCATCAAGGTTTTCTGCATGGAAATCTGACATGCCACAGGTACCACTCAACCACTGTCATAAGTATGATTTATTTGTCAATGTGCTCAATGTATATATGCATCACCTTTTGTTCACTTCATCATATATAACCTAACATTTTTGGTCGCCCAACTATATAAGTGCTAGCTCCCACACAATGTATCTCTAGCCTCATGGGTCCTTGCATACCTAATGTCCCGCCTCATATTGCCACACCATGAGGTTCATCATGGTCTTATATTGAATCAACATTTTTCCATATATGTTGATGATGTTAATCGGTGACCTTGGTTTAGTCAATGCACGGTTGATCACTTCGATCATCTCAACGCAGTTGAAATGCAACATATGCACAGTAACATGCACCCAAATCTTCGGAATGAGAGGCCTACATGAAACATCTACAAGGAACACTTGGTCATACTGAGCTGATATCAAAGGATGTGCGACAACCATATTTTCTGCTTCTTATTTTTGTAGGGCTCAAAGTAAAATGGAGTAGTACCTATCCTTTTGAGGTGTTACACCGAATAACCTGTATGGATACACCAGCGAAGGGTGAGGAACTGAAGTGCATTTAGCTTTACTAGCCCATCTTTGAAGGTAGTGCGCAAACTAGATATCCTAGCCTGGAATAAAAAGTCTTTTCTGACCGGTGCCTAATACAAAACGGGATTTCGAGTTAGTATTGGTAATACAATGTATGTAATACACCTCATGTGCTACTCACCCAATACATGGATTGGTAATAGAAGGTACCAACTAACAAATATACAAAGAAACCTTCCCATGATTCAAATGGACAAAGCAATAAATATGCAATTTGAAAAAGTTTCGTGTTTTTGCAATTGACTAGTTTTGTTTGCACAAGGCCAAATTTAATTTTATCAGCTCGTGTCTGATTTCTTAAGTGCAACTTGGTGTAATGTAGTATATCATACCATAAGCGGTTCTAGCAAGATTTTTTGTCCTGCAGATCAAACAAGAGATGGGCCTAAATTAGCTCGAAAACAATCGAACTTCATATATTGAGGATAAATTAGAATGGCCAGCAAGCTATAGGCGTCATTACATTCTCCACACAAGACATGAGAACAACGACGCCGCATAGACTTGTCATCGCATGTTATGGCGCTGTCATCAATTGAGCGACCATGTTTTACACTGTGATCGCAAAAAAAGGCTCATGTCTCAGTTCAAATCATCCCACACCAAATATAATGTTATCATACAGAAACATAGAAATTGGCGTGAGGAGGCACCATTTTGTCTCATGGGAGTTGATGCTTCCATTATAAGCTGGCAAAATATTTTAAAATGATTAATAAGGTAAACTCATTTTAGAAATGTTAAGACATATTTTAAAGAATGTACATGTTTATGTCATTGACATGTCTTGAAACATTTTATGATAACCGTGTCAAGATTTTACACCATGGAACTCTGACATGTCAACTGTGCTACTCAACCACTACTCATAATTCTAATTTATTGGTACAACAAGATGATACTTTTCTGGACCATATGCACACATCAATTAAACTTCATCATATATGAACCAACCGTTTTGATGAACCTGCCACATATAAGTTCTCCTATAATTTATCTCTAGCCTCTCGGGTCCTTATGTTCCTAATTTCTAGGGACATATTGCCACAACATGAGGTCCTCGTGGTCGGCTATTGAGTTCATTAATAAGTGTACTTGGTTCAGTGCATGCACATTTGAGAACTTCGATCATGTCAACGCAACTGAAATGCACCATATCTGCAGTAACGTCCATATGTGCAATAACGTGCATGTATCTCTTCGGAATAAGCGGCCTACAGAAAACATCCAGACTAAAAAGATAGTCACTATGAGCATCTAGCAGCCTATGCACAACTTCAATATTTTCTGGTACTTACTTTGGTAGTACTTACATTATAACTCAATAGTCTTCTTCTTAGGTTGTAAACTGATGTAATAGCTAGTATGCATACGCTACCAGAGACTAAACATCTGCAGTGGTTGATACTTATAAAAGAGGTCTTTCCGCCCATCTTGTTTCGAAGGTAGTGGTCAAACCACTTCTTCTAGTTTATAAGAAATAGTTCTATTCTTTGATTGGTCTAATATATGTGGCAAACTTTTGATTTAATACTAGAGCAAATAATTCTATTTTGATAAAAAAAGTCTAAGGCGAGGTGACTCATTATCGCCTATGATATTCTTTATTGGATCATGACCTTAAAAAGTCCTGGAACATGAAATCAATTTTACTAGCATTGGAGCAACTTTCTGGGTTCAGAATAAACTTTCAGAAAAGAGAACTGTTCTGTTTTGGGTAGGTCCAAGATGAGGTAGCCCGTTATGCCAAACCGTTTCGTTGCGAACAAGGATAGTTTCCTAATAGTTATTTGGTAATTCAGATACATTGCCAACACTCAAAAATGCTAAATGGAAACATGTTGAGAATCGACTAAAAAAGGTTTAGCAGCTAGAAAGAAAAATTACTATCTCTTGGTGGAAGATTAGTTCTCATTAATTCGATGGTAACTAATATAGTATTATATATGAAAACTTTCTTCCCATTACCCAAAGAAGTTTTACATAGATTGGGAATATTTCCGACTAAGATTCTTCTTCTGGTAAGGCGATAGTGAAAAGAAGAAAAGATATCAACTAGATAGATGAGATGTTCTTTGCCGACCTAAAGACCAAGGGGGGATGTATTCGTAAATTCGGGTTAAAATAACCCTTCCCGGTAAATGACTTTTCAATCTTCTCACCAAATATGGGGTGTGGAACTCTCATAAGAAGATAATATATTTTCTGATCAGATTTATCACAAGTTCACTCGAAATCGGGTGACTCGTATTTTTGGGTAAGTATAGTGGCGACAAAGAAGCACTTCTTCCACTTTGGATCGTTTAATATCAAGAATGACTCGGAGATTTGATTCTGAAAGGACAATAGTTCAGCTAACGCCACACTCTAGAAATGATATCCCGCTCTATACAATAGTGTCCGTTACAATAGCGATACGATCGCTATAGTTCTGGAATGATCTCCACCGAACATTGGGAACAATGGATTGTACTGGCCGCTTCTAAGAAAGCCTCATGGTTAGACTCAATTTATCCACAACCCATAATATGGGTCTGTCATGCTTTTAAGGCACCGAACTTTGAGATGTACTCCCTCCGTTTCAAAATATAAGATGTTTTAGCTTTGTAAAGCAAATGTATCTAGACTTGTTTTAGTATATAGGTTCACTCAACTTTGGGGTGAATCTATACACTAAAAGAAGTCTAGATTCATTTTCTTCACGAACCTAAAACATCTTATATTTTGAAACGGAGGGAGTACTACTCAACCACTGATCGTATGTCTAATTTATGTCATATGAGAAGCTGATATTCTGCTCCATCCATATATACACTCGTCAACTTTATGTTTCGCTTCATTATATATGACCCAAACCTTTGATCTGCCAGCTACACATATGTGCTTCTATAAGTCGTATCTTCGTGTCCTTGGCTACGTACCTAGCTAATCTGTTCTAGCTACAACATGGTTCATACATGTTAATTAATGATATTGGTCAACAGAATTGGTTTGGTCCATGAGCAATGAAACACTTCGATCATGTCATCACAATCGAGATTGACGAGCTATGTCTATAGCAAATGTGGCACGCCTTTCTTCGAAATGAGAGGTCCAGGGAAAGCATCTACAATGGACCCTAGTAGAGACCAATCTTTTTCTTGATGTGTGGCAATTTCCCACGGGAAACCCTCGTGCGGGACTCGCTTTCTTTTCCTTTAGATAGTGGTATTGTTAACAGGTCCCACACATCTCTTATTATGGTAGTAGAGATATAGTAAAGCTGGGTTAGTATCCTATTTTTTAGGTGGAGGACCGAGACAATAGATGGTATGAACACCCGAGCAAGTTCAACTTATGCGTATAACATGTTTTGACTAGTGCTTGTGTTCTACTCACAAAATAATCATAAATCTCTCTCCCCTTCCCCCTCCTTCATGGTATAAGATACAATAGAAGAGGCCAAACTAATAATGAAATAAATCTTCCTAGAATTCAAATTGAATTAATCATATATATGTGCAATTAATTTGAGATCATGAGGAGCTTCGACACTACCATTTATCCTGCCTAGCAAGAGTCTTGTTTTCACCTTCTAAAATCGAGCGCAATTGTGTCCACAAAAGGGAGGTGTAGATCTAGTAGCAGACCTAGAAACTGAGATCATGAGGAGCCTTGGCATTTGGCATTGTTAGTTCCCTTGCTTTGCACTTGAAACTGGGATCTGGACAAGGTTACTGATATGAAATTTTGGATCTAGAAAACTCAAGAATTTTAGCAAATTGATTTCTGAATAAATAATCATTGTTGTCAATCTAAGCATACAAAAATAATTTTTTAATTGACTATTTTTATTTGCACACGGCCTAAATTTAACTTTCAAGGTATATACATCCCGGTGGCATGTTTTTTTATGAGGGGCGCTCTTATTACTTAATGTTTTAAGTATTACACCCAGCCTTACATAACTAGGATGCACATAGCAGAAACTATTACACAATCTGAAAACATAAATGAAAATATGAATTACATATCATAATGAGAAATTGCAAAATGGCTAAGGTGGCGGAGGAACGATCCGTAGATTATGCTACCATCCACGTTAGACAAATAAAACCTCGTAGTATCATCCAGGCGTGTACACACCTCCATAAAGTGGCTATGAAAATCCACATGATGTAAAGATGACTGTAAGCGCATGGTACCGGTACACCGGTAGATAACCCGCGAGAGAGATTTTTTTTATCATTAAACACTTTTATCGTTATTACATATCACCATATAATGGCAATCACTCCCACCCTAAAAAGTATTATGTACTTGTAATCTATACATGTAACCAATTACCAAAAATATTGGCAACGCTATGCGGTGGATACAAGTCTAAATCTACTTGGATGACTGGCCATATAAAAAATAAAATTACATTGAAAGAACAAATGCTTAATTGTCTCATTGTGATGACAAAATACATATTTCCTATTTACATGCCAATTCTGTTTAACAAGATTGTCTTTAGTAAGAATAACCCCCGACAAACATATCAAGATTTTTATTGTTTTAGAGGTATCTTCATCTTCTAGATTTTCCTCTTATTATCAGTTGATAAGTCTGGCTAGACTAGTGCATTGTACATAGAACTAACTGAGAATTGACTATTCTCATTCAAGTTCTAGTGAAATGCATCAGTCTCATATGCTAATTGAAATAATGCCAAACGATGAAGCAAGGCATTCGAAGATGCAAGTCCCAGTGGCATATAGTGTATCCTAATACAGTTCTAGCAAGATTTTTATTATACACGTCAAACAAGAGATGGTACTAAATTAGCTCGAAAAAATTGTGGGCACGGAGCTCACCAAGGTACAAAAATGTCTCCGCATTGTTTCCCCTCGTGTTCCATACCAAGCACTTGTTTACTACACCAAAAAAACGAAGCTTCCCTTGCGCATAGACCCGCGACGAGCACCCTTCGCCCCGGACCCTGCTTATAAAGCCAGCCTCGGGTGTGCAGCAACCCGGCGACACGTGACAACATGTCGAGGACTACTGTACTTGAGCGCCCAGGTGCCACGTTGGTGGGTTTCAACATTACAATGAGCATTCATTTTGGAATGGAGGTAGTACTACTATAAGTGAGTGAGCAAACTCGTTTCATCTACCAACCATATTTATTTTGCGGTATCTCAACTATATATATTGTTGATATAGTCTATCTCTTGGATCCTTATGCATACTCTTTTCAGCCGCATTACAGAAAAACAAGCTACTCGTGGTCAACAATCACTAGTACAACTAGAGATGGTTTACCCCACTCCATCGGCTGTGTTCATCACTCTCGGGCGGTCATAATTGTTTGACCGCCTCTAACTTTAACCTCAGACTGTTTTTATTCTGCACCGTCTCTAGTATGACTACCATATCAGCCGCTCGTTAAAACAAAACTCCTCTAGATGCAACCTGAGACTTATTGACCGTCTCCCTAGATCACTCAACCGTAGGTGGTCAGAAATATCCATCGCCTCTAGGGGTCTACTGAGGCGGGCCATTATGCCGCCCACCTCAAAAACTCGCGTCGTGCACTTCCCGAGGTACCGTGTGCGTGTTGTTAAATACAAGTAGAAAGTGGAGATCATGCACTATCCCCCATCCACACGCGTCCACACCCACACACTTGTTCACTCGTATATAAACCTGCTAGGCCTTCTTCTTCCAGGATCTCGTGTTATTTTCCCCCAATCTGTCTAGTCACAAAAACCCAAGATGCACCTTTCGCGCGTGCCGAAGCTCCTTCTCTTGCACCACCGCTCTCCTCTTAGCTGCGCCATGAAGCGTACGCGTGGAGACGAGCCGGAGGTGAAGCTAGTTGGAGGCGCAACATCAGATGGCTCGGTCGTCGCCGAGCATGCGGAGGCGGCTTCTCCAAGCATGCACGCCACTCGTCGGCGCGTCGTCGATGCTTCAGGATCCGTCAAGCCAGTCGCCGTCGTTGTCGAGCAGCAGGTACCCGACAATGGCGTGGTGCCAGCGGAAAATTTGGTTGAGGGGCATGCGCCAGCTGACGGAGGCAACCCGGTTCTCATCATCAACGGAGATATCCTCCCCGAAAAAATACTCTTCAATGAAATCAAGTACAGAGACGAGTTCGAGGAGGATCTCGACTATGAGATATCCGAGGTACTACTTTGCTAACTTCTCTAGTCGTTCCAGCCGCATATTTCACTGATCACCCCACCGGACTTGCTCGGTCCTCTATAGATTCTTTTGTTCTGCCGCGCACCTTCTTGATGTAGGGAATATATATGGTTCGAATGGTCGATTGATTTGGAGATTTGATTAGATCTGCTCATCTCCCATCTAGTAAATTTACATCTGCTTAGATCTGCTCATTTGCCATGCATCTAGTAAATTTATATTTGCCTAGCATATATATGTTACTAGAGTGTTGATTTCTATACACAACATATGCATATATATATATGCTATATAGTGTACATCATGTTTCTATTTCTTAATGAGGCCAATGATCCAATTTTGCCCGCAAAGAGTGCAAGAGGGGACACATATGATCGATGGTGTCAGTTTTTTTAGGGATGGGTTAGTGCACAAGAGACAATAATGTACAACAATAAAGTTTTGCAATTGGTACTTTGGTTCGCTAACTCCATCTTTAAAAAACTTATGAGACCCTAGATTTATTCTACATCCATATGAACTATTATATTTCAATAGAGTTCACATCCATTCATAGTGTATAAAAAGTATTACATTTCAATGTACAAGAACAATACTACTATATAGGTTTGTGCAATTGGTACTTGGTTCGCTCACCACATCCCTAAAAAAACTTATGAGGCCCTAGACTTTGTTCTACATATAACTCTCATCCAATTAATTATTATTTTGTTTGGATACATTAATGATATATGAACTGACCAAACTATTACTAAGAAACATTCTCTTTGATAAAAATTTAATATTGTATTACATATATATGTTGTCAATTCTTGAGTTGTAATATAATTCAATCATATGTATGAGTTCTAAGTTATGTTCTTAAAAATTAACATGATGACGTGAACTCTAGCAAGCAGTCTAGGGACAACAAGAGCCACTATATGCTGAGACGCTTATGGTGGGGGCTAATCAAATTCCACCATAGGGGGCATTTGTTTTGCTCATTCTGCTAGAGAGCCGTCAACACGAACATCAAAAGCATGATCCAACACGTGGTGGAGATTGCCGAAGGTCAAGACCAAACGCACCAGTCGAAGACCTTGGCGCAACACGCAGACTACAACAAATTCCTCCAGTAATATGTCATGACTGGCCGGGTTGACATTGAGTAGGATGATGCTTCTGCTAAGGCGGCTCTGTGTCCTGCTCTCGCTGTTGCGCTGCTGCCTCTGCTTATATTTTATTGAAGTTAAATATTACCTCAGGTTGCATGTAAGACAATATCTACATATGTAGTCTCTCTGGTGGTTGAACTATTATAATTATCTTGTTTATATATTAATCTACTTTTTTATATGAAGTTCCTTCAATTTTCTCATGTTTAATTATATTACTGATCATGCTGCCGCATTGATCTACTATATCCGTAGTCTCTGATGGTTGAATTAATAAGGATGGAAGCGTAACCGTTATATGGAGTTCCATCAATTTGTTTGTGTTCAAATTCAAAACACTTACCTTATTGATATGCAGCAAGCGTCGGTCATATACCTTTCAGGTTATCCCAGACACAATACTTAGGTACTACGCCATATATTTTCTTCGATGTACGAACCTCATTTATTCTTAGGCCTTTAACAATGGAGTGTATATATCTTAGCACGTTACCATATATAGAACCATACTTATATCTTAGGGCTTGTTTGATTCAAAGGATTTTTAAGACATAGGAATAGAAAAGGTACATAAATAGAATGGCATGACAGTTTGGATTTCTAGAAAGCATGTCTAAACTTAGGATTAACGAAATCCGGAGTTCTCAATATATCCGGATTTCCAAATATTGATTCAACCAGACTTCCTTCAAATAATATATGAAAATGGTTATATTGGTGAAAAATTCATAATTAAAAAACCAAATGATCTCACTTTGTGATTAGATGTTTGAATTAGTCAAATTTAAAAAACTTGCAACGTATTGCTCTACCCCCAAGCGCATCAACACCAGGAGTCGTCATGCTTTCAGGGTACAAGATCCAAGGTTTGTACTACGCCAAATTTTTTCTTCAATTTATGAACCTCATTTAGTCTTAGGGGACTAAATTTCACTCTAGAAAGCATGTATACACAACTTTTTTTTACTTTTAAATTATGAATAATTCTTAAATTTTAGAATAATCAATTGCCGGAGTTTCGAACATGTTTGTTTCAAATTACTAGTCGTCTTTGCTTTTTGGCGGCAAAACATGAAATATTCGAAGAACGGATGTTCTTAGAGACATTTTCCAGTTGCAGCCGTCTGAGGCTAGTACTTGGCAGCAAATATCTGAAAATGTTTGGACAAATATTTCAGATATGTGTCATATTTTTCTTCCTCGCCCGCCCAAAGCACTATCAACTGCCGCCGACGGTCCCCTACCTCTCCACCACCTCCGCCTTCGGTCCCCTGGCTCTCTGCCACCGCCGCCTTCGGTCCCCCTGCCTCTCCACCACCGTTGCCTCTGGTCCCCTGCCTCTCCACCACTACCGCCTCCAGTCCCCTGCGTTGCGGACACTCTCCCTCACTTACGAGCACCCCTTCGTCGTCCACGTAGGTATGCGTGAAAACCAAACCCCCAAACCTCTAAATCAGCAGCTTCGATTTAGGAATCTTGCCATGAAATTTGCCAATTAGCTTATCGATTTTAAGGTTCAAGCTAGGTTACCGAGCTGCAAAGACCCGACGGTGCCGTCGGAGAGCCTCCCCTAGGCGGCTTGCATCTGTCCCAACTCTTTTCCCCTTGTATAAATCTCAAAATCTGCAATTGCCACTTCTAGCAATAGTAATTTTATACTTTTCATCTATATCATTTAACCAATTGCCCAACACGATTGCATATGTAAATGGAGGATATGAGATAGGACCTATTTTGATGACTGTCCATATAGAACAGGCAACTTGTGGCGGAATAAAAGGTGTTTGATTGTCTCATCAAAATGACAAATTATGTACTCCTATGAAAATTGCATTTTATGGTCACAACGAGTATATACATTAAAATTGCGGCATGGATCAGACATACAATGGCACCATGGCGCCTTGTTGTATTAACATCCGTGTGCGAGCATATTTAATGGTGGTTGCGACTTGCAGGTCTGGTATGGTGAGGCGACGAAGCCGAGATCATTGTGGTTCCACAGCTAATTTTCCGATCATTGTTTGCGATGGTAGAGTTGCATCAAAAAGTGACACAAGCATGGTCGATGGATAGGTGAAAAGGATACAAAGTTCCTCGCCATGATGTGCCTAGACTAGTTGCGAGGTGCGATCCAATCGGAGCCGTTGGTGCATCTCATGAATCACAATATCGCAACTTCAGAGATCAAGTGAGTCGATGACTTAGCATGTCCAATATGTAGGTGGTGGGCATCCTTATGTTCTACCATGGTTGTTGCTCAGCCATCGAATCATTGGAGACTCTGCAGCTCTATGCATTGCATCGCCATTGTTAGCTAGTCTTGTGTCTTTGTTTGAACTACCGCACGACCCATAGTCTCGGTCTCCCATCATGATCTAACAATGATAAAGTTTGATTAAATATAGTTCAAAGGTAAAGCAACAAAAAAGATAAATAGGAATATGAATAGAACATCCTTCAAATCGGGTGTCATTAATACTTGGTTGTTACCATCCACTCTTATTTCTCCTTTTTCTTCCTTGATCTATGGATAAATGTTTAACAAGTTTCTGGGGCATGGTAGATGCATCTTGTACTGATGTTGTAAAATACAAACTTTTCGGCAACTTTTCATTGTAGTTTTACAAGTAGATTGCACAAAAGCACCATAAGGAGAGGAATCACCAAATATTTTATCGTCCTTTTACGGCATGGAACTTTGTCACGTGCTACTCGGTCAATACTCTTAAGCTTTATTTATGTCTTATGAAAAGCTGATATTTTACTCCATCCATATATCTATCTCCACGAGCTTTCTGTTCACTTCATCATATATCACTCAACTCATTTGGTTGAACAGTTGTAATTTGTCTCTTGGTGTCATCTTACCGAACCCAACACGGGCTCCTCTCATTGCCGGCTATCCCATCTTAACATTTCGTATCTGTTTGCCATGGGATCAGCCTGTGGACTACGGACAATAATGAAGCACTTCAATTATGCCATCTTGATGGAGAACGCCGCATGAGCGCATGGGCACACATTTCGTTGGAATGAGAGGTCTAGGAAAAATGTCTACAATGAACAGTCGTTCATAGTGAGCATCCAACAACTGAGTACTGCTGGAGAAGGTTGGATAGCACTCATGTGCGCTCCATGCAACTACTGATTTGTTGGCAAGCAGTCGGTCATAGTGACATGATTGAAACTATGACCGACTGCTTGATGGAGAACGCCGCATGAACCCAACTTGGTTTGGCAAGAACTAGTGTGCTACTCAACCAATAATCGTGTATATTAAACAAGTATTATTTTCTACACAAAGTACCAAACAATAATACAAATAAATCTTAAAAAAATCAACTGGACAATCATATATGTATGTAATTTGAGATCAACCCCCTTCTTTATATTTAAAATCAAGATCTGGACAAGACAATATTACTAATCAACTGACTAGAAATTTTGTATCAAGAAATTCGAGACTTACTTTTTCAGAAAATTGCATCTAGTAAAAAATCATTATTATCAATCCAAGCATAAAGTACATGTTCTCATAATTGATTTTTTTTACACACGGATTGAAATTAATTTTACATTGGGCGTCTAAATTCTTAAGTGTGGCCCTGCTGTCATGTAGTTTACCATAAGGCTGGTCTAGCGAGATTTTTCAAAGGTATAGATCGAACAAGGAATGTTGCTAAACTAGCTCAAAAATAATTGACCATGCAAAGTTTGCCGAGGTTTCGATTTGTGTATGTCTTAGCGTGCGACATGTGAGTTGCATAAGAAGTGTGAGACATGTGAGTTGCACAAAAAAGTGAACTAGTAAAGAGACCAGACTATGTCACAAACGTTGTCAATGTGAGAGAAAAAAATACACGGTGGCTCTTGTACAGAAGGTACCATGACATGCTTAGAGCAGTTGTGAGGGTGCATAAGGATTGGATAGGAAATTTGTTCCATCTCAGCCACTAGGTATGCCTAATAATTCATGTCGTATAAAAGTCTGGTACTATGATCCATCCATACGTGCAATCTCTTGGGTTCTTGTTTATATAGTCTATACATCCCTATTGCCAAAACACGAGTTACGCACGGTCGACTATCATGTATGTCTTTCGCAAAAAAAAAAATACTATCATATATGGAACATGTTTCATATCTACTAGTGATATTAATTGATGGACTCGGTTCAGTGTAACATCCCAGTATTTAGGACCCAACGAAGGGTAGATTTAGGAATATGATTTGTTGCATGCATTCATCTGTGAAAATGTGGGTAAAATTTTCGCCAAATAAAAAAACCTAAGTGATCAATGTTTCTTTCATACTTTGAGATTAGGTTTAGTCTTAAGGGGTGATTGTTATAAACTTTGAGATGATCTTAAGGAGTTATGTGTTTAAAATGAATTTGAATTTTAAACTTGAGTGTTTGAATTATAATTTAAATGATTTAGATATAAGATTTGAATCTTAAATCAATTAAGCGATAAGTATTATAACTTAAACCTTATCCAAAAACAAGATTGAATATGAAAATCATTTCATATGATTAATACATAAATAAGTTACAAAGAATGTAACATACTGAAGCCATTTCCAAATTTCAGAATTTACAAAAGAATAAAGAATAAGAATATTATTTATTAATTAATAATATAATCTTTATTATAATTAAATAAAATAAAGATTACAAGAATAATAAAAGAAAAATTACAAAAGAATAAGCAAATTACATTTGAATATCTGCTAATTATCCTATATCCAAATCTACACTAAATCTTCATCTTTATCTGTGTACCTGCAAAACAAAGACAAAATAGAAACAAAATAAGATTAGTGTTAGTATATTTCTCTCAGATATGTCAGTGAAGTGCACTTGACAAACTCATCATTGAGAAATGTTATAAAAAGGGGCAAGTTTCACCAATGTGAAAGATTTCATCTTTCATAAATTCAAAGCCAGAATGCAAATGACAGCCAAGAGGGACCAATTCACCAGCCAGGTGAAAGTAATCTGGTAAAAGTAAGTTCAAAATTTCTGAACCTATCCACAAGTGCATAGCAGGCACACAAGCTAGACACACACCAGCATGCAAATGGTGAGCTGTCGACCTCACAAGCATAGCCAAATCACACAAAACCATAGCACAGCCTGGGGGAGCACTAGTGCATCACTCCACTACACATCACACAAGAACCAGCCAGTGTAGACAGCAGCCAAACCAAGAAAAGCAGCCAAACCAAACCACCCAGATCAACCCAAACATCACCAGGATGGTGACATAAGGAGGGGGGTGAATCTGGTGGACAGCAAGGTCAAGCCCATGAGCTAGGAGGAGCAGGCAAGCTCAAGAGCAAGCTCAGGAGCCCAACAAAAGCAGATCAAGATTAAAATCAAGATCAAGATCAAGATCATCATCAATCTACTACACCAACATCAAATTTTGTGGTGAGCCTCATAAAACCATCACATGATTTCATCATATTATATAAACAAAAGCATGTGTTGCTTTATGAAATGATCTCTCAATAATCACCCAAGAGAGGTGAATCTATCCTAGAGATTTCAAGTATAAATATAAGAAATCAAGCTCAACCACAAGCACTAATCTCTCAGACCAGCATCACAGAGTTTAGTGTTAATTTTTGCAACTTAGATCATTTTTCATTTGATCTTATCAGATCAGGGCACATCTCTCAGAGAGAGTAGCACCTCTAATCCTATAAGTTTCAAACAAACTATTTGCTCAGCTAACTAGGAATTAAATCCTAGAGCCTCAGACCAACATCATAGGCAGGAGGGTTAAGAAAAGTTCTTATTCTATCTTGCCAGTATTAAGCACAAGTATTGACAAAGCTAGACCAGAAATAAAAACCCAATCATTTGTGTGCCAGATAATAGTGGTATCACAAGGACAAGTTTTACAGGAGCTAAAACCAATCTTGCTTAGTTACCACAGATAGAAGGGACAAACCAATACATATCATCTTCCTGAAGCCAAGTGCCAGGAATCAATATTATATTCATCTATACATCCACAGAAATCATTACATGTAATGATTTGATTCAGTATGTATAATCTCAAACAAGCCTACCATTATAATTGCAGTAAGCAACTACTGAGAGAAAACTACTGTCAATATGAGCATTCTGACAGTAGAGACAATTCTCAGATCAACAACATTTCCAGTCAGTAATTCCATAGAAACACATGAGATCATAGTGAATCACCACTAGAATAAATCTGACAAGCCACAAGCAACATCAAAGCCACTACCAATCATGATCCACAGAAAACAAGCATTCTTCATGCTCAAGTATGATCACCACTAAATCTAAAGCATCATGGATATGATCAACAAGGGGTATGAACCCTAATCAGAATAAGAACCCTAATCCAGAGATGAACCCCAATCAGCACATAGTCACTAGGCATGAGAAGCCACTAGACACACACAGAGAGATTCATGGTAGTAGCAGGAACAAGAACCACAGAAGCAACTTACCCGAGGTCCTCGCTGACGAATCGAAGAGGAAGCGGATTGGTCAACGAACCACGACGGCACAACGGCGGCCACAGCAGCACACGAGCCCAGCATACCACCGCAGGCGGGACCGTGGCGGTGGCGACGACACCTTTTCCTAACCCTAGGGTTCGGGAACGGGTGAACCTGACCACGGGGAAGCCCCGAAGTCAAATCGAGATGGACCAGATGAACAAGCGTGGCCGCAAACCTCGCCCTGCACCACGGCGGTGGCCAGGAGAAGCCTCAACGGCGGCCATCGCCAGCGGCGGCGCCAGAGCTCGCGGGGTCAGGGAAGAGGAGAGGTGAAAACGAGGAGAAGGCAGAGAGTGTGGGATGGGTGGGCCAAAAAACCCTCGGGGTGGTATTTTGACCTTGCCCTATTGGGCCACACTGGCCCAATAAGCCCAAAAGGCCAGCCCAAGTTGTTTTAAAAAACTCTTTTAATCAAGTGGAAAAGACCAAAATGCCCCTGACCTCAAAAAATTCTAGAAAATAAAATAAAAGTCCAAAAATTATAAATAAAATATTTTTGGATTCAGAATAATCGACTCTGTCCAAATAAAATAAGATATAAAATTTTGGACATTTAGATTTCTATAAGAATTTTGTAATTTATATATTTTTTATGGAATTTTACAAAATTATTGAAAGGTGATAAAAATAAATAAAAATCACTTTCATTATACATTAATATTATAGTATTTTTGAAAAATACTAAATAAATATTTAATAATAAATATTAATGTATAATTAATAATTCCTAAAAGAATTATTAAATCAATAGAAGTCAAATAAAAAGGGAAATAAAATAAAATAATTCAATATATGCAATAAATATAAAAAAATTATTAATATTTATAAATGCTTTATTAAAAGGCACCTTATATAGGGAAAATGCATATAGAATTAAATAATGCATTACATTACTTGCATAATCATTTTGCTTCTTTAAATATTGTCCTTACCGGGCAATAATGATGTTTTGTAGAACTAGAAGCTCAAGGTCTAGTGCAAGCATCAGACTTCACTACCTTGCCATCACAAGGCAAGTTCATCACTTGCTCATGTCCTTTGAAGAGTCTTTGTCAAAGTATTTGCAAATTGTGTGTTATCATATATGCTATAAAAGAAAGAAAATATTATTTTCACAAATAAAGAAAACATAGATATCATCCTAAGTGATGATAGAATGGAGCAATGGAACTTAGGGTTCTAATTGCAA
The DNA here is from genome assembly GCA_030063025.1 of Avena longiglumis. NCBI lineage: Eukaryota > Viridiplantae > Streptophyta > Magnoliopsida > Poales > Poaceae > Avena > Avena longiglumis. The sequence continues at coordinate 107,958,340 of CP125979.1, forward strand.
CAATGATGATCAAGTAGGGACTTAATAACCCCTGACATCAGTGATTCTAGCGTCATATATTACGCGTTAGCCATGAGATTTGGAATGGGACAGAGAAGTCAGCTGTATCTTCTTCCTCTCGCATGAAGCCAGATGTGCAGGTCGTGGCTGTTATCCTCGTAGCGTGCATATTAATTGGTATTCGTAGAGGATATACATCATATGGGTGGGAACCCTCATCGTCCCACGATAGTTCTGGCATCTAACGGTTTGTACAAACCATTGCCGTAATTCATTATGTGGGCATGGTGTACACCAAGGAGGCATGCGGGGTCATGAAGGGGGCAGTGATTAGCTTGGACCAACTACTGGGCCCCACATCATGGAATTGTGGACGGGAAAGTACGCCCAGTTGTGTAACAAGGAGTTGATCTCTCATGGGTAAAGTAACGCACCTCTGCAGAGTGTAAGAACTGTAACTTGTTACTCCCTGTTTCGGGAAGGAGCTACGAACGCGGCAGGAAAGGAACTCCATGAAAGTTCTGGTCAACCTGTGAAGGCTGATTGTCATAGTTTTTTCAAAATAAAATAAATCTTTGAAGAAATATTTACAAAAAACTGCATAGTGCCAAGGATCTATAATCCGAGGTGGTAGTTAGAGCATCAAACTTCCCACCTTGCATATAATGAACTTGTTGGGTAACGCTGTTACTCATTCTTTCCTTTGATCCCTTGCTTAGACTCTGAGGATCCCGAAGACGTGCCAATGTATGCGGCCGAATGCCAGGAAGATGTGTTCTACGAGGAACCTGATCTGTCCGGAGGAGTTGAAGGAGTGGATTACGAGATCCGCTACGGTGTCGATGAGAACCAGTCCAATTAAGTATCTAGTTAGTAGTAACTAATAGATCCGAGCAGCATGAACTCTATAGAATAAGCTGTTGAGCTCAACTCCTAGTCGGAGTGGTTACCTTTAAATTTTCGCTGAACACTTTATATTTTGGTTTGTAAGTTGGATCTTTTGGAATTCTTGAACTTCCGGTATTGTAATAATAATAATGTGTGTACTTTTTTAATATGAACCCGCAATGTTTCTGTTGTACCACTCTGAGGGATGTGATATTTACGGAACGGTGTTCTGTAGATGTCATGTCAACGACTATAGTGTACTACACATGCAGTGGTATGTTGGGTCACCGTATTCAGTCAATGAACAATGCAATGAAGCATTTTGATCATGTCATTACGGTCATCTCATCATGATCGAGACATGTCATATGCATAGTAATTAAGCATTACTTCGAAATGAGAGGCCTAAGGAAAAGATCTATGATGAACACTTTCTTTTTTAGGGAATCTATGATGAACACTTGGTTATACTGAGGAGACAACCACACAAGTGCAACTTGGTTATACACGAGAGAAAATGTGTCAGCATAGTTTGGTTTGATTTCCCATGTTGTTTGTCAGCATATGTGTTGACTCTTATCTTTTCCCATATCTTCCTCACCACACGAGCACGCGCGGAGACTGGTCCTACGCCGTTCCGCGTTGCTGTTGCCTACGCCTATTTTCAGGTCGTCGTCACCCGCACTTGTCACCGTGCTGGCCATCGGTCGTCGTCGCTCGCACCCGTCTCCGCAGCTCCGATGGTCGCCGCCATCACCCGTCTCCGCGACGCCACGGGTCACCGACACTCACACACGTCTCCGTGACGCCAAGGGCCACCGCCGCTCGCACCCGTCTCCACAACGCCAAGGGCCACCGCAGCTCGCACCCGTTTCCACGACGCAAAGGGTCGTCGCCGCCGGCCTTGGGCACGCTCGGCGAGGCCTCTCTCTCCTACTTACAGCGAGATACAGTGGGAGGTGGTTCCCTCTTGTTTTGTGAACCGGCAATCACCATCAACGACCGCTTGCCTCAACCAGTCGATCTCCGTTCACTGGCGAGCCTGGTGTTGGATGTTGCGAAGGTGTGGGGGGAGGGCGGCGGTGCTGCAATTGTTGGCACTGTTGCTACTAATGGTTGTCGGGTTTGCTAAAATACTAATTTGCAAATTCCGTCTTTGCAAATTTGCATTATAATGGAAATTTTTAGGCTACAATAGTTTTTTGATTTTGCATGCTGTGAAGATTTTTTTTGCCCTAATCAACAATTATTTTTGCACCATACAATCTATGGATTTGCATTGTACGACAAACATTTTTTCTACAACCGTTACCTTGATGTTGCTATACTAGTACAATGTTTTTGCTACCTTCATGGGTGTTTAGTTAGATTCATCAGCATGCCAACAAAATCTGCCATAAACGTTGAAACTGTGGTGTGATGATACTGATGGAGGCATTCTTGACTAAGCAGATACTAATGTGGTGTGATGATTATAGGATTGAAGTTAACATTGTGAGAATTTGGGGTAGAGTTAATTATGGGCAACGCTAGGGTTAATCTACAAAATGATGAAACTTTAGGCCCAAGGGTCAAGCTTTGATAGGGGATAATGTGGGTCGGTGGCATTGCTTAGGTGGCACGAAAAATAAAAGTCCGAGAAAGAGATAGAAAAGATCACATCAAAACAATTAGGCCAAAATCCTGCATATGGCATGCCTCTAGAATTAACAAAACTTGAGTTTATTCTACATAAACGGGATAAGGACAATTGATTTCAAGGAGAAAATGTTAGCCAAGTTTGATTTATTTTCCTTCGGGTGGTTGATGGATTGGGGAGTTATGTTCACCAATGGCAGGTTGTTGGCTCTTCGTGGGTGAAAGTTACTGGTTTCTTTTACACCTAGGTAAAGAAGAAAAATAAATAATAGTTTATATGTGGCAGAATAAATACATTGTGACACCGATCAACACCTAAGTATCTTGTCCAAACTTGTTTCCCATTTGCAGTTCCATTGAATCCCCATTTCAAAACATGGAACGTTGTTTAGCAGAGCATCTATGATGAGTTGCTAACCCAATCTGAACAATTAGGATGATTTGCATCACTATTTGCTAGCTAGCCTTCTAGCTCGGTTTGAAATTTCTCACAACCACTACACATTAGTATCATAGAGAAGCATAGCATACATGTTATATTGATGTTTTTATACCGTGGAACTTTGACATGTGCTACTCAAACACTACTCGTAACTCTAATTATAGTCATATAAGAAGCTCATATTTTACTCGATCCATATATATAGTCACCAACTTCTGTTCCCTTTATCATACATGACCCGACACATTTGATCAAGTAACAACATATGAATGCTCTTATTGGGGTCCTAGCATACCGAGTATCCACCTAGATTGCCAAGACATGAGCTAGCTCCTCATGGTTGGCTAGCCCATCTATAACATGTTCATATGTGTTAATGAAATTAACCAATGGAGTTGGTTCGATCTATGGACGATGAAGCACTTCGGTCACCTCATCGCGATTGAAATGTGGAATATGTGCGGTAAGCATTTTCTTAAGAATGAGGGGCATAGGGAAAATATCCACAACGGACACTCACCCAGAGTGAGCAGAAACCCACAAAAGTACAAAAAATAGGATATGTCCTATGAAACAAGGGAGAAAAGGTGTATAAGCATTTTCCATATTCACGAATCAGTTGAGGAATTTTTACTTTTTCTATAGCTAGTGCCATTCTTGGTCACACAAAATTTGTTTCTTTGATGACATGTAGTCATAACTTGGGTATTAATTTTTTCTAGCATGAGAAAGTTTAGCATATGTGTAAAAGTTTATTTGGCAACTATGCTGACAATCCCTAGTGTGCTAACAATCATAAATATATCTCTGTCAACATCATTGGCTTTGATAGTGAAGGACCCATACAATTAGATAGTTTAGGGAGCACTGAGGATGTGAGGGGCTATTAGGGTGCATAGTTTTGATGTCCTAATCTTCTCCAAGTTAATTGAGCAAGTATAACCTACATTTTTGGGAAATTCAAAGTTGACCCCATGAGCACATAATCCTACTTAGGAAAAATGTGTTTCAAATATTAAAAAATCATGAATTTTTAACACGAGTACATGTCCTCGTTTTGTTCACACATGAATGTTGAGAGAAAAATAAGACATTTTGCTACATTTGTAAACAACATCTTTTTTTACTAGCACACAATTACGTATGAACGAACCGAAGAATTGTTCCTTTAGCAAATCTATTTTGGCTCTAGCCCTTGGTACTTACAAATCTTCCATGTGAAAATATTAAAAATCAAAACTCGCTTTTACATCTCCCTGAGTCACCCATTGTTGTTGTGTTTTCATCGCTGGTGCGGTATCCAATTGGTCATGTGGACATCCAAGGAGACCACATGCCGGGTTAAGGCTACCAGAGGCATCACCGGGGACAAGAGGTGTCGCCTTTTTATAAAAGCCTGCTAATATTAGAAATGGTTTGTCACACACACATGCCACTAGTACCAGATATCAGCAGTGTGTTCTTGAAGACACCACTAGCATGTCTTGGACACACCCACTAGTATCAAATACCACTGGCGTAACACATGTGTGTGTGTGTCGCAAATACGCCACAAATGGCTATTTGGCAATACCACTAGTAGCTCGTTTCCTACTAGCATCTAGCTCCATTCGAATTATCCCACACAAACTACACATTGGTATCCTAGAGCAACATAGTGTACTTGTTATCTTGATGCTTTTATTTAGTAGCACTTCACACATGCTACTCAACCAATACTCATAACTATAATCCAAGTCATATAAGAATCTCATATTTTAGTCTATCCATATATTAGCCATCAACGTTCTGTTCACTTCATCATACATGACCCAACACATTTGATCGACCAACAACATATGCATGATCTTATGATTTGTCTCTTGGGGTCCTAGAACACTGAGTATTGTCACCTCGATTGCCAAAACAAGAGCTAGCTTCTCATGGTTGAATAGCCCATCTATAACATGTTCATATATGTTGATGGTATTAATCAATGGAGTTGGTTCGGTCTATGGGGCGGTGAAGCACTTCAAACATTTCATCGCGATTGAGACGATGAATATGCGTGGTAAGCATTTTCTTTGGAATAAGGGGCATATGGAAAATATCTACAACGAACACGCAGGTAGAGTGAGCAGAAATTGACTCAAGCACAACGACTTGGCCCTATCGTACGAAACATGGGATAAAATGTGTATAAACATTTTCCATATTCTTGTATCAATTGAGAGACTGGACTTGCTTACTTTTCTATAAGTCAGTGCGATTCTTACATCTACAAAAAAATCATTTCGTTACTAGTGAGTACCAAACATTGGCCAAATATTCTTCTCGTATCGACGTATTTTGCCCTCTGCGATCCGATCGAATTCCCCAATCCAAACCAGTGGAACGTTTGTTTAGCAGAGAATCAATGCTGACTGAGCGATCAGGGTGATTTCCTGCTGCAGCAAGCCAATCAATAAACTTCAAAAAAACATCTTTGCGTAGGCTGGTCATAATGGTAGTATCATATTAGTAGTATCATGCATATGATACCAGCATATGATACTATCTCTATAGTGCTTAGTATCATCTGGTTGTATCATAGTCCCATGGTATTTAATGATTTGTAGAATCTCAATGCAATTTGATATACAAGATGTATTTGACATTAAATATTCTTGTTACATATGCTATGATATAGTAACATATTATGATACTACTAACACCTCTCTCTTTATTAATTATTGCGCCACAAAATCATTTTTCCAAGGTGGCATGCATGATACACCTTATGATACTACCACTAGGGCCAGCCGTAGACCACGTTCCCCCCCCAACCCCGTGCTCCATTCTATATCAAGGAAGTTGTTTGCCACTCCGAACAACAACACTGACGGTGACATCCCCCTTACGTGCGGGCCAGCGACAGGCCCAACCCCACCTATCAGCCACCCTCACGCGCCCAGCAATCCGGTGAGCGTAGCAGCAGCCCCCTCCCCACGTGGGTCCCACGTGACATTCACTGCGGTGTGCTCTCTTAATCTCTTTGGCTGGACCCCGCCCCTCTCCCCCTCCCCCTAAAATAATCCTACTGCGGCCATGGTGATTCTGTTATCCCCCACCCGCCATCACTCTTATTGCTCTCCCCCTGCTCACCGCCTACTCCGCGCCTACTTCTTGTCTCCGTCGAACCCTCCCCGCCGGCTGCCCCCCTCCGGTAAGATCTCTCTTCAGCAGCTCTGCTTTTCTGCAGGTTGTTTTGCTGAGGCGATGTGGAAATTTGTAGTGTCTTTCTTTTTCTGTTGTTTTTCTTGAAAGCGATGGAGCGGCTTTGTCGAACGGGAAAGGTGGATTTGTTTTTTAGGATTAGAAACTTTTGAGGTTGTGCTGTTTTCCTGGGTAGTTTTTTCTCTTCCTTTTTTCTATCGGATTAGCGGATGGATGGGTTCTGAATATGTCTTTTTCATGGGTAAGAGATGGATGGTTTCCTCTCCTGATTGCGCCCCCGTTTTCTCGGTTGCTTTGGCAAGAAATCGAAGGCCTTCTTAGGTTGATCATTGACGAAGTATGGGATTGATTGGCCTTGTTGGGGTTAGATTCTCTGGAAGGAGATGGCGGGTTAATGTCTGTTTGTGTAGGACGACAGTAGGAAGTATCCTTTCAGTGACAGTGATTTTGGTGGTGGATTGATTTGTTTAGACAATGTTCTCCAAAAAAATATTTGTAAAAATATATATGCCTGGCCTGGATGCATGGAGTATGCCTGGCCTGGATGCATGGAGTATGCCTGGCCTGGATGCATGGAGTATTCTGGCTGCATATATAGGATATCACTCTTAAGTAATGCCTATTTTCCATCTTATGAATCCCCATAATGAACTCCATATGTATATAGGAGATCACGAGGGGCCTTGACAGTTGGCGCCATTAAATCCGCTTCTCTATAGCTGAAAATCAGGATCTGGACAAGAATATTGACGAACTGACAGTTGAGCTGTATAAAAGAGGGAAGTAGAAAGACCAGAGCATGTTGCAAAAATTGTATATGGGAGGGGAAAATGCATAGTATCTATTCCAAAGATGGTATCATGACATTTCTAGAGCAGTTACAAATTGCCACCTTTGCATAAGGATTGGATGTTGTTACGTATGATGAATCACAATCAAATTTATGTATTGATGATTAATAACTTGAGAGGGCCGACAATAGGAAGGCATCCTTCCATCCTTGAGTTGTAGATTCAATCCACATTGTGTATGTTGCTCTGTCGTCGAGTCACCATGCATTGTGTCGCCACTGTTGCAAAAATCCTCGTGGGTGGTCTCAAATTATCATGGACCACATACATTGCACCGAGTAGCATAGTCAGGGACGTCATGCTTATATGGCATGTAACTTTGGCACGTGCTGCTCAACCACCACATAAGTCTAATTTACTCCATAAAACTCTAAGAAGATTGATATTTACTCCATACATACATACATACATACATACATACATACGCATTCTATTCTATATAAATGAGAAAGCCAACTCTTTTCATTAACCAGCTACATATGTTGTTGATATATTCTATCTCTTGGGTCCTTATATGCATAGTCTATTCAGCCAGATTACGGAAAAACGAGCTCCTCATGGTCAGACTATCCTATGTATAACATGTTTCATATCTACTAGTTCTATTATTCAATAGACTAGATTCATTCCATGGACAATGTCATAAAGCATTTTAATCATGCCATCGAGATCGATATGTGGCATTCCTAGGAATGAGAGGCCAAGGAAAAACATCAGCAATAAACACTCGGTCATAGTGAGCAGTCAGCACCTGTCGCACATCAATCTGGCATTCTGCTACATAGCGATGGGAAAACGGCTAATGGAAATAGAGTACTGGACCATCGGTATGGAATTAACATCTAGGCATGGTTCCTACTATACGCAATTGAATACTTGCTTCCCGTGCATGGAGATTGCTCTCACAGTGAGTCAGACGCATGACATTCACGGCTTGATCTCTGTTCTAATTCCACTTCTCTGCAGCTGAAAATCAGGATCTGGACAAGATTACTGATGAACTGACAGGTGAGTTGCATAATAAAGGGAAGTAGAAAGACCGTAGCATGTTGCAAATATTATTAATGGGAGGGGAAAATGCATAGTATCTCTTCCAAAGATGGTATCAGGACATGCCTAGAGTAGTTGCAAGTTGCCACCATTGCATAAGGATTGGAAGTTATTGCATCTGATGAATCACGATTAACTTTACCTATTAATGATGGATAACTTGAGAGGGCCGACAAGTGGAAGGCATCCTTCCGACCTTGAGTCGTAGAATCAATCCACATTCTATATATAGGTGTATGTTGCTATGTGGTTAAGTCACCATGCATTGTGTCACCATTTTTGCAAAAGTCCTCGTGGGTCATCTTGAATTATCATGGACCACATACATTGAAGCATAGCGTGGGACTTTATGCTTATATGTCATGTAACTTTGGCTGCTCAACCGCCACATAAGTCTAATTTACACCATAAAACTCCGATAAGGTTGATATTTACTTCATACATACATATGCATTCTATTCATGTTAATCGTATATAAATGATAAAGCCACCTCTTTTCATTGACCAGCTACATATATTGTTGATATATTCTATCTCTTGGGTCCTTATATGCATAGTCTATTCAGCCGGATTATGGAAACACGAGCTCCTCGTGGTCAGACTATCCTATGTATAACATGTTTCATATCTACTAGTTATATTATTCGATAGATTAGGTTCGTTCCATGGACAATACAGTGAAGCATTTTAATCATGGCATCGAGATCTAGAGTGGCATTCCTAGGAATGAGAGGCCAAGGGAAAACATCAACAATAAACACTCGGTCATAGTGAGCAGTCGGTACCTGTCGCACAGCAATCTCGCGTTCTCCTACATAGCGACAGGAGTACGGCTGATGGAAACAGAGTAGGGGTCCAAAAATAAGTTGTCAACTTCTAGGTTTGGTTCCTATATGCGGCTCAACACACGCTCCGCGTGCATGGAGATCTCTCTCACCACGAGCTACACACACGGCATTCACGACATGATCTATGTTTCTGTTGTACTCTCTTTTAATCATATAACTCTCTTTTACATGTATATGTACCATCGTTTGCGTGCATCAATCACAATTATAGAAAGAAATCCATTATAAATTTCAAAACACTGATTTCAAAGTTTCAAACAAATTCAAAAAACTCAAATGGACAAAACCATCTACACGCAATTTGACCACGAGTCTAGTCATTTTTAGTAATGTCAAATAAAAAATTGATTAATTTTTATTCGAGCATTAAAAATCATGCTTTCATAATTGAATTGTTGTTTTTTGGCTCGTGGCCTATATTTGATTTTCAAAAAGGGTATCTGATTTCTTAAGTAAGATCCTGGTGTCATGCCGTAGGTCCCCCTTGGTGGTTGCTGCCGCCCCGCAGGCAACTCACGGCAGATTGGACGTGGACCCCACTCTCTGACTTTGTCGTAGGCATTGTATTTCTCACGACAAGCATGCGTCTGTATTTGCCATAGGCTTAAAAATACTCACAGAAAACCTCGGGTTTTCGGGCCCACCTACTTAACGAACCACCTATTGTCAGCCCACGGTAGTTTGCAATGATAAAACTCACACCAAACTGTTTGTTGTGTGTCCGACAATAAGCACTCGAAAAACCTGTCGATTTAACGGTCAGAGTTTGCCGAACAAGTTTGTTGTGAGTTTGACTATGGCAAATGATTTACCGTGAGGGTTTTAGCCTTTGTCGTGGGTCTGTAGCCTACAACAGATTTTCGGATTCCTGTAGTGTAAGGGGTTCGAGCAAGATTTTTATCGTATAAACATACTAGTAAATTGCACGTGCTTTACACGTTTGAGACATTCAGTAGAAGAAAACAACTTCAAAAGAATTAAATTGTATCCATATGAATAACACTATCGGTCATTTGTTGATTAACTTTTACATCTAACGTTCGGAAGTGGCAACTTCAGGTGTATTTATTCAATATATGGAATTTGTGATTAAATCACATTATAAGAAAATGTTTTAGAAACCTTCCATCTTGCTCCATAAAAACGACACCGAGGACGGTGCATACTCTAATATCTGCCTTTTCTTCTTATTTATCATCTCCACGAAAAAGGGTGAGATGATATCTATAGTATTCGATTGAAGTACATGCCTATATCATAACATTTAACTTGTGTCATATCAGGATTCAACATCGAAACCCTCCTTGACATGACAAAAACAAAATGTTGAGTTAACTATCTTAGAGATTTTTTATTTAAGCACTTAAATATGAGGTGAAAAAGATTTCTTCCATTCGAAGTTAGTTGTCACGGATTTGGTCTAGATGTATCTAGATACGTTTCGGTTTTTAGGTTCACTTATTTTGCATATCTAACACGTTTCAGTGTGTACGTTTGCTTATTTTCGATAAATGTTACAACAACTAATTTGGAATGGAAAGCGTATTATGCTTAGAAATTTAAAAATACACATCATGTGTACGTTGTGGAGTATATTTCACCAATAAGACACACTTCTAGTCTTCCAGAAAATAAAAATAATTTTGCAGAACAAAATGAAGGGAATATGCCCGAGAGGCAATAATAAAGTGGTTATTATCGTATTCCTTGTTTATGATAAATGTTTATTTTACATGATATAATTGTATTAATACGGAAACGTTAATACATGTGTGTTTAATAAACAAAAAGGAAGTTCCTAGTTATGCCTCTCTTATAAACTAGCTCGTTGATTAACATGATGATCAAAGTTTTCTGATCATGGACATTGGATGTTGTTAATAACGAGGTCACAACATTAGTGTAATGATGTGATGAACATTCATCCGAAGTATAGCATTACGATCAAAGTCATTGAGTTTATATTGCTATAACAACTTACGAAGTGATCCTAATCCGTAGACCATGAGATCATGTCAATCACTAACACCGGAAGAGTTTCTTAATAACATCAAACGTCACACCGTAACAGGGTGATTATAAAGATGAGTTCAGAACTACTAAAGTGTTATGTTGAGGCCCATGGATCGAGAGTGGAATTTGTTCATCCCGATGAAGGATAGATATACTCTGAGCCCTCTCGGTGATATCACATTGATTAGCTTGCAAGCAAGTGATTTGATCACTAGAATGTTATATCACGGGAACGAGAAAAGAGTATATGTCAGTAACGAGATCAAACTAGGTATGGAGATACCGATGATCGAATCTCGGACATGTAGTATATCGCGAAACAAAAGGATTAAGATACTAGCGTAAAAGGTTCCGACGATCACAAGAAAGTCATCGTTGAATGTGGGAGTCGATGGGTCTCAGATCCCGCCGATTATTGATCCGAGAGGGGTCTCGATCATGTCCGCATTATTCGCGAACCGTAGGGTGACACACTTAAGAGAAACCGACATCCATTTGGAGCAAAAGTTTCATGCCGAAAAGAATAACAAGCGCAGGAAATTATTTCACTAGATACTGAAACGGGTTTTCGGGTGAAATTGCAGAAAGTGTTCCTGCATGTGAAATGAAATACTAGCAAGGGGTTATATGTGAATGTTTGTCATTAAAGTAATTGACAAAATTCTGAATAAATAAAAGGAGTTTTATTTAATGAGAGTTTGCATTAAATTTGGTGGAAATTTAATGGGAATTTGAGTGGGTTTTTGAGTGGAGGGAATTGAAAGGCATTTGAGTGAGTGGAGTGTCAACCCACATGAATGTGGAAGAGGTGGGGGCAGCCCCATGGCTGGGCGCATGGCCCCTTGGGTGCCCCCCTGTCCCTATAAAAGGAGCCCCCTCCCTCTCTCTCATCTCACACCTCCTCGCGAAGGATATCTCTCCCCCCTTTAGAATTTCCCCATGGTCTCGGATCAGCGAGATACATGTTCCCGGTGGCTTTTTCTGGAAGGATTTGTTGCTTCCGCTGCTTCGCTGGAGCGAGGGCGCGGAGGTTGTCGGGTACCAGACGTGTGCGATCACGGATGCACCACTGCTTTGAGGTGCTGGACTTGATCGTGCTGGACCGGCTGGACCAGACGGACTTCATCACGATCTTGAGATCGGCAAGAGTTCGTCTAAATCATCCACGAGTACAACCTCGTTAACGCTATTCGATCTTCGAGGGTATGTATTCTATGGATGTATATCCACCCGTTTCTTGTATCTAGTAGATAGATCTTGGTACTTAGATGTTTCCATCGTAGGAAAAATTTTGTTTTCTATGCTGCGAACCCTACAGTGGTATCAGAGCTGGATCTATGCGTAGATAGTTTGCACGGGTAGTACACATATGAGTATGTGGGCGATGATGGTCATTTTATTGCTTCTTAGTTGTACTTTGGATATTTGTGGCATAGTGGGATGAAGCGGCCCGGACAAACTTTACATGTCCTCGCACGTGAGACCTGTTCCACGCTTGACATGCAACTAGTTTTGCATAAGTTCCTAGCGGGTGTCAGTCTCTCCTACTATAGTCAATATCTAATTTGCAACGAGTTGTCAATAATTTGGTTATCCTCGTTGTGGTTCATGTTCGTAGGTAAGAACGGTTCTCTCTTCGAAAGCCCTAAGCCACGTAAAACTTGCAATGGATAAATTAGAGGCGTCTAGTTTAGATTGTTGCTGGGCTAGTGTTATGATATGGTGATGTTGTAAGTATAAGTATGAGATGATACTCTTACAACACACATAGCGTGTAAGTTCCATAGACCTTGGCCTTACATATAAAGGTATGATAGTGATCATACCACAGTGCACATGATGGAGATCATATGCGGTAATCATATCATTTCACTTATTAACATGTGATGTTAGATTGCATCTTATATTGCTTGTTTGGCGTTTTATTAGCATAATAAGATGATCCCTCATTTAGATATCAAGATAAAAATGTGTTCTTCCTTAAGTATGCACCGACAATGTTTCGTCGCTTCAAGGCATCACGTGATGATCGGGTGTACTTGAATCCACGAGCATATCTCGGGTGTAAGACAGTTACACACGCGAATACTAAGGTTCTTACTTGACGAGCCTAGCATGTACAAACATGGCCTCGGAACACGGACCGAAAGGTTAAGCATGAGTCATATGTTTTGATATGATGACCATATGGATGCTCGCCTTTGAAGCTATACTGACTCACGTGATGATCAGACTTGGTGTAGTAGATTTGGTTCATGTAATCACCAAAAAGACACGAGGGATGTCGTTTTTGAGTGGGGGTTCATTTCTAATTTGGATTAGTAGAACTCTATTTATCATCAATTAAATCAAAGTGAATTTGCATAATTTGTTGTAGTCATTGGCATTCGTTCACCACCTTATGCATAGTTATAATTGAGATAATAGAACTATAGAATTCTGGATATTTACTTTACGAACTGGTATCGCTATTGTGTTGAGTGTCAATCTAAAGTTTAAAGTCCTATTGCAAAATTTCAGCAAACTCTATTTACTCCGTAAAATTTAATAATTGGTATTAAATCGAGAGTAACAATTCCAGTGTTAGTATCTTAAGTATCATGTTTGCCTCCATGATTCTTGATTGTTTTAATATCAAGTTTATCTAGGAGCTGAAAGAATTGTTTCAGAAACCATCATGTGTGGCAGATATAACGATATCTGAAAATAATGTTTTGGTTGCAAAATGATAGAGTATAATATATGTTATCATATTGGATGAGAATTTACGAAGGTTGGAGATACTAGACATCCTAATCATCCAAAAGGGTTTTGGAAAGTAATGTTATACTCACGATTCTCCTTTATAAGCTAAAGTAGCTTGATCATGAAAGTCGTCATGATAAGGATGAATAGAAGATGTATGTAAAGTGTTTACTACACTAAAAGATTACTAAAGAATGGATTTTGAAAGAATACCGATCATTTGATGATGGTGATCTACTTCAAAGTGCAAGTCCAAAGGTATTATTATTTGAATATACACGCTTTGGACTATGTGTCATGTATATGGCGCCACTTTTGATATTGATAGATTCTTTTAAAAAGGAAAAGGAAATGCTGAAAGAGAATCTATAAAATATATTTGGCAGAAAAGAAAAGATTGGAAATATCCAATTTAGGTATATGGATGATATACATGTTATAGTTGTATTCTTTGCTTGTTAAACAATGTGGTTCTTGGGTATTGGATACCGAATTGGTTGGTATGAAATTTCATACGGAACGACGCAATTCATGAACCACAATGGCCTAAGTAACTAGCAAGAGAATATGTGATGATGTTCATCGAAAACAAACAAACCGTTGTTTGTATTTCTCGTTGACATCAAAGCTTGACTTCAAGATTTGTTTTAATAATTGTTATTTAAATCAGGTATTATGATAACAAAGGTTGTTCAATTAATTACTGTATTCCATATAATATGGATGATTTACAAATATAGTTGGAGAAATCACAACCATAAAACCTAATGCTAAAATGTCGCAAGACAAATGATTGAAAGATCACTTACAAAGTGACATCGCTGTTTAAATTATATTGGAAAGAAAACATGAAGAATCTCCATATTCATGGATTTTTGGAGTCTTTGATTTGATCAAGTGACGCTTGTGAGACTTTCCACGTGATTATTAAAACTTCGTTCAAAGGCCAAAGAAGAACGAACGACTAAATTATTGGAATTTATACATCTCGATGTATGTAGTCCATTATGTATAGTCGTAAGCGATGGATTTCAACTTCATATGCTTTCTCCGGAAATTTGAGTGAATGTTCACTTAATGAGAAAGAAGTATGAAATATTTGAAAATGTTTCAAAGACTTTCAATATGAAGTGCAAAATCATTGTAACAAGAAAATAAATGGTTTGTGATTTTATCATAAGGGATTTATTTGAGTTACAAGTGTAACAAGAAGAATAAATGAATTATGATTTTATCATAAAGGGATTTATTTGAGTTGCAAGTTTAGCAAAACACCTAGATTTACATATCCCGAAACACCATAGGAATATGGGGTGTTTGAGATTTGTAACGAAACCTTGTTTGACATGGTTGGGTCAAAGGTGTTATTGATAAAACTGTCCTTATGTTTTAAAAGATTAAAGCTTTAGAGACTTCCGCTTTTACACTGAAAAGAGCTCCATCTTGATCCGTTGAAATGACACCATGGAAGTTATGGTTTGGGGTAAAACCCAAGTTGTCATTTCTTAAATTTTGGTATGCTAAACATAAGTAAGATGTTTACAACTGAAGTCGGATGAGCATGTCTTTGTAGGTTATTTCGAATAACAATTGGTTATTCATCCATAACACCAAGGACAAAAGGGTTTGTCGCTTAAAACGTGAAGTTTCTTGAAGAAGGAATTTTTCATAAATGTTAAGTGGGAGGACAATAGAACTTTGATAAGGTTAACGAATCTTAGCTATATGTGCTGAGTTGTGCAGCGCCGGAAAATGTTCCGGAGGCAGCCAAAATGCTCATGGATTACGTGCCTCAAAGGTTGCGGTCACGGAGGTCTAAAGTTCCTATTGAACCAAGAAGGTCGGATAAACAATCAAATGATTAAGATTTGTGAGTAAATCATTATTGTTTGACAATGATGAACCGGCTATATGCAAAGAAGCGATGATGGGCCCTGACTCCGTTAAATGGCTTGAAGCCATAAAATCCGTGATAGTTCCATACACGAGAAATCAAGTTTTAAACTTGAAAGACCCTCCGAAAAGGTGTAAAAACCTATCGGTCGTATTTGGATCTATAAAGAAACAGACATGGATGTTTCACATCTATGAAATAGTCGACATGTCGTAAAGTATTCTTTTACGACAATGTTCAAGGAGTTGACTGTGACAAAATTTGATCTTTCATAGCGATATTTAGTCTGGACGGATTAAAGTAGCAACCACTACATATAATTTGGTACATGGTAGATGAATAAACAAAACAAAGTTCTTTTAATAGAATAGTTACCTAGGATGTGTACATGACATGATCCAAAGAGTTTTGTTAATTCAAAGGATGCTAAAAGGGACATGCAAACTTCAATGGTTGAAGTAAGCATCGCGGAGTTGGAATCTTCACCATGATGAAAAATGAGTTTTTCATCAGGAGACGATGAAGATGCTTGTATTTGCAAGAAATTAAGTGGGAGCCCTAAGACATATTTCTAATACATTATGTGGAGGACATCTTGTTGATTAGAAATGATGTATATTTTATTGACAAAGGTTAAGAATTTCATTTCGATGAAAAACTTAGGCAAAACCCGAATATTTAGCATGAATGTCTATAGTGGATAGACTGTGACGCTAATATGGTTATGCCAAACGTACATATATGAGATATTGAAAGAGTTAAATATAGAAATGACAAGAAACAATTCTTGTCGCATGGAAAGGAATTGAATCAAGATTCAAGTGTATCGACACTTGATAAGTGAAACAAGATTCAAGTGCTTTGACACTTGATGAGTAAAATCACAAGAATGATTTGATTAATCATACCATGATATGTACACATCCAGATATGTCCTATGCTCTAAGTGTTATGAGCATATACCAGAATGAATCATAAAATGATCATTGGACAATAGTAAGGAAATTCTTATAATCTTTTGGAAGAACTAAGAATATATTTGTGTAGAGGTGACAAACAATTACAAATAGTTCATTGTAAAGCGTTACATTGATACTAGTTTTGTCACGAGATACAAATTAAGTTTATCTCAATTTAAACTATGGGTGGCACAATGTAATGGAAACGAGTTTCCATGATGGATTTGGAAGAGTTCCAAAGTTAAGACATTGTGACGAATACTACAATAAAAGGCTAAGTATATAACTGTTATAGTAGCAGCAAAGGAGGGCATTTGTGTCAAGTAATTTGTTATCAAACTAAGGTGTGGTTCGCAACGGGCTAACACTAAATATATATTGTATGACAATAGTATCGACATGATTTAACCCCAAGGAACTAAAGGTCTCACCAAAAGACCAAATTTATACAATGCCATCTCATTGGAGAATGACTGATGCGTGGAGACGCAAAGACATGCAAATACACATGGACCTGAAAGCGTCAGATCCGTAGATTATGTTAACCACTTGCAATTGCGTATATGGAACACCAGAAAGCCATAGGTGTTCAATACGCAGAGTTTCCAAACAAGATTATTGTCTCTAGTGCAAGTGGGAGACTGAAGGGAATATGCCCGAGAGGCAATAATAAAGTGGTTATTATCGTATTCCTTGTTTATGATAAATGCTTATTTTACATGCTATAATTGTATTAATACGGAAACGTTAATATATGTGTGTTTAATAAACAAAAAGGAAGTTCCTAGTTATGCCTCTCTTATAAACTAGCTCGTTGATTAACATGATGATCAAAGTTTTCTGATCATGGACATTGGATGTTGTTAATAACGAGGTCACAACATTAGTGTAATGATGTGATGAACATTCATCCGAAGTATAGCATTACGATCAAAGTCATTGAGTTTATATTGCTATAACAACTTACGAAGTGATCCTAATCCTTAGACCATGAGATCATGTCAATCACTAACACCGGAAGAGTTTCTTGATAACATCAAACGTCACACCGTAACAGGGTGATTATAAAGATGAGTTTAGAACTACTAAAGTGTTATGTTGAGGCCCATGGATCGAGAGTGGAATTTGTTCATCCCGATGACGGATAGATATACTCTGGTCCCTCTCGGTGATATCACATTGATTAGCTTGCAAGCAAGTGATTTGATCACTAGAATGTTATATCACGGGAACGAGAAAAGAGTACATGTCAGTAACGAGATCAAACTAGGTATGGAGATACCGATGATCGAATCTCGGACATGTAATATATCGCGAAACAAAAGGATTAAGATACTAGCGTAAAAGGTTCCGACGATCACAAGAAAGTCATCGTTGAATGTGTGGGAGTCTGTATGGGTCTCCAGATCCCGCTTCTGATCATTGATCCGAGAGGGGTCTCGATCATGTCCGCATTATTCGCGAACCGTAGGGTGACACACTTAAGAGAAACCGACATCCATTTGGAGCAAAAGTTTCATGCCGAAAAGAATAACAAGCGCGGGAATTTATTTCACTAGATACCGAAACGGGTTTTCGGGTGAAATTGCAGAAAATGTTTCTGCATGTGAAATGAAATACTAGCAAGGGGTTATATGTGAATGTTTGTCATTAAAGTAATTGACAAAATTCTGAATAAATAAAAGGAGTTTTATTTAATGAGAGTTTGCATTAAATTTGGTGGAAATTTAATGGGAATTTGAGTGGAGGGGATTGAAAGGCATTTGAGTGAGTGGAGTGTCCACCCACATGAATATGGAAGAGGTGGGGGCAGCCCCATGGCTGGGCGCATGGCCCCTTGGGTGCCCCTCCTCTCCCTATAAAAGGAGCCCCCCTCCCTCTCTCTCATCTCACACCTCCTCGCGAAGGATCTCTCTCCCCCCTTTAGAATTTCCCCATGGTCTCGGATCAGCGAGATACATGTTTTCGGTGGCTTTTTCTGGAAGGATTTGTTGCTTCCGCTGCTTCGCTGGAGCGAGGGCGCGGAGGTTGTTGGGGTACCCGTACGTGTGTGCGATCACGGATGCACCACTGCTTTGAGGTGCTGGACTTGATCGTGCTGGACCGGCTGAACCAGACGGACTTAATCACGATATTGAGATCGGCAAGCGTTCCTCTACATCATCCACGAGTACAACCTCGTTAACGCTATTCGGTCTTCGAGTGTATGTATTCTATGGATGTATATCCACCCGTTGCTTGTATCTAGTAGATAGATCTTGATACTTAGATGTTCTCATCGTAGGAATTTTTTGGTTTTCTATGCTGCGAACCCTACACAAAATACAAGAGAAAATAACAGATTTAGTGACTTAAAGAAATTTTTGTGACAAAATAACGGGATGAGCAGTGGAAGCTGAGCCGTACACTGCTGGGCGCTGGCTACTACTGTCAAGTTACTCTGATCTAAAAAAAAGTTACCCCTTCTCTCTTACAGGATCTTGTATGTCCACTCATTGCAATTCATAGTTGATTTACCCACAGAAGATCCTAGAGTGGAGAGCCTGAGAACATGGGCAGCTCACGTTCACGTGGCGCTCTAGATAAATCGCTAAGGTTCTAGATGTTTTCGTGAGATGATGCGGTGCAAGGTAGGAAGAGCGAATCCCATAAATATAGACCGTCAGATTCTTCACAGTGGTACGTGATAAACGGTAGATGTCCACCGATCTAGCAAAATCAACGGTTGTAATCTCCTGCCTCTTTTTGGCGGGAACTAAGAAGTGATAAATTCAAATTTAAACTGTCGCATTATAATTGTAGAGAAAACAAAGAGTAGAACTAAGTTAGCTCGAAAACAGTTGGTAATGGAAAGCCTGCTAGGGCTACATTGCCTGCGTGTATTAGTGTGCGATGACATTTTTCTATAGAATACACTTTATTACTTATAAGATAGCATTGCATGGACAATTCATAGATATTACATCCGGGCATGTGCATAATTAGTATGCACACAACTACTACTATCTAAAAGAAAGAGAAAAGGACCAAATACAAGAATCATACAGAGCTCATAGACCGCCTATGATGCTGGAGGACCAATCTGAAGATCACGTTGTGTTCATGTGGGATAGAAATAGTCACACCGTGTAGACACCTTCATAAATATGTCTCGATTCTCCATGTATTGTCGACGCGACCAAAAACAGAGCACATGAGTGCATTGTTAGATGACTCCATAAGTGAAAAGTTCTTACCATTAAAATCGTGTAATTACTACATTTCCAAAGCGGCCATATGACGGAAAACCATCCCACCCTAACAATAATTTTATACTTTTCATCTATACCATTTAACCAATTGCCCAACACGATAGCAGATGTAATGTAAGTGGAGGATATGAGATAGGACCTATTTTGATGATTGTCCATATAGAACAGGCAACTTGTGGCAGAAGAAAAGGTGTTTGATTGTCTCATCAAAATGACAAACTATGTACTCCCATGAAAATTGCATTTTATGGTCACAACGAGTATATACATTAAAATTGCGGCATGGATCAGACATACAACGGCGCAAGGGCGCTTGTTGTATTAACATTCATGTGCGAGCAGATTTAATGGTGGTTGCAACTTGCAGGTCTGGTTTGGTGAGGCGACGAAGCCGAGGTCGTTGTGGTTCCACAGTTAATTTTCCGACCATTGTTTACGATGGTAGAGTTGCATAAAAAGGGAACTATAGAGAGCAGAGTGACACAAGAATGGTCGGTCGATAGGTGAAAAAGATGCAGAGTGCCTCACCATGACGTGCCTAAACTAGTTGCGAGGTGCGATCCAATCTGAGCCGTTGGTGCATCTCATGAATCACAATATCGCAACTTTAGAGATCAAGTGAGTCGACGACTTAGCATGTCCGGTAGGCGGTGGGCATCCTTCTGTTCTGCTCTATGCATTGCATCTCCATTGTTAGATACTCTTGTCTCTTTGTTTGAACTACCCCACAACCCATAGTATCGGTCGCCCATCATTCTCTAACGATGATAAAGTTTGATTAAATATAGTTCAAAGATAAAGCAAAAAAAAGATAAATAGGAATATGAATAGAACATCCACTGGTGGAAAACATGCCTCTAGTCCCGGGCCGCAACGGGCTCTAGTCCCGGTTTTGGGCCCAGGACTGCGAAAACGGGACTAGAGGCCCCCTCTCTAGTCCCAGCTCGCAACGGCCCGCGACTGATAACAACCACGTGGCTGTTTCAGCGCCGCGGGGGGCGGAAACCCTCTAGTCCCGGGCTGTAACACCACCCGGGACTAAAAGGTTCCTGCCACGGCAGAGAAACACCACATTTCTCTGCCGCGGCAGAGATTGTGTATTTCCTTTGTTTTTGCCATTTTGTTCCTTTTTCGTTTTGTGTTTCACTATAACAAACATATATTTCAGTATACATATTATACGCTACTACATACACACTACACGTCGATGTATTTATATAATTAATCAATCCCTTGCAAGCATACATATAATCAATCATATCAAAAGGAAGAAATGTTTTAAAATTACATGGTCATTGATGAATATATATATCATATGAGCTACTGGAGATGACTAAGGCAAATTGAGTTCCACGTCATCCGCATAATGCTCTCCATGTACATCAAGCACTTCCTTCATCATAAATCCAGCCAGCTCCTCTTGAATTTCTCTTATGCGTTGGTCTGGCTCTAGTTTCTCTCGCAAATCATAAATATAATGTGAGTCAACTTTCCGCTCACTGGTCAACTCGCGGATGTACTAGCAGACGTAGTATCCACATAAATGAGTTCCCGGTGGCTGATGTAAACTCTTCGCCATTTTATAAGTTAGCTCCTCTTTGAAAGGACCTGGTATTTTCTGTCTGAACCGTGCCTAACACCTGCTCGGCAAAGAAAATGAACAAAGGAGTTATTAGTTACTTGATATCAGGAATGAATGAAAGAGGACGATATAATGCGATAATGATTGAAATTACTTATGGAGCATTGCTTTCATGTCGCTCCACTTCTCTTGGTCCCAACTTAATGAGTCGTGGACTTCAACTAGGGAGTTGTCAACTTGAATGTTTAGCAATATCCAGTGGAATCTGCGGACATTTACATAAGCATACATGCATAGCTCATCCAGTAAGCAAAAATAAAATGTGTACAAGATATAAACACTCACTTGAAGTTGTAAGGAAATAGTATTTCCTTAACAAAATTATGCTCGGTTAAGAACCTGCACATGTCTTCCTCCACGTCTTTGGGGTGATTCTTTAACGTATATTCATTAATAATGTATGGGTCATCTGCTCCCCAAAGGGATTCATGCCATCTGTACTTAGACCAAACCTTAAACTCCTTGCGTCATCTGCAAAGTCCGGGTACTTTCTATCGATTTTTCTCCATTGCGACCCATCAGCGGGGTGTCTCAACATCCCACCTGACTTACGTTCATCTTTATGACATCGCAACAACTTGGCGTGCTCTTTGTTTCTGAATAAGCGTTTCAACTGTGGTATTATAGGAGCATACCACATCACCTTCGCAGGAACCCTCTTCCGGGGGCTCAACGTCACCAGGGTCATCTCGTCTAATCTTATACCGAAGTGAAGTGCATACCGGGCATGCATCTAAATTCTCATACTCCTCACCGCGGTAGAGGATGCAGTCATTAGGGCATGCATGTATCTTCTGAACCTCTAAACCTAGAGGGCAGACAACCTTCTTTGCTTCGTACGTACTGGCGGGCAATACGTTATCTTTTGGAAGCATATTCTTCATCATTTTCAGCAACTTTTCAAATGAGGAGTCAGGTATAGCACACTCAGCCTTCCATCGCAGCAATTCCAGTGTGCTGCCCAGCTTTTTCAGACCATTTTCGCAATTTGGGTACAACAACTTTTTGTGATCCTCTAGCATGTGATTGAACTTCTCCCTATCCTTTTCAGTTTGACAATCTCTTCGTGCATCGGCAATGGTCCGACCAAGATCAACAGCGGGTTCATCATGTGTCTCTTCTTCATCCTCCCCTTCAGCATCCTCCATGGAAGTATCTCCGTACTCAGGGAAACCATGATAGTTGTCATCCTCCTCCTCTTCTTCATTGTCTTCCATTATAACCCCTCTCTCTCCGTGCTTGGTCCAACAATTATAACTGGGCATGAAGCCGGACTTCAACAGGTGGTTGTGAAGGGTTTTTGAGTCAGAGTAATCCTTCTGATTCCTACATCCATTTATGGACAGAATACAAACCATTGTTCTTGTTTGCATCAGCAACACGGATGAATTCATGCACGCCATTAATGAACTCGCCAGAGCGTCGGTCAGTACCGTACATCCACTCCCGGACCATCTGCATTATAGTAAAAGTATATCAAAAACCATTACATAACATGATAAAATTATTACAAGTTATATTGAGAGCTTCTAGAGCATTAATTTTGAATTTTGAAAAATTTACATGCACCAATCTGTGAATTGGAGAAAACAATCAACATGATAAATGTGGAGTTTTTTATTATTGTTCTATCAGTGAAAACCTCATTCCATTCTAAGCTCTGAAACTCTAAAATTACACATTTCAATTTTCAGTAACTATGTGGCTAATCAAAATTTGTTACACATATATATCAATATCCTTCTAGCTCTTATAGAGCATGCATGCATTTGATCCATATCTCTATACTTCTAGAGCATTATAGAGCTAAAGTAGCAATAAGAGATGAAAGAATGAAGTTCTAACCTTTTAAAGCTTTGGATTTAGGTGTTGCAAACTAAATCTTGACAAATCTTGAGAAAAAATGGCATGAACTCTCTTGCTTCTTTGAGAAAAATGGCCACCATATGCTTTAGGGCAGTTGGCCAGGGAGCTGTATATATAGTGATGGACAATTAGTCCCAGGCCGTGATACGACCCGGGACTAATAGTCCCCGAAAATAGTTGTTGGCCCGCTCCAGCTTATTAGTCCCGGGTCGTATTACGGACCGGGACTAATGCTCTGGTCCGGCCCGGGACTAGTGCTTATGGCCATTTCTAGCCGTTGGAGGCCTCACGGACCAGGACGGTTCGTGACGGGCCGGGACTGATGACGTTGCTCTGATCGAACCGAAGGCCTATTTTCCAGTAGTGATCCTTCAAATCTGGTGGCATTAATACTTGGTTGTTACTATCCACTCTTATTTCTCCTTTTTCCTTTCTTGATCTATGGATAAATGTTTAACAAGTTTCTGGGGCATGGTAGATGCATCTTGTATCAATGTTGTAAAATACAAACTTTTGGGTAACTTCTCACTGGAGTTTTACACGTTGATAGCACAACAGCACCATAAGGAGAGGAATCACCAAATATTTTATTGTCCTTTCACGGCATGCATGGAACTAATTTGTCACTCCTACTCAGTCAATACTCTAAAGTCCTATTTATTTCTTCTCTACTTTTATCTCTTCTCTATCTCTATCTCTATTATATAATTTATCTAGAGGTGGTTTTCGTCTGGTTTTCGTTCGTCGGGCATTTTGCAGTTTAGTCCCTTAAAAATTAGAACATCAACCTGCAGTACATATGACCGTGTACACACACCCGACCCACGCGTTGCAACGCACTCACACACACGACACGCTCCCAGAGCCAGACCTTCTCCTCCATCCTCCGTCCTCCCTCCTCCCTCCTCGTTGTCCCAGCGGGCACGGTGTACCGTGGCCATCCTCCGGTCGGTGAAGAGGAACATGTGTTTCCCAAATCGGCGCCTCCTGGAAAAGGCAGGTGGTCCTCATGCTGTCGTCGAGGTGCCTGTGAGATCCTGTATGCTGCCGGGAAGAGGAAGGATATCCTCCGCCTGGCGTCGAGGTGCCTCTTGAGAAACCTATGTCCCTCCCCCTCCTCTCCCTCCCAAATCCCAGCCCCACTTCCACCGAATTTGGCTGCCGCCACCTGCTCGAGCTGTCGCCGCCGTTGTCGCCACGACCTCCTGCCGTCGACGCCTTCCAGCAGCTCCAGCGCCATAGACCCCCTTGCAGCGTAGACCTCCAGATCCTCCTCGAAACAGGCTTTCGCCCAGCTATATTAATATAGCAACCGTTTGAGACCGCTGCAGGGCCAGACAGCACAACGCCCAAAAGACAAAGACAAAAGAAAAGGAAAAGGAAAAATAAGAGAAAACAAGGCCGATAACAGCGGCTCGACGAAAACAAGGATGACCCGCAACCGTTGTGCCCTCCGGAGAGACCCACCACGCTCCAAGCGCTCCGAAGCGTCGCGTACCAAGCAGCACCTCCAAGGAGGGAAGCGACGACAACGACGCTTCTACCCGGACTAGACCTAGGGTTTCTCCCGGTACGCTACGGGAAGTGGGGAAAGAGATACTCCCGATGCCCTTCAGGAAGGCCGGCGACACCCACGGGCGTCACCGCGTCGGTGTCTAGACGACAAGGATTTCTCCCGATCTCTCAAAAAAACCACGCTCCCGGACGCTCTGGATAGCTCCACCCAGCTCACCGCCCACCTGCACACGCCACCACGGTCTTGCAGCCACCCACGCCGTCTCACCATGAACCACGTTGCGAGGCTGGTACGACCCAGAAGGAGAAACTTCCAGGTCAGCGATGCGAACAGCGGAGAGGAACTATCTCCATCGCCGAGGGCGATAGCGACGGATGCAGCAACATTGGCAAACGGACCCTGGCCCGGCCGAGCCCAAATGGACCCGTAAAGCCCCGTCGCCACACTGCAGCAAGGGTGTCACTGACGCCGCCAACCCTAGCGCTAGTCTCTACTCCTCCGTCCACCAGCGGATCCGCCGCCACCGCAGATCCCTGCCGCCAAGGGGCAGCGTCGCCGACACCGTGCTCACCCAGGCTAGCCGGACCGCCACCGGTCCGAGAACGCCCCCAGGCCACCAACCCTAGTCCCCCTTCGACGAGCACGACACAGACAAAAGGGGGCCGGTACACGTCAGCAAAGAGGAGCGAAAGGCAGACCCCACGGCAAGCACGACACCTCCGTGCCGCCAGCGAGTCGCGCCCTACAGACCCCGCTAGGGTCTGACCGACGATAACCAGCGCTAGGCCCACCTAGCCCAGTACTGGCCCTAGCCACACACGGGCCAGGGGAGTGGGCCTGGCCTCCCAGAGAGAGCCAAGGCATGGCCGCCGAACACGGCCCTTCAGGTCCAGATTGGGCCCGCCCTGGCCCAGATCTGGCCAACAGGGCCGGCCGCCGCCAACCACCCCGCCGCCCGCAGCTGCCTCGATCCACCGCCTCGGACCCCCGAGCGACCTCGTCGTGCCCCGTCTCCTCAAGAACGGCAACCCCCCAGGTCGCCCAGCCGCCGCTGCCGCCAACCGCCGCCGCTGCCCAAAGCTCACAGGAGCTCGGGCCCCTCCGCCCGGCAGGCTGCAAGCACCACCTCGCCGCCGCCTCTAGATGCCGAGGCGCCCGACGCCTTCGCCGGCCACCGCTGCACCAGGCCTCGCCGCCTCCCGCCGAAAGACCCCGCGCGCCAAGCTCCCGCCTCCCTGTCCGGGTTCCCCTAGCGCCGGGTAGAGAACGACCGCCGGCGCCGGCGCCGCATGGGCTTTGCCCGGCGGCTCACACCGGCGGCGGCGGGAGGGAGGGAGGGGTGGGGGAGGGTGCGGTAGGGTGCTGTAGGGTTTGGGCCGCCGCCGCTCTGGTCGGTGGTGTGTTGAGTTGTGAAGAAGAAGGAAGGAAGAGATTTGAGGATTCACCTCCAGATCCCACGACTCCGTGTATCCCAGATCCATCTGAGCTCGGTCTCACGCAGCGCTCGTGGCGGGAGGCCATGGCGGCGGCCGCCGCTCTGCCCAAATCGTCAATCCGACGCGGCCTATGCCCAAATCCGATCTCGGCCTCACGCAGTGCTCATGGCGGGAGGCCATGGACGCTATCGCCGCTCCACTCAAATCGTCAGTCCGGCGCGGCCTATGCCCAAATCATCAATCCATGGACTGATGGACATGAGCTGCAAGAAAAAGGCTCGACCTGGCTGAGTATGCCGAGGAGATTGGGGGAGGTATTGAGGAACCTACGGGTAAGTGAGATCCTTCCGTTGCTTTTTGTCTATTTCTTGCCAACCGCTACTCGTCAGCAGCAATCGAATCTTCATGCGTGTATTACCTCAAAGATCTCAACTGTGAGACTACAGCATAGTTTTTTCCAACCAATGCATTTATCTATACAATGCAGGTTATTTAGAGGACACCAGATTTCGAAAACCCATGTCTCCGTAGGATGTACTCCCTCTGTTAGGGATTATAAGGCCTATGAGCCATTTTGATAGGATTAAGAAAATTAATAACTCACACTCTTGATTACTACATGCACCAAGATTTGTACATGCACGAGAGAAAAGAAAGAAAAAAAAGATCATACATTGGAGGAGAGATGACAATAAATGAGAAAGGACTTGTAATTTCTAACATTTTAAAAAAGCTCATAGGCCTTATAATCCCTAATGGAGGGAGTAGCATGCTAGATGCAAATAGAGATTAAGTTGATTGTGTAGTGCTGCCAGGAGCCTTTTTTCCAACAACGACTAATAGACATTACTTTTCGCTCGGGGATTCTAATGCTTTATTATTATGTCTGTGGCTTTGACACTACGTTCCTCCAGAAGAAAGGATCAAATATAGATTTTCAAGTGTAGAGAAGAATGAGGTTTCAATTCACTTAGGCGACATTTGAGATTTGGTTACGCAATATTTGAGATTATTCACCACTATTACTGTATTTTCTGTCCTTCAACTTGGCTGTTTATCTTTCCATGAGTATTTTAATTAAATGCACTTCGTTTTACCACGAGGAAAAGGATTATTCGCGTACAGGCTTTTCAAGAATATCACACTAGAACTTTCAATGGTTATCCAGTACAATTGCATCCACTATGGTCTTTAAATACCTCATTCTTGTCAGCAGGATAGTATTTTAAGCCTTCTGACAAAATTCCTAATGCTTTCAAGATATTGTGTTCCAATCAATTGATACATCAATGTTTAGGTGCAAAACTTGCGCCCTACTCACAACCTGCAACTTTCCTTGTCATTTTACTCATGTCAAGTCCGGTTTATAACATGGAATGGATATATTCTTTGTAGAACGACAAAACTTTGACCTAACTTTTGTGTATTTCAACAAATACAGACAACATTAATTGTAAACGGTTAGTATGCAGTACATCATAAGGTAGATGCAGATGTAATTGTTTGGTGTGAAGTTTGTGAAAATGATGTTTGTGGACAACTGATATAGAAATTTGTTTCTAATATCATCTACTTCTGCTTGTACGCAAGCAATACAATTTACACTACTTTTATTTATCTGTTTTTAAATGCATGAGTGCTTTATTGTTGTTCCTTTTCGTGTAAATCTCTCTTTAATACGCATTTGTACACCTGCAAACTGTTTAGTAATGGTATTGATCGCTTGTGAATAGATTCTCTCTATCTTAACAAGGGGTTGTAGATTTTTTCTGTTTACCGGACAATATTAGTTAACACTTGATTGAAAACCAAGAACGACTCTGTAGGTAGCAGACAACAGTTGATGAGACAATCACAAGCAGATGAAATTCGGGTTGATCCTGATAAGAAAGGTATCCTAGGTCCGTGACCTACAGATGTAGTTTGATAAAAATTCAGATGTAAATGTAAAGTTGGGGCCATGACGTGTCCTTAGTGGATGGTGCATCCTATACTCTGTATTATGTTGTAACCTCTCCTAGGTAACTAGGTTGATCTTATGCTCTTTTGCAAAAATAAAAGGTTGATCTTAAGCTCAGCTGGTGGTTAACTCAAGGTTTTAATTTCTATCCTATTCCACCAGGCCAATTGGTGATATTTGCTGCTATAATTTCAAATCATTTTACAAAACGAAAGTATTTTATTTTTAGAGAATGAATTAAATTTAGGGTCGTGGCAACGCATGGGCATTTAGCTAAGTTATATATCTATATCTATATTTATATCTAATAATACAGCACGAGCTGTTTTTCCCGGTCCAACACTTTTTTAGACCGATTTACCTCCCACCTCCAGTCTTGTGAAAAAAAAAATCAAATCCCGGTGTACAATTTGTGCTTGGAGGAGTTCGGGGTGCCACGTTGTTGGGCTTTCTCCCATGGGCATGTCGACTGTACGTGCAGTTCCTTTTACCAGAAAAAGAAGAGTCGCATATATATGGGTCGAATAGTCCTGCCTCGCTTCCTTAAAACGAGATTCACCGGTTTATATACACTGGTAAATTTACAGGAATCATTACCACAACCACCTAATTCGAAATCGATTGAGGGGATATAGAGGACGGAGCAACAGAGCTGGCAGAAATGGGCGTGGTGGTGCAGACCAGAGTCGAGGCGGACAGAGCTCCAGGCTCATCGACGAAGGAGGAGGAGAGAGGGTCGGTATCAAATGGCGTGGTGGTGACCAGATGGACAGAGCCCCATCCTCATCGAGGAGGAGGAGAGAGGGTCCCCCTGTGTATTGACTGTTGCTGCCGCCGACAGCTAGCACCTCCACAGAGTCAAATAGGACTGCAGGTGGCGTTTGTGGTTGAGTCCATGTCCACCGTCTGAGTTGCCCCTATATCCAACGATCCCTAGGTTGGTGCAGACAAAACCTTTTTTTTCTTTTAGAAATTGTTTAGATATCTACAAGCATCACTCTAATCAGGACTCGCTGGAAGGCACAATTGAGCCAAAATTTTGAGCGTTCAGAGGACACCATCTCTTTATGTCTTTGTGCAATTGTTGTTACCACCGCGCAACTTTGCTGCAGGAATAATAACAATTCCAAAAAAAATCTTGTGTGTACCGTGTTGTTTCCAATAGCTGAATGATTAGTGTGCTTTGCGCATGGGTCGTCCATCGTGACCATTCCAATATCTGGATGATTAGTGTGCTTTGCACATGGGTCTTCAGAGTAACGAAAAACACATTAATAGGTGATTATTAGTTAGAGTTTAGGGATGTGATCATTCAATTCAGAGTACCTTTTTCTTAAAAAATAATTTTCAAGTCGGACGAAAACTTTTCCCCGCATACCGTTCCCCACAACCTCGGCACCTGAACTGTAGTGCTAGCTAATTAGGCCCGCTAATATCTCTCCTCCTCAACTGCATTCATCGCCTTCTCATCTCCCTCACGCCTCACGGCGCCGCCACGGCTCATCCCCTCCATCCTCGCAACACGCCGGACGCTCTGCCGTCCTCATGTCCTAGCCACCACTCAGTCCCATTCCTACCAGCATCTCTGTCGCATCCCATCTCATTTTCGTCTGAGTGCACGGAGGCTTCCAGGCGGCAAGCCGACGGGGCCTATGGGCGCGTGACCTGAGGGCGAACGGGACAGCGGTGTAATGAGGGCTGGGCGGACCGGCGGATGGTGCTAGCGGTGGATTAAAGCGCGGTGGCTTTGAGGTCGTATGGTGCTGGCAGATTTGTGACACAGGGCGACGGCTTGATCGAGGGCTTGCATCGGCATCTTAATCTTGATTTCTGAACGGGACGAGTACTTGTGGTTTTATGATGGTCTGCTGCTAGATTAAACCATGTGTCTTTTTTACCCATGTGCACGAGGTAAGAGGAGATGTGCGTGTGTATTATATTTGGTTCAAGCTAGATCATATGAAATCATATGTAACAGAGGCACAATTTCGTTTACAAAATCAGTTGTATTCTGCATTATCAGTTACAGTGTGTGTATTCTCAACCTTAGATATAGTGATCTGCAGCCAATAATTTCTTCATATTTACTGAGATGTGCGTGCGGTCAACACTTTCAAAGAGGTTAGAATACTTAAAGATTCTCCATTTTATTTAATGATTTTCCTATGAGTTAGCAAGAATTCTTGAACCGTTCTGTGTTGTTGCGGAGCTAGGTGCGCATACCATCTCTATTTCTTGTGGTCACCTCTTTCACATCTATTTTTCTTTTAGCAACTGCCTTTTGATCTAGCACTAATGTTATCTAATTGAGCTTACTGGAATTAAGTTAGCACGACGCAACCAGAGAGCTCACATCTTCAATTTTTCAGGAGAGCTGCAGCCTGTGGTTAAGCTTCTTTGCTGTGTACACATAGCAAGAAGGCAATACCGCTCTAGAAAATTTCTCCATTATATTGCAGGTGATGCTTTTATACTGCACATTCACAGGGAACTCCGGAAAACATAAAGCACAATCTGATTCATTTACCTTTTCAAAATGTAGTCACATGTTTTTTCTTTCTATAATTTGGCCTCTGCTGTTTTATTTCTTGCCCATGGGGCCACAGTTTATATCAACGGATTCACCTTTTTATGAATATCTACATAAACACATACTTTCTATTTTTGCACAATGGATTGTTACTGTCAGTAAATTTTCATGTGTATTTATGCACGGTTTTGCAACAATGAGATATGTACTTCACTTTGTCTAATTTTGGACAAGATCGAACATCCCATTGTTGTCCATGTAGAAGAAGAAAGAACGATGCGGAGATTTCATATTAACTTGGCCAAAAGGATTTTCTTGCGAGTGTGAAAGTATACACATTCATCGTGTCTACACAAAGGCATCGGTGCTTAATTTTTGTTTAGCCTCTTCTGGAACATCCAGCAGTTTCCTTATTCTATGATATACTATGCTTCAGCTTGTGAGCATGTCCTTATTTTTGTAATGATTCGTGGATCAAAGTTTAATGTGTGCAAAGAAGACAAACTATATGGAATTCTGAATGCGTTGATGGCTCCAAGAAGCAATTGGTGTACTTTTAATTCTAACCATGACTCCACTTTGTTCCTTGCAGTTCTGAAATATGGTCTTCAAATCCATTGCCTGAATGATTTTCCAAATAGGTAATTTTTTTGGATGATGTTGTCCCCTTCTGATCTTCTTTGTTTTTCTCAATGTGCTCTCTTATTTACATGGTCCTTTGATGGAAGTTGTTATATATGGTTGGGACTTTCAACTTGATCATTTATAGTTGTAGACATCATAAATCATGAAGATTTAACCATGTTTTTTTGCATTGGTTAATTGTTTGAACTTCAGCATGCATTTGGTCTACCCTATGAATTGGGTTAATGTACTTACTAACTCTAATTTGATCTAAGCTTATGGTGAGCCTAGGTTAGGCTGCTCCTAACCTTGCTTTTGCCAATGGTTGTGGGGTCTCAACCTAAGATTCTGGTGTAGCTATTCTCCATCTACCTTGACCCACGTTACCGGCCCAAGGTGACGATTTCACTATGCCACAACCACATCGAGTCGTGCGCTTTCCATGTTAGAGTGCTTCTTGGTCCTCTTAACTTACCTTGGTCCTAGGATATCTATGATGGCTTAGTGATGTGTGGTCAGGATCCTATTGTGGAAATTCATAGTCATTGCAATCTTGCTTGGCAATGGAAATCTAAAATTGTTTATGTGTGTGCTTGAATGTGTAGTCACGAGGTGCTCATGTACTTATAAATTTTCAGAATTTTTTGTTCAGGTTGTTCCTTGATTCTAACGACGTAATGGGTCCATCATATATATGCCGCACTATGTAATAGCTTGGATCTAGGGCTAAAAATGCTCGACACGGGTTACAAGCTCCATTCTACCAAAAACTGAATGATTTTATTCTTTTATATGATGTGATACTTATAAGCATCTCCTTATGTTAAGATTTTACTATACTTTTAGAAAATGTTTCACAATGTATAGAGTTATTTCTTTGGTCGGGCTAAACTTGAAAATTTATGGCAGGAGTTGCTCACTCTTACAACCAATGATGGTGGTGGTGCTCATGAGGGATTCAACGTGAAAAATGGGGAGATGCGCGTGTTTTTTGGGGGTTTCCTTGAGTTGGGAAATCACCATTTTGAACATGATGACAGAAGCTTTTTCAGAGGATTGCAATACATGGGATCGCATAGGCAAGCTTCGTCGAACCAGGGGGTGCTAAAAACAAGGGGGCTGCATGAGCGGAGGCGTGGGGGTTCTGATACGATGTGGTACATAAGATGACAATTAGATGTGGCAAGAAGCAGAGAGGCAGGTTAAGGGAGTAACGAGGCATAGTAATAACACAACTAAGACCAATTTTTCTTGTGTAATATAGCTAAAATCCTTAGTGATTGGATCTGGTTAGTATAGATGGACAATATCAATACATATTTTTTTGCTATCATGCAAGTTATCAAAATATATTAACATCTTATATATGACAACTATTCAAAATAATTACTCCAACCATGACCCACAGTTATTTGTTAACTTCATATCCTGCATCTAAGAACAACAATCTGAATCATTGCACATGTAAGATAAGATTGAAATTATAAGCTTTCTATATTTAAATTTTGAATTTGAGACGTGCATTGCACGTGCCAGCTTACTAGTATGAAAAGCTAGTATTTTACTCCATCCATATACTCACTCCGGTCCATATTAGTTGTCTCAAAGGAGTATTTATTTCCACCAGCTTTCTGTTCGCTTCATCATATCTGACTCAAATCATTTGGTCGACCAGCTGTACATATACATGCACTCACAATTTGTCTCTTGGGGTCATCTTACCGAACCCAACACGAGCTCCTCTCATGGTCGGCTATCCCGTCTTAACATTTTGTACTATCTGTTTGTGATGGGATCAGCGTGGATTAAGGACAATGAAGCACTTCAATCATGTCAGCTTGATAGAGAACCCTCGCCGCATGAGCGCACGGGCACACATTTCTTCGGAATGAGAGGTTTAGGGAAAATGTCTACTCAATCGGTCATAGTGAGCAGCCAACAATTGGGTACTACCAGAGAAGGTTGGATAGCACTGATGTGCGCTCCATGCCAGTACTGATTATTCTCTTGAGAGCAAAGCGTCTATCTGTTGGCAAGCAGTACTGGTTCTGTTTGTCTCTCCTATAGTAGTTATAGTCAGTGATAGTAAATCATGAAGATACAACGTGTTAAAATGGGTAATGCGATGAATACTTTGAGGGGTACAGATTCATGGTACGCCATGCACAATTTAGCTGCATTTGTCAAAGTTTGGACGCAGATGGACATATACTCTCGATTTTATTATGGATCCAATCGAATACCTGGCAAGCTACCTTAGCTAGTACACTGAGTACAAGTTATAGTATAATTGATGTATTTTTTTTTTTGAGGTGGTACACTGTGTGCATATACTGGATCAAGTTGTTGCCTTGTATAACTTGGTTTCGCAAGAACTAGTGTGCTACTCAACCAATAATCGTATATATTAAACAAGTATTATTTTTGACACAACGTACCAAACAATAATACAAATAAACCTTCAAAAATTCAAATGGACAATCATATATGTATGCAATTTGAGATCAACCCCCCTTCTTTGCATTTAAAATCAGGATCTGGACAACACAATATTACTGATGAACTGACTAGAAATTTTCTATCAAGAAACTCGAGACTTACTTTTTCAAAAAATTGCATCTAGTAAAAAATCATTATTATCAATCAAAGCATAAAGTACATGTTATCATAATTGATTTTTTTTACACATGGATTGAAATTAATTTTACATCGGGTGTCTGAATTCTTAAGTGTGGCACTGCTGTCATGTAGTGTACCATAAGGCTGGTCTAGCAAGATTTTTCAAAGGTATAGATCGAACAAGGAATGTTGCTAAACTAGCTCAAAAATAATTGACCATGCAAAGTTTGGCGAGGTTTCGATTTGTGTATGTCTTAGCGTGCGACATGTGAGTTGCATAAGAAGTGAGACATGTGAGTTGCACAAAAAAAGTGAACTAGTAAAGAGACCAGAGTATGTCACAAACGTTGTCAATGTGAGAGAAAAAATACACGGTGGCTCTTGTACAGAAGGTACCATGACATGCTTAGAGCAGTTGTGAGGGTGCATAAGGATTGGATAGGAAATTTGTTCCATCTCAGCCAGTACGTATGTCTAATAATTCATGTCGTATAAAAGTCTGGTACTATGATCCATCCATACGTGCAATCTCTTGGGTTCTTGTTTATATAGTCTATACATCCCTATTGCCAAAACACGAGTTCCGCACGGTCGACTATCATATATGTCTTTCGCAAAAAAAAATACTATCATATATGGAACATGTTTCATATCTACTAGTGATATTAATTGATGGACTCGGTTCAGTCAATGAACAATGCAATGAAGCATTTTGATCATGTCATTACGGTCATCTCATCATGATCGAGACATGTCATATGCATAGTAATTAAGCATTACTTCGGAATGAGAGGCCTAAGGAAAAGACCTATGATGAACACTTCCTTTTTTAGGGAATCTATGATGAACACTTGGTTATACTGAGGAGACAACCACCCAAGCGCAACTTGGTTATACACGAGAGAAAATGTGTCAGCATAGTTTGGTTTAATTTCCCATGTGTTTGTCAGCATATGTGTTGACTCTTATCTTTTCCCATATCTTCCTCACCACATGAGCACGCGCGGAGACTGGTCCTGCGCCGTTCCACGCTGCTGTTGCCTACGCCTATTTTCAGGCCGTCGTCGCCCGCACTTGTCACCGTGCTGGCCACCGGCCGCCGTCGCTCGCACCTGTCTCCGCAGCTCCGATGGTCGCCGCCACCGCTCGCACCCGTCTCCGCGACGCCACGTGTCACCGACACTCGCACACATCTCCGTGACGCCAAGGGACACCACCGCTCGCACCCGTCTCCACAACGCCAAGGGCCACCGCCGCTCGCACCCGTCTCCACGACGCCAAGGGTCGTCGCAGCCGGCCTTGGGCATGTTCGGCGAGGCCTCTCTCTCCTACTTCTAGCGAGATACAGTGGGAGGTGGTTCCCTCTTGTTTTTCGAACTGTCAATCACCGTCGACGACCGCTCGCCTCAACCAGTCGATCTCCGTTCACCGGTGGGCTCTGGTGTTGGATGTTGCGAAGGTGTGGGGGGAGGGCGGCGGTGCTGCAGTTGTTGGGCACTGTTGCTACTAATGGTTGTCGGGTTTGCTAAAATACTAATTTGCAAATTCTGTCTTTGCAAATTTGCATTATAATGGAAATTTTTATGCTACAATAGTTTTTTGATTTTGCATGATGTGAAGATTTTTTTTGCCCTAATCAACAGTTATTTTTGCACCATACAATCTATGGATTTGCATTGTACGACAAACATTTTTTCTACAACCGTTACCTTGATGTTTCTATACTAGTACAATGTTTTTGCTACCTTCATGGGTGTTTAGTTAGATTCATCAGCATGCCAACAAAATCTGCCATAAACGTTGAAACAGTGGTGTGATGATACTGACGGAGGCATTCTTGACTAGGCAGATACTAATGTGGTGTGATGATTATAGGATTGAAGTTAACATTGTGAGAATTTGGGGTAGAGTTAATTGTGGGCAACGCTAGGGTTAATCTACAAAATGATGAAACTTTAGGCCCAAGGGTCAAGCTTTGATAGGGGATAATGTGGGTCGGTGGCATTGGGTAGGTGGCACGAAAAAGATAAGTCCGAGAAAGAGATAGAAAAGACCACATCAAAACAATTAGGCCAAAATCCTGCATATGGCATGCCTCTAGAATTAACAAAACTTGAGTTTATTTCTACATAAACGGGATAAGGACAATTGATTTCGAGGAGAAGATGTTAGCCAAGTTTGATTCATTTTCCTTCGGGTGGTTGATGGATTGGGGAGTTCTGTTCACCAATGGCAGGTTGTTGGCTCTTCGTGGGTGAAAGTTACTGGTTTCTTTTACACCTAGGTAAAGAATACAAATAAATAGAAGTTTCCATGTGGCAGAATAAATACATTGTGACATCGATCAACACCTAAGTATCTTGTCCAAACTTGTTTCCCATTTGCAGTTCCATTGAATCCCCATTTCAAAACATGGAACGTTGTTTAGCAGAGCATCTATATGAGTTGCTAACTCAATCTGAACAATTAGGACGATTTGCATCACTATTTGCTAGCTAGCCTTCTAGCTCGGTTTGAAATTTCCCACAACCACTACACATTAGTATCATAGATAAGCATAGCATACATGTTATATTGATGTTTTTATACAGTGGAACTTTGACACGTGCTACTCAAACACTACTCGTAACTCTAATTATAGTCATATAAGAAGCTCATATTTTACTCGATCCATATATATAGTCACCAACTTCTGTTCCCGTTATCATACATGACCCAACACATTTGATCAAGTAACAACATATGCATGCTCTTATTGGGGTCCTAGCATACCGAGTATCCACCTAGATTGCCAAGACATGAGCTAGCTCCTCATGGTTGGCTAGCCCATCTATAACATGTTCATATGTGTTAATGATATTAACCAATGGAGTTGGTTCGATCTATGGACGATGAAGCACTTCGGTCACCTCATCGCGATTGAAACGTGGAATATGTGCGGTAAGCATTTTCTTAAGAATGAGGGGCATAGGGAAAATATCTACAACGGACACTCACCCAGAGTGAGAAGAAACCCACAAAAGTACAAAAAATAGGATATGTCCTATGAAACAAGGGAGAAAAGGTGTATAAGCATTTTCCATATTCATGAACCAGTTGACGACTTATTTACTTTTTCTATAGTTAGTGCGATTCTTGGTCACACAATTTTTTTTCTTTGATGACATGTAGTCATAACTTAGGTATTAATTTTTTCTAGCATGAGCAAGTTTAGCATATGTGTAAAATTTTATTTGGCAACTATGCTGACAATCTCTAGTGTGCTAACAATCATAAATATATCTCTGTCAACATCATTGGCTTTGATAGTGAAGGACCCATACAATTAGATAGTCTAGGGAGCACTAAGGATGTGAGGGGCTATTAGGGTGCATAGTTTTGATGTCCTAATCTTCTCCAAGTTAATTGAGCAAGTATAACCTACATTTTTGGGAAATTCAAAGTTGACCCCATGAGCACATAATCCTACTTAGGAAAAATGTGTTTCAAATATTAAAAAATCATGAATTTTTAACACGAGTACATGTCCTCGTTTTGTTCACACATGAATGTTGAGAGAAAAATAAGACATTTTGCTACATTTGTAAACAACATCTTTTTTACTAGCACACAATTACGTATGAATGAACCGAAGAATTGTTCCTTTAGCAAATCTATTTTGGCTCTAGCCCTTGGTACTTACAAATCTTCCATGTGAAAATATTAAAAATCAAAACTCGCTTTTACATCTCCCTGAGTCACCCATTGTTGTTGTGTTTCCATCGTTGGTGCGGTATCCAACTGGTCCTGTGGACATCCAAGGAGACCACACGCCAGGTTAAGGCTACCAGAGGCATCACCGGGGACAAGAGGTGCCTCCTTTTTATAAAAGCCTGCTAATATTAGAAGTGGTTTGTCACACACACACATGCCACTAGTACCAGATATCAGCAGTGTGTTCTTGAAGACACCACTAGTATGTCAAGTACCACTAGCATGTCTTGGACACACCCACTAGTATCAAATACTACTGGCGTAACACATGTGTGTGTGTGTGTGTGTGTCACAAATACGACACAAATGGCTATTTGGCAACACCACTAGTAGCTCGTTTCCTACTAGCATCTAGCTCCATTCGAATTATCCCACACAAACTACACATTGGTATCCTAGAGCAACATAGTGTACTTGTCATCTTGATGCTTTTATTTAGTAGAACTTCACACATGCTACTTAACCACTACTCATAACTATAATTCAAGTCATATAAGAAGCTCATATTTTATTTTATCCATATATTAGCCATCAACGTTCTGTTCACTTCATCATACATGACCCAACACATTTGATCGACCAACAACATATGCATGATCTTATGTTTTGTCTCTTGGGGTCCTAGAACACTGAGTATTGTCACCTCGATTGCCAAAACAAGAGCTAGCTTCTCATGGTTGAATATCCCATCTATAACATGTTCATATATGTTGATGGTATTAATAAATGGAGTTGGTTCGGTCTATGGGGCGGTGAATCACTTCAGACATTTCATCGCGATTGAGACGATGAATATGCGCGGTAAGCATTTTTCTTTGGAATGAGGGGCATATGGAAAATATCTACAATGAACACGCAGGTAGAGTGAGAAGAAACTGACTCAAGCACAACGACTTGGCCCTGTCGTACGAAACATGGGAGAAAATGTGTATAAACATTTTCCATATTATTGTATCAATTGAGAGACTGGACTTGCTTACTTTTTCTATAAGTCAGTGTGATTCTTACATCAACAAAAAAATCATTTCGTTACTAGTGAGTACCAAACATTGCCCAAATATTCTTCTCGTATCGACATATTTTGCCCTCTACGATCCTATCGAATTCCCCATTCCAAACCAGTGGAACGTTTGTTTAGCAGAGAATCAATGCTGACCTAGGCTGAGCGATCAGGGCGATTTCCTGTTGCAGCAAGCCAATCAATAAACTTCAAAAAAACATCTCTGCGTAGGCTAGTCATAATGGGAGTATCATATTAGTAGTATCATGCATATGATACCAGCATATGATACTATCTCTATAGTGCTTAGTATCGTCTAGTTGTATCATAGTCCCATGGTATTTAATGATTTGTAGAATCTCAATGCAATTTGATGTACAAGATGTATTTGACATTAAAGATTCTTGTTACATGTGCTACGATAGAGTAACATATTATGATACTACTAACACCTCTCTCTTCATTAATTATTGCGCCACAACATCATTTTGCCAAGGTGGCATGCATGATACACCTTATGATACTACCACTAGGGCCAGCCGTAGACCACGCCCCCCTGTGCTCCATTCTATATCAAGGCAGTTGTTTGCCACTCCGAACAACGACGCTGGCGGTGACATTCCCCTTACGTGCGGGCCAACGACATGCCCAACCCCACTGCCCACCCTCACGCCCAAAGAATCCGGTGAGTAGCAGCCCCACGTGGATCCCACGTGACATTCACTGCGGTGTGCTCTCTTAATCTCTTTGGCTGGACCCCGCTCCTCTCCCCCTCCCCCAAAAATAATCCTATTGTGGCCACGGTGATTCTGTTATCCCCCACCCGCCATCACTCTTATTGCTCTCTCGCTGCTCACCGCCTGCTCCACGCCTACTTCTTGTCTCCGT
Source organism: Avena longiglumis (assembly GCA_030063025.1). Classification (NCBI taxonomy): domain Eukaryota; kingdom Viridiplantae; phylum Streptophyta; class Magnoliopsida; order Poales; family Poaceae; genus Avena; species Avena longiglumis. Next base: position 107,997,948 of record CP125979.1, read on the forward strand.
CGAACCCTCCCCGCCGGCTCCCCCCTCCGGTAAGATCTCTCTTCAGCAGCTCTGCTTTTCTGCAGGTTGTTTTGTTGCGGCGATGCTGTAGTGTCTTTCTTTTTCTGTTGTTTTTCTTGAAAGCGATGCGGATTTGTCGAACGGGAAAGGTGGATTTGTTTTTTAGGATTAGAAACTTTTGAGGTTGTGCTGTTTTCCTGGGTAGTTTTTTTCTCTTCCTTTTTTCTATCGGATTAGCGGATGGATGGGTTCTGAATATGTCTCTGTCGTGGGTAAGAGATGGATGGTTTCCTCTCCTGATTGCGCCCCCGTTTCCTCGGTTGCTTTGGCAAGAAATCGAAGGCCTTCTTAGGTTGATCATTGACAAAGTATGGGATTGATTGGCCTTGTTGGGGTTAGATTCTCTGGAAGGAGACGGCGGGTTAATGTCTGTTTGTGTAGGACGACAGTAGGAAGTATCCTTTCAGTGATAGTGATTTTGGTGGTGGATTGATTTGTTTAGACAATGTTCTCCAAAAAATATTTGTAAAAATATATATGCCTAGCCTGGATGCATGGAGTATGCCTGGCCTGGATGCATGGAGTATTTTGGCTGCATATATAGGAGATCACTCTTAAGTAATGCCTATTTTCCATATTATGAATCCCCATAATGAACTCCATATGTATATAGGAGATCACGAGGGGCCTTGACAGTTGGCGCCGTTAAATCCGCTTCTCTATAGCTGAAAATCAGGATCAGGACAAGAATATTGACGAAATGACAGTTGAGCTGCATAAAAGAGGGAAGTAGAAAGACCAGATCATGTTGCAAACATTGTCTATGGGAGGGTAAAATGCATAGTATCTATTCCAAAGATGGTATCATGACATTTCTAGAGCAGTTACAAATTGCCACCTTTGCATAAGGATTGGATGTTGTTACATATGATGAATCACAATCAAATTTATGTATTGATGATTAATAACTTGAGAGGGCCGACAATCGGAAGGCATCATTCCATCCTTGAGTTGTAGATTCAATCCACATTGTGTATGTTGCTCTGTCGTCGAGTCTCCATGCATTGTGTCGCCACTGTTGCAAAAATCCTCGTGGGTGGTCTCAAATTATCATGGACCACATACATTGCACCGAGTAGCATAGTGAGGGATGTCATGCTTATATGGCATGTAACTTTGGCACGTGCTGCTCAACCACCACATAAGTCTAATTTACTCCATAAAACTCTAATAAGATTGATATTTACTCCATACATACATACATACATACATACATACATACATACATACATACATACATACATACATACATACATACATACATACATACATACGCATTCTATTCTATATAAATGAGAAAGCCAACTCTTTTCATTGACCAGCTACATATATTGTTGATATATTCTATCTCTTGGGTCCTTATATGCATAGTCTATTCAGCCAGATTACGGAAAAACGAGCTCCTCGTGGTCAGACTATCCTATGTATAACATGTTTCATATCTACTAGTTCTATTATTCTATAGACTAGATTCATTCCATGGACAATGTCATAAAGTATTTTAATCATGCCATCGAGATCGATATGTGGCATTCCTAGGAGTGAGAGGCCAAGGAAAAACATCAACAATAAACACTCGGTCATAGTGAGCAGTCAGCACCTGTCGCACATCAATCTGGCATTCTGCTACATAGCGATGGGAAAACGGCTCATGGAAATAGAGTACTCGACCAACTGTATACATATAGGCATGGTTCCTACTATACGCGACTGAATACTTGCTTCCCGTGCATGGAGATTGCTCTCACAGTGAGCCAGACGCATGACATTCACGGCTTGATCTGTGTTTCTGTTGTAATTCCACTTCTCTGCAGCTGAAAATCAGGATCTGGACAAGATTACTGATGAACTGACAGGTAAGCTGCATAATAAAGAGAAGTAGAAAGACCGTAGCATGTTGCAAATATTGTTAATGGGAGGGGAAAATGCATAGTATCTCTTCCAAAGATGGTATCATGACATGCCTAGAGCAGTTGCAAGTTGCCACTTTTGCATAAGGATTGAAAGTTGTTGCATCTGATGAATCACGATTAACTTTACCTATTAATGATGGATAACTTGAGAGGGCCGACAAGCGGAAGGCATCCTTCCGACCTTGAGTCGTAGAATCAATCCACATTCTATATATAGGTGTATGTTGCTATGTGGTTAAGTCACCATGCATTGTGTCACCATTTTTGCAAAAGTCCTCATGGTTCATCTTGAATTATCATGGACCACATACATTGAAGCATAGCGTGGGACTTTATGCTTATATGTCATGTAACTTTGGCTGCTCAACCGCCACATAAGTCTAATTTACTCCATAAAACTCCGAGAAGGTTGATATTTACTCCATACATACATATGCATTCTATTCATGTTAATCGTATATAAATGATAAAGCCACCTCTTTTCATTGACCAACTACATATATTCTATCTCTTGGGTCCTTATATGCATAGTCTATTCAGCCGGATTATGGAAACACGAGCTCCTCGTGGTCAAACTATCCTATGTATAACATGTTTCATATCTACTAGTTATATTATTCGATAGATTAGGTTCGTTCCATGGACAATACAGTGAAGCATTTTAATCATGGCATCGAGATCTAGAGTGGCATTCCTAGGAATGAGAGGCCAAGGGAAAACATCAACAATAAACACTCGGTCATAGTGAGCAGTTGGTACCTATTGCACAGCAATCTCGTGTTCTCCTACATAGCGACAGGAGTACGGCTGATGGAAACAGAGTAGGGGTCCAACAATAAGTTGTCAACTTCTAGGTATGGTTCCTATATGCGGCTCAACACACGCTCCGCGTGCATGGAGATCTCTCTCACCACGAGCTACACACACGGCATTCACGACATGATCTATGTTTCTGTTGTACTCTCTTTTAATCATATAACTCTCTTTTACATGTATATGTACCATCGTTTGCGTGCATCAATCACAATTATAGAAAGAAATCCATTATAAATTTCAAAACACTGATTTCAAAGTTTCAAACAAATTCAAAAAACTCAAATGGACAAAACCATCTACACGCAATTTGACCACTAGTCTAGTCATTTTTAGCAATGTCAAATAAAAATTGATTAATTTTTATTCGAGCATTAAAAATCATGCTTTCATAATTGAATTGTTGTTTTTTGGCTCGTGGCCTATATTTGATTTTCAAAAAGGGTATCTGATTTCTTAAGTAAGATCCCGGTGTCATGTCGTAGGCCCCCCTTGGTGGTTGCTGCCGCCCCGCAGGCAACTCACGGCAGATTGGACATGGACCCCACTCTCCGACTTTGTCGTAGGCATTGTATTTCTCACGACAAGCATGCGTCTGTATTTTCCATAGGCTTAAAAATACTCACGAAAAACCTCTGACATGGGGCCCACCGACTTCATGAACCACCTATTGTCAGCCCACGGTAGTTTGCAATGATAAAACTCACACCAAACTGTTTGTTGTGTGTCCGACAATAAGCACTCGACAAACCTATCGATTTAACGGTCAGAGTTTGCCGAACAAGTTTGTTGTGAGTTTGACTATGGCAAATGATTTACCGTGAGGGTTTCAGCCTTTGCCGTGGGTCTGTAGCCTACAACAGATTTTCGGATTCCTGTAGTGTAAGGGGTTCGAGCAAGATTTTTATCGCATAAAGATAAAACAAAGAGTAGAACTAAGTTAGCTCGAAAACAGTTGGTAATGGAAAGCTTGCTGGGGCTACATTACCTGCGTGTATTAGTGTGCGATGACATTTTTCTATAGAATACACTTTATTACTTATAAGATAGCATTGCATGGACAATTCATAGATATTACACCCGGGCATGTGCATAATTAGTATGCACACAACTACTACTATCTAAAAGAAAGAGAAAAGGACCAAATACAAGAATCATACAGAGCTCATAGACCGCCTATGATGCTGGAGGACCAATCTGAAGATCACGTTGTGTCCATGTGGGATAGAAATAGTCACACCGTGTAGACACCTTCATAAATATGTCTCGATTCTCCATGTATTGTCGACGCGACCAAAAACAGAGCACATGAGTGCATTGTTAGATGAATCCATAAGTGAAAAGTTCTTACCATTAAAGTCATGTAATTACTACATTTCCAAAGCGACCATATGACGGAAAACCATCCCACCCTAACAATAATTTTATACTTTTCATCTATACCATTTAACCAATTGCCCAACACGATAGCAGATGTAAGTGGAGGATATGAGATAGGACCTATTTTGATGACTGTCCATATAGAACATGCAACTTGTGGCGAAAGAAAAGGTGTTTGATTGTCTCATCAAAATGACAAACTATGTCCTCCCATGAAAATAGCATTTTATGGTCACAACGAGTATATACATTAAAATTGCGGCATGGATCAGACATACAACGGCGCAAGGGCGCTTGTTGTATTAACATTCGTGTGTGAGCAGATTTAATGGTGGTTGCGACTTGTAGGTCTGGTATGGTGAGGCGACGAAGCCGAGATCGTGTGTTTCCACAGTTAATTTTCCGACCACTGTTTACGATGGTAGAGTTGCATAAAAAAGGGAACTATAGAGAGCAGAGTGACACTAGAATGGTCTGTCGATAGGTGAAAAAGATGAAGAGTGCATCACCATGACGTGCCTAAACTAGTTGCGAGGTGCGATCCAATCTGAGCCGTTGGTGCATCTCATGAATCACAATATCGCAACTTTAGAGATCAAGTGAGTCGATGACTTAGCATGTCCGGTAGGTGGTGGGCATCCTTCTGTTCTACCATGGGATAGGAGAGTGTCATCGCACGGTTATTGCTCAGCCATCAAACCATCAGAGACTTTGAAGCTCTATGCATTGCATCGCCATTGTTAGATACTCTTGTCTCTTTGTTTGAACTACCCCACAACCCATAGTATCGGTCGCCCATCATTCTCTAACGATGATAAAGTTTGATTAGATATAGTTCAAAGGTAAAGCAAAAAAAAAAGATAAATAGGAATATGAATAGAACATCCTTCAAATCTGGTGGCATTAATACTTGGTTGTTACTATCCACTCTTATTTCTCCTTTTTCTTTCTTGATCTATGGATAAATGTTTAACAAGTTTCTGGCCTTCTAGGCATGGTAGATGCATCTTGTATCGATGTTGTAAAATACAAACTTTTTTGGTAACTTTTCATTGGATTTTTACACGTCGATAGCTCAAAAGCATCATAAGGAGAGGAAGCACCAGATATTTTATCGTCCTTTCACGCCATGCATGGAACTTATTTGTCACGTCCTACTCGGTCAATACTCTAAAGTCCTACTAATGCCATCCATATACTCACTCCAGTCCATATTAGTGGCCTCAAGGGATCGGAGTATTTATTTCCACCAGCTTTCTGTTTGCTTCATCATATCTGACTCAAATCATTTGGTCGACCAGCTGTACATATAAATGCACTCGCAATTTGTCTCTTGGGGTCATCTTACCAAACCCAACACGAGCTCCTCTCGTGGTCGGCTATCCCAGCTCAGTAACATTTTGTACTCCCTCGGTTCTAAAATAGATGTCTTAGATTTATTAAAATTTGGATAAACCTAAATAGTGTCTAGATTTATCTAAATTTTGATAAATCTGAGACATCTATTTTGGGACGGAGGGAGTATCCGTTTGTGATGGGATTAGCGTGGATTAAGGACAATGAAGCACTTCAATCATGTCAGCTTGATAGAGAATGCTTGCCGCATGAGCGCATGGGCACACATTTCTTCGGAATGAGAGGTCTAGGGAAAATGTCTACTCAATCAGTCATATTGAGCAGCCAACAATTGGGTACTACCGGAGAAGGTTGGATAGCACTGATGTGCGCTCCATGCCAGTACTGATTATTCTCTTGAGAGCAAAGCGTCGATCTGTTGGCAAGCAGTACCGGTGCTGTTTGTTTCTCCTATAGAAGTACTAGTATAAAACAACGGTAGCCAAGGGCTGTTCCTGGCAGGTCTCATCTCACTCTGCCCGTTATATGCGTGGGTTGTGTAGACATAGTCAGAGATAGTAAATCAAAGTTTGGACGCAGATGGACATTTACTCTCGATTTTATTCTGGATCCAATCGAATACCTGGCAAGCTACCTTAGCTAGTACGTACACTGAGTACAAGTTATAGTATAATAATTGATGTTTTTTTTTTTGAGGTGGTACATTGTGTGCATATACTGGATCAAGTTGTTGCCTTGTATAACTTGGTTTCGCAAGAACTAGTGTGCTACTCAACCAATAATCGTATATATTAAACAAGTACTACCTCCGTTTCAAAGTTTAAGGTCTATATTTTTTTTTAAAAGTCAAACTAACTAAAGTTTGACCAAATTTTTAGAGAAAAATATTAATATTTATAATATGTAATTCATACCTTTCATATATCATAAAAGATATTTTCAGATGGTATCTATATAATATAATAGTTCTTGGTATTTTTACACACAAACTGAAATTAATTTTACATACGGGTCTCTGAATTCTTAAGTGCAGCCATGTTGTCATGTAGTGTACCATAAGGTGGGTCTAGCAAGATTTTTCGATACAGATCGAACAAGGAATGTGGCTAAAGTAGACCAAAAATAATTGGCCATGCAAAGTTCACTGAGGTTTCGATTTGTGTATGTCTTAGTGCGCATCATGTGAGATTCATAAGAAGGGTGAGACAAAGTGACCTAGTAAAGAGACCAGAGTATGTCACGAACGTTGTCAATGTGAGAGAGAAAATACACAGTGGCTCTTGTACAGAAGGTACCACATGCTTAGAGCAGTTGCGAGGTGCGACCCTTGCATAAGGATAGGAATTTGCTCCATCTCACAAATCACCACCAAACTTCAACAAGGAATAAGTCGAAAGGGCCGCCAATGTAGAAGGAATCCTTCCGACCTCTTACGGGACATAAAGCACTCTTTGCCTGTAGTATGTTGCTTCGTCGTTGAGCCACCTTGCAGTGTGTCACCGCTGCTGCAAAAATTCTTGCGGGGTCGGCTCAAATTATCACAACCCACTTACACCGGTACCAAGCAGCATATCATGGTACATGTACATATTAAGTTTCTGCCTATCAGTCGTGGGGAATAGAATTTTTTTTTTTCTTTTGCAAAATCGAAAGCTAGAATTTGTTAAGCAAAGGTTACGAACGTGACCACAAACCTGCATCGCACAGGCTCCAAACACCAGCTAGTTGTGCCACTAAGTAGATGGTACTAACAAAAACTCAAGTTTATTCTAGTACTACCTCCCAAATAGATGTGTGAGATTTATCTAAATTCTTATGTGCCTATACACTAAAACGTGTTTAGATACATGTAAATCTAGGTTTTTTTTGGCGGGAGAAGTCTATTGTACAAAAACACGAGGACAATAGAACTCTAGGCAAGAATGGTTGCAGTTGAGCTTGATTCGTTTTTCTTCTCTCGTGGTTGCTTTCATGTTTTCCATACTTCTAACCAGTTTGTGGCTCTCCTGGGTGATATTTGCGTATGTACGAACTGCAAACTAAACTTTTGACAGCACCGAGCTCGCCCAGATTTCATTGTGTGCATGTCTTAGTGTGTGTGAATGAGCTGCGTCGAAAAGGAACTAGCTAGCAGAGAGAGCAGAGTATATCACTAACGTTGTTGATGCAAGTGAAGAAAAAATCGCAAGCGCCTCTTCCACAAAAGGTACCATGACATGCCTAGAGCAGTTACGTACGCGACCCTGCACATGGATTGGAGGTTGTTGCACCTCATAAATCACATTGGAACTTCATAGAACGATGAGGGATAAGTCTACATGTCATGCTTTTGCGACACGAAGCTTCGGCACGGGCTTCTCGGCTACTACATAAGTCTAATTTATGGCGTGTATAAAAACCTGATATTTTGCTCCATCTATATATGCGCATTTTATTCACTTCATCATACATGCGCACAACTCTTCTAATCGACCTACCTCTTGGGTCTTTTCACCCATTGCTGAAAGACTAGCTCCTCAGGGTTGACTGTCCTATCTATAACATGTTTTATTATCTACTAGTGATATTAATCGATGGACTGGGTTCGGTAAATACACAATACAATGAAGCAGTTTGATCAATTCCGCGATTCACATGTGGCATCCTTCGGAATGAGAGGCCTGCGGAAAACATATGCCGGTCATAGTGACCATCCATCATCTCTCACACAGAGAACTTGTGTCCTGCTGCATAACCATGGGAGGTCAGGCTGTAAGTGGGTGTGTTCACGGCTGCCCACCAGTTGACCACCTGTGTCCATATAAACTAATAGGACTACAGATACTGTCTGCTTAAGTTTGTGAATGCTAAGTGGTGTCCATCTGCCCACTTTTACCCATCATCTTCATCGCGCAAAGGCGTCCCGTGTATAGTAAAAAGCAGCCTGCGGCTAGCTTAAAGCAAGTACACGTTATAGAGGAAAGAGCAGCCTCCAGCTAGCTTTAGCACACATACTACGCAGGAAGGAGCAGCATGTAGGTTGCTGATCACACGAGTACACAGTATACAGCTTCATCACACTGGTACTCCCTCCGTCCAACAAGGATGTCGGAGGCCTAGTTCAAATTCAATTTTGCAAAAAAACTCTCAAACTTTGAAAACTGTTCAGATATGACCTGAAATAGAAAAATAAAATTACAATCTTCTCCCTCCATCTCTGTCCTCCTCAACGTATGTTGCTCCCCCACTAGTGGAAACAGGGTCTCTAGTCCCGGACCGTAAGGGCCTTTAGTCCCAGTTTTTGAATCGGGACTAATCAAGCGGGACTAGAGGCCCAACACTAGTCCCGACCCAGTTACCAGCCGATACTAGTGGGTATCCACGCGGCTGCCCCTGCGCGTTCAGGATGCACCCCCATTAGTCCCGGTTGGTGTTATGGACCGGGACCAGTGGGTCTCTGCCGCGGCGGAGCATTATCTTGAACTAGTGATTTCTCTGCCACGGCAGCATTTTGTGCCTTTTCTCTGACGCGGCAGAGAATTCATTTTGTATTGTTTTATTTATTTATTTATTATTTCAAAATGATTTTTGAATATTTATACGCCACCACATATCATACACGTTCGTGCATATATATAAGATAACTTGTATTACGAAATCGAGCATACAAATATATACAATTTACATAGTTACATGAAGATTACAATTATCGGGACTAGAGCCCGTCTAGTCAATTACATGGAGATCATTAGCGCCTATTCACACTAAATTCTCCGCCATCGTATACCATCTCTTTGAAAATAAAACCCGCCAGTTCCTCCGCAATTGCTAGTACACGTTGATATGGTAGGAGTTGATCCCGCATTCTCTCGAACTATATAAGAAAAGGAGATCGATATGAATATCAATCATGATAACGAAAAGTGACGGTAATAAAATGATGGTGAGAATGTATTGCTTACGTCGACTCTATAATCTTTGTGCTCGGTGGTAAACGTGCAAATGAACTCGCAAACGTAGAATCCACATAAATTCGACACCTGTGGCTGCCTCGCGCACTTTACGAGAATAGAATTCAATCAAAATAATAATCTAGCATCATTATTATATTGAAACTAGAAATAAAGAGATGTGCGGACATATCACGTGCTACTTACCGAGACCGCCTTAAAATCCTCGCTTTTAAACCGGATCCAAACCCTGCCCGGCGAATAAAATGAATGAATGAGTTATTCTTTACATGATATCTCGGGAAATTAACAAAAGAGACCGATATAGCAAGAAAATTACTTCTGGAGCATGTCCTGCATGCTGCGGAACGCTTCCAGGTTTCTCTTTAATGGGTCCATGACTTCAACTCTTCTCTTATCAAGTTGAATGTCTAACAGAATCTAATGGAAGCTGCAAATGTTTATATATATATATATATATATATATATATATATATATATATATATATATATATATATACATCAGTAACTCATCAGTTACACTTAGCGTCGAGTAATCAAAAGTGAATGTGTGTACAACAGAGTAAGACGCTTACTCGAAATTAATAGTATGTGGTCGCAGAAATTTTGCTCCTTTAAAAACCTCAAAATGTTTTCCTCCGTCTTCTCGGGGTTTGTTGTTAGGGTATTTATATGTACTTTATCTGGGTCAATGAACCCAACACTATAGACTCTTCTTATTTTACATTCCTGGATCTTCATTCTGCATAATAATATAGTACAAAAGGATATAATGAGGATAATTACATACAATGAACTGAACATGTAGACAATGAATTCAACAACTTACAAACAATAGCAGCTGAGGATAGATTTGTCAAGGGCGTCGAGATTGTATAACTGGAACAGTTCTGGAAACTCAACATGGGCCTCTTCGCCTTTTCTGAAGTAGTACCCACGTGGGACTTTCGCTGTGATAAATATTCTCCCTTCCTTTGCAGCTGTCAAGTACCACTCATGGAGATTCCGCAGTTATATTGGCAGTTTTTTCACCTTTTCTTTGCTGACCAAATCCTCCCCTGTGACATATCTACGGGCTATTGGCATCTTGAGTAGATAGTCGAGTTGGGGGCCTAACAGTTCATCAAGACTAATGTCCATGGTGGCCGCCAACTCTGTAGCTACTGACATATCTAGTGGCCGTTGTACGAGAAGGGGAACGTTATCTGAAAACACCTTGAGGGGTGCGATCGTTTGTTTGGCCTGCTGTCCGAGAAGGGGAACGTCTGATTTTTTACCGATTGCAGTTTTGGTCCTGCTTGCACCTGTGCTTGCTGATTTTTTACCGCTTGCACTTGATTTGCTTGATTTGCTCTTCGCCACTTCTTTCTGAAGTGTGCGTAGATAGTCATCTGGCTTATGGTGCAACTCATATTGCGATTTTGTGTTCAGAAAATCAATTGCGTATGCCTTTTCTTCTTGGTGTATACCGGAGCGGGCTCGGGTTTCTTCTTCTCAAAATGCGCCGCCACTTCGGCCTTTTCTATCGCTGCAGATTCCGCATCAGTACAATCGTAAGGTCTAATGGGAAGATTCTAATGAGGCACTATTGGGAGGGGCGACATTTTCCGTTTTGATCTACCGCATCCTTTAGTACTCACTGACAGAGCACGCTGCCGCTTATTATCCTTAGCGGGCGGCGAAGATTGTTGAGCCTGCGACGGAGATCGAGAAGGACTCATAATGTGGTGGTTGTAGTCATCATGGGGTGGGCTTCTTGGAGGTGATGGAGGTTGAGGTGGAGGTGAAGGAGACCTGCGACGACTCGGAGGCGGTAGTGTTATCCTTGGGGCCGAGCCTGGAAACCGTATGTTGTTCTTTTTCCACAGAATGATCCCACCAAGTACTTCTCCGACTGTGATCTCACCTTCAGGTCCAGGGATGTCAAGCTACATTGACTCCCACTCCTTTACGATTTGTGTAGGGTTCGCAGCATAGAAAACAAAAAATTTCCTACGATGTGAACTATATACCAAGATCTATCTACTAGATACAAACAACAGGCGGATGTATATCCGTAGAGAACATACCCTTGAAGACCGACAAAGCTTAACGAGTTCAACTCGTGGTTGATGTAGACGATCTCTTGCCGATCTCAAGATCGAGAGGAAGTCCTAGCGCCGCAAATCAGCGGCGATCCGCTCGCACACACGTTCGAGGCACCGAGCAACCTCCGCCTCCTCGCTCCAGCGATGCAGCGAAGCACAACTCTTTCTTGCCGAATAGCCACCGAACATGTATCTCACTAGTCCGAGACCATGGGGATAAATTCTAGAGGGAGAGAGATCCTTCACGAGGAGGTGTGTGAGACAAGTGAGGGAGCTCCTTTTATAGGAGGAGGGGGACCCCAAGGGGTGGCACGCATGGGGGCTTCCCCTTGCCCTCCCTCTTCATGTGGGTGGACACTCCACTCACAAATCTCCTTTAAATTCCTCCACTCAAAAGTCCACTCAAATTCCCATTAAATTTCCACCAAATTTAATGCAAACTCTCATTAAATAAAACTCTTTTATTTTATTCAGAATTTTGTCAATTACTTTAATGACAAACATTCACAAATAACCCTTGCTAGAATTCTATTTCACATGCATAACCACTTTATGCAATTTCACCAAAACCTGCTTTGGTATCTAGTGAAATAAATTCGCGCTTGTTCATTCTTTCGGCATGAAACATTTGCTCCAATTGGATGTCGGTGTCTTAAGTGTGACACCCTATGGTTCATGAATAATGCGGACATGATCGAGACCCTCTCGGATCAATAATCGAAGCGGATCTAGAGACCCATCGACTCCCACACATTCAACGATGACTTCCTTGTGATCGTCGGAACCTTTACGCTAGTATCTTAATCCCTTTGTTTCACGATATATTACATGTCCGAGATTCGATCATCGGTATCTCCATACCTAGTTTGATCTCGTATCGACATGCACTCTTTTCGTTCTGTGATATAACATTCTAGTGATCAAATCACTTGCTTGCAAGCTAATCAATGTGATATCACCGAGAGGGCCCAGAGTATATCTATCCGTCATCGGATGAACAAATTCCACTCTCGATCCATGAGCCTCAACATAACACTTTATTAGTTCGAATCCATCTTTATAATCACCACATTACAAGGTGACGTTTGATGTTATCAAGAAACTCTTCCGTGTTAGTGATTGACATGATCTCATGGTCTAAGGATTAGGATCACTTCGTAAGTTGTTATAGCAATATAAACTCAATGACTTTTATTGTAATGTTATACTGATGAATGTTCATCACACCATTACACTAATGTTGTGATCCCGTTATTAACAACATCCAATGTCCATGATCGGAAACCTTGATCATCTTGTTAATCAACGAGCTAGTTTATGAGAGAGGCATAACTAGGAACTTTCTGTTGTTTATTAAACACACATGTATTAACGTTTCCGTATTAATACAATTATAGCATGCAAAATAAACATCTATCATATACTTGGAATACACATAATAAACACTTTATTATTGCCTCTCGGGCATATTCCTTCGTCTCCCACTTGCACTAGAGACAATAATCTAGTTACATAGTGATAAATCTAACACCCATTGAGTTCGGTGTTGATCATGTTTTGCTCTAGGGAGAGTTTTAGTCAACGGATCCGCTACATTGAGATCCGTATGTACTTTAAAATCTTTATATCTCCATCCTTGACATGCTCATGGATGGAGTGAAACCGCGCTTAATATGCTTGGAATGCTTGTGAGACCTTGGCTCTTTGGCATTGGCAATGGCACCATTGTTGTCACAATAGATCACCATTGGGTCCAACGTTTGCTTGCCACCACTCCTAGTTCGGATATGAACTCCTTCATCCAAATCGCTTCGAGCCGCTCAAGCAGCAACATATTCGGCCTCCGTTGTTGATCCCGCTATCACAGGTTGTTTGGAGCTCCTCCAACTAACCGCTCCGCCATTCATGAGAAATACGTATCCGGATTGAGACTTAGAGTCATCCGGATCGGTTTCAAAGCTAGCGTCGACATAACACTTAGCGACGAGCTCTTCTTCACCTATGTATACAAGAAACATATCCTTAGTTCTTCGTAAGTACTTAAGGATATTCTTGACCGCTATCCAGTGTTCCGAACCTGGATCCGATTGGTACCTACTAGTCAAACTAATAGCATGTGCCACATCCGGTCTTGTACATATCATGGCGTACATTATAGAGCCTATGGCTGAAGCATAGGGGACTTTGTCCATTATCTCTCTTTCTTCCGCTGAAGCCGGACTTTGAGTCTTACTCAATGTCTTGCCTTGCAACATAGGTAAGAACCCCTTCTTACTTCCGTCCATTTTAAACTTCTTTAAAATCTTATCAAGGTATGTACTTTGCGATAGCCCTATTAGGCGCCTAGATCTATCTCTATAGATCTTTATGCCTAATATGTATGACGCTCACCTAGGTCCTTCATTGAAAATTTGCTGTTTAGATAACTTTTAACACTGTTTAAAAGATCTATATCATTTCCGATCAATAATATGTCATCCACATATAATATCATAAATGCCACATTGCTCCCACTCACTTTCTTGTAAATACAAGCTTCTCCATAAGTTTGGACAAATCCAAACTCTTTGATCACCTCATCAAAGCGGAGATTCCAACTTCGTGATGCTTGCTTCAATCCATAGATGGATTGCCGAAGCTTGCACACCTTGTTAGCATCCTTAGGATCGACAAAACCCTTTGGTTGTATCATATACAACTCTTCTTCAATATTACCATTGAGAAACGCGGTTTTGACATCCATTTGCCATATCTCATAATCGAAATATGCAGCAATTGCTAACATAATCCTAACTGACTTTAGCATCGCTACGGGAGAGAAAGTCTCGTCGTAGTCAACTCCTTGAATTTGTCGAAACCCCTTTGCGACAAGTCGAGCTTTATAGACGGTCACATTACCATCAGCATCAGTTTTTCTTTTGAAAATCCATTTGTTCTCCACGGCCTTTTGGTCGTGAGGTTATTCCACCAAGTTCCATACTTGATTTTCATACATGGATTCCATCTCGGATTTCATGGCTTCTAACCATTTGTTGGAATCCGGGCTCATCATCGCTTCTTCATACGTCGCAGGTCATCATTTTCATCAACCATGAAATTCATGACAGGATTTCCGTCTGACTTGGGAGCTGCAGCGTCTTGTTTGACCTGCGAGGTTCGGTAGTACTCTCTTCGAGTTTCATGATCATTATCATTAGTTCCTCTTCAGCAGTGTGGAGCCAACTCCGAACAACTTCCTGCGCTATTCGCCATACTTTGAAGAGAAGGTTCCACAACCTCTTCGAGTTCTACCTTCCGACTACTCACACCTTTCGCGAGAAACTCTTTCTCTAGAAAGGATCCATTCTTGGCAACAAAAACCTTGCCCTCGGATCTGTGATAGAAGGAATACCCAATAGTTTCTTTAGGGTATCCTATGAAGACGCATTTTTCCGCTTTGGGTTCGAGTTTATCCGGTTGAAGTTTCTTCACATAAAAATCGCATCCCCAAACTTTAAGAAATGACAGCTTAGGTTTGTTTACAAACCACAATTCATACGTGTGTTTTCAGCAGTTTAGATGGTGCCCGATTTAAAGTGAATGCAGCAGTTTCTAGTGCATAACCCCAAAATGACAACGGCAAGTCCGTCAGAGACATCATAGATCGAACCATATCTAATAAAGTACGATTACGACGTTCCGACACACCATTTCGCTGTGGTGTTCCGGCAGGTGTGAGTTGTGTAACAATTCCACACTCTTTCATGTGAGTGCTAAACTCGTAACTTAGATACTCACCTCCACGGTCGGACCATAGAAATTTGATCTTTCTATTACGATGATTTTCCACTTCATTCTAAAATTCCTTGAACTTTTCAAAGGTTTCAAACTTGTGTTTCATCAAGTAGATATAACCGTATCTACTCAAATCATCCGTGAAAGTAACAAAATAACGATATCCACCTCGCGCCGACACACTCATTGGACCACATACATCAGAATGTATGATTTCCAATAAATCCGCCTGTTCCATTGAACCGAAAACGGCGTTCTAGTCATCTTGCCCATAAGGCATGGCTCACATGTATCAAATGATTCATAATCAAGTGATTCCAAAAGTCCATCCGAATGGAGCTTCTTCATGCGTTAACGCCAATATGACCTAGACGGCGATTACCACATATGCGGATATATCATCATTAAGTTTAATCCTTTTAGCATCAACATTATGAATATGTGTAACATTATCATCGAGATCTAATAGAAATAAACCATTCATCATCGGTGCATGACCATAAAAGATTTCATTCATATAAATGGAACAACCATTGTTCTCGGATTTAAATGAATAACCACTTCGCATCAAACACGATCCAGATACAATGTTCATGCTCAGTGCAGGCACCAGATAACATTTATTCAAGTTTATAACTAATCCCGATGGCAAGTGGAGAGGCAGCGTTCCAACGGCGATCACATCAACGCTTGATCCATTGCCGACACGCATCTTGACCTCACCCCTTGCTAGCGGTCGCTTGTTTCGCAGCCCCTGATTCGAGTTACAAATATTAGCAACTGAACCGGTATCAAATACCCAGGTGCTACTGCGAGCACTAGTCAAGTACACATCAATAACATGTATATCATATATACCTTTGTTTGCCTTGCCCTTCTTATGCGCGAGATACTTGGGGCGATTCTGCCCGATGTGGTCCCCTTACAATAGTAGCACTTCGGAATCGACTTAGGTCCAACTCGGGTTTTTTTAGCGCAACAGGCTTGCCGCCCTTACTTCCCTTCCGTTTTCCCTTCTTGTCTTTCTTGAAACCAGTGTTCCTATTGATCATCAACACTTGATGTTCCTTTTTGATCTCCACTTCTGTAGTTTTAAGCATTGATAGAAGCTCGGGGAGAGACTTCTTCATGCCTTGCATATTATAGTTCATCACGAAGCTCTTATATCTAGGTGGCAGAGACTGCAGAACACGATGGATGCCTAAGTCAATGGGAATCGATATTCCTAAGGACACAAGCTTATCGGCGTAACCCGACATCTTGAGTACATGCTCACTAACGGAGTTGTGCTCTTCCATCATGCAGCTAAAGAACTTTTCTGAAGCGTTTTAGCTCTCTACAGCAGCATGTCTGTCGAAAATCATTTTCAACTCACCCATTGTATCAAATGCATTTCCGTTTTCGAAACGCTTTCGAAGTTCCGGCTCTAGCCCATACAATATGCCGCAATGAACTAAGTTGTGGTCCTCCTGACGAGTCTGATAGACATTCTTCTCCTCGTCAGGGGCATCATCTAAAGGTGGGGGGCCTAACAGCGCTTCTAGCACATATTGCTTTTGTGCAGAGAGGAGAATCCTCAAATTCATGGCCCATTCGGTAAAGTTGCTACCGTTCGTTGCTAGTTTCTCTTTCTCCATGAACACATTGAAATTAAAAGCAGGTGGTGCCATCTACAACAGAATTTGTAAAGTTTAGACTAAGTGTATGATAGATTGAGTTCAAATAATCCATATTATGAATGAACTCCCACTCAAAAACGACATCCCTCGTGCCTTTTTGGTGATTACATGAACCAAATCCACTACACCAAGTCCGATCATCACGTGAGTCGGTATAACTTCAAAGGCGAGCATCAAATGGGTATCATATCAACTATATGACTCATGATTAACCTTTCGGTCCGTGTTCCGAGGCCATGTCTGTACATGCTAGGCTCGCCAAGTTAGAACCTTAGTATTCGCGTGTGTAACTGTTTTACACCCGAAATATGGTCGTGGATCCAAGAACACCCGATCATCACGTGATGTCTTGGAGTGACGAAAACATAATCGGTGCATACTAAAGGAAGAACACATTCTTATCTTGATATTTAAATGAGGGATCATCTTATTATGCTAACAAAGCACTAAACAAGCAATATAAGATGCTATCAAAACATCATATGTTTATTAGTGAAATGATATGGTTCCCGCAGATGATCTCTATCATGTGCATCGTGGTATGATCACTATCATACCTATATGTGTAAATCCAAGGTCTATGGATTTTACACGTTATGTTTGTAAGAGTATCATCTCATACTTCTACTTACAACATTACCATATCATAACACTAGCCCAAAGAACAATCTAAACTAGACGCCTCTAATTTATCCATTGCAAGTTTTACGTGGCTTAGGGCTTCGAGATAGAACCGTTCTTACCTACGAACATGAACCACAACGAGGATAATCAAATTGTTGACAACTCGCTTGCAAAATAGATATTGACTATAGTAGGAGAGACAGACACCCGCTAGCCACTTATGCAAACTAGTTGCATGTCAAGCGTGGAACAGGTCTCATGTGCGAGGACATGTAAAGTTTGTCCGCCTTCATCCCACTATGCCACCAATATCCAAAATTACAACAAAGGAGCAACAACATGATCATCATCGCCCACATACTCATATGTGTACTACCCGTGTAAAGTATCTACGCATAGATCCAGCTCTGATACCACTGTAGGGTTCGCAACATAGAAAACAAAAAATTTCCTACGATGTGAACTATATACCAAGATCTATCTACTAGATACAAACAACTGGCGGATGTATATGCGTAGAGAACATACCCTTGAAGACCGAAAAAGCTTAATGAGTTCAACTCGTGGTTGATGTAGACGATCTCTTGCCGATCTCAAGATCGAGAGGAAGTCCTAGCGCCGCAAATCAGCAGCGCATCCGTGCTCGCACACACGTTCGAGGCACCGAGCAACCTCCGCCTCCTCGCTCCAGCGATGCAGCGGAAACACAACTCTTTCTTGCCGAATAGCCACCGGGAACATGTATCTCGCTAGTCCGAGACCATCGGGGATAAATTCTAGAGGGGGAGAGAGATCCTTCACGAGGAGGTGTGTGAGACAAGTGAGGAGGGGGGCTCCTTTTATAGGAGGAGGGGGGAACCCCAAGGGGGTGGCCAGCGCTTGGGGGCTGCCCCCTTGCCCTCCCCTCTTCATGTGGGTGGACACTCCACTCACAAATCTCCTTTAAATTCCCTCCACTCAAAAGTCCACTCAAATTCCCATTAAATTTCCACCAAATTTAATGCAAACTCTCATTAAATAAAACTATTTTATTTTATTCATAATTTTGTCAATTACTTTAATGACAAACATTCACAAATAACCCCTTGCTAGAATTATATTTCACATGCATAACCACTTTGTGCAATTTCACCCGAAAACCTGTTTCGGTGTCTAGTGAAATAAATTCCTGCGCTTGTTCATTCTTTCGGCATGAAACATTTGCTCCAATTGGATGTCGGTGTCTCTTAAGTGTGTCACCCTACGGTTCATGAATAATGCGGACATGATCGAGACCCCTCTCGGATCAATAATCAGAAGCAGGATCTGGAGACCCATACTGACTCCCACACATTCAACGATGACTTTCTTGTGATCGTCGGAACCTTTTACGCTAGTATATTAATCCCTTTGTTTCACGATATATTACATGTCTGAGATTCGATCATCGGTATCTCCATACCTAGTTTGATCTCGTTACCGACATGCACTCTTTTCTCGTTCCTGTGATATAACATTCTACTGATCAAATCACTTGCTTGCAAGCTAATCAATGTGATATCACCGAGAGGGCCCAGAGTATATCTATCCGTCATCGGGATGAATAAATTCCACTCTCGATCCATGAGCCTCAACATAACACTTTATTAGTTCTGAATCCATCTTTATAATCACCACATTACGGTGTGACGTTTGATGTTATCAAGAAACTCTTAGGTGTTAGTGATTGACATGATCTCATGGTCTAAGGATTAGGATCACTTCGTAAGTTGTTATAGCAATATAAACTCAATGACTTTGATCGTAATGCTATACTTCGGATGAATGTTCATCACACCATTACACTAATGTTGTGATCCCGTTATTAACAACATCCAATGTCCATGATCAGGAAACCTTGATCATCTTGTTAATCAACGAGCTAGTTTATGAGAGAAGCATAACTAGGAACTTTCTGTTTGTTTATTAAACACACATGTATTAACGTTTCCGTATTAATACAATTATAGCATGCAAAATAAACATCTATCATATACTTGGAATACACATAATAAACACTTTATTATTGCCTCTCAGGGCATGTTCCCTTCAATTTGATCCACCCCGACTTTAGCATAGCCAGGTAGAATCTCACGGCCATGTCAACGTGCGTCAGGAGGACAAGGCAAAGCCGATCCGACCACCACCTTCACAGATACGTTCTTCAATTTAATATGGAGCTCACAAGGTATCTGCTCCTTAATTCCATCCACGGGGTAGCCGGGACCGCCATCTGTATAGGATGCATCGTTAGACGGGACCTCCGATTCAGCGACGCTGCTTCTCCGCTAAGATGGATTGGCGGTAATATCGAGTGGAGGATCTTGCTGCAAGCGCGCTATTCCTCGAAGTTCGTCAATCTGCTGCTGCTTGTCAAGTCTTCCTAGCAGCTGGTTGAACTTGTCTGTCTCCTCCTCCTCCTGTCGTTGCTTTGCTCTTGCTCGGCCTCTATAGGTACATTGGTCCTTTGGAAACCCAGTCTCCCACGTGAAACTCCTGTCAAGGCCTCGGACTCGTCCTGTATTTTCGCGATTCCCGAGGACCAAGGTCAACAAGTCTTTCTCTCTATCGGGATGAAACTGTTTTATTGCATCTTTAATATCTTTGACCACTTTTAGCCATGCAGTACTGGGTACATTTATCCCGTCACTGCAAACAAGGTCCCCTGTAAGTTCGTCATATGTACTCCCATGCCCAAGCAACCAATTTCTTGCCCTCAAATCCCATTCTTCTTCCTCCTTAGATCTAGTCGCCCCACCTAACCCAAGCCAAGGCAAGGGAGGCGAGGCCTCTCACGATTCGCAAGCGCGGCTCGGTCTAGCTCGAGCACCACAGAGGGGAGGCTCGTCAGCGCCGGCCCTGAAACGGAGGTAGTAATAAATAAGACCTTTCATGAAGTAGGCACAAGTTACTACCCACTATGAAGGTAGTAACATAGACAAGTAACTTATGCATGTTACTAGCCTATGTTACTTTCCACTATAACTAGCCTAAGTGAAATAGGTGGGACGGGCTGGCAGCATCGTGGGTAGTCCATTTCCACTTACAGCCCGAATGGGAGGAAGACAATGAGAACATGTTTCATATTCCCACAATCGCAAGCGGGAGATCACCCATCTTATACTCCCTCGGTCCTAAAAAAATATCTCAAGTTTATTTGAACTTAAATGTATCTATATATAGTGTCTAGATACATTCAAGTTTAGACACCTTTTTAGGACGGAGGGAGTACTTCTTTACTTAGTGGGTAGTGTCGATCTCATATCAATTATAATATGATGGTATTTGTTAGACTATATATAGCTTCTGTATATGTGTATGTGTATTGTACCATTATAACACACACACCTATTATATATATATGAGATAGGCCACCCCTAGAGGTTTGTGCCGGTTCCCACCCCAAATCTATTGTTTAACATGGTATCAGACTTGGTTACGGCCACCGCTTTCGCCAAACCTTAGTCACGCCGTCGCCGCTGATCGCGCTGCCCTCACCGCTGCCGCCATGTTGTGCGCCCACTACTAGGAAAATGGCTATAGGTAATCAGCACATCCGTGGCTCACATGGCTGAAGTGCCCACGGCTAAAACAGGCATGGCTCACCTATGGGCAGTGCCCTACTAGTAACTAGAACAACCGTGGCGCACATGACCATAGTGCGCCACAGATATGTGTGGGCCAGGGCCCTGTTGGCCGCACGCCAGACATCCGTAGCGCACATAGGGCAGGTGCGCTATGGTTGTTAGTGTCAACCGTAGCGCACATGGAGGGGGTGCGCTACGCCTAAGCGCATGCCCCTCTATGTTGTGAAATGGCCAGACACATTTGTGGCGCACTATGGCATGTGCGCCACGGATGTTACTAATCGCTGTGGCGCACTGGGGCCTAGTGCGCCACGGATGTGGCGATTTTTTTTGGCAGCTCCACTTTAAGTGCACATGTGTGACCATCCACCACCCCACACTTCACTTTCCCCTTCTTCTTCCTCCTTAGATCTAGTCGGGATCTTCTCCTTCCCACCTCAATTTCTCCACCCATTCACCATTTTTAGCATGTAGAACCTGCCTTGTATGTTACATAAGTAATAGAGGAAGGTCCTCCGGTCTCTCATCTCCTTCTCCGGTCTCGCGCGCACCTCTCCTTTCCATCTTTCTCGCGATTAGTCTCTCATCTCGGTAAGTTGTCCATGTAAGGATGTGTTCGTGTGTATATGGATGATATGCTCATATGCATGTAGATGATCGATGCTCATGATGTGTGTATGAGAGGATCGATGGTCATATGTGTGTGTATATGGAGAGTATCGATGATGATCATGCATGTGTGTATGGAGAGGATAATGATATGTTCATGTGTGTATGGATCGGTCTCTCTCTCTTGTGTTTGTATGTGAACAAGTTGCCATTTGTTTTGCCAAAATGTTGATTCATTTCCATTTTGGCAAGACTTTGGCATTTAGCAAAGGTCCTAATTTTAGGATAGGTCATGCCAAAATTTTCTATCGACCATTACATGCATGCATTGATTATGTGGTTCTAATAGACTTCTAATTGTACCGTGTACACCGTGCAGGCAAAAATGGTGCTCATAATGAGCGAAGACATTGTGGCTAGATTTTTGAAATGTGCGACGGCCGTAATCTGAAATAAATAACAAGCGGATATAAGATGTCCGTAGAAGATGCAAACTCAATGGGTGATCGACCCATTCGGAATCTGCATGTGCACCTGCTCGCCATGGTTTCATGGATGGATACACTCGTTGGATAGCGGCGAAAGACGATGGAGACGGTGAAGGTGGGAAACATGGCGATGATCATCATCACGGGCGAGCAGGCGAGATGATGAAGAGTCTCTGGAGATGGTGAAGGTGCAGCGAGCGGTATGATGATGATCTAGATCTGAGGAGGAGACGGCGATGGAACAACGTCGGCTGGGTGCGGACCCTTATGTGCAAGAGCTTTCTCAAGCGGCGAGTAACGCCAGTCGACGCTAGAGAGAAAGCCAAGCTTGCGCAACTTGAGAAAGACGCGGTTACTCCATTGTATGAAGGATGCAGGCCCGATGATACCCGGTTGAATGTAACGCTCAAGGCTATGGAGATGAAGGCAAAACACAAATTGAGCGACGCAAGCTTCGACAATATGATGGCATTCTGGCACGATCGTCTCTCGGAGGGGAACACATGTCCAACTAGTATCGAGGACGCCAAGAAAATCGTCTGTCCTCTCGATCTACCACACGTTAGATATCACGTATGCATCAACGATTGCATCATTTATCGGGACGAGGACGCGGAGAAAACCACATGTCCGGTGTGCAGCATGAGTTGATACAAGAAAGGGAAGAAAGCATCTCGAAAAGTGGTATGGTAATTTCCTATCACTCCTCGTCTGCAGCGCTATTTCGCGGACCCTAATGAAGCGAAGCTCATGCGATGGCATGCGGAAAGGAAGAAGCCAGGAGATGATGATGATGACCCCGAAAAGGATGAGCTGCTGACGCACCCTTCAGATGCTAGCCAGTGGAAAGCATTGGACCTCGAATTCCTAGAATTCGGTGGAGATTCGAGGAACATCAGGCTTGTTGCGAGCACCGATGGACTCAATCCGTTCGGTAGCCAGAGCAGCACGCACAGCACTTGGCCCGTGTTTGTATGGATGTACAACCTCCCTCCATGGTTGTGCATGAAGAAGAAGTACATACAAATGAGTATGCTAATTCAAGGGCCGAAACAACTTGGTACCGACATCAATCGTATCTCGGGTTGTTGAAAGAGGAGCTAGCCACGTTATGGGAATCGGAGCCAATACTTACGACGCACAAGATTATTTCACTATGAGAGCCGTTGGTCACTACGGTGCAAGATTATCCAGTTGCGGGTATATCTGGGCAGGTTATCCAAGGATTCTGCATGCATTAGGTGCATGGATAACACAAGCTATCTCCAACTAGAGAAAGATCTAGGGTCATAAAACCGTGTTCATGGCGCACGGAGGTGGCTCGGCAAGAATGATCCATGGAGAAAATGTGGAGACCTGTTCGATGGCAAATCCGACGAGGAATCCTAGAGCGAGGAGCAGCGAAGAAGTGGAAGAGTTCTTGAAAACCGGAAAGATTGTCCTAAGCACGGAAAGAAGCAAAGAGGCAGCAACAAGACAAGCATTGATGAAGGTATGGAAAACAAGGTGTTTTCTAGGAGTTGCCATTGGAAGTTTCTCCGACGCCTCATAGCCTCGACATCATGCATATCACGAAAAGCGTAGAGTCTGCGCCACCATAATCAACATGCCGATAGGACGAAGATGGTCAAAGCAAGGAATGACCTGATATGCTTGGGTATCGAAGGAGCTTCACGGAGGACGACTACTCACGATGATCGGAAGATGGCGATGATCATGAGTCGGAGGCGACACAAGGTCGTCGGAAGGGTAAAAGTTCAAGAAGAACGAATATTATCGCCTCCTTCTTGCTTCACTCTAAGCCGGATGAGATCAAACAGTTTTCAAGTGCCTTCTAGAGTCAAATTTCCTTCAGTGCAGCGGGCAAGATAAGCGAGATACCTAGGCAGGCGAAGCGAGGTTGATGGCATAAAATCTCACATTGTCTTTGTGCTAATGACGCAGGTACTTCCGGTCGCACTAAGAGGGATAATGGACGAGCACGTCCGTGAAACGTTATTTGGCCTCTGTAAGTTTTTCGACGTCATCTTTAGGAAGTCGATTGGCGTGAATCAACTCGGGAGGCTATAGGAGGAGATCGTGGTGATACTATGTGAGCTTGAGGTCTACTTCCCACCCGCATTCTTTGACATTATGGTGCATCTGCTGGTCCATGTCGTGGAGGACATCGTACAACTCGGGCCGATGTTCCTCCGCAGCATGATGGCGTTCGAAAGGATGAACGGACACATCAAAGGATACGTTATAGATCCGTCCGGATAGAAGCATAGCCAAGGGCTTTACGGCGAAGAGCATCTCTTTACGCACGAATTATCTAGACATCGAGAACCTGCCGGTCTTCCGTTAACGAGCACCTTGGCAAGCTCGGCGGATCTGGTCACGAGAGGGTCGTCGCATACTACATGCAGACTTCGATTTTCGCTTGAGACTTTGATCGAGCAAACCTCGTCGCGCTACAGCATTTAGAACTCGTCGATCCTTGGGTACAGAAGCACAAAAGGTTAATCGAGAAGAAGTACAGTGACCGGGGCATACAGAGGACGCAGGGAGAAATAATCAAATAGCACAACTCAGATTTCACGCGTTGGTTTAGGTAGACACTCCTTGATAATCCCCCGCGATCGCATTCTTCTGACACGGAAAAGATCATATTCACCTTGTCGCAGGGACCGATGCAAAACCTGCTGACCTATCAGGCGTATGATATCAACGGCTACACATTCTACACGGAGGAAAAGGACAACAAGTGTGATTATCAGAACTCATGCGTAACGTCGGAATTCTACACCGATGACAACGTGAAGGAAAGATTCTACGAAAGAATCGAGGAGATCTGGGAGCTCGACTACTATGGAGAAAAGGTGCCGATGTTTCGTGTCAGATGGGCAAAGAGCGTCGAAAGAGAAGACCGGTATTTCACAACCATGGTTATACCCGAAGCAGCCAAATCCAAGGCCGTCGGTGCGAACGTGGCCACGAAAAATGAACCGTGGGTACTGGCTACCAAAGTGTACCGATGTTTTTTTATTACCGACCCGACAAAGCCTAGTTGTGTTGTCGTGAGGAGAGGAAAAAGAAACATCATCGAAATGGATGGAGTCGCCGACGAGCAAGACTTCGACCAGTACGGCGATCCAAAGATTGAAGATGACGATGACTACGATGCAGCAACATACATCACAAGAAGAAAAAGGACAACCCTACCCAAAAAAGGTAGTCCGTTCGAAAGAAGAAACATTAAAGTGTCTGGGTTAAATTATTCAACCGCGACAAAGAAGGGAAAAAAGATTGTAAAACGCTAGCTCAAAAAATATTGTAAAACGCGTGGTCGAAAAAGATTGTAATATTCATAGACAAATTATTATGAAATTTAGTTATACTTTGAATCGTATTTGTAACACTTTTATGACATATATTATCACTTTTGGGCATTTTTTGAATATTTAAAAGTATTTTAAAAACAAAAAAAACTTGTATGGCGGATGATGAAACCACTGATGGCGGCGAGGGCACAGGGAGTGGTAGCAATCCTCGTAAGAAGAAGGTCAAGTTCGGCAGGCACGTCTTCAACCACGTAACGGAGTTCCCCTGCGTGAAGCAGCCGGAAAACAGTAAGAAGGAAGTCTACTACGCACTCCATCACATGAGGGCGTTCCTACTTGACCAGCAGAATTCTACGCTGTCAGATCATCTCAAACAGTGGGCCGAAGCAAAGGCCAAGATCACTGATTCAGATATTAGACAAGAGATGTATCGCATCCGACAGTTTTTGGGGCAATCATCTTTCGTGATGTCATGACTTCGGGGGGATCTTCTACGGAGGAAATATCCCGAATAACCGTAACATAGAAGATCGCCTAGAGATGCAGGGTGACTATAGGAAGTTCATGACGAGACAAGGCATCCTCCCGTTCCCCTAAGCCGAGCCAAAAGGCTTGATGTTGGCCTAGTTGTAGTTACAAACTATATATGACCTTTGTGTGTGTGTGGACAAGTGTACATGCTACTATACTTATCTTATTAGGTTTATGAATCATCGCTTACTTCTTTTGCTTATTATTATATATATCAATCAATGCTTGGTTTTTTTGCTTACTCTTTGGTCCTTTGCTCACTTTGGTCCTTTTTTTTTCCTTACTCTTTTTTCGAAAATAATGCCGATGATTGAAATGTCGTGGCACACTATATATGTGAATGCGCTACGATGGGATTGTGAGCCTTGTGATATGCACAAGTCCAGATCTTGTGCATCCTACTTGGCTCACGGTTCCATCGTAACATATTCCTGTGTCTAACGACCTATGTATATATATGAGGCATTCTTTTCGAGTTATTTTTGTCTTTTTCGAGAATAATGCCGATGATTGAAATGTCGTGGCACAATATATATGTGAATGTGCTACGACGGGATAGTTAGCCTTGTGATATGCACAAGTCCAGGAATTGTGCATCCTACTTGGCTCACTGTTCCGTCGTAGCATATTCCTGTGTCCGACGACCTAGCTAGTTATATATGAGGCATTCCTTTCGAGCTACATTGGTATTTTTCGAGAATAATGCCGATGATTAAAATGTCATGGCATAATATATATGTGAATGTGCTACGACGGGACTGTAAGCCTTGTGTTATGCACAAGTCTAGATGTTGTGCATCCTACTTGGCTTACGGTTCCATCGTAGCATATTCCTGTGTCCAACGACCTATGTATATATATATGAGGCATTCTGTTTGATTTACTTTGGTCTTTTTCGAGAATATGCCGATGATTCAAATGTCGTGGCACAATATATATGTGAATGTGCTACGACGGGATAGTTAGCCTTGTGATATGCACATGTCCGGGAATTGTGCATCCTACTTGGCTAACCGTTCCGTCGTAGCATATTCCTGTGTCCAACGACCTATGTATATATATATAAGGCATTCTTTTCGAGTTACTTTGGTCTTTTTCGAGAATAATGCCGATGATTGAAATGACGTGGCACACTATATGTGAATGTGCTGCGATGGGATTGTTCGTCTTGTGCTATGCACAGGTCCAGATGTTGTGCATCCTACTTGACGAACAGTTCCATCGTAGCATATTCCTATGTCGAACAGCCTAGTTATATATGAGACATGCTTTTTGAGTTTGATCTTTTTGATTTAGGAGTACTTTCTATAAGTGTATCTTCATATGCGACTTTAATTATATATGTTTTTTTTCAATCATCGGTTAATTATTATTGTCAACTTATAGATGACGTGGTACGTCGTGTACAAGGGACGGGTTCCCGGAGTCTACGATGATTGGGAAGACTGCCGGAGACAGGTGAACCGTTTCAGCGGCAATAGCTACAAAAGATACAACACTATGGCGGAGGCGGAAGCTAGATACACGCGCTATCTAGCGGGAGTTAGGACAAGGAACCGGATGAAGACCTACACCTTCGTCGCGGCGGTGATCATGCTTATCTTCTTTGGTTGTTTATCCCGCGTTTGTGTCTAGACGAGCTTCCGAGCTCTAACTTGTTCGATCGACACATGTATTCGCATGTCACCAACTACTTTGTAACTTGATCGAAACAATGTAACTTATACTATGTATTCATGTATGAGACTTATCTATATGTATTTGTTTCAATCTTGTTTTTCAAATTGTGTATTTATATATATAATTTTATATCTTGTATCTGTGTGTGTATATCTGCCTGTAATATTGTATATAATCTGTATTGTATATAATCTGGCTCGGAAATTAAAAAAAAAACAAAAAAAACACCTGCAGCGCACATGACCTACCTTTTGTGGCGCACTAAGTGCGCCACAGAAGATCCTAAGCGTAGCGCACCTGCCCACATAGCCGTGGCGCACTAGCAGGTGCGCTACGCCTATCTCGACACAACCGTGGAGCACTAGGCAGTGCGCCACGGCTAGGAGATAGCTGTAGCGCAAGGCTAGTGGCGCACCCCTAGTGCGCCACTGATGCTCTTTTCAGGTGCGCCACGAATGGCCATTTCCCTAGTAGTGGCCGCCGCCTACGGCTCCTCCAACGCCGGCTACCTCCCGGCCTCCCATGTGGCCCTTATATCCCGCGTGATCTACTTCGCCGCCATGCGGTCGCCTTCGATCGGAACGAGGAGTGTCGTCTCCTTTTTCTCCAACCATCCCTCGGCCTCCTCGTCGCCGGGGCACGCGCTGATGGTCCACACGTCCAGTGCCTCATCGCCCGCGCCCTTGGACGACGTCGTCCCGTCCTTGGCCTTCGTGTCGGTGGCCCCTAATTCGGGTTGGACGACCGGGATTTCTGTGTCGGGCTCTTCACCGATGCAGCCTTCCCTCACGGCGTTCGCGCCTCCAGCAGGATCCACACCCGCGGTGGGTCTCTCCGGCTTCGGGGCGTATGCGCCACCTGCAGGCTTCACCTCGGTGTCTTCACCGGCGCCGGTCGTCTCTGCCCTTATGGCGTACGCGCGGGCAGTCTTCACAACGGGCTCGCTGCCGCCACCGTTCCAGTTCGGCAATCTCATCACCGTCAAGCTGTCACCAGATAACTACATTTTCTGGCGTGCGTAGGTTGTTCCGCTCCTTGGGAGCCACTACCTACTCGGGTACATCAATGGCTCTCTTCCTTGCCCTCCCCCCTCCCGCGCGCGCTGGTAGACAGCGTGAATGGCCCGGTTTATAACCTGGCGCACCGTGTCTGGGTGGGGCAGGACCAGGCGAACCTCTCCTCCATCCAGGGGTCGCTAACCCCGTCTATTTCCGGGCTCATCGTATTTGCCAAGACATCTCATGAGGCATGTACAATCCTCGGGCGCTCTTTTGCGTCATATCCGCAGGCCCGTGCCAGCGCCCTCCTCCGCGAGCTCGGCGAGAAGCTTGACTCCACGGCCACATAATTCTACAACAAGGTCAAGGCTCTTGCTGGTCCATTGGACAGACACTCTCTGACTCCGAGTTTGACTCCATTGTCAATGGCCTCGACGAGGAGTATGATGGCTTGGTTGAGATCATCAACGAGCGCGGAAACTCGTCCCCCATGATGGCGCACGAGCTCTAATCGCGCTTCCTCCTCACCGAGCAGTGCGTCGAGGCGCATCGTGCCAACTGCAGCCATGGCACCCCCTATTTGCTTTCAAGGAGGGCCCTTACGGTCTCGTTGTCTATCTCGGTCAAAGGCTTGTGTGTGTGTCGTGTCGTGTGTGTGTGTGTGTGTGTGTGTGTGTGTGTGTGTGTGTGTGTGTGTGTGTGTGTGTGTGTGTGTGTGTGTGTGTGTGTGTGTGTGTGTGTGTGTGTGTGTGTGTGTGTGTGTGTGTGTGTGTGTGTGTGTGTGTGTGTGTGTGTGTGTGTGTGTGTGTGTGTGTGTGTGTGTGTGTGTGTGTGTGTGTGTGTGTGTGTGTGTGTGTGTGTGTGTGTGTGTGTGTGTGTGTGTGTGTGTGTGTGTGTGTGTGTGTGTGTGTGTGTGTGTGTGTGTGTGTGTGTGTGTGTGTGTGTGTGTGTGTGTGTGTGTGTGTGTGTGTGTGTGTGTGTGTGTGTGTGTGTGTGTGTGTGTGTGTGTGTGTGTGTGTGTGTGTGTGTGTGTGTGTGTGTGTGTGTGTGTGTGTGTGTGTGTGTGTGTGTGTGTGTGTGTGTGTGTGTGTGTGTGTGTGTGTGTGTGTGTGTGTGTGTGTGTGTGTGTGTGTGTGTGTGTGTGTGTGTGTGTGTGTGTGTGTGTGTGTGTGTGTGTGTGTGTGTGTGTGTGTGTGTGTGTGTGTGTGTGTGTGTGTGTGTGTGTGTGTGTGTGTGTGTGTGTGTGTGTGTGTGTGTGTGTGTGTGTGTGTGTGTGTGTGTGTGTGTGTGTGTGTGTGTGTGTGTGTGTGTGTGTGTGTGTGTGTGTGTGTGTGTGTGTGTGTGTGTGTGTGTGTGTGTGTGTGTGTGTGTGTGTGTGTGTGTGTGTGTGTGTGTGTGTGTGTGTGTGTGTGTGTGTGTGT
The DNA here is from genome assembly GCA_030063025.1 of Avena longiglumis. Lineage (NCBI taxonomy): Eukaryota > Viridiplantae > Streptophyta > Magnoliopsida > Poales > Poaceae > Avena > Avena longiglumis. The sequence goes on from CP125979.1 coordinate 108,028,239, forward strand.
GTGTGTGTGTGTGTGTGTGTGTGTGTGTGTGTGTGTGTGTGTGTGTGTGTGTGTGTGTGTGTGTGTGTGTGTGTGTGTGTGTGTGTGTGTGTGTGTGTGTGTGTGTGTGTGTGTGTGTGTGTCTGTGTCTGTCTGTGTGTGTGTATGTATGTCTGTCTGTGTGTGTGTGTGTGTGTGTGTGTGTGTGTGTGTGTGTGTGTGTGTGTGTGTGTGTGTGTGTGTGTGTGTGTGTGTGTGTGTGTGTGTGTGTGTGTGTGTGTGTGTGTGTGTGTGTGTGTGCGTGTGTGTGTGTGTGTGTGCGTGTGCGTGTGTGTGTGTGTGTGTGTGTGTGTGCAGTTTGGAAATCACGAATTGACTTCTTGGCGTTACCATTTTCCCCTGCTTCACACTTCAATTTATGACAAGATTTTCTAATGAACTAGTACATTTGTATGGAGGAAATGGAGATTTGTTTCTATGGAAAATGTATTTTAAAAGAAAAAATCATTATTTAAAACACATGTTACCGCTAATTGAATGCAGTTATAAGGATTTTAACCGGTCCTCCAATATAAAGTCTCACCCTAGTTGGGCCTTGCGATAAGGTATGTGAGCCCTTGGGATTACCGCGTGAGAAGTGGCAAATCATGGAGGAAAAATTAGAGGGTGCTAATTCATAAGATATACCCTTTAAGAGCTACTGCAAGACTTAATCCTTATACTTTCTCCTAATAAAACTAATATTTAGTTAAATTTCTTTTTTAAGGGGCCAATGTGGGAAGTTACACCCCTGAGCAAGAGGGCATTCAATTTACGTTACCTCCGCGTAGTAGACGAGTTTATCAACCTTGGGTGTATGTTCCTGATCTTTACTGTTCCTTATACCATAGGGGTTCAATGACCAACTCCTACTATCTATAAAATAGATTCTATAGAGAAGTATCGAATTTTACAATCATTCTCTTGGTGCTCTTCATTAGTGCGTGAGCTGGTGCACGAACTCATTGAAGTGTTAGGATTATGAGATTGATCTATCAACATCAACTAGGAATATAACAAAGATGATGAAGAAAATTTTATACTAGAAGGGGGACATGGTTAGGGGTGTTTTATTAGATTCATCATGCTAACAAAATCCACCATAAACGTTGAAACAGTAGTGGGCGGTGATACTAATGGAGGCATTCTTGACTAGGCAGATACTAATGTGGTGATTATTATAGGATTGTAGTTAACAGTGTGAGAAGTTGGGGCAGAGTTAATTGTGGGCAACACTACGGTTAATCTACAAAATGATGCAAGCTTTGATAGGGGATAATATGAATGAAGCGGCTTGAGGAGAACATAAGGCGACATTTTGAACAATCAAAGCGACATATGGGGAGGTGGAACAAAAAAGATAAGTCTGAGAAAGAGATAGAAAAGATCACACCAAAACAATTAGGCCAAAATCCTACATATGGAATGCCTCTAGAATTAAAAGAACTTGAGTTTATTCTACATAAACGAGACAAGGAAAATAGATTTCGTGGAGAAGATGTTATCCAAGTTTGATTCATTTTCCTTCAGGTGGTTGATGGATTTGGGAGTTTTGTTCACCAGTGGCAGGTTTTCGGCTTTTCGTGGGTGAAAGTTACCGGTTCCTTTTACACCTAGGTAAAGAAGAAAAATAAATATAAGTTTCTATGTGGAAGAATAAATACATTGTGACACTGATCAACGCCTAAGTATCTTGTTCCAACTTGTTTCTCATTTGTAATTCCATTGAATCCCCATTTCAAACCATGGAACGTTGTTTAGCAGAGTATCTATGATAAGTTTCTTACCCAATCTGAACAATCAGGACGATTTGCATCACTATTTTCTAGCTAGCCTTTTGGCTTGGTTTGAAATTTCCCACAACCACTACACATTAGTATCATAGAGCAGCATAGCATACATGTTATATTGATGCTTTTATATCGTGGAACTTTGACACATGCTACTCAAACACTACTCATAACTCTTATTATAGTCATATAAGAAGCTCATATTTTACTCGATCCATATATAGCCACCAAATTTCTGCTCACTTTATCATACATGACCCAACACATTTGATCAAGCAACAACATATACATGCTCTTATGTTTTGTCTCTTGGGGTCCTAGCATACCGAGTATTTCACCTAGATTGCCAAAACATGAGCTAGCTCCTCATGGTTGGCTAGCCCATCTATAACATGTTCAAATGTGTTAATGATATTAACCATTAACCAATGGAATTGGTTCGATCTGTGGGCGATTAAGCACTTCGATCATCTCATCGCGATTGAGATGCAGAATATGTGCGGTAAGCATTTTCTTAAGAATGAGGGGCATAGGGAAAATATGTACAATGAAAAATTAGACAGAGTGAGCGGAAACCCGCTAAAGCACAAAAAATAGGCCATATACTACGAAACAAGGGAGAAAAGGTGTATAAACATTTTCCATATTCTCGAATCTGTTGAGGGCTTACTTTTTCTATGGTTAGTGTGATTCTTGGTCACACAAAATTTGTTTCTTTGATGACATGCAGTCATAACTTAGGTATTAATTCTTTCTCATGTGAACAAGTTTAGCATATGTGTAAAAGTTTATTTGGCAACTATATTGACAATCCCTAGTGTGATAATAATCATAAATATATCTATGTCAATATCATTGGCTTTGATAGTGAAGGAGCCATACAATTAGATAGTCTAGGGAGCACTGAGGACGTGAGGGGGCTATTAGGATGCATAGTTTCGATGTCCTAATCTTCTCCAAATTAATTGATCAAGTATAACCTACATTTTTGGTAAATTCAAAGTTGACCTCATGATCACATAATCCTACTTAGGAAACGGGCATTTCAAGTAGTAAATTTTTAACACGGGTACATGTCCTCGTTTTGTTCATAGATGAATGTTGAGATAAAAATGCATTTTTCTACAACAACAACAACAACAACAACAACAACAACAACCAACAACAACAACAACAACAACAACAACAACAACAACGAATAAAGATGAACAAAGAATAAAGAATACAATGGCAACAACGGCAATAACGGCAAGAATACGATAAGAAGAATGACAGCGGCGACAACGAAGAATAACAGCAACAAGCAGCAACACCAACAGCAACAGCAACAACAGGATCAACAGCAACAACAACAGCAAGAACAACAACAACAACAACAACAACAACAACAACAACAACAACAACAACAACAACAACAACAACAACAACAACAACAACAACAACAACAACAACAACAACAACAACAACAACAACAACAACAACAACAACAACAACAACAACAACAACAACAACAACAACAACAACAACAACAACAACAACAACAACAACAACAACAACAACAACAACAACAACAGCAGCAGCAACAACAGCAGCAGCAACAACAGCAACAGCAACAGCAACAGCAACAACAACAGCAACAACAGAAGCAACAACAACAGCAACAGCAACAACAACCACTTTTTTACTAGGAAACAATTACATTGAAGTAACTGAAGAATTGTTCCTTTAGCAAATCTATTTTGTCTGTAGAACTTGGTGCTTACAAATCTTCTATATGAAAATATTACAAATCAAAACTCGCTTTTACATCTACATGAGTTGCTGCTCTACACCATCTCCCGTTGTTGTTGTTGTTGTTGTTGTGTTTCCATCTCCAACTGGTCATGTGGACATCCAAGGACACCACGCGTCGGGTTAAGGCTACCACAGGCATCACCGACGACGAGAGGTGTCGCCTTTTTATAAAAGCCTGTAAATATTAGAAGTGGTGTGTCACGCACACGCCACTAGTACCAGATATCATCAGTGGTGTGCTCTAGAAGACACCACTAATATGTCAAGTACCACTGGCATGTCTCGGACACACCCACTAGTATCAAAATACCACTAGCGTAACACACATGTGTGTGTCGCAAATACGCCACAAATGGCTATTTGGCAACACCACTAGTAGCTCGTTTCCTACTAGAATCTAGCTCCGCTCGAATTATCGCACAACAACTACACACTGGTATCCTAGAGCAACATGGTGTACTTGTTATCTTGATGCTTTTATTTAGTATAACTTCACATATGCTACTCAACCACTACTCATAACTCTAATTCAAGTCATATATGAAGCTCGTATTTTACTCTATCCATATATAGCCATCAAATTTATGTTTACTTCATCATACGTGACCCAACACATTTGATCAAGCAACAACATATACATTATCTTATGTTTTGTCTCTTGGGGTCCTAGCATACCGAGTATTTTAACCTAGATTGCCAAAACATGAGCTACTCCTCATGGTTAGCTAGCCCATCTATAACATGTGCATATGTGTTAATGGCATTAATCATTGGAGTTGGTTCAGTCTATGGGCGCTGAAGCACTTCGGTCATTTCATCGTGATTGAGACGCCGAATATGGGCGGTAAGCATTTTCTTCGGAATGAGGGGCATAGGGAAAATATCTACAACGATCACGCATGTAGAGTGAGATGAAACTGAGTCAAGAACAACAACTTGGAGAACCGGTACGTGAGGGCTCTGGCGAAAAGAAAAGCGGTCTAGGTTTCTGCGTCGCTACCGGCCACCGTCCCGGCGGCGGCGATGACGCCGCACTTGTCTGGCCTCTCCGTATTGCGGTAGGAGTGTCGTTTTTGTTACAGCCCTCTGCTTGGCCAGGTTTGGCTGTAAACTTTTCCACAACAAGAATTCTTCTAGTTTCTGTGCTGCTGAAGGTATTCATGCATGTGGTCGTTTCCTTGGTGATCGATTGATTTGGATATGAAGTGCTAGTTGGATTTCTGGTCTTTCTACCGATCTAGTCTGTATTGGTGGCTTGGTTCTATCAGAGTGGTTTGCATCAGAATTGGTCCGGGATCTTTCGACGGGCATCGTCGGGATCAATGCCGGGCCCAATGAATTGGTGTAGCCTGAATTGTCGCGGCATCGAAAACTCTGCGACAGTTCGAGAGGTTTGTGTTCTTCATAGGACACATAGTTTCCAGGTTTTGTTCTTGTGTGAAACAAGACAGAAGAAATATCGTGTACGTAGGCTCTGTAGCCGTTTTGGCCTGCGGGGTTTTGATGGGATTGACAGCAACGGGATGAGTGGTGGTCTGGCCCTATTTTGGCATGGAAACATCTATGTAGATGTCAAGGAGATTACCGAGAGGTTTATTGATACTTACATCAGGGTGCACCGGACGAACCCCTGATACATGCTACCTTTGTGTACGGGGAACCCCGTGCTGAAAACAGTCATAGAATGTGGGCTCAACTGGAAATTCTCCGAGCCTCTTCGACCCTACCGTGGGTTCTTATAGGCGATTTTAATGAGACTCTATGGCAATATGAACATTTCTCAGCAACACCAAGATCTAAATCGCAGATGGCAGTCTTTCGTGATTGCTTGCAGATTTGTGAGGTAAAAGACCTGGGTTTCTCGGGTCTACCGTTTACATTTGATAATGGTAGAACTGTTGGATAGATCTCAACGTGACTGGGCCCAACGGCCCAGCACGCCCCCCTAACTGCGCCCTGATCGGGGGCGTCCGTCCTTATCTAGGACGGTGGGCCCCTGTCGCCAGCGCTATATAAAGTGGTGGGGAGCCGGCAGCACGAACTACGAGGTTAGCCGTGCCCTAGCCGCCCCACCTACAAGCCAATCCGATCTAGACTAGCGCTGTGCCGATGGGAAGCTCCAACGCCGCCACCCTACCCACACACTCGCCACACTCAACCCCTTTTCACCCATGGCCAATGACGGAGGTTCCAGCTCCGGCACCAGCTCGGGGATTCCCTCTGGCTCGTGTTTGTCGAGCCAGGGAGCAGGTAGAGTCCATCTCGGTTCTTTCTCTCTCTCTCTGTTCTTGATCTAAAAGGTAATGTATAGTGCTACTGTCAGATCTAGACTAGATCCGTGGTAAAGTCATATTAACATTGGTATCAGAGCCATGTTTTTAGTTGCTAGATTTTACAGTGCTTATTGTAGAAAGTAAAAAGGTTCAAAAGAAAGAATCAGATCCAAAGTGCGCCTGCCCTATGGCCGCGCCGTTCCTCTCGATCTAGATGGGCATCCATTGTGGAGACATCTAGAAGAAGAACACACCCTTCGGGGCAAAGAAAAACCTTAGATCTAAAGCCCCAAAAGAAGCCCCAAAGAAAAGACAATCAAAAGGAAAAGGAGGTCCACTCCGGCCATCGCCGGGAAAGTCTCCACCCCACACCTCGGCCACTTGACGACGGTGCACCCACCCTCGGGTGGATGCACACATCGGCAAGGAGCAAGGTGGAGGGCGCCATCGCCCATGCAAGTAACAAAAAAAAAAGGGGGAGCAACGGCTCCACCGCCGCCCCTCTTGACGGTGGTGCGCCCACCCTCGGGTGGACGCACCGCCGGCAAGGAGGACGGGGGGGGGCCTCGGCTCACGGAGAAAAGGAGGGAGGGGCACGCACGAAGGCGGCCGCCTCACCTCGGCCCCGGCGGGACACGCACAAGGGAACGACCCGCGCGCCGCCGACGCGGGGCTGCCGGCCCGAGAGGCGCGCGCTGGCCGACGGCTGCGGGAGGGGCGCCGCCTCACCGCGAGGGGAGCGCCGCCGGGAGGGCGCCGCCGCCGGGAGGGCGCCGCCTCAACGCAGAGGGGCACGGGCCACGCGAGCAGCCGCGACCACGCTGCTGCCGGCGTCCGGCGACAGGCGCCGCCGGTGGCTACGCTGAGCAGCCATGACCACGCGGGCCGCTGCAAGACGGACGCGGCGCCGCTGTGGCGGTACCACGGAGGCGTGAGGAAAATGGTCTAGGGTTGGAGGGGGTCGGCGGCTGTGGGGGTGTTTTATACCCCCGCAGAGCGCGCCCGACCGTTAGATCTAGGTCGAGCGGCTGGACGGCTCAGATGGCGCCACGCGGGCAGGCCGCGATCCCGCTGAACGCGCCGCCGCTGGCGAACTGGCTGGCGCCAGGCAGCGTCGGCGCGCCGGTGGCAGCAGGCAGCAAGCCAGTGTGGCTGGCGCGCTGCATTGGCGGGCCCCGCTGCTGGCTGGTGGGCGGCCGGGCAGCTTGAGCCACCAAGTTGGCCCAGTAGGGCGGTTTTAATAGTTTTTCTGTTTTTTATTTTACAGAATTGGTTTTAACAGTTTTTTTGCTTAGTTTTTTAAGCAAATTTTCAAATGGTTTTCTCTAGTCACTTTATTTTGTGAATATTTTGACTAGAGAGTGAAATAAGGGCAGAATTTTTTCTGCAAAGTATGAGTTTTATGAAAGTCATTATTTTAATGTTTCCGTTGCAAATAGATGGTTCAAAATGGCTCAAAATGCAATAAAAGTTGGTTAAATCTTGATATAAAGATGTGATTAAAGTGATTATGACTCATGCTATTAATTGACCAACGTTATTAATAATCATGACCATAATCTTTTCTGATTTAGTATAAAAGGTGCTTTTAAATTTATTTCTGCCCAACGGTGATGTAATTTTAAATAGCACGAAACGATTGCATGCTTAATTTATACCAACGTTGAATTAACGCATACAGTTGTTTTACTTGGTGATCTCACATCTTTTGTGATTTTCAGGAGGTCTCAACCTCATGGCATGTCTGAAGGACGTCCCGCTCCTCAGGGGGGACAATTACTCCGAATGGAGGAAGAAAGTTGACTTGGCGTTCGTATGCGCCGAGGTGGATTGGGTGGTTGACACCAAGCAACCAGTCAAGCCCGCTGACCCGGTCAGGGAGGCAGCTGAGGAAAGTGCTGACTTTGAGAGAAGGAAGAGGGACCATGCTCCATTGGAGCTGGCTTACTCTATCGATAACCAGAAATGGGTGAACGCCAACAAAAAGTGTCTGGCGTTCGTAAAGAACACAATTGAGAACGCTATCGTTGGCTCAATTGGAGAGTGTGCCACCGTGGGCGAGTATCTCGCCAAGATAAAGAGCCAGTTTACTGGCTCTTCAAAGATATGCGACCAGTATTAAAGCAGTATTCTTGAAAAAAGTATACGGGAGGACCCCACGGGATCAGAGAGCACATCTTGAGGATGTCGAACATGGCTGCAAAGCTCAAGCCAATGGACGAGGACCTCGAGTTAAAGCCAGCACTTTTGGTGCATCTTGTGATGGCCTCACTTCCACAGCCCTTTGAAAACTTCGTGATAAACTATAATATGTCCCCTGAAAAGTGGGACATAGAAAAGACTATTGGGATGTGCTCGGGAAGAAGAAGAAACGAAAGCCCTTCACGGCGGTTCTCTGAACTTCGTGAAGGACAACAGGAAGAGAGGCTTCACAGGAGGCAACCATGGTGGCTCACCCTCCAAGCCCCATGGCAAGGGTCCCATGCAGCACCAGTACCAGCACCACCAGTCCACACCTGGGGAGAAGGATCAGTGCCATCACTGCAAAAAGCCGGGCCACTACAAGAAAGACTGCCCGATTTGGCTAAAGTACATCATGGCCAAAAATGGTAAAGATATTGTTTCTTTTGTTAATGAATCTTTGTATGAAAAGTTTACTAGATCCACTTGGTGGATTGATTCTGGAGCAACTGTTCACGTTGCCAACTCTTTACAGGGGTTCCATTCGACAAGGACCACGCCAAGAAGAGAAAGACACATTGAAGTGGCGAATGGAATAGAAGCAGAAGTGGAGGCCATTGGTGGCGCCACAGGAGCTGGTGATGGCTCTTTGCTTTCCGAAAGATGTGCTTTCGTTCCTTCATTACATAGGAATTTAATAAGTGTTTCTGTTTGGATAAAGACTCTTCGAATGTTATTTTGGTAATGGCAAGTGTGCCATCTGGTTGAAAGACAAATGTGTGGGTCGCTACATTATTTGATAAGTTATATTTGTTATCCTGCATGAGAAAGTTTTTACGTGTGTGATGTGAATGGAAAAGTTCCTTGTCGAACAAAGAACAAAAGAAAAGAAAGCAAACTCTTGACTCCTCGAGACTATGGCACTGCAGACTAGGCCATATTTCGAGGGGAAGAATTGAAAACCTCGTTAAAATGACATTCTTCCTCCGTTAGAGTTCTCCGACATAGAACAATGCATAGATTGCATTAAAGGAAAGTATGTCAAGCAGTTAAAAGGGTGCAAACGAAGCAAAGCTACACTAGAAATAATCCACACGGATATTTGTGGACCGTTTCGATGAAAAGTGTGGATGGCTATGATTCATTCATAACATTCACGGATGATCACTCCCGGTATGGTTATATTTATCCAATCAAAGAAAGATCTGAAGCGTTGGATAAATTTAAAATTTTCAAAGCTGAAATAGAAAATCAGCACGATAAAAGAATCAAAATAGTTCGGTCCGATCGTGGGGGGGAGTACTACGGTCGGCATACTCCATATGGTCAAGTACCAGGGCCCTTTGCACGGTTCCTGCAAGAAAATGGAATAGTCGCCCAGTATTCAATGCCGGGCGAACCTCAGCAAAACGGAGTAGCTGAAAGGCGCAACCGTACCCTTATGGATATGGTGCGCAGCATGATGAGCTATTCCACCCTCCCATTGGGATTGTGGATGGAGGCGCTTAAAACCTCCATTCATATTCTCAACAGAGTACCAAGTAAGTCGGTGCCCAAAACACCGTATAAATTGTGGACAGGCAGAGTCCCCTCTCTGCACCACTTGAGGGTCTGGGGGAGCCCAGCTGAGGCAAACGTTTTCAATCCAAACATTGCAAAGTTAGACCCCAAAACAGTATCTTGCCATTTTATTGGCTATCCAGATAAGTCCAAAGGCTATCGTTTCTACTGTCCCGAGAGATACACAAAGTTTGTAGAAACGAGACATGCAGTCTTCTTGGAGGACGAATTAATGAGGGGGAGCACGGTAGCTAGGAAAATTGATCTTGAGGATAAGAGGGTGCATGCACCTAATCCGATGATTCAGGAGCCATTTTTCTCGCTACCTGTTGTGCCACCATCTACAACCCCTGAGGTTGTGGTGCCGGCACCTGTTGTTACTCCACACGTGACAACAATGGGCAAAAGTTCGGAACCTGTCCATCAGGAGCCACCTGAACCCACTGTTGAGCACGAAAGGGAGCCAGAACAGCCACCTAGTGTAAATGTGCCTGAACCCCAGGCAAGAAATGAGCAAGAGTCTGATGAACTCAGACGGTCTAAAAGAGAACGAAGACCAGCCATTTCCAAAGACATCTACAAAGTTTACAATGTAGTTCATATGGAGGGCGATCCTACCACATATGAAGAAGCCATGAGTAGCCCTCACTCAGCCAAGTGGGTGGAGGCAATGGAAGATGAAATGAAATCGATGAGTTCCAACAATGTTTGGGACTTAGAGGAAATTCCCAAAGGAGCCAAAACAGTAGGATGCAAGTGGGTCTACAAAACAAAGTATGACTCCAATGGGAATGTAGAAAAGTACAAAGCTAGACTCGTGGCAAAAGGCTTTACGCAAAGAGAAGGCGTAGATTACAATGAGACTTTTTCTCCGGTCTCATGTAAGGACTCCTTCAGAATCATCATGGCACTAGTTGCACATTTTGATTTAGAGTTGCATCAAATGGATGTTAAGACGGCATTTCTAAATGGAGATTTAGAAGAAAATGTTTACATGAAACAACCCAAGGGTTTTTTCATGGAGGGGAAGGAACATATGGGATGCCGCCTAAAGAAATCCATTTATGGGTTAAAGCAAGCCTCTAGGCAGTGGTATTTAAAGTTTAATGATACCATTAAAAGATTTGGATTCAAAGAAAATGTTGAGGACAATTGCATTTATGCAAAGTTCAAAAGTGGGAAATATATTTTCCTAATTCTATATGTGGATGACATTCTGCTAGCGGTGATGTTAGTCTACTACTAGAAACAAAGAAATTCTTGTCATCAAACTTTGACATGAAAGACCTTGGTGAAGCATCTTATATTTTGGGCATAGAAATTCACCGAGAGTAAAGAATGGAGTGTTAGGATTTGCAGAAAAGCGTATTGTGAAAAGATTCTAAAGAAATACAATATGCATGCGAGTAATTCAACACCTGCTCCCATAGTCAAGGGCGAGTTTGGGAAATCCCAATGTCCAAAGAATCAATATGAGATCGATCAAATGAAGTCGACCATATGCTTGGTATTTGGAAGCTTACGGTATGCACAAGTGTGCACTCGCCTACGACTTAGCATTTATCACCGGGTACTCGGTAGATATCAAGAGAATCCGGGCATAGAAACCTTTGGAAGATGGTAAAGAAAGCTTTGCGCTATGTGCAAGGCACAAAAGGCCTCATGCTAACATACAGAAGATCTGATTCCCTAGAGATAAAAGGGTATTCAGATGCAGATTTTGTGGGAGATAAAGACGACCGAAAGTCCACGACAGGGTATGTCTTTACTCTCGCAGGAGGTGCTATTTCGTGGAGAAGCGCCAAACAGTCGATAGTTGCATCATCTACGATGTATGCAGAATTTATAGCATGTTATGAGGCCATGGGACAGGCGTTATGGTTAAAGAAATTCTTACCCGACTTGAAAGTGGTTGACTGCATCAATGAGCCACTAAAGATGTACTGTGACAACGAGCCCGCAGTATTCTATGCTCACAACAACAAGTCGAGTAATGCTTCAAAGTCTATAGATATAAAGTATTATGTTGTGAAGGACAAAGTCCAGGATCAAACTATAAGTCTCGAGCATATAAGGACAAAGGATATGCTTGCGGATCCGCTAACGAAAGGCTTACCACCCAATGTGTTCAAGGAGCACATAGCCGGCATGGGTTTAACGGCAAGCCTATGATCCCTGGACTATAGAGGCCCAAATGTAACAGAATTTGTTTCAGAACATGAAGGTATATAGTGGCTGTCTGATTCTATCGGCAATTGAGCTGAGACGATGAAACATGCTCTATGTCCCATTCTGTGATGAGATAAGTAAAGAACAAGGTTAAAAGTAAAGTCGAGATCTAGGGGGAGAATGTTGGATAGATCTCAACGTGACTGGGCCCAACGGCCCAGCACGCCCCCCTAACTGCGCCCTGATCGGGGGCGTCCGTCCTTATCTAGGACGGTGGGCCCCTGTCGCCAGCGCTATATAAAGTGGTGGGGAGCCGGCAGCACGAACTACGAGGTTAGCCGTGCCCTAGCCGCCCCACCTACAAGCCAATCCGATCTAGGCTAGCGCTGTGCCGACGGGAAGCTCCACCGCCACCACCCTACCCACACACTCGCCACACTCAACCCCTTTTCACCCATGGCCAATGACGGAGGTTCCAGCTCCGGCACCAGCTCGGGGATTCCCTCTGGCTCGTGTTTGTCGAGCCAGGGAGCAGGTAGAGTCCATCTCGGTTCTTTCTCTCTCTCTCTGTTCTTGATCTAAAAGGTAATGTATAGTGCTACTGTCAGATCTAGACTAGATCCGTGGTAAAGTCATATTAACATGAACTGGTTCTCGTAATGTACGTGTTCGCCTGGATCAGGCGGTGGCAGATGATGAATGGCGGGATATCTACTCTGAATCTTCGGTGGTGCATCTAGTGTCTCCGTGTTCGGATCATTGCCCCGTTCTATTATCCCTGAAACGGGAGACTAGAACTCGTAACCCTAGTCGTGCTATGCAGTATGAAATTTACTGGGAACGGGAACCAGTGTTCAAAGAGGTCCTAGATAGGGAATGGAGAGGTTTGGGTCTGAAATCAAACCTCGCAGACTTAAATAAAAGTTTGGGTGTGCTGATGTCAAAACTACACTCGTGGGGAAGGAATAAATTTGGCAATATCACTAGAGAGTTGAACCGGTTAAGAGAAAAGTTGGAACAGCTCCGTACCAATAATGGGTCAAGAGAAGAGATACGTATTACCACTGATATTATGAATGAGGTTCTATATAGGGAGAAAATGCTTTGGTTACAAAGGTCTAGAATTAACTGGCTCAAGGAAGGAGACCGTAACACAAAGTTCTTTCATCATCGGGCTGTTTGGAGGGAAAGAAGAAATAAAATTTCAAAGTTGAAGGATGATAATGGAGTGGTAAATTCAGTACCTACGGACATGCAATGTATGGCGGTTTCTTATTTTAAGTCTTTATACATGAGAGATCCGTCTCTTAATTCTGATGCCATCACTAGTCTAACTCCTGTACAGATTACAGAGGATATCAATACGGATCTTTGCAAAGAATTCAGTAACGAGGAGATCAGCAATGTTTTGTTTCAAATTGGTCCAATTAAGGCGCTTAGCCCCGATGGTTTTCATCCTCGGTTTCATCAGCGCAATTGGGATCTTCTGCGAGATGAGGTGATTGTTGCAGTCCAACATTTCTTTACCAGTGGACATATGCTAGAGGGGGTCAATGACATATCCATTGTTCTAATACAAAAAATAGAGAATCCCCTTGAGATGAAGGATTACAGACCAATTGGGTTGTGCAATATTCTATACAAGGTTGTGTCTAAGTGTTTGGTGAATAGGCTTCGACCTTTACTAGGTGGTATTATATCCAAGAATCAAAGCACCTTCATGCATGGGCGTATGATCACAGATAATTCCCTTCTGGCGTTTGAATGTATGCATTACATGGAACATGGGAATGTATGCATTACATGGAACATGGGAAGGTATCTGACTCGTATTTTTGTTCTTATAAACTTGATCTATCAAAAGCATATGATAGGGTCGATTGGCACTTCTTGGAGAGCACAATGTTGAAGATGGGTTTTTGTCACCGATGGGTACGATGGATTATGACGTGTGTTACCACGGTGAAATTCTCAGTGAAATTTAATGAAACTCTATTGGAAGCATTTTCTCCTAGAGGCCTTAGGCAGGGAGATCCGCTATCTCCCTTTCTTTTCCTCTTTGTTGCGGATGGTTTATCTACTCTGTTAAAGAATGAAGTGGATCAAAATAGATTGACTCCTATAAAGGTATGTCAGAGCGCTCCCGGTATTTCACACCTTTTGTTTGCTGACGATACCCTGTTATTCTTCAAAGCTACCATAGAACAGGCGACTTGTGTGAAGAAAACCAGAGGTTTATGCTACATGTACTGGCCAAGTGCTGAACCCTGATAAAAGCTCTATCTTATTCTCAGACTCCTGTCTTGAGGATACACAACTTGCTATTCAGAATGTGCTTCAGGTGGCCAGACCAAATTTCGAACCCAAATATTTGGGGCTGCCTACACCTGAGGGTCACATGCATCGGGGAAGTTTGATAGTTTGCATGCAAGGTTTATGAAACTTTTTATGGAATGGGGTGATGGTCTGCTGGCTCAGAGTGCAAAGGAGATACTCATAAAGGCCGTAGCTCAGGCTATACCCACATATATCATGGGCGTATTTAAATTACCAACCTCTCTATGTGATGACATTGAAAGGTTGATAAGGGATTATTTTTGGGGAGTCGAGAATGGGAAGCGGAAAACACATTGGCTTAGCTGGCCAAAGTTGAACAGACCAAAAGGAAAAGGTGGTCTAAATTTCAGAGATATGAGAGTCTTCAATCAAGATCTTTTGGCTCGCCAGGCATGGCGCTTGCTAGCTTTCCCAGGAAGTTTGTGCGCGCGAGTTTTAAAAGCCCGTTACTATTCGCATGGTGAACTAATTGACACAGTTTTACGGGCAACCCTTCTTCTACCTGGACAACAATTTCTCATGGGCTTGAATTGCTGAAAAAGGTCTTTTCTGGCGTGTTGGTAATGGTCAGAGCATTCGAATCTGGCGAGATAATTGGATCCCACGACCATCTTACCCCAGAACTCTAACACCAAGTGGGAACATGAGATGTAGGCGTGTCTCCTCCTTGATTGATGATCAAGGCATGTGGAAAGTTGAGTTGGTGCGCACCATCTTTGCACCCAATTGACGCTGATCTGATCCTTAAAATCAAATTGTCGAATCGCATGGATGAGGACGTGCTTGCATGGCAGCCTGAAGCATTAGGTATTTTTTCTGTACGTAGTGCGTACAAAATGGGTCTTTCTGAATTACCGACGCAGTGTTCCTTTGCGTCTTCTAGTACTACTGCTGCTGAGGATGATTTGTGCTGGCATAAAATATGGAGCTCTTTCGTTCCTCCAAGAGTAAGGATGTTTCCGTGGAGAGCAGCTGCTAATGGACTTGCTACTGAATCAAGTAAGCGTAATAGGCATATACCTGTTACGGGCACATGTAATATCTGTTTTGCAGCTCCGGAAACTATTGCACATGCATTAATAGAGTGCCCGCATGCAGCTCGCATGTGGGAGGAAATGAGGTCATTCTGGAGAGTTCCCTCGGCAATGGACATGAGGAAGCCGCACGATAATTGGTTCAGAGGTGTCCTAATGGATTTACCATATCACATTATAGATAGCACCTTGCTGATTGCTTGGCGGATATGGTATGCTCGCAATGAAATCACTCATAGTAAGCCCTTGCCGTCAGTAATCAGCTCGAGAAAGTTCCTTTGCAACTATATGAATCTAATCGAGCGATGTGATTATGGGTCTACTGACGCCATCTTGAAGGGGAAGTCACCCATATTTGTCGATGTTTCCCTACCCTCTCCAGTTTAGGTGAAGAAGGGACCGGATAAACCTTGGAGTGTGCCCCCAAGGGGCAGTGTAAAGCTCACCGTTGATGGTTCTTGGTATGCTGCAGACCGCACTGTAGGCCTGGGCGTGGTTCTACATGATGAGTTTGGTCTTCCTATCTTCACGGCCTGCCGTTTCTTAGAGGAGTGTACCTCACCACTAGAAGCAGAACTGCGTGTGTGCATTGAGGGGCTAGATCTTGCTCTCCACCGTACTACCTTATCCATCATCGTGGAGACAGATTGTGTTCAGTTGGTGACAGCGGCCAAAGCCCATACTAAGGATAGATCGCCTTTTTGTTTCCTCATAGATGAGATCCGAGCTTTAGCTAATCAAGGTTTAGCATGTTCTTTTGTAAAAGTAGAACGTTCACAGGTTAGAGTTAGTCATGTCCTTGCAAATTATGCACGGACTGAGCGTCATACTGCAACTTGGTTAGGTTCGGGACCTAAAGTTGTTCTTCGGTTGCTCGATCATGACCGCAACTGTAACACACACGCTAAAACGCGCTCGTGCTAGAAAACCTGTCGATTTAGCGCGCGAAAGGAAGAAAACAGTGCTCTAACAGAGACTATAAAATAGAGAGCACGTAAAAATAGGGCACGCGCTAAACCACGGTATCTCAGGCCGCATATCTAGTGCCCCGGCTAGTGCGCACCATAAAATTCCACGCCATCGTGCAAAGAAAAGGGCCACAGAAACATCCTCTTGCTCTCCGCCTCTTGGCCACGCGTTGACCTCCACCGCTAGAGCCCGTCACTTGGACACCCGCAATCTTCGCCGCCGGCCCTCAGCCGCCCACAACCTTTGTCGCGCTTGTGTTGAAGATCCGGTCGCCTCTCTAACTATACAGAGCACGGGGACGCGTGACGTGTGGAGCCAACACCGCATTGAATGGATACAGCACGCTGCAAAGCAATTTTACATCCCCAAAATTTAGACCCTCTTTTGGAGATGTCTTAAACATTTTTCGTATTCTCGTATTAATTGTGACTGGGTTTGCTTACTTTTTCTACTCCCTCGTTCACGGTTTATAGGGCACTCTACAAAAATCTCACGGACCTAGGCGTGAATGTATTGGATAATAATTAGGCCTATTAGTGAGCGGTTAAGGCGCATGCATTGATGGGAGACTGTTGTATGCATAGGAAGTTGGGAGGAAATGTGCCACATTAATTAACAATTAATACTTATGCGCCTAGGAATGTTGCAGTTTGGAAAAACCCAAATTTGATTAGGCGCCCTGCAAACCGTGAAGGAGGTAGTATAACAAAACAAGAGCTAGCTCCTCATGGTTGGCTAGCCCATCTATAACTTGTCCATATGTTTTAATGGCATTAATCAATGGAGTTGGTTCGAAGCACTTCGGCCATTTCATCGTGATTGAGACGCCGAATAAGCGTGTAAGCATTTGTTTTTGAAATGACGAACATAGGAAAAATATCTACAACGAACACGCGAATATAGCGAGCAGAAATCGGCTCAAGCACAACGACTTGGCGGTATCCTACAAAACATGGGAGAAAGTGTGTACAAACATTTTCCATGTTCTCGATACATTTTCCATGTTCTCGTATTAATCGAGAGACTGGACTCGCTTACTTTTTCTGTAAGTCCGCATGAATTCTTGGTCTCGCAAAATTTGTTTCTTTGATGACCTATAGTAATAACCGAGGTATTAATTCTTTTTGGAGGAGGTGACACTGATTTACCAACAAGTATGCACAGCAGAGCAAGTTTAGCCTATGTGGTAAAATTGATTTGGCAACTATGATGACAATCCTTAGTGTGCTATAATCATAAATATGTACTGTAGTACATCTCAATCTCTCTCAACATCATTGGCTTCGATATTTTGCCGTCTGCAATCCAATCGAATCCCAATTTCAAACCGGTGGAACGTTTGTTTAGCAGAGAATCAATGCTGACCTAGGCTGAACGACCGGTGCGATTTGCTGCCGCAGCCAGCCAATCAAAAAACTCCAAAAAAAATGTCACTGCGTAGACCACGTTTCCCCTCGTGCTCCATACCGAGGCAGTTTGTTTGCCACTCCGAACAACGACGCTGACGGCGACATTCCCCTTACGTGCGGGCCAGCGACAGGCACACCCCACCTGTCAGCCACCCGCACGCGCGCAGCAATCCGGTGGGCGTAGCAGCAGGGTCCCACCGCCACGCGGGTCCCACGGGACATTCACTGCGGCGTGCTCTGCTCTCTTTGGCTGGACCCCCGCTCCTCTCCCTCTCCGCCTAAAATAATCCCGCTGCGGCCACTGCGATTCTGTTCTCCCCCACCCCACCCGCCGTCACACTTCTTGCTCTCTCTCTCCCTGCTCACCGCCTGCTCCGCGCCTACGTCTCGTCTCCGTCGAGCCCTCCCCGCCGGTAAGATCTCTCTTCAGCGGCTCTGCTTTTCTGCACGCTGTTCCGCTGCGGCGATGTGGAATCTGTAGTGTCTTTCTTTTCTGTTGTTTTTCTTGAAAGCGATGGATGGAGCGGCTTTGTCGAACGGAAAAAGGTGGATTTGTTTTTCAGGGTTAGAAACTTTCGAGGTAGTGCGGTTTGCCTGGGTAGTTTTTTTTTCTCTTCTTTTTTCTGACTGGATTGCAGGATGGGTTTCTGAATATTTCTCTGTCGTGGGTAAGAGATGGATGGTTTTCCTCTCCTGATTGCGCCCTCGTTTCATCGGTTGCTTTCGCAACAAATCGAAGGCCTTCCCAGGTGGCCAGGTTGATCTGGCCTTGCTGTTGTTAGATTCGCTGGAAGCTGACGGCGGGTTAATGTTTCTTTGTGTAGGACGGCAGTAGGAGGTATCCTGTTAGTGACAGTCATTTTGGTGCTGGATTCATTTGAGAAGTGATCTTGCTATTGGATAAACCAAAAATTCCCGTTTTTCCCTTGATTAAAATGATTGAAAATACTAATATTGTTTAGGCAACGCTTCGCTGAAAAATGTTTGTCAAAATACATACGTATATGCCTGGCCTGGATGAATGGAGTATTCTGGTAGACCAGATTGATATAAAGCTTTAGTCAGAAATGAGGAAGACTTCCATAATGGCTGTTGATTGTTAGAAGGTGGGAGTGATGTTACTACCCAGAATGCGTGTCCTAGTAATTAGTATTCACATAAATGAGTACACCTGTTTGGTAGAATGGTTGAATTTATAGTCCCGAACTGCCAACAGATTCTCTGAAAGCAACTGCATCGCACTGCGCCAAATTTTGATCAGACTGAAAATATTCTATCTAGTTCTTGCTTGTCTTGGGCCTGCTCTAGTTTTGGTGCTGCGGGTCGAATTCCGTGACTTGATGAAGAGGAAGTTTGGCTGCTTTGTCTACCCTTAGAAAGTGGGAGTGATGTTACTACCCAGAATGGGTGTCGTAGTAATTTGTATTACTAACATAAATGAGAACGCCTGTTTGGCAGATTGGTTGAATTTATAGTTTTCGAACTGCCAATGGATTATGTCAGCTGTGCTAAATTTTGATCAGACTGAAAATATTCTATCATGTTTGGCTGCTCTGTCTCCTCCTATGTGCTCCTGTCATCTCGCTCTGTCTTATACATATTGTTCTTACTCTGCAGTGAGCTCAAAGAACGTGAAGATGTCGGGGCATTCTGAGAGCAAAACTGAAAAGATCATGAACAACATCATGGATACCATTGCGGACAAGCTTCCTAAGCAGAAGTCTGATAATATCATGAACAACATCATGGATACCATTTCCGACAAGCTCCCTAAGCAGAAGTCCGATAATATCATGAGCAACATCATGGATACCTTTTCTGACAAGCTCCCTAAGCAGAAGTCTGGGCATTTTGATCAAGCTTCAGTCTCTGACAAAGTGAACAAGATGTTTGGTCGCCAGAGGTCCCTCCATGGGGTTTTGGGTGGTGGAAAGCGTATGTGGATCTCCTCACCAGTTTATTTGATCACTAGTTGTATTAAAGTTTTCTTTGTGTGGGCTTGCCTGATGCTTTTCGTTTGTGATTGCAGCTGCTGATGTGTTGCTATGGAGAAACAAGAAGATATCTTCGAGTGTTCTGGGTCTCGCAACAGCTATTTGGGTTTTCTTTGAGTGGCTTGATTACCATTTCTTGACAATCATTTCATTTGTCCTTGTCTTTGGAATGGTTGTTCAATTTGTTTGGTCCAACTTCTCAAGCAAGCAAAACGGGTACGTAATTTTAAACCATCTGAACTGTGTGTTTTATCTGTTACATTACATCATAATAGAAAATTTTCTTGTTTACTTCTTGATCTTCCAGAGTACCCCGCGTTGAGATACCGGATGAGCTGTTTGTGAACATTGCTGTTGCGATCGGGGCCCAAGTCAACAAGTTCCTGGGTTTCCTACAAGACGTGTCGTGTGAAAGAAACTTGAAGCATTTCGTAGTGGTACATACAGCTTTTCTGGGGGGGTCCTCTTCTACTGTGGTCATTATTCTGAATAGGAAACTATAAAGAAATTCAATCCTGTATACGTACATATGCTTCATCAACAGAATTTCTGATGTCACGCTGCGCTATCTTTCAGGCAATTGTTGGATTGTGGGCTCTTTCTATTGCTGGTGGGTGGTTCAATTTCCTAACTGTCATCTACATTGGTAAGAGGCTGTAACCTCCTATTTATCTTTCGTATTTGTTAAAAAAATCTTTTGTGTCTTTCCCACCGAGGAACATCATATTGTTCCTATTTTACGGATGCATGTGTTAAGCTGTAGTAGTATGTTTTAATGAAAGCAATTTTGTATGACCTGGAACAGGATTTGTTTGCGCTCACACGCTCCCTGTGCTGTACGAGAAGTATGAGGACCAAGTCGACGACTTCCTCTACGGCATTCTCGGCCTGCTCCGAGATCAGTACCAGAAGCTCGACAGCGGTGTCCTGGGCAGGATACCCAAGGGGAACAAGAAGGCCGAGTAGATTAGAAGGGCACTCTGGATCATAGAGTGAATTCCCTGCCATTATTCTGCGTGATTGTGTGCCGCAGACCTGTAGTGTCAACTGTCAATTGTGAGCCGTGCTGTGCTTTCCTGAACAGAATGCTGGGCTTAGCTCAACTGCTATGCATTTCTTTTGTTCTCCCATTTATCAATAGTGGGATGCTGCGAAGAAATCAGGGAGACCATAAGTTGTATGCAGAAATTGGAAGCTGAACTGAAACTCGTTGTGCTTTGTCCCTGAGAAAACGTTCAGATGAATGCACTGGTTACAGTTACAGACTATGATCCTTGTGTTTGTGACGATCAAGAACCATGTTGTTCATGCTCCAATTTTTGGCATTCTGCCTAAAATCTGGTCAAAGGGTGGATTTTGAAGTCAGAAGCTGACCCAAAAGGTTGTTAGATTTCAGGTGGTGTTGCAGCAGCACGCCTCCGGCATGCAACTTCAGCTGCCAAAACCATGTGAATATCTGATGGAAAAAATTCAAATGATTGAAAAAATCGGAGTGCATCTCACCATGATCCAACCTACCCCCGATTCCAAGTCCCTTACGTACGACGCTATAAAATCCACACTGCCCATGCTTCTCCTCACCAGCCAGTCTGCCACTGCAAGAAGCCAAGCTAATCTGAGCAGAGCAGAGCATCGAGCCATGGAGCAGAAGAAGCTGTCCATCCTCCTCCTCCTCGTCCTCTGCGCCGGGTCCGCGCACGGCATGCGCCTCCTCCACGACGTCGACGGCGAGTACGGCCGGGACTTCGCCTTCGGGTTCAAGGCCAGCGCGGCGGGCGGCGAAGCCGAGACCGAGCAGCGGGAGACGACCTTGGACGACTACGAGGACGAGATCAGCCGCGTGGAGTTCGAGCCCGAGCGCGACACGTCGTCGTACGCCGCCGCGGCCGTCGCAGCCGCCGACGCGCCTGCCCCGGGCCCGGCGACGGCGGGGAGCGACGCCGTCACGGGGAGCATGAAGTGGTGGCTGCCGCCGTCGACGATGCCGTCGTTCCCGCTGTTCCCGAACCCCGGCGGCATGCCCGGGATGCCGCTGCCCGCCATGCCCGTGCCCATGCCCATGCCCGCCGGCATCCCCGGGATGCCCGCAATGCCTATGCCTGTGCCGGGGGGCGGCATCCCGGCAGGCGGTGGCATGCCGGCCATGCCGTTCCCAGGAGGATTGCCGGCGCCGTTCAACTTCAAGCCGAGCGGATGGGGAGCCGGCGCCGGAGCAGGCACCGCGCCCTCGCCGCCCACCCAGGCGCAGCCGGCGCCTACCGCCTCAAGCACCGGCGAAGCCAACGCCGACGACAACCCGAACCCCACCGAGACCATCATCAACTGAGAAAGAAGGAAGGCAAACAATTCACCCTGCTCTTGCCGGAGAAGGTGCCGGAGTCCACCACTACTAGCACGTAGTTCCACCACTGCTGATTCTTTGCAACGACCAAGTGTCTTACCAGTACGCATCGTGTTGAACAGACGATGCCTGCTGCTTGAAAGTTTTACTCTCTCAACTCTCCCATGGAAACTTGCTCGACTTGCTACCGTAACTATTTTATGATCCAGATCGTTCAGCAAGTAATTTCAGTTACTGTAACTTTACATGTCCTGGTAACAAACTGAATTGTGACAATGCCGCTATCCTCCGCCGCAGAAGCCGCAGCAACAACAATACGACATTCCAAGAACTCCGTACAATCCAACAATTCCAGATCAGAATCCCCCAAACCAGATAAAATGTAGCATGAGCAAAAAGATAGTGCTACCAATAAATCTTATGTTCCAAATATTTACATTACCTATTTTATGTTCCAAATCTTTCACCGAGGATAATTTCAGATAGCTTTACATGTGCCAATAACAAACTGAATCACTGACGATGCTGCTATTCGCAGCAGCAGCACCACCACCAATACGACGTTCCAGGAACTCTTTCTCAAGCCATACAATCAAACATTCCAGTAGGTGAAATTCCAGATCAAGATACTAGTAAGTACAATGTAACAATAAGCAAAAGATACTAGTAAGTACCAATAAATACACAAGAGAGGCCAAAATACACAGAAGTATTCAATCGGTTGAATGGCCCGTGAGATTTGCCTCGAAAATACAGAGGAAAATGAACCACAGGTGCTAATCAACTGCCAGAGCCAATGCTACAGCATTTATTGGCAACGCCTACAGTTATTTAGATACTACCTCCGATCCTAAATAAGTGTCGTCATTTTATACTAGAGTTAATTTAAAACCGTGACACTTATTTAGGATCGGAGGGAATACTACAAATCGGAGGGGAAACCCTCTTTTTTACAAAATAATAGTAATAGAAGGAACCTAACAAACTAGGTTAAAAAGAACCCTACAAGTCTACTTCGCAGTTGACCAGAACATGCCACATAGAAGGCGTGGCTTAAACCTGCATCGATAAGCCATTCCAAAGCTCGGCAACCTGAATAAAAACTTCAGACACCTGCAGAACAGCGTCATATGTCAAACTTATTTTTACCACTAGTCTATGATGCAAAATTCATTAAAGTTATTTGCATTGCTAGAACAGCATAAGTATCAACTTCATCATTGCAGAACTTATACTAAACCTCAAAACTGGAATCAAAGAGTAAAACAGGCAATAAAAATCAGAAAAGGTAAAATTTGTACAGCCGCATCTTCAACTTCTATTGTTAACATGTTCTCACGTTTTTTGGCTACACCAGATGAGTAGATGGAGACATCTGCCCTAGATGCCAAAGGATCAGTGGTTCAAACGCTGAACTGGCTATGAGTGGTCCATGGAGACATCTGCCTTCTAGCTCATAGGTGCATGTGTTTTGTAAATGTGTGAAATAGCCAATTACTAATTGACAAGTTGAAATCAATCAAATTCATCAGGAGAGATGGGGTGGAACTTCAGTAGATAAAACAGAAGGTAGGTGAAGGCAGCAGAGGTCGGGAAGGGAGCTACAGAGTAATAATGGGATAAATAGAGGAAGCAGCACCGAGATAAAAGAGCCCAGTGGCAACCATGGGCAACAGCTGAGTTAAGGGTTGTCAGGAGAATCATGTAGTTGGTGATCTTTTGTAATTTGATACAAATGGTAGTAAAAAGGACATTTTCGTAACAAAAGTTAACATTACTGATCCGACAACTGACAATCAGAAGATAGGCTTAAAGTACCTGCTCAACCAATGTATCACAATAGCTTATGTAGCAAAATAATAATCTTATGCATTATGCAAAAGTTGGGCTCCATCACGTCCACCACCAATTCCCATGTCTGCAAGCACAAGCCAAACAATTAATGATATTCCAACCAAACGTACGATGGGGCAACAGTGAGATATTTAGATAAACCAAATTATAGGGGAAAACAAATATTTTTCAACATTGGAATAGATGAACAAAAGCACACCACCGTCTCAGAAGGAATATTCCTGGGAACGGTAATACCGAGTAATCTCATAAAACTGAATGACAGGAACACACTATTAGCTGGTCAGAAAGAAGAAGTATCATCTCAAGTCGATATAACAGATCACACTCAACTAACAAAATTTGAAAACAAAAGTGATAATGATAATTCCCAATTCATATCAGGAAATCAAGCATCGCTCGGCTGGTAGGTTGCGGAAGCATCGACCCACCGCGCGAGGCGGAATTAATTCCGTGCCGTGGATTTACTTCGTTTCTGGTTGTTCTTACAACAATGCTACTGTTAGGTTGGTTGAGATTGTTAATAATTAAAAAGCTTAAGCTCAAAAAGATAAAACAAACTCAATTCTTTTAACATCTGGTACAGATAGACTTGACAGTTATAGCAGAGACTTCAATAACTGATAAAATTAACTATTTCATAAAAATCAAACCAAAATTGTTATTATGGGTTCATGACAATCAGCAAGATCAACAGTAAATAAAAATGGATAAAAGGATGTAACTAGTAAGCATCCAAGTGTGATAGTTGAGCTAACAATCTGGACATTTCACTGTTCCAGCAGGTCCAAACTTAGCTTTACAATTTACAGCTGTTATTGATCTCAAGATGAGAAAGATAAACCACTGGCAGTATACAATTTTTATGTAACACGATACAATGAAATTTAGTTTTACTTAATTGAAAGAGCTTTAATCTATTTTCGAATTTTCGTTCATCGAATAGACTTGCATAAAATGTTTGTTACCTCTAACATGAATCACATAGTTCAATAATAATATCATAAATAACATGACCATCTGTTCAAATAGCTCATCAAGCAGCAAGACAGAACCGTTGGCACATCGTTAAATATTATTATCTCTAACAGCAAGGAAGTGAATGGCTTTCCATCAATCAATTATACAAAGTTACTGGGTTACCCGCAATGTGCAAGAATGCTGTTACCTGGAATATATACACTTGTGAATGGATGAACCAATCCGTAGAACGATTTGATGGGAGGTTTTCTGACCTTCAATGACTCAAGGTCGACCATGAAAATACCAAGAAGTGTCCACAGAAACACCACATTATTGTCCTCACAATACCCCATCATCATTGGGCCTACTTTCTCCTTGTCTAGGGAAAGAAGCTGGTCCAACTCAACAGTCTTGGTGATCAGCCATGAAACAACGCCGTCAGAGTCGGTCTTCCTTTTCCACAATTGAATGTTGAAGTCTAACAACTCGAGGATGCCAAGGCCACCACCCTCTGCCGGCATAGCCTGAAAAGAGCGGAAGCCATCGCTGGACGTATTCAGCTGCACCGGTATCACAGATAGGTGCTGCTTATCCAAATCAAACTCAAGGATGCCACCCATTTTGCCAACAAGCGTCCAGTAAAGGGAATTCCCAACCAGGGTACTGGAAACACGCATGGAAATGGTTGCGGGACTGCTCGCAGAATCCACGGATGCCCAAACTGGATCACCCCATTTGCTGGTCTCGGACGAGTAGGCGCAGGCGAAGAGCCGCTTGTTCTTCCTGTCAATGCCTACCACGACCACCTGGAACCGGAAGGGTGGATCGTCCTCGATCCCGGCCGTGCGAAGAACCGCCCCATTTAAGATCTCTGTGCCATCGTGGTCGTCCAGCACCCAGGGAACCGTGAAGCGGTGCTCGTCGCCGGTGACGGGGTCCCACACCAGGATCTCGACGTCGTGATGCGCCGCGTCGACCATGAGCACGAGGCCGTCGCGGCAGCCGATGTTCGAGTGGCTGTCGCCGTCGCGGAAGTGGAAGGAGAAGCGCCCGACCGGGAGGCGGTCCGGGGGATCCAGGATAGGGTTGAAGGAGAGGCTGTTGGGGGCACCCGGAGCAGGAATTTCGGAGGTGGGGCTGCGGGTTACTTCATCGAAGAAACCGAGCAGGGGAGGTGGGTTGCGGCGGTGGTGGGCGCGGAAGCGGCG
Source organism: Avena longiglumis (assembly GCA_030063025.1). Lineage (NCBI taxonomy): Eukaryota > Viridiplantae > Streptophyta > Magnoliopsida > Poales > Poaceae > Avena > Avena longiglumis. The sequence continues at coordinate 108,054,133 of CP125979.1, forward strand.
GACGAAGCGGCGGTCGGTGACGAGATGGCGCCAGCGGTTGCAGACGAGGGAGGCGCGCGGGAGGGAGGACGGAAGGGAGGATAGGCGGAGGAGGATCTCGGGGAGGAGGCTCTCGTCCTCAAGCGGTGCCGCCACCGCAGGCATCGGCGCCGACGCCGGCTCCGGCGAGCTGGGGAGGCGGTCGCAGGCCATTTTGCTCAACAAACTCCTCTGCAAAACCGATCGATTGGACCGAGTAGGATTTCCCGTGGTCTTCTTTTTTTTTTGGCGGAACCCGTAGTCTTGTGTGAGTGTGGGCCGAGCCCTTTGTTGAAAATAGGCCCATCAATCTTGAGCTCAGAAGTCGAGCAGCACCGAGCCATAGAGCAGAAGCTGTCCGTCCAACTTTTTTTTCCCTCACAAACAAAACGGCCCTCTGTCTGCTGAAAATGATAGAAAAGCTAAGGAGCTCGCAAATCTTGTTGAGCTGCTCTTAGAACAAGAGGAAATTTATTGTTCGCAGAGGTTTCGGGTGAATTGGTTATAACTTGGCGATCGGAATACGACTTTTTTTCATACTTTCATGCCATCTCGTCATAAGAAAAATATGATCAAGAAACTCAAGGACAATGATGGTAATTGGGTTGAAGGTATGGATTTATTAAAACCATTGGTCTTGGATTATTTCTCTAACTTATTTAGTTATGAAGTGCAAGTAACAGATCAAGAGGTCCTCGAGAAAATTGCTCCTAGAATTACTCCTGAAATGAACGAGAAGCTATTAGCTCCATTTTCTGCGGAGGATGTCAAAAAGGCGGCTTTCAGCATTGGGGATTACAAAGCTCCTGGACCGGATGGCTTACATGCTATTTTCTATAAGAAATTTTGGTCAATTTGTGGTGAGGATATTACTAATGAGATTCTGATGGCTATGCACACAGGGGTTATTCCGGAGGGCTGGAATGATACTACGGTAGTTCTAATTCCCAAGTTGATGACCCAGAACTTCTTTCCCAATTTCGACCAATAAGTCTTTGTAACGTCATTTACAAAATTATATCCAAGATGCTTGCTCTACGATTGAAAGGGATTCTACCAGATGTGATATCTCCAATGCAGAGCGCCTTTGTCCCTGGTAGATTGGTTACTGATAATGTTCTGGTGGCTTACGAAAGCATCCATGCTATTAAAAGTAAGAGGTATGGGACTAATGGGACTTGTGCAGTGAAACTGGATATGCATAAAGCCTATGACAGAATGGAATGGGTTTTCTTGGAAAACATTATGCGAAGGATGGGCTTTGCGGACATATGGATTGCCCTGATGATGGCTTGTGTTGGCTCAGTTTGGTATCAAGTACGGTTCAACTCCGAGGAAACTAAGAGTTTTATTACTACTAGGGGTCTACGGCAGGGAGACCCTCTTTCTCCTTATTTGTTCCTTTTATATGTAGAAGGTCTTTCTAGCCTTTTGTTGCATGAAGAAGTAGTTGGTGGCATAACTAGGGTAAGGGTGTGCAGAAATGCACCATCAGTATCACACCTTTTATTTGCTGATGATTCTCTTATTCTCATGAAAGCGGATACGACTAATGCAACTTCCTTGCAACAAGTTCTGGATACTTATTGTGCAAATTCGTGGCAAATGGTGAGCTTATCAAAGTCAAGTATTTTCTTCTCTCCTAATACTAATGTGCTTGTGAGAGCGGAGATTTGCGAGACCTTGCATATAGATACAGAAGCGTTATCAGATAAATACCTTCGCCTCCCAGCCTTAGTGGGAGCAAATAGAAGCGATTGCTTTATACAGTTCGTAGAACGAATCATACAAAGGATAAATTGGTGGAAAGAGAAACAATTGTCAATAAAGGGGAAGGAAATCTTGTTAAAGGCAGTGGCTCAAGCAATTCCCGTGTATGCTATGTCGGTTTTCCAAATTCCAAAGGGGGTGTGCAAGCGGATGATGGATGCTATTGCACCTTTTTGGTGGGGAGATGATGAGGAAAGCAATAAAATGCATTGGTATCCAAAAAGTGAAGGAGGTATGGGGTTTCGAGATTTCCACTCTTTTAATTTAGCAATGCTTGCAAAACAAGTTTGACGCTTGGTCAAGGAACCAGACTCTCTATGTGCAAAGGTTCTTAGAGCCAAGTACTACCCAGATGGTGATATTTTTAGAGCTGGCCCTAAGGCGGGCAACTCCTTCACGTGGCAAAGCATACTAGCGGGATTGGTAACTTTCAAGCGAGGTTTTATCTGGAGAGTAGGCAATGGGGAGAAAATTAATATCTGGACCGATCCCTGGGTGCCCACTAGTGCTGATTTTAAAGTCATATCTCCGAGAAGGGGCGCGGTACTCACTAAGGTGAATGATTTGATTAATCCTTATACAAGTGTTTGGGATGAGGCACTCCTTGGTGAACTATTTAATCCTGTTGATGTAAATCGGATCCTCCAAATACCTTTTCATAATCATGGTTTTGAGGACTTTGTTGCATGGGGACACACAAATCATGGGAGGTATACGGTGAAGTCTGGCTATTATATTCAATGGAAACACCAATTTGGCGCAAGAGCAAACCAATTGGCAATTCCTGGAACTTCAACGACTAATCCTGTTTGGAAAGCTCTTTGGAAGTTAAAAATATCGGGCAAGGTGAAAATCTTCTCGTGGAGAGCTCTTCATGGTATTCTTCCACTGAAGTGTATCTTGGCAAATCAACATATTGGAGAGAGTGCAGAGTGTCCTGTATGTGCTCAAGATGCAGAGGATGTCCGACATTTACTTTTCACCTGTCAAGTGGCAAAGGATATGTGGGCACATCTCGAATTATCTGATTTCATTGTCGATGCAATCCAAGTGGATAGATCTGGGTCGGCGGTGTTAGAACACATTTTGAGATTGCCAAGTACCGTAATGTCGGGATTGCATTCAGTACAGCTTAAATAGGTAATCATGGTGACTTGTTGGTATCTCTGGTGGTTGCGACGTAGAAGAACCCACAATGAAGATATCCCTCCCCTTCACAGGTGCAAGTTTTCTATCCTGGCGATAGTGGCAAATTCAGCTTTGGAAAACAAAAACTTGCAAGTGGACTCAACTACAAGATGGCAGAGACCGCTCCCCCGCCAGGTAAAACTAAATGTTGATGCCTCTTATCATGCAGATGTTGGCACGGGTGCAGTTGGCATGGTTATTCGAGATTATGAGGGCAAATTCATTGCTGCATCAACAAAATTCATACCACATGTTCCCTCTACGACCGCAACTGAAGCATTAGCAATGAAGGAAGGCCTCAAGCTGGCGGTCCTCCTGGGTTGTAACAATGCCATAGCCGAGTCAGACTCTTCCGATGTTATTGAAGCTTGTTCTAGAGAAGAGGCATGGTGGAATGACTCAGCTACTACCTATGTCGATTGTCTTGATGTGGCAATGACTATTGCCATTGTTACTTTTTCTCATTGCTTGAGAGAGGCAAACAAGGTGGCGCATAGTCTTGCTAAGTTTAGCTTTTCAAATAATTCTGATTATAACTGGGTCGATGAACCCCCTAGCTTTATTTTGGATGAACTCCTGAACGATGTAATAGTACTTTGATTGAAGCAGCAAGTTTCAGACGCACTCTTTTCCTTACCAGGGTACCTAAGGGGACTGGAAGGTTTTTAATGAGACGGCTTGCTTGCTTAATATATTTTGTTTCGAAAAAAAAGCTGTCCATCGACCTTTTTTTCCCATAAAAACAAAAAGGTTGTCCGTCCACCTCAGCTTTTTTTAAGGAAACCACAAGTTTTATTAATTGGCTTATTAAGTCCCACCTAATTGCGCCAAATTAAGCACAACTTTATTATATTCACATACTACTTTTCAAATAAGGCGATCTATCAAACGAGCTTGAAGTGGCAACTTGCACTACTCAAATGCAACATGTTTCGATAATGGTTGGCCAACACCGTAGATCAATTACATGCTTTAGGCCTTCGAGGCAAGCCAATGCTTCAACTTGTTTTGCACTCACACACCCTAAGGGGGAGGGAGGTACTGCAATCCAGAAAAAGGGAGGAGGGAGGTACTGCAATCCAGAGAGTTTAGCAGCCCCTTTATTGTCTCATATGATCGGTTCTCAGCCTGCCTTCTTGCTTGTTGAGTCCGATACACCATCAATATTTCTTTTTTTTCTAGCCGGTATTAGAGGGAGCGGTGGAGCTAGGGGGCCACGAGGGGCCTTGGGCCCTTCGTTCCTATGGTCTTGCATAACATTTCAAATTATGTGCTTAAGGATTATTTAGAGATTAGTTTAGACAAAACTAGCTTTGTTGGACTCCCTAAATAGAAAAAACTAGTTTCGGGTCAATCGGAGTTTCCAAACTCTAGATATCGTCATTTGAAGTTTGCCTCTTATTTGGTTCTATCCTCTCTGGCTGGAACAAAAGGTTGATGGAATATCCAGACCAGAATCTCCTGTGTGCAAACACCAAAGTCTCCCGTGTGGACCAGAGTTTCGTCTCAAACTTCCGGTGTGGATACAAGATGAAACCTAGGGTCATTCTGTATAAGGGTCTAGAGTTGGGGCGGAGACGGACCATAGTCTCCGAGGTGGAAACACCGGAGTCTTTGGTGTGCCCCGGTCCGGAAACTCTGCAAAGTCCCCAGAGGGAGCATCGACATCAGGCCAGGGAAGTTCTGCATGGTGGTTCGGAGATAGACCGGAGACTGGCCAGAGTCTTTGGTGTGAGACAAAGTCAGACCGGAGTCTCCGGTGTGGAAATTTCCCTACGGGCATAAAACGGTCAGAAATCACTGGGCCTATAAAAAGAGGCCCTTCTTCCCCAATGACAAAGCACGAGTTTTGCAAGCCTTCTCCTCCATTCTTGACCTTCTTGAGTTTGCTTCCCTTCAATCCCTCCTATGATTCTTGCATATACTTTAGGGATTTGAAAGAGGAGATCCAAATCTACAACCCCACCAATCAATCTCTCCTCTAAGTGAGGGGAGCATCTTGTGATCTAGATCTTGGAGTCTTTTCTGGATTTCCTCCATTGTTCCTCCTCTCTTATTCCCCCACAAGCTTTTGTAGCTTTGGTGGAATTTGGGAGAGAAGGATTTGAGCACTTCTTTGTTCTTGCCATTGCATTTGGTGCATCGGTTTGAGTTCTCAGTGAGGATTCGATTGGGTGAAAGCTGAGAAGCTTTTTACTCTTGGGTTCTTGAAGTTGTGGAGAAGTGCCCCAACCTTGTGAGAGGTTGCGGACTGCCACCGATAAGTGCACTAATAGTGGAAGTGTGGATCGATCCCGTTGGGATGAGATTCACAGGAGAAAAAAGGGAGGCCACTTGTGGCGTTGGTGGTTTGATACCACCCCCTCTCCAAATGAGATGTACTCCATGTTGGGAGGAACTCCGTAAAATATCGTCATGTCCACGTGCCTCAGTTATCTCTATATCCGATGTCTTACTTATGCACCTTACTTTGTGATAGCCTTCATGCTTGAAGTATATATCTTGCTATCACATAGTTTCTTGTCTTGCTTAGTGATACGTCGAAAACGTATCTATAATTCTTGATGTTCAATGCTTGTTTAGTGTCTACTTTGCTTTGCTTTGTCTACACTTTGAGGTGTTCTTATATGTTTTCTGGAACTAACCTATTAACAAGTTGCCACAGTGCCAGTTGCCTGTTTTCTTCTGTTTTTGGTTCCAGAAAGGCAGAAAATCAATATTCTCGAAATTGGACGGGACAAAAGCCAAAGTCAATATTTTGCCGTGGGCAACAAGAAACTAGAATACGAGATGGAGGAGGCTCACTAGGAGGCCACACCCCCTGGCGGCGCGGCCTAGGGTTGGGCGCGCCTGGGGGTGCAGCCGCCCTGGTGGCCCCCCTGCCTCGCCTCTTCACCTATAAAGACCCCCCCCCCCCGATGCCAAAACCCTAAGTACCCTATCAACATTCCACGAAACCGTCTATAGCCGCTGCCACCATCGTCCCTAGATCGGGGGGGTCTGAAGCTCTTTTCGGCACCCTGCCGGAGGGGAGATCATCCCGGAAGCCTTCTTCTTCATCATGCCAGCCTCCGGTATGAAGTGTGAGTAGTTCCACCTTGGACTACGGGTCCATGTAGTAGCTAGATGGTTGTATCTCCTCCTTTGTGCTACAATGTTTAGATCTTGTGAGATCCGTTCCTGGTCAAGATCATCTATTTGTAATCATGCATATTGTGTTTGTGGGGATCCGATGGATATTGAGATTACTATGTCAGATTGATTAATGGTTTTGTCTTATTGATTCTGTCATGTATGTGTTGTTTGTGATCTTGCATGCTCTCCATTTCTAGTAGCTATCTTGGCCAAGTAGATGCTACTGACTCCAAGAGGGGTTATTTATGCTCGATAGTGGGTTCATGCCTGTATTTAATCTAAGGGACGTGACAAAAATCTCTAAGGTTGTAGATGTGTTGTTGCCACTAGGGAGAAAACAATGGTCTTTTGTTCATGGAACAAGTGGATTGTTTACCTTACAGACTTTTCTTAAAGCTGTTATCTATTGCTTGCAACTTAATACTGGAGGGGTTCGGATAATAACCTGAAGGTGGATTTCTAGTCATAGATGTAGTTGGATCGCGGTCTATGTATCTTGTTTTATTGCCCAATCGTATCTCATAGGATCATGAATGTCTAGTATTGCATTGTTATGCCTTGCTCAGTTCCTGTCAATTGCTCTGCTGTAATTTGTTTACCCTTCATGCCATGTTGTTTATCTAAGGAGAGCACCTCTAGTAAACTATGGACCCCGGTCCAATATTTACCATTAATACATCCTCCATTGTTACCGTTTACTTGCTGCAAACCACCATTACCTTCGACACCATACAGTTAATCCTTTGTTTTCAGTAAACCGGTGAGATTGACAACCTCACTGTTCGTTGGGGCAAAGTCTTGAATTTGTGTTGTGCAGGTTTCCAAGTTGCTAGAACATATTTGAGTCGTTTTCTTCCTCCTACTGGTTCGATAACCTCAGTTTCTTACTGAGGGAAAACTTGTTGTTGTGCTCATCATACCTTCCGCTTGGGGTCTCCCAACGAAGTGTTCACGCACTCATCAAGGCTTTTTCTAGCGCCGTTGCCGGGAAGGCTAAGGACGTCTTCACAAGGGGAGTCCTTCACAACCTTTCTCTTTACTTTGTTTTTGTTTTTCTTAGTTTCTTTTGCTTGGTTTTGTTTGCCTCTTTATATCAAAAACTCCAAAAAAATAGTTTCATTTGGTTTGCTTTTTCTTATAAAAACACACACAAAAATTAGTTCTTGCTCTAGTTGTTGTTATGTTATTGCCCTGCTTTGTCATACTTTCTATCAATGGATGGTTTCTTTGAAACTAGTTCTTATTGGCAAGGTGGGTTCAAGGAAGAACAAGAGTGTTATTAAAAGGAACACCGTTTGTCACAAAAAGGGAAACACTTATGGGAACAAATTGATAAATTGAATACTATTGCTAGAGAGGTGTGCTCTACTTATAATGTTACTTATTGCTTTGATAAATCTTGTTGTTGTAGGAGGTATAAACACCTTCCTTTTCAACGTGAGTATAATGATAATATTACCATCTATACCTAATAATAAAGAACGAAGTGTTTCTTCCTGTCCAACACTTTTTAGACCCTTTTACCCTTCCACAAAACCACATATTATCCACAGCTGCCACTGCCTATGTTATACCCGTCTACGCTACGGGATTTTCATCAACACGAAGAGAGTTTGTTTCATTTTTTTTGGTTCGATTCTTTCTTTTCTTTCCTTTACTTGACCTGGGCTTTTCATCAATGGACGACTGGGCCCTCGCGCGCGCAGGTGGCCTCTTTCTCTAAGCTGCTACTCTACAAGCATATAGATGATACCATCGAATAGTCCCACATCGCTTATGTATACTAAATTCAACCAGTTCATATAGGTCCTCATGGTGCTTCGAATTAGCAAGCTGATCGAGAACCAAATAAGCATCACTACCAAGCCTAGACTGATGTGGGGAGAGAGGCCACAACGATGCACAAAGCCTAGAAAGTCGAATGAAGACAGAGGAGACCGAGGTGGGCACGGGGACGGCGGAAGGCGGCCAGGCTCCAATGAGGAAGAGGAGAGACGGGGCGCAAGCGAGGCGGGGTGGTCACGAGAGGAGAGGGCGACGAGGCGCTGGCGGCGCTCGGGGAGAGCACGTGCGACGGCGGTGGGGTTCGATGCAGAGGGGAGACACGAGAGGGGTGGGAGAGAGAGAGTTGGTGAGGCCGCGAGGGAGACATGGGCACGGGGACGACGGAAGGCGGCCAGGCTCCAACGAGGAAGAGGAGAGGGCGATGAGGCGCTGGCGGCGCTCGGGGAGAGCACGTGCAGCGACGGCGAGGTTCAATGCAGAGGGGAGACGCGAGGGAGGGGTGGGAGAGAGAGAGTTTGGTGTGTGAGGCCGCGAGGGAGACAATGGTCTCTGGAGGAAGATGAAGCCCCGTTCAAGATAAGGCGTGGATCACAAAATATATGGAGTAGAGAGAGAGAGGTGGTGGGTCCCAGTGGATTAGTTGTCTCAGTCAATGCGATGGATGGATTTTTTTCCTAGACTACCGCCTCACCTTTTTTATTATTGAGCTCATCACTCACGGGCTAGCGGGGCAGCCACAGCACGCACCGAGGTGCTATTTCTAAACATAATAATGTTTGGCATGTAAAATTTGGGTGAGAAAATTATATGTAGGTGTATCAAATTTCAAAATGCTCGATCAGCACAAGGATAGTCATCTTGACTAAAAAGATAATATTTGCATATGTTGAAAACATATAAATATAAAAGATTTTTGCTGTGTGCATTATAAAATGTGAACCATTTTCTCTTATTAAGTGTCCTGAGGTCATCTCACATCTCATTTGATTCGTCAGTTCGCGAGTGAGTGACTGGTTACAAATTTTTAGTTTTACACTGCCGGAACGTTCATAAAAACTTATAAAGCCGTAGCAACGCACAGGCAAATTTCCTGTATCTTCTTATGTTAAAGGAAATTATGACTTTTATGATGTGGAACAAATTGAAGAATTTATTGTCTTCAAGGGTGCATTTGAACTTGCCAGTTTGCTTGAAAATACTGATAATGCACCTTATAAATATGAGGTTTATGAGATACTTAAATTTTTCTTTCACAATTACAAGGAAGAAAATGGCTATATTCTTGAATATTTTAACAGGTGCTTTCCACAAATGGAAGAGACTAATGCCTTGCAGGAGCCTATGGAAGAAGAAATTGTTGAACCTGAAAGCTCATTAGATGAAAAAGAGGAGGAGAGTGATGAACAAAAGGAGGAAGAATGGATTATCTACCCATTTCTACCTTCTAATGAGAGTAACTCTTTATCCTTTACATTACTTGATTGTCCCCCATGCTTACTAAAGGAGGATGAATGCTATGTTCCTGGATTCTTTTGAAATATCTGCTATGGGTAAAACTTGTGATAATAGTTATGCTCTTGTTATCTATGATAATCCTATATTTGTGCCTAACTTCGAAATGCATGGTACTATAGAGTTTTGCTTAGAAAATGTTTATGATAAAGCTCTAGATTATGGTCCTATATTGAATGATCAGTCTTCTTGTTATAAAATTATTAAAAGTTGGTTTGAAGGTTTTAATCCCACTATTTTTGAGCTTGATAAAAATTATGTGTTTCTAGATCATGAAAAGCATGCTTTATGTGATAGTTATATTGTTGAGTTTATTCATGAGGCTACTGAAAATTATTATGAGAGAGGAAAATATGGTTGTAGAGGTTTTCATGGTACTGAAACACCTCTCTATGTGCTGAAAGTTTTAAAGTTACTCTTGTTTTATCTTCCTATGCTTGGCACTTTGTTCTTTGTGAATTTATCTGCGTACAAGATTCCCATACAGGAAGTGGGTTAGACTTAAATGTGTTTTGAATTTGCTTCTTGATGCTCTCTTTTACTTCAATTCATATTTCTTATGAGAGCATCTTCTCAAATTATCATGCCTAACTTAAAGGCGTTAAAAAATACTTATTGGGAGATAACCCAAAAGTTTTCTTGAGTCTTGGAAGTTATTACTTCAGTAATGACCTCTCCTTATCCTTTTTATTTACTTTTTGTGCCAAGAATAACCTCTAATGAGAGGAAAGTAACATTTGGGGAGTTGTTGTGCAGAAACAGATTTTTGTGCTCCACCGTAAAAATTCACAAGGAATCTCTATAGGTCGTATATTTTTTAAATAGATCCCCCAGTTTGCTATCTAACTTCCGTTAGTTCACACTTTTTGATTTGAGCAACATAAGGTCTTCGAAAAAATCGGTTTCTACCTGCTGGTCTATTTTGATAGATTTATGCCATTATTTGCATTTGCTTCTTATTGAATTCCTTTTTGGGTTCTTTTTGGGAAATTGAGCTTTTTTTGCGAGGAAGAAGGCAAATTCATTGATACTTTGAACTTACAGAAAAGCCCAGAACAAAGCCAAAATTACAAAGGAATCCAGCTGAGCTCCAGATTCGACGGCAACCAGGACGAGAGGGAGATGCGCTGCTACCGATCTTCGTCTTCAAGCCTTGGATCGATGAAACCCCCATGACAGCCGGGAAGTCCCCGCTCACCGCCCCCATAGGGATAGCGCACTGGATCAACATCTACGCCGCAAAGCATCGAATCGCCATCTTCACCTTATTCGCATCTCCGATCCAGTGCCACGCCAAATCGGATCGGGGAGATCCATGCCGCGCAAATCCAGAGATCCGCGAGTGCGGAAGACGCAGGCGCACCATCGCAAAGCTCCGCTGAGCTCCGCCGATGGAGGGTTCGCACACCTGCACCAAAAGCCACATCAGCGTCGCCGCCGCCTCCGCAACGCCGCTCGCAGCACCCCTACTCAACCCTACACTAACTACAACCGTGAAACAAGGATCCCCCGCCCTCCCTCCGCTGAGGCGGCCGCCGGAGGGCGAGAGATCCAGCGAATCCCCGGTGGAGAGGTGGATCGGACGGGAAGATTCACAAAATCTCCTCCGCTACAGTGATAGGGGAGGAGAGACGTCCAGGCTCGTCTGTGTTGTATTGGGAAATTGAGCTTTTTGAGGGAATTGCTACAGTGTCTTGTGTTTTTAGTGAAAGTTTTGCTGTTATAAAGCTAAACCCAAAGGTCTATTATCTTTTGAATACACTAATGTTTCTAATGAAGATTGTGTGAAGTTTTGTATGAAGAAAAAATTTCAGGTATAGAGAAAGAATGATGTAATGAGATGAAGAATGGACAAAATCTAAAGATTATGGATGCCACCCTGTGTCACCCCAAGAAATATTCAATATGTACAAGCGTCAAAGCTTGGGTATTCCCAAGGCATCCCCTTCTTCATCAATAAAAAGCTCAGATCTTTCTAGACACTTCGTTTTTATTGTTTCATGCACTATTGTGTTGTTCTTGGAGAGTCTTAGTTTTCGTTTAGTTTGCTTAGTTTGCTTAAATAAAGTAGTTTGGACCCCCGTTCTTGCACTGTTGTGTTGCTTCAAATAAGTTGATTGGTGTTGGAGAGGAGTAGAAAGTTCTTGCTTGAGTAGTACAAGAAGGATCTTGCTTTGACTGTGACTTAGACTTTAGCATGTCATGCTAGGTGTTGTTTTGACCTTATGCTTAGTGATTACTGATGTAGCATGACTTGTTCCTGTTGGAGATATGCCCTAGAGGCAATAATAAATGTAGTTATTATTATATCTTTGTGTTTATGATAAATGTTTACATTCATGCTATAATAGTATTAACAAGGAAACATTAATACTTGTGTGATTTGTAAACTAAATTAGAGTCCCTAGTAAAGCCTCTTTATAATACTAGCTTGTTAGTTAATAAATGATTGTGGTTTCCCTATCATGAACATTGAGATGTTATTAATGACAATATCATATCGTTAGGAGAATGATATGATGGACATACTCCTATAGATAAGCGTAGCATAAAGATCAAGTCATTTTAATAGTTCAATTGTTATATGCTTTCTGATACATAGTAACCTAATTCCTTTGACCATGAGATCATGCTTATCACCATCACCGGAAGGATGCTTTCATGACATCAAACACCACACCGTAACTGGGTGGCTATAAAGGTGGCATTAAGTGTTCGGAAAGTATTGGTTGAGACACATGGATCAAGAGTGGGATTTGTCCATCCATATGACAGATAGATATACTATGGACCCTCTCGGTGGAATGTCATCCAATTATCTTGCAAGCATGTGACTGGCTCACAAGGGATCACATATCACGGGAACGAGAAAAGAGTACTTATCAGTAACGAGGTTGAACTAGGTTTGCAGAGATACCGACGATCATAACCTCGGATAAGTAAACTATCGTGAGACAAAGGGAAATTGGTATCGTATGTAAGTGGTTCATTCGATCGCAAAGTAATCGTAGAAATATATGGGAGCCATATGAATTTCCGGATTCCTCTATTGGTTATTGTTCGGAGAAGTGTCTCGATCATGTCCGCATAATTCACGAACTGTAGGGAGACACACTTAAGGATTCGACGTTGTTGAGTAGTTATGGAATGATGAGTAAGAGACCGAATGTTGTTCGGAGTCTCGGATGGGATCCGGGATATCACGAGGAGATCCGGAATGGTCTGGAGAATAAGATTCATATAAGGAAAGTCCTGTTCGGGGTTGGAGAATGGTTCCGGTGTTTTCATTGGGAATGTTCTAGAAGGTTCTGGAATGTCCGGCACTCCGGAGGGGAAGGGTACATGAATGTGTCATAACAAGTTGGGATGGTTGCATCATGTACTAGGTGTCATCTCTGAGCAAAATAAAGGGATAAATCAAATCCTAGTTTGAAAAGTCAAACGCCAATTTGAAAAGTCAAACGGCAAGTTTTGCTTGGTGGAGGGAGAGTAGGAAACCTACTTGGGGAGGAGTTCCTCTCCCTCCACCCGCCGGCCTTGGAAGCTGTGGCATCCCGCAAAACCACTACTAGAAAATCGCTTGGTATTTTGTGTGTGCATCATCATGACATCATCATGCATAATATTTTTCCTAAATCTTTTTCGAAAAAGACCATGTTGTTTTCTAAATTAGTCCTCCTTTAATTTCAAATAAAAGCTTTCGGTCCGTCTGGATCTTGTATTTGACTTAAAACTATTTACCAAATATTTTTTAAAAACGAGATGATTAAATTAAAACTAATTTGTATCGGGGAGGCAGACACCGGTCAGGCCCAATCGGCCCAACCCGAGTCCACCTACTACCCCATATAAAACCTAGACCTAATCCTAGCCACACATCTAACCAAAACCCTAACCCTAAATCCCCATCAGCCTACCCTACTCCCCTCCACCGCCACAGACCCACCCGCCCACGCCGCAACCCGCCTCTCCCAGCATGACCTCGGGATCCCGCCCCCCCTCGCTACCGACAACTTCCCACCTGTCGCCCTCCCGTCGGGCCCCACCCCGTCTCTCCGCGGCGACCACCCTCCCCATCCTCCCTCCTCTCTCCCCGAGCGGCGCCCGGCCACCCGCCGTTCTCCGCTCGCCCGCGACCCTCGGCAGCGCCTCCAACCACCGCCCTTGCCGCGTGACCCCACCGCCCTTCCTCACCCCGTTCTCCGCCGGCCTCCCCCGACACCACCGCCTCTCGAGCTCCTCTCACCGCCTCCCTGCAACCTCCGCCTCGCCGGCCCCGCCCCCTCCTACGCCGCCCCGCCCTCCTTCCCCAACCTCCCGAGCGCCTCCCTTCGGCCGTCCTCCCTCGCCGCTCCTCCTCCGGCCGCCCCTCTCGCTGGCCCGCGTCCCCGGCCGCCGTCGGGTCCCCTCCTCCACGCCCCCTCCCTGTCGTCCTCCCCGCCGGCCCGAGCTTCCTTCTGCAACCGTCGCCTGAGGCTCCCATCGACGCCACCTGGGCCTCCTCGCCGGCCCTGCCTCGCCCTCCGGCGCGCCATCCCCGCGAGCCGCCTCCTCTCCGACCCTCTCCGGCCGACGCGCCTCACGGCCTCCTCCTCGCCGATCCGCCGGCGACCACCGCCCAGCCTCTCCTCCTCCTCTTGCCCGTTGGCGTTCCTTCCGCTTAGCACCTCTGCGGCCTTCGCGCCCGTCGTCGCCCACCGCGTGTGCATCCTCTGCGCCGCCACCGTGGTGCTGTCCCCGAGCTCACCGTGCCCATCTCGTCGGGCTCACGCCGTCGCCCGCGCCTCGTCCGTGTGTCACCAGCACCTGCTGGCCTCGACGACACCTGCCTCGCCCATCTTTCTTTGCTAGTCCGGCGAGGACCATGTTCTGTACTCTGGATGTTTGCCCATCGTGTATGTGGCTTTGATATAATGGAAGTATAAATGCCCTATGGTAGTAACCGTGTCTGCCTAGTGCTAAGGTCCTGGTGTACATCACGTCGACAAGATCGCCACCGACAATGGAACCGCGACACTCCAAGCTCTCCGTCCCGGCGTCCGAAGACCGTGAAGCGTCGAGACCCCTTCACGGATCGAGACCGAAGAACCGCGCCAAGACCACGGGCGCGAGACTCCAAGACCGTCTGCCGAAGGAAGGTGTCCGGATAATCCCGACAAGAACTCCATCACAGAACATCAAGTACTCGGCAGAACCACGAAGACCTCGGTGGCGAGCCCCAAGTTCGCCTCCGATAATCAAGATGGCACCCCAAGATCTCCATCGTATGTGTCGAGCCCAACACCAAAGCGATGACAAGATCTACCGATGACCGAGAACCACAGACGCCAAGTCCTTCATCCCGAACGACATGACCGTCGACATGACCCGAAGACCTCGGAACGCCAAGTTCTACCCCGTTATCTGAGAACAACCCCGGAGTCCGAGAACGTTTCCGTCGAACCCTGAACCCTGAGACCGACCTCGAACCCCGGAACCCCAAGTTCGTCGAGACCCCCTAATGTGTGAACCCCTTTCCGAAAACCCTACTTTATAATATAATCCAACTTGTCGCATATTAATTGTTCATGCATGCATACTTGTCTGTGGTTTGGGGGCCTTATGCCGATTCACCTCATAATTAAATATGGGGCGCACATGCGGGCAAATCTAGTCTCATATTGGCCTCATTTAAATTTGTGTAGCGAACCGGTATCTTATTTTGCCATGTTAAGACAACATCTAAATTGCGGGGTAGATAAATAACTTGAACCATTTAATTAATTGTCGGGACCCCGGTTCTGCTTAATATGACCTAATTGCATCGCACCTTTGCCATGTCATGCATCATACATGCATCATGCCGATCTTCTGCCGTTGTATTAAATATTGCATCCGGTGTTGATTCTAGTGTTTTGCTTCTTCGCGGATAAGGCCGTTGAGTTGATGTGAGCTTCGCCCCGATCTTCGGTTGAACCTTCGGCAATGTTTTCAGGCGAGCATCTCCCCCTTTCTACCTATCTTACTTTTATAGTATTTATTCCCTCCTGTTGATCTATTGCTATCTGTGTTGCGATGCTCTAGTTTCCGTACCCGTGATATCCCTTGCAGCCGTATATTGCCTTGGACACACCCTATTCCCTGTTGTTTGGTAGATAGTTGGACTTGCGCGTCGTAGTCGCTTGCTCAAGTCTTGTTGCGTGTCGTTGATTGCCACGATTGTTGATGTATTGCCGCATGTCGATGTTGGAGATGATCATAGTTTTACTTATCGTTCACTTTAATTCTGTTTAACAACTAAAATTGAAATAAGTAGAGGCATCGGTGGGTGATAGATAATATTTGGTTTCGACGCCCACTTGTGTCCCGTGGGACCCCGAGTACTTGATACATTCCTTGTTTTATCGCGATATCCACATCCGGGAGGTATATGGGACCCCGAGCGAGCTTGATTGATCTTATTTCTTGGGGCCACAAACTAGTTTGAGGTTTTATTTACGATCTGTACTTATGCCATGCTTCTTGCTTTATTTAAATTGTGCGACGGATACTTTGTCTTGTTTAGGATCGGGACACGATTCATGGTGTCGACAAGCCCAGTTTGGGTTCCCGATCGTTCTGACCGTATACCCAAACCTTGAGTCCGTTTGAGTCGGCTAACCGTTGCGGGTAGCTTAATGGGTGGCCTGAAATAATTCTGAATCCTGATTGCTTTGTCGTGAAAGCCTCGTTGGGTTTTGTTTTGGTTTTTCGAGGTCGATCGGCGTGTGTTGCTATTGGTGCACCCGGCGGGTAAAACTTTCGAAAACGTGTCATGGTTATGGAAGACTTGGAGCACAGTATCTCGACCATAGACAAGCATAACTAAAGTTTATTGCTATAAATTTGACTTTATAATGACTAGTAATAAGCTTCACTATAATGGAATGGCTAACTAAAACTGCCCACATTTGCTTGTTTGGCTTGTCGCTTGCGACAATTGTATCTGACTAGTAAGTATTGCAACTACAACGGAATGGCTAAATAAAAGTACCAACAACTGCTGGGTTTTTGGGTTATCTCATGCTATCTGTATCTGATTAGTAAGTGTTGCAACTATCACGGAATGGTTAACTAAAAGTGACCACTGCTTATTTTATCGGGATGATTATCTAAATCTGACTAGTAATTGCTGCAACGATAACTGAATAAGTAAAACTGCCTACTGTGTGAGTTCCTCGGTTGACTTCCTCGTTTGGTCTCGAGGAAAGCGCCAGATGGGTTTGTTTGATGGTAGTATCGGGTTGGATCCGAATAGGTCTTTCTTACCCCTCTCGATTGCCGCCATTGTATCGAGTCTCTACAGGTTGTTCGATTGCATCTTTGCTGCCGCTTCAGTCCACCATACCTATGTAGGCGAGGACCGCCGAATTCTAGCCTCGCCGTGTACTGGTCTCAGTACTGACGCTCCTCTTTTTCCCTTTGCCCTTTGTCGGCACCCCTTTGTTTAAGCAGGTTTCGATATCGGCGCCGTTAGCAGGGTTACCCTTCCGGCTTGTCCTGGGCAGGGTTATGGACGCCATTGGTTATTCTTCAGGGCTCTTAGCCCCATTTGCATCTTGTCCGTAGTCGGACGCCCCATCGTTTCCAGGTGATTTGGATCTTTGTACCTTATATATGTATTCTTGACTCATGGAGTCATGTTGTATATATATCTGTTCTGTGGGTCCCATCGAGGACTGTTGTGTAATGTTATTACTTCGTTTTCCACCCGCACGAAAGTGCCTGGTGGGCACCTTTGAATCGTTTCTATGCGGGTTTGGCGGATTCCGCTAAAACTTGCATAGGTTCGATTCTGAGGGTGTTACAGAAGCCAAGTTGGGGAGGGACTCCCCTCCCCTTGGCCGCGCCCTCCCACCTATATAAGGAGGGGCAGGGCTGCCCCTCCAAGACCTACACCTTGCCCTCTCCAAACCCTAGCCCTAAGTCGCCGGCGCCACCACCTCCTGCTGCTGCCGCCGCCTAGGGCGAACCCTAGACGCCGGCCTAGCCCTCTCTCCTTGGTGCGTCTAAACCCTAGATCACAGAGGCCTCTCTCATAGTCCACCATACTTGCTCCGGCTTAAGGCGAAGCCCTGCGAGATCTCCCCACTACTTCCGGTACCACGCCGTCGTGCTGCCGAAATCGCGAGGAGAGAGCTACAACCTCCGCTGCCTGCTGGAACAAGGGAGAGGAAGGTCTTCGTCGAGTACCGAACGTGTGACCCGGCGGAGCGCTGCGGAGCATAGCCGGAAGGATCGTCTACACGATCTTGAGATCGGCAAGAGTACGACTACATCACCCACGAGAATCCGCTCTCGTTAAACACTTTGGAATCTTTGAGGGTCAGTTATTCCATCGACTCGTTGCTACAATCTAGTAGATAGATCTTGGCTTGTTTGTGAAGGGTTTCGCGGCATAGTAAATCAAAATTTTCTACGGAGCGAACAGAGGGAAAGCCAAGATCTAATCTAGGAGATGCAAACAACGAGAGAGATTGGATTAGATCTTCATACCCTTGAAGATTCATGCAGTGAACGTTAACCGGGCGTGGGTGATGTAGTCGTACTCGCTTCTCCTCGCGATCCGATCCGATCTAGCACCACAAGTGGCGGTGCCTCCGTGAGATGCACGTGCACGACTCGGCGTCTCCTCCTTCCTCGGACCAGCGAGTATGGTGGAGAGATAGATTGGATCTACAACACGGAGTGGTGTATATGGTGGAGAATTTCTCTGCGGGCTTCGCCTACAAGCAGTCGGGAGGAGAGAGGAAGGTAGCAAGGCTGCTAGGGCTTGGAGGAAGGTGTGTGGGGAGGCGCACCACCCCTCTATATATAGAGGGGGGGCGGCCAGCCCTTGCCCCTCTTCCAAGCCTATCTCTAGTTTAAACAATTTAAACTCTCCCTTATCTAGAAATCCTATCTCTAGTTTAAACGATTTAAACTCTCCCTTATCTAGAAATTCTATCCCGAGATTTAAGCAGTCAAATCTCTCTAGAATCGGCTGGGCCCTATGGGGCCTTGTGCCCCTGTCCCAATGCGCCAGGACACTCCCTCATAGGCCCATGCCCCTCCCGGAAGGTGGGGCCACGTTGGTCCCCTTCCGGAAGGTTCTAAAGCTTCGGTACAATACCGATTAACCCGGAACAATTCGAACTCCAAAAACTGCCTTGCCTTATATGAATCTTATTCTCGGACCATTCGGAACCTCTCGTGATATCCGGATCCCATCCGAGACTCGAACAAAATTCATAAACCAATTATCCAATCTATCCTAGCGTCGAGACACGTTAAGTGTGTGACCTGCGGGTTCGAGAATATGCGAGACATGATCTTCTATCAATAATCAACAGCGGTGCAGGCACCCATATTGACTCCACACATTCATCGATGATCATATCGGATGAACCACGATGCGAGATTCAATCAATCCCATATATATATTCCCTTTGTCTCACGATATTTTACTTGCGAGATTCGATCGTCGACCGTCATACCTAGTTCAATCTCGTTCACGGCAAGTACTTTACTCGTTCCGTAATCCGATATCACTTTGTGATTAACTCCTTAACCACATGCTTGCAAGCGGTGTTGATATCGATTACGAGTGGGCCCAAGTATATCTCTCCGACTTGGGAGGGACAAATTCCATCTCGATACATACAACCCAACAGATACTTTCCGATCACACGAGAGACACCTTTATGATCACCCTCTCATAGGATGACGTTTGATGACCTCAAAGCTTTCTTCGGTACCAGGAGTTGCATTATCTCATGGTCTAAGGAATACAATATTTGACATAGGAAAAGCTTCGCAAAGATGAACACGATGAAGCGATCTAATTGCTTCGCTTAGTTTGGGTGCATCCATCATATCATTCTCCCAATGATATGATCTCATTATCAATTGACAACTCATGTCTATGGTTAGGAAACCTTAACCATCATTGATCAATGAGCTAGTCCTTAGAGGCGTACCAGGGACACGGTGTTGTTCACAAACCACACAAGTATTAATGTTTCCGCTTAATACAATTCTAGCATGGAATATAAACTTTATCATGAACAAGAATTATAATAATAACATCTTTATTATTGCCTCTAGGGAATAATTCCAACAGTCTCCCACTTGCACTAGAGTCAATAATCAAGTTTACATTTGGCAACAATCTCACACCCATGGCACTGAGGTGTTGATCATGTTTTACACGTGGAAGAGGTTTAGTCAATGGATCTGCGACATTCAGATCCGTATGTACTTTGCTAATCTTGGATCTCCATCGCTATATAATCTCGGATTATATGAAACTTCGCAGCAGTTGATATGCTTGGTCTTTGGATGATATCTTGGTTCCTTAGCGAGTGCTATGGCGCCGGTGTTGTCACACAATATCTCCGATGGGTCCAATGCACTTGGAACCACGCCAAGCTCGATGATGAAGTTTCGATCCAAACTCCTTCACTTGGCTTCTGCGGCCATGTATTCCGCTTCTCATGTAGATCGCGATCACGCTTTGCTTGCAGCTTCTCCACTCACGCTCCTCCATTCAAAATATAAGCGTATCCCGTCTGAGATTTAGAATCATCCTTGTCGATTGTCGAAACTAGTCGGCGTAACCTTTTACGACAAGTTGTTCATCACCCCATAGACTAAGAACATTTCTTTAGTTCTATTTAGGTACTTTAGGATGTTCTTCATCTGTCCGATGTTCCACTCTGGATCACTTTGATATCGCTCGTCAAACTAAGAGCATTGGACACATCCGGTCTAGTACACAACATGGCATACATGATGGAACCTATGGCGAGGCATAAGGCACTTTGCTCATAGCTTCCCTATCATTTACCGTGGTGGACCGAGCCTTGCTCAATATCTTACGACAACATAGGCCTTTGAACCTTTCTTTGCCTTATCCATTCTGAACCTTTTCAGAACTTTGTCTAGGTATGTACTCTGGCTTAAAGCTATCAGGCGTTTTTGTCTATCTCTATATATTTTTATGCCCAATATATAAGCAGCTTCACCTAGGTCTTTCATTGAAAAACACTTGTTCAAATAACTCTTCACATCGTTAAGCATGTTGATGTCATTTCCAATAATCAATATGTCATCCACATATAGTACCAGAAACGTCACCGAGCTCCCACTCACTTTCTTGTAGATACAAGCTTCGTAGCAATTTGGAACAAATCCAAAGCTCTTGATCACTTGATCAAAACGAAGGTTCCAACTCCGAGATGCTTGCTTGATCCATAAATGGAGCGTGAAGTTTGCATACTTTACTAGCATCCTTAGGATCGAAAACCTTGGGTTGCATCATATACAACTCTTCATCAATGTTCCCATTGAGGAAAGCGATCTTGACATCCATCGCCATATTTCATAATCATGAAGCGCAGCAATTGCTAATAAAATCCGAATGGACTTAAACATCGCTACGGAGAGAAAGTCTCATCGTAGTCAACACCTTGAACTTGTCGAAAACCTTTTGCGACAAGCGTGCTATAGACGGTAACATTACCATCCGTCCGTTTTCTTCTTGAATATCCATTTGCACTCAACGGCCTTTCGGTCGCTAGGAGGATCCACCAAAGTCCATACTTTGTTTTCGCTCATGGATCCCAATTCGGATTTCATGGCTTCCAGCCATTTCTCAGAGTCTGGGCTCATCATCGCTTCCTCATAGTTCGTAGGTTCACTGTCTTCTACCAACAACACAGTCAAGACAGGGTTGCCGTACCACTCAGGAGGGGCACGCGACCTTGTCGACCTGCGACGTTCAGTAGCAGCATCGTCCGAAGCTTCATGATCCTTGTCATTAGCTTCCTCTATTGTTGGTGCAGGCGGCACTGGAACAATTTCAGGTGCTGCGCTTGTAGGGGTTCGTAGCATGGAAAACAAAAAATTTCTATCGCATACAAACAAACAAGCCAAGATCTATCTACTAGATTGTAGCAACGAGTCGATAGAGGAACTCACCCTCGAAGATTCCAAAGCGGTTAATGAGAGCAGATTCTCGTGGGTGATGTAGTCGTACACTTCCGATCTCAAGATCGCGTAGACGATCCTTCCGGCGCCACGTTCCGGCAGCGCTCCCGCAGTCGGTCACACGTTCGGTACTCGACGAAGACCTTCCTCTCCCTTGTTCCAAAGAAAATGGAGGTTGTAGCACTCTCCTCGCGATTCGGCGGCAAAGGCGTGGTACCTGGGAGTAGAGGGAGATCCCGAGGCTTCGCCTTAAGCGGTGCGAGTATGGTGGAGCTTATGAGAGAGGCTATTAGTGGTCTAGTAATTAGACACACCAATTAGAAGGCTCTAAACCAATTAGAAGGCTCTAAACCCATTGGCTAAAGCAATTAGAAGCTCTAAACCAAAAGCGGCTCTAAACACGGAAATCTAGAGGTGAAACTTGTGTGTCTAGGAGGGAGCCCGCCTCCTTTTATAGGTGGGAGGCATGGCTGGGGAGAGTCCCTCCCAAGTCGGCCTTGGGTGGCGCTTGGCTTGGGAGGAGACTCCTCCCTCAAGTCGGATTCCAACACCTCTTTCTTGTTTCCCACAGTTTCTTGTTTTGGCAGTTTGACTTTCAAACTGGACATTTGACTTTTCTGTTTAGGATTCAATTTAATCCTTTATTTGGGACAGCAAGAACACTCAGTACATGATGCAATCATTCCATTAAGTAATGACACATTCATGTACCCTCCCCGAGTCTTGGGACAATCCGGAACCTTCTAGAACATTCGATGAAAACAGGAATCATTCCCGAACTCAAAGCAGGACTTTCCTTATATGAATCGTATTCTCCGGACCATTCCGGATCACCTCGTGATATCCGGATCCCATCCGAGACTCGAAAAACATTCGGTCTCTTTCTCATAATACCATAACTACTCAAACAACGTCGAATCCTTAAGTGTGTCTCCCTACGGTTCGTGAATTATGCGGACATGAGCAGACACTTCTCCGAACAATAACCAATAGAGGAATCTGGAAATTCATATGGCTCCCACATATTTCTACGATTACTTTGCGATCGAATGAACCACTTACATACGATACCAATTTCCCTTTGTCTCACGATATGTTACTTATCCGAGGTTATGATCGTCGGTATCTCTGCATACCTAGTTCAACCTCGTTCTTGATAAGTACTCTTTCTCGTTCCAGTGATATGTGATCCCTTGTGACCAAGTCACATGCTTGCAAGCCAATTGGATGACATTCCACCGAGAGGGCCCAGAGTATATCTATCCGTCATGTGGATGGACAAATCCCACTCTTGATCCATGTGTTTCAACCAATACTTTTCGAACACTTAATGCCACCTTTATAGCCACCCAGTTACGGTGTGGTGTTTGATGTCATCAAAGCATCCATCCGGTAAAGGTGATATGCATGATCTCATGGTCGAAGGAATTAGGTTACTATGTATCAGAAAGCATATAGCAATTGAACTATTGAAATGACTTGATCTTTATGCTACACTTATCTATAGGAGTATGTCCACCATATCATTCTCCTAACGATATGATCTTGTTGTTGATAACATCTCAATGTTCATGATAGGAAACCACAATCATAAATCAACCAACAAGCTAGTGAAGTATAGAGGCTATACTAGGGACTTCAAATTAAGTTTACAAATCACACAAGTATCAATGGTTTCCTTGTCAATACTATTATAGCATGAATGTAAACATTTATCATAAACACAAAGATATAATAATAACTACATTTATTATTGCCTCTAGGGCATATCTCCAACAGTCTCCCACTTGCACTAGAGTCATCTAATCTAGATTACATGGTAATATACCGAACACCCATGGCAGTTTGGTGTTGGTCATGTTTTGCCCTCGGGAGAGGTTTAGTCAATGGATCTGCCACATTCAGATCTGTGTGTACTTTGCAAATCTTTATATCCCCATCCTGGATATGTTCTCGAATAGCGTGAAAACGCAGCTTGATATCTTGACTTCTTGTGTGACCTTGGTTCTTGCGCATTGGCTATGGCGCCCATGTTATCACATAGATAGACATTGGGTCCAGCGCACTTGGAACCACACCAGCTGTAATGAACTCTTTCATCCATATCGCTTCTTGTGAAGCCTCAAAGCGACCATGTATTCCGATTCGGTTGAAGATCTCGCCACAACGCTTTGCTTTGCACTCCTCCACTAAGCTTCGCACCATTCAAAATAAATACGTATCCGGATTGTGATTTAGAATCATCCGGATCTGTGTTCCAACTAGCATCGGTGTAACCATTAACAACGGTGTTCATCACCTCCATAAGAAAGAACCATATCCTTAGTTCTTCTCAAGTACTTAAGGATGTTTTTGATCATTGTCCAATGATCCACTCTGGATCACTTTGATATCTGCTAGTTAAACTAACGGCATATGCAATGTCGGGTCTAGTACATAGCATGGCATACATTAGAGATCCTATGGCTGAGGCATAGGAGTCTTACTCATCCTTTCTCTATCTTACGCCGATGTCGGACTTTGAGTTTTACTCAAGGTCGTATTAGGCAACATGGGCAAGAACCCTTTCTTGCTTTCTTCCATTCCAAATCTCTTTAGAACTTTGTCCAAATATGTACTCTGTGACAATGATATTTGGCGTTTGATCTATCTCTATAAATCTTTATGCCTAATATGTAAGCTGCTTGCCAAGATCCTTCATTGAAAAACTATTATTCAAATATTCCTTGACACTATTAAGAAGGTCTACATCATTCCCAATCAACAATATGTCATCCACATACAGTATTAAGAATGCTCTGAGCTCCCACTCACTTTCTTGTAAATACAAGCTTCTCCATAAGTTTGTATAAAACCAAAACTTTGATTACCTTATCAAGCGTTGATTCCAACCGGGATGCTGCTTCATCCATAGATGGACCGTTGAAGTTTGCATACCTTGTTAGCATCTTTAGGATCGACAAAACCTTTGGGTTGCATCATATACAACTCTTCATCAATGTCTCCATTGAGGAATCTTTGTTTTGACATCCATCGCCATATCTCATAATCATAATATGCAGCGATTGCTAACATAATCCTCACAGACTTTAGCTTCGCTACTGGTGATAAAGTCTCATCGTAGTCAACTCCTTGAATTTGTCGAAACCCTTTTGCGACAAGTGGAGCTTTATAGACAGTAACATTACCATCAACATCTGCTTTCTTCTTGAAAATCCATTTGTTCTCGATGACCTTCCGCCATCCGTAAGTCCACCAACGTTCATTCTCGGTTTCCGTACGTGCATCCAATCTCGCATTTCATGGCTTCTTGCCATTTATTGGAATCTGGGCTCATCCTCGCTTCCTCATATGTCTCGGGGTCATCGGTGTTGTCCACCACCATGACATTCATAACGGAATCATACCAATGGAGGTGGTACGAGTTCTCGTTGACCTCAGGCTCTGTAGCAACTTCAACGAAGTTTCATGATCATCATCATTAGCTTCCTCTCTTATTGGTGCAGGCACCACGGGAACTTCTTCGGTCTTTGCGCTACTCGCAATTCGAGAGAAGGTTCGACAACCTCGTCGAGTTCTACTTTCCTTCCAGTCACTTCTTTCGAGAGAAATTCCTTCTCTAGAAAGGATCCATTCTTGCAACGAATGTTTTGCCTTCGGATCTATGATAGAAGGTATACCCAATAGTTTCCTTCGGGTATCCTATGAAGGCGCATTTTTCCGCTTTGGGTTCAAGCTTGTCCAGTTGTAACTTCTTTACATAGGCTTCGCAACCCCAAACTTTAAGGACCGACAATTTAGGTTTCTTCCCAAACCATAATTCATACGGTGTCGTTTCAGCGGATTTAGACGGTGCCCTATTTAAAGTGAATGCGTTTGTTTCTAATGCATAACCCCAAAATGATAGCGGTAAATCGTAAGTGACATCATAGAGCGAACCATATCTAAGAGAGTTCGATTCTGACGTTCGGACACACCATTCTGTTGTGGTGTTCCGGCGGTGTCAATTGTGAAAGTATTCGCACTTCTTTAAATGCTCGCCAAACTCGTAACTTAGATATTCACCTCCACGATCGAGCGTAGAAATTTAATCTTCTTGTTACGTTGATTTTCTACCTCACTTTGAAACTCCTTAAACTTCTCGAAAGTTTCGGACTTATGTTTCATGAAATAGATATACCCATATCTACTCAAGTCATCCGTGAAGGTAAGAACATAACGATAACCACCGAGCGATGCTACACTCATTGGACCACACACATCGGTATGTATGATTTCCAATAAGTCCGTAGCTCGCTCAATCATACCAGAAAATGGAGTCTTAGTCATTTTCCCATCGGACATGCTTCGCATCTTTCAAGTGATTCAAAATCAAGTGATTCAAGAAGTCCATCGGAATGGAGTTTCTTCATACGTTTCACTCGATGTGACCAAGACGATTATGCCACATATAGGTCGAATTATCGCTCGATTTCAAGCGTTTAGCCTCAATGTTGTTGATATGTGTATTTCCACTATCGAGATTCAATAAGAATAGACCATCTATCAAAGGTGCATGTCGTAAAACATATTACTCATATAAATCGAACAACCATTATTCTCTCGACTTAAACAAGTAACCGTCTGCAATAAACAAGATCCCGATATAATGTTCATGCTCAACGCAGCACTAAATAACAATTATTTAAGTATAAAACTAATCCCGATGGTAGATGAAGGGGTAGCGTCGACCGCGATCACATCAACCTTTGATCCGTTTCCCAGCGCATCGTCACCTCGTTCTTCGCTAGCTTCCGTTTATTACTGCGCTTTTGTTTGAGTTACAAATATGAGCAAGAACCGATATCAAATACCGAGCACTACTACTTAGTACTAGTGAGATACACATCAATAACATGTATATCGGATATACCTTTCTTCTTGATGTTGCCGTTCTTGAGATCCGCCAAGTACTTTGGGCAATTCCACTTCGTGACCTTCTCCTTGCGTAAAAGCACTCGATGTCGGGCTTAGGTCCAGCCTTGGTCTTCTTCGCCGGCGTGGTAGCTTTCTTACCACCCTTCTTGAAGTGTCCTTTCTGCTTAGACTTGCCTTTCTTGAATTTGGTGGTCTTATTGACCAACAACACTTGGTGCTCTTTCTTGATCTCCACTTCGCAGATTTTAACATGGCAAAGAGTTACGGCAGCGTCTTGTTCATGTTACGCATGTTGTAGTTCATCACAAAGTTCTTGTAACTTGGTGGTAGTGATTGGAGGACACGGTAAATCCCCAAAGCATTAGGAATCACTATACCCAAGCTTTGAAGTTTGTTTGCGTGCCTGGACATCTTAAGCACATGCTCCTTGTGAGCTGCCCTCTTCCATCTTGCGGTTAAAGAACTTTTCGAAGCCTCATAGCTTTCAATTGCTGCATGAGTCTCAAAATCAATTTGAGATCCTCGACAATATCATATGGGTCGACTCTTCAAACCTTTTACGAAGCTCGATTCTAAACCATACAAGATAGCACATCTTGAACTATAGATCTTGATTCTTAGGCGAGGTAAACATTCTTTACTTCATCGGAAGCTAGTGCAGTGGGTCACCAATGGTGCATCCAAAGACATAGGTCAAATTACCGGCATTGAGGACAATCCTCAAATTGCGGAACCAATCCAAGTTGCTTCCATTGTTTTTCAACTTTTCTTTCTCTAGGAGCATTAAAATTGATGGTAGGGGCTGCCATTGATCTACAACATATTTGCAATAGTTTAGACTAAGTTTATGACAAATTGAGTTCAAATTAATAATAAAATTAAACTAGGTGAACTCCCACTCAAAACAATATCCCTCACATTGTTTTAGTGATCACGCGAACCAAATCCACCATATCAACACCGATCATCACGAGAGTTGACATAGTTTCAATGGCGAACAATCGTCATGTTCATCATATCTACTATATGATTCATGCTTTACCTTTCGGTGATCCGTGTTCCGATACCATGTGTGTACATGCTAGGCTCGTCAATAAAAAACCTTAGTTTACGCATGAGCAAATCTGGCTTACTCACGTTTTATACACTTTCAGAATCTAACACATCCGATCATCACGTGGTTCTTCGAAACAACAAGCTTTATAGCGGTGCTAACTAAGGGTGAACACTTTATGATTTGAAATTGATGTGCATGAGGGATCATCTTATAATGCTACCGTCGTCTACTAAGCAATACAAGATGCATAAAGGATTAACATCACATGCAATTCAATATATATGTGATATGATATGGCCTTTCTTATTCGTCCCTCCGATCTCCATCTTCAAGCACGAACATGATCTCCATCATCACCGGCATTGCATCAAGGTCAATGACGCTTCTCCATGGTTGTCGTCCACCGGCTTCAACTATTACAACTACTTTGAATAGACACGCGGGTCTCAACATAAATTAAAGACAACCATATGGCTCCTGCCGGTTGCCGACTTACAATAAGGAACATTGCATACATCAAATATAATCACAATCATGGCCATATCACATCACTGCACACCCCTGCAAAACAAAGTTAGACGCCTCTACTTTCTTTGCATATTTTACGTGGTTTGGGGCTTTCAATAAGTGTCGTTCTAACTTACGAACAAGAACCACAACATTGATACTAGCATTGTTGATCACCCGTTGTAAATTGGATCTTAACTATGCTAGGAGAAAGCAGACACCATAAAGCCACTTATGCAATACAAGTTGCATGTCAAGCGTGGAGCAAGTCTCATGAGCGATGTCATGTAAGGTTAGCGGGCGCTTCATCCCAACATACCGCAAGATGCAAAGTACACAAAAGCAATCTACAATAAAAGCATCAACGCCCACAATGACCATTGTGTTCTACTCTGCAACAGATCTACATATAGACACGGCTCGATACCCTTTGTAGGGGTTCGTAGCATGGAAAACAAAAATTTCTATCGCATACAAACAAACAAGCCAATATCTATCTACTAGATTGTAGCAACGAGTCGATAGAGGAACTCACCCTCGAAGATTCCAAAGCGGTTAACGAGCAGGCGATTCTCGTGGGTGATGTAGTCGTACACTTCCGATCTCAAGATCGTGAGCGATCCTTCCGGCGCCACGTTCGGCGCTCCCTTGATCGGTCACACGTTCGACTTTCGGCGAAGACCTTCCTCTCCCTTGTTCCAAAGGCCGGAGGTTGTAGCACTCTCCTCGCGATTCCGGCCTGGCGTATGCAGGAAGTAGAGGGAGATCCCGAGGCTTCGCCTTAAGCGGTGCAGTATGGTGGAGCTTATAAGAGAGGCTATTAGTGGTCTAGTAATTAGACACACCAGTTAGAAGGCTCTAAACCAATTAGAAGGCTCTAAACCGCTGGCTAAAGCAATTAGAAGCTCTAAACCAAAGCGGCTCTAAACACGGAAATCTAGAGGTGAAACTTGTGTGTCTAGGAGGGAGCCCTGCCCTCCTTTTATAGGTGGGGAGGCGTGGCGGGAGGAGTCCCTCCCAAGTCGGCCTTGGGTGGCCTTGGCTTGGGAGGAGACTCCTCCTCAAGTCGGATTCAACACCTCTTTCTTGTTTCCCACAGTTTCTTGTTTTGGCGGTTTGACTTTCAAACTGGACATTTGACTTTTCTGTTTTAGGATTCAATTTAATCCTTTATTTGGGACAGCAGAACACTTAGTACATGATGCAATCATTCCATTAAGTAATGACACATTCATGTACCCCTCCCGGAGTCTTGGGACAATCCGGAACCTTCTAGAACATTCAGATGAAAACACGGAATCATTCCCGAACTCTGACGGGACTTTCCTTATATGAATCTTATTCTCCGGACCATTCCGGATCACCTCGTGATATCCGGATCCCATCCGAGACTCGAACAACATTCGGTCTCTTTCTCATAATACCATAACTACTCAAACAACGTCGAATCCTTAAGTGTGTCTCCCTACGGTTCGTGAATTATGCGGACATGAACGAGACACTTCTCCGAACAATAACCAATAGAGGAATGCGGAAATTCATATGGCTCCACATATTTCTCGATTACTGCGATCGAATGAACCACTTACATACGATACCAATTTCCCTTTGTCTCACGATATGTTACTTATCCGAGGTTATGATCGTCGGTATCTCCGCATACCTAGTTCAACCTCGTTCTTGATAATTACTCTTTTCTCGTTCCGTGATATGTGATCCCTTGTGACCAAGTCACATGCTTGCAAGCCAATTGGATGACATTCCAAGAGAGGGCCCAGAGTATATCTATCCGTCATGTGGATGGACAAATCCCTCTTGATCCATGTGTTTCAACCAATACTTTCCGAACACTTAATGCCACCTTTATAGCCACCCGATTCACGGTGTGGTGTTTGATGTCATCAAAGCATCCATCCGGTAAAGGTGATATGCATGATCTCATGGTCGAAGGAATTAGGTTACTATGTATCAGAAAGCATATAGCAATTGAACTATTGAAATGACTTGATCTTTATGCTACGCTTATCTATAGGAATATGTCCACCATATCATTCTCCTAACGATATGATCTTGTTGTTGATAACATCTCAATGTTCATGATAGGGAAACCACAATCATAAATCAACCAACAAGCTAGTGAAGTATAGAGGCTATACTAGGGACTTCAAATTAAGTTTACAAATCACACAAGTATCAATGGTTTCCTTGTCAATACTATTATAGCATGAATGTAAACATTTATCATAAACACAAAGATATAATAATAACTACATTTATTATTGCCTCTAGGGCATATCTCCAACAGCGCTACTCTCCAATTCAAGAGAAGGTTCAATAACCTCGTCTAGCTCTACTTTCCTCCCACTCACTTCTTTCGAGAGAAACTCCTTCTCAAGAAAGGAACCGTTCTTTGCGACAAACACTTTGCCTTCGGTTCTGTGATAGAAGGTATACCCAATGGTTTCCTCAGGGTATCCTATGAAGACGCATTTCTCCGCTTTGGGTTCGAGCTTGTTCGGCATCAACTTGGCGTAAGCCGCATCCCCAAACTTTAAGAAACGACAACTTAGGTTTAGCACCAAACCACAGTTCATACGGTGTCGTCTCAACGGATTTAGATGGAGCCCTATTTAAAGTGAATGCAGCGGTTTCTAATGCATAACCCCAAAATGATAACGGTAAATCAGTAAGAGACATCATTGATCGGACCATATCTAATAGGGTTCGATTCAGGCTCGACACACCATTGCTTGTTTGTGGTGTTAGTGGCGTGAGTTGTGAAACGATTCCACTTGCTTTAAGATGCGTGAGAAAATCATAACTCAAATATTCACCTCCACGATCGGATCGTAGAAACTTAATCTTTCTGTTACGATGGTTCTCCACTTCATTCTGAAATTCTTTGAACTTTTCAAACATTTCAGATTTATGTTTCATTAAATAGATATACCCATATCTACTTAAGTCATCGGTAAAAGTGAGAAAATAGCGATATCCACCGCGCGTCGAAACACTCATCGGTCCGCATACATCAGTATGTATGATTTCCAACAAGTCATTGCTCGCTCCATCATCTGGGAGAACGGGTTTTGATCATCTTGCCCATGAGGCATGGTTCGCATGTGTCAAATGATTCAAAATCAAGAGACTCCAAAGTCCATCGAATGGAGTTTCTTCATGCGCTTTACACCAATATGACCTAGGCACGATTGCCACAAATAAGTAGTATTATCACTATCTACTTTGCATCTCTTAGCCTCAATGTTATGGATGTGTGTTTCATCCCTTTCGAGATTTAGAAGAAATAAACCATTCACAAGAGGTGCATGACCATAAAAGATGTTACTCATATAAATAGAACAACCATTATTCTCCGATTTAAATGAATAACCGTCTTGCAATAAACATGATCCGAAATAATGTTCATGCTCAACGCAGTACATAATAACATTTATTAAGGTTTAAAACTAATCCGAAGGTAAAACTAAGGAGGCGTGACGGCCATCACATCAACTCTTGATCCGTTGCCAACGCCAAGATCGTCACCTCATCCCTCATAAGCCGTCTATTAGTAGCTCCTATTTCGAGTTACAAATATTAGCGGTGAAAATATCAAATACCGTGCACTACAACGAGGGCTAGTAAGGAAAACATCAATAACATGTATATCAAATATACCTTTGATGGTGCCAGCCTTCTTGTCCGCTAAGTACTTCGGACAGTTGCGCTTCCAGTGACCCCTGTCCTTGCAATAGAAGCACTCAGTGTCCGGCTTAGGACCAGACCTGAGCTTCTTCTCAGCAGGGGCATTGCGCTTGCCGCCTCCCTTCTTGAAGGGCTTCTTTGCTCCCTTACCTTTCTTAAAGGAGGGCTTGTTGACCATCAACACATGATTATCCTTCTTGATGTCTACTTCCGCAGCCTTCAGCTTTGCGAAGAGCTCGGTGATCGTATCAGTGGAACCAATCTGATTATGAGTCACTACAAAACTTTTGTAGCTGGGAGGGAGTGATTGCAGAACCCTGTCAATCTTGAGCTCCTCTGGAATCGTGCATTCCAGTTGCTCAAGGCGTTGAGTGTAGCCCGACATCTTTATGGCGTGCTCACTAACGGAACTCCTTCCTCCATCTTGCGATTAAAGAACTTCTCGGAGATCTCATATCTCTCGAGCGGGCTTGAGTGCGAAACATGGTTTCGGCTCCTCGAGAATCTCAAAGGGCAGGATAGGTTTCAAAAGCGATTTTGAAGCTCGGTTCCATAGCAAACAACATGGTGCTCTTAATCACACCATAATCATCTTTCTTGCGATAGACAGCTTTCTCATCACCGGTAGCGATTGCGGGGGTCACCTAACGCTTTACCAAAGACATAGTCCTTTTTCCGCTGCATGAGAATGATTCTTAGACTGCGGAACCAATTGGTGAAGTTAGACCCATTGTTTCTAAGCTTTTCCTTCTCAGCCAAAACGTTGAAGTTGAAGTTGGATTTGGCCATGTGATCTACAGTATTTGCAAGTACAATTTAGACTATGTTCATGATAAATAGTTCAACTTAATCAAATTACTAGATGAACTCCCACTAAATTCAACATCCCTCAAGTTGTTTAGTGAACACGATCCAAATTCACCACACCTAATCCGATCATCACGAGAAGAGATGTGGTTTCAATGGTGGACAACAAAGTGTCGATCATATCATTCATATGACTCATGCTTAACCTTTCGGTTCTTGTGTTCCGAGGCCATGTGCATACATGCTAGGCTCGTCAAGCTAGACCAAGTATTTACTGCGTGTGCAAAAGCGGCTTGCACCCGTTGTATGTGCGTAGTCTATAGCACCCGATCATCACGTGATGCACGGACACGACGAACTTTCATAGCGGTGCATACTTGGGGAGAACAGTTTTATCTTGATCTTTAAGTGAGGAATCATCTTATAATGCTACCGTCGCGATCTAAGCATAATAAGATACATAAAGGGATAAACATCACATGCATATAACTTTATGTCACATGGTATAGCCAATCCTCGCGCAATGATCTCCATCTTGTGCGTTCCGGCATGATCTCCATCACTCCACCATGATTGCCTCCACCACGAATAGCAACTACAACTATTGCTAACTATTTAGCGATAAAGTAAAGCTATTACATGGCGTATAAGAAGTTGACTCGCAGGTCATACACAATTATAAAGACAACCATATGGCTCCTGCCGGTTGTGTACTCATCGACATGCAAGTCGTGAAACATTACAAAACATGATCGCATACAATATACACATCACATCTTGGGCCATACCATATCACGAAAACACTCCTGCAAAAACAAGTTAGACGCCTCTACTTTGTTGTTGCATGTTTTACGTGGCTTATGGGAGTAGATGCTAAACGATTCTTACCTACGGAAAGCCAGCGGTGATATTATGGTTGCCAAACTCGGTGTTAATCCCATGACAACTATAGTGAGAGAAACCGACATCCACCACCGCATGTGTGGTACAAGCCACACGTCAAGTGCGAGCGGTCATGACGGCGTCGCGTAAGGTTGGCTGGACCGCTTCAATCTCACTATCGCGTCATAAGAAGAACACAAACAAGAGGCTTGCAGCGAAAACATCAACGCCGCAACAACCATGTTGCGTTCTACTCGTGAAACACATCTACGCATAGATCTAGCTCGATACCCTTTGAAGGGTTTGGCGGCATAGTAAATCAAAATTTTCTACGAGCGAACAGAGGAAAGCCAAGATCTAATCTAGGAGATGCAAACAACGAGAGATTGGATTAGATCTTCATACCCTTGGAGATTCGACATGCGGAGCGTTAAATCGGGGAACGTGGGTGATGTAGTCGTACTCGCTTCTCCTCCTCGCGATCCGACACGATCTAGCACCACAAGTGGCGGTGCCTCCGTGAGATGCACACGTGCAACACCTCGGCGTCTCCTCCTTCCTCGGACCAACGAGTATGGTGGAGATAGATTGGATCTACAACACCGGCGTGGTGTATATGGTGGAGAATTTACGCTGCGGGCTTCGCCTACAAGCAGTCGGGAGGAGAGAGGAAGGTAGCAAGGCTGCTGGGGCTTGGAGGAAGGTGTGTAGGGGGCGCACCCCTCTATATATAGAGGGGGCCAGCCCTTGCCCTCCTCCAAGCCTATCTCGGTTAAACAATTTAAACTCTCCTTATCTAGAAATCTTATCTCTAGTTTAAACGATTTAAACTCTCCTTATCTAGAAATTCTATCCGAGATTTAAACGTGTCAAATCTCTAGAATCGGCTGGGCCCTATGGGGCCTTGTGCCCTAGCCCAATGCGCCAGTACACTCCCTCATAGGCCCATGCCCCCCGGAAGGTGGGGCCACGTTGGTCCCCTTCCGGAAGGTTCTAGAAGCTTCGGTACAATACCGATTAACCGGAACAATTCCGAACTCCAAAACTGCCTGCCTTATATGAATCTTATTCTGGACCATTCGGAACCTCTCGTGATATCCGGATCCCATACGAGACTCGAACAAAAATTCATAAACCAATTATCCAATCTATCCTAGCGTCGAGACACGTTAAGTGTGTGACCTGCGGGTTCGAGAATATGCGACATGATCTTCTATCAATAATCAACAGCGGTGCAGGCACCCATATTGACTCACACATTCATCGATGATCATATCGGATGAACCACGATGCGAGATTCAATCAATCCCATATATATATTCCCTTCGTCTCGCGATATTTTACTTGCCCGAGATTCGATCGTCGGTGCCGTCATACCTAGTTCAATCTCGTTCACAAAGAAGTACTTTACTCGTTCCGTAATCCGATATCACTTTGTGATTAACTCCTTAACCACATGCTTGCAAGCGGTGTTGATATCGATTACCGAGTGGGCCCAAGTATATCTCTCCGACTTGGGAGGACAAATTCCATCTCGATACATACAACCCAAAAGATACTTTTCGATCACCGAGACACCTTTATGATCACCCTCTCATAGGATGACGTTTGATGACCTCAAAGCTTTCTTAGGTACTGTGGAGTTGCATTATCTCATGGTCTAAGGAATACAATATTTGACATAGGAAAAGCTTCGCAAAGATGAACACGATGAAACGATCTAATTGCTTCGCTTAGTTTGTACATCCATCATATCATTCTCCCAATGATATGATCTCATTATCAATTGACAACTCATGTCTATGGTTAGGAAACCTTAACCATCATTGATCAATGAGCTAGTCCTTAGAGGCGTACCAGGGACACGGTGTTGTTCACAAACCACACAAGTATTAATGTTTCCGCTTAATACAATTCTAGCATGGAATATAAACTTTATCATGAACAAGAATTATAATAATAACATCTTTATTATTGCCTCTAGGGCATAATTCCAACAGTTTGTTTGTATGCGATAGAATTTTTTTGTTTTACATGCTACGAACCCTAAAGTGGTATCAGAGCCGTGTCTATATGTAGATCTGTTGCACGAGTAGAACACAATGGTCATTGTGGGCGGTGGTGCTTTTATTATCAATTGCTTCTTGTGTACTTTGCATCTTGCGGTATGATGGGATGAAGCGGCCCGGGCTAACCTTACATGACATCGTTCATGAGACTTGCTCCACGCTCAACATGCAACTTGTATTGCATAAGTGGCTTTGCGGGTGTCTGTCTCTCCCATTATAGTATAGATCCAATTTACAATGGGCACTTGATAGTTCAAACATCAACGTTGTGGTTCTTGTTCGTAAGTTAGATCGACACTTATTGAAAGC
This sequence comes from Avena longiglumis, assembly GCA_030063025.1. Classification (NCBI taxonomy): domain Eukaryota; kingdom Viridiplantae; phylum Streptophyta; class Magnoliopsida; order Poales; family Poaceae; genus Avena; species Avena longiglumis. Next base: position 108,089,782 of record CP125979.1, read on the forward strand.
CCTAAATCACGTAAAATATGCAAAGAAATTAGAGGCGTCTAACTTTGTTTTTGCAGGGGTGTGCTGTGATGTGATATGGCCATGATTGTGATTATATTTGATGTATGCAATGTTCCTTATTGTAAGTTGGCAACCGGCAGAAGCCATATGGTTGTCTTTAATTTCTGTTAAGACCCGCATGTCTATTCAAAGTAGTTGTAATAGTTGAAGCTGGTGGACGACAACCATGGAGCAGCGTCATTGACCTTGATGCAATACCGGTGATGATGGAGATCATGTTCGTGCTTGAAGATGGAGATCGGAAGCACAAAGAGGAAAGGCCAAATCATATCACATATTATGAATTGCATGTGATGTTAATCCTTTATGCATCTTGTATTGCTTAGTTAACGACGGTAGCATTATAAGATGATCCCTCATGCACATAAATTTCAAGTTCTAAAGTGTTTATCCTTAGTAAGCACCGTTGCTAAAGCTTGTCGTTTCGAAGCACCACGTGATGATCGGGTGTGTTAGATTCTCCAAGTGTATACAACGTGAGCAAGCCAGATTTGCTCATGCGGAATCTAAGGTTTGATCTTGACGAGCCTAGCATGTACAGACATGGTCTCGGAACACGGATCACCGAAAGGTAAAGCATGAATCATATAGTAGATATGATGAACATGTCGATTGTTCGCCGTTAAAGCTACATCAACTCTCGTGATGATCAGTTTTGATGTGGTGGATTTGGTTCGTGTGATCACTAAAACAATGTGAGGGGTATTGTTTTGAGTGGGAGTTCACCTAGATTAATTTAAATATTAATTAGAACTCAATTTGTCATAAACTTAGTCTAAACTATTGCAAATATGTTGTAGATCAATGGAGCCCCCTACCATCAATTTTAATGCGTTCCTAGAGAAAGAAAAGTTGAAAAACAATGGAAGCAACTTCGCGGATTGGTTCCGCAATTTGAGGATTGTCCTCAATGCTGGTAATTTGACCTATGTCTTTGGATGCACATTTGGGTGACCCGCTGCGGTGATGCTACCGATGAAGTAAAGAACTTATACCTCGCTCGGAAGAATCAGTACTCCACAGTTCAGTGTTCTATCTTGTATGGTTTGGAATCGGAGCTTCAGAAAAGGTTTGAGAATTCAGACCCACATGATATTGTCCGTGAACTCAAATTGATTTTTGAGACTCACGCGACAGTTGAGAGCTATGAGGCTTTTGAAAAGTTCTTTAACTGCAAGATGGAAGAGGGCAGCTCCGTCAGTGAGCATGTGCTTAAGATGTCTGGGCACGCAAACAAACTCCAAAACTTGGGTATAGTGATTCCTAATGCTTTGGGGCTTTACCGTGTCCTCCAATCACTACCACCAAGTTACAAGAACTTTGTGATGAACTACAATATGCAAAGCATGAACAAGCAGTTGCCAGAACTCTTCTCCATGTTAAAATCTGTAGAAGTGGAGATCAAGAAAGAGCACCAAGTGTTGATGGTCAATAAGACCACCAAATTCAAGAAAGGCAAGTCTAAGCAAAAGGGACACTTCAAGAAGGGTGGTAAGAAAGTTACCGCACCGACGAAGAAGACCAAGGCTGGACCTAAGCCTGATACTGAGTGCTTTTACTGCAAGGGAGAAGGTCCTTTAGCGGAATTGCCCAAAGTACTTGGCGGTTGAAGAACGACAACATCGATAAGAAAGGTATATCCGATATACATGTTATTGATGTGTATCTCACTAGTACTCGTAGTAGTGCACGGTATTTAATCTTGGTTCGGTTGCTCATATTTGTAACTCGAAACAGGTGCGGCAGAATAAACGGAAGCTAGCGAAGAACGAGGTGACGATGCGCGTAGGAAATGGATCAAAGGTTGATGTGATCGCGGTCGGCACACTACCTCTTAATCTACCATCGGGATTAGTTTTATACTTAAATAATTGTTATTTGGTGCCTGCGTTAAGCATGAACATTATATCGGGATCTTGTTTATTGCGAGATGGTTACTTGTTTAAGTCCGAGAATAATGGTTGTTCGATTTATACGAGTAATATGTTTTATGCACATGCACCTTTGATAGAAGGTCTATTATTATTGAATCTCGATAGTGGAAATACACATATTAATAACATTGAAGCTAAACATTTGAAATTAAGCGATAACTCGACCTATATGTGGCACTGTCGTCTTGGTCACATTGGAGTGAAGCGTATGAAGAAACTCCATTCCGATGGACTTCTTGAATCACTTGATTTTGAATCACTTGAAAGATGCGAAGCATGTCTGATGGGTAAAATGACTAAGACTCCATTTTCTGGTATGATGGAGCGAGCTACGGACTTATTGGAAATCATACATACGGATGTGTGTGGTCCAATGAGTGTAGCATCGCGCGGTGGTTATCGTTGTGTTCTTACCTTCACGGATGACTTGAGTAGATATGGGTATATCTATTTCATGAAACATAAGTCCGAAACTTTCGAGAAGTTTAAGGAATTTCAAAGTGAGGTTGAGAATCAACGTAACAAGAAGATTAAATTTCGTTACGATCGTGGAGGTGAATATCTAAGTTACGACTTTGGCGAGCATTTGAAGAAATGCGAAATACTTTCACAATTGACACCGCCGGGAACACCACAGCGTAATGGTGTGTCCGAACGTCGTAATCGAACTCTCTTAGATATGGTTCGTTCTATGATGTCACTTACAGATTTACCGCTATCATTTTGGGGTTATGCATTAGAAACAGCCGCATTCACTTTAAATAGGGCACCATCTAAATCCGTTGAAACGACACCGTATGAATTATGGTTTGGGAAGAAACCTAAATTGTCGCTCCTTAAAGTTTGGGGTTTCGAAGCTTATGTAAAGAAGTTACAGCCGGACAAGCTTGAACCCAAATCGGAAAAATGCGTCTTCATAGGATACCCGAAGGAAACTATTGGGTATACCTTCTATCATAGATCCGAGGGCAAAATCTTCGTTGCTAAGAATGGGTCCTTTCTAGAGAAAGAATTTCTCTCGAAAGAAGTGACTGGAAGGAAAGTAGAACTCGACGAGGTTATCGAACCTTCTCTCGAACTTGCGAGTAGCGCAGCACCGGAAGAAGTTCCTGTGGTGCCTGCACCAATAAGAGAGGGAGATAATGATGATGATCATGAAACTTCGGTTGAAGTTGCTACAGAACCTCGCAGGTCAACGAGAACTCGTACCACTCCTGATTGGTATGATCCCGTTATGAGTGTCATGTTGGTGGAGAACACCGATGACCCTGCGACATATGAGGAAGCGATGATGATCCCAGATTCCAATAAATGTCAAGAAGCCATGAAATCCGAGATTGGATCCATGTACGAAAACCAAGTATGGACTTTGGTGGAATTACCGGATGGCCGGAAGGCTGTCGAGAACAAATGGATTTTCAAGAAGAAAACAGATGTTGATGGTAATGTTACTGTCTATAAAGCTCGACTTGTCGCAAAAGGGTTTCGACAAATTCAAGGAGTTGACTATGACGAGACTTTCTCACCGGTAGCGAAGCTAAAGTCTGTGAGGATTTTGTTAGCAATCGCTGCATATTATGATTATGAGATATGGCAGATGGATGTCAAAACGGCGTTCCTCAATGGAGACATTGATGAAGAGTTGTATATGATGCAACCCAAAGGATTTGTCGATCCTAACGATGCTAACAAGGTATGCAAACTTCAACGGTCCATATATGGATTGAAGCAAGCATCCCGAAGTCGGAATCAACGTTTTGATAAGGTAATCAAAAGCTTTGGTTTTATACAAACTTATAGAGAAGCTTGTATTTACAAGAAAGTGAGTGGGAGCTCTGTAGCATTCTTAATACTATATGTAGATGACATATTGTTGATTGGGAATGATGTAGACCTTCTTAATAGTGTCAAGGATTATTTGAATAATAGTTTTTCAATGAAAGATCTTGGCGAAGCAGCTTACATATTAGGCATAAAGATTTATAGAGATAGATCGAGACGCCTAATATCATTGTCACAAAGTACATATTTGGACAAAGTTCTAAAGAGGTTTGGAATGGAAGATAGCAAGAAAGGGTTCTTGCCCATGTTGCCCAATACGACGTTGAGTAAAACTCAAAGTCCAGCAACGGCATAAGTTAGAGAAAGGATGAGTAAGACTCCCTATGCCTCAGCCATAGGATCCGACATTGCATATGCTGCTAGTTTGACTAGCAGATATCAAAGTGATCCAGGAGTGGATCATTGGACAGCGGTCAAAAACATCCTTAAGTACTTGAGAAGAACTAAGGATATGGTTCTTTCTTATGGAGGTGATGAACAACTCGTTGTTAATGGTTACACCGATGCTAGTTGGAACACCGATCTGAATGATTCTAAATCTCAATCTGGATACGTATTTACTTTGAATGGTGCAACAGTTAGCTGGAGGAGTGCAAAGCAAAGTGTTGTGGCGAGATCTTCAACTGAATCGGAATATATAGCTGCTTCGGAGGCTTCACAAGAAGCGATATGGATGAAGGAGTTCATTACAGAGCTCGGTGTGGTTCCAAGTGCGCTGGACCCAATGTCTATCTACTGTGATAACATGGGCGCCATAGCCAATGCGCAAGAACCAAGGTCACACAAGAAGCTAAAGCACATCAAGCTACGTTTTCACGCTATTCGAGAACATGTCCAAGATGGTGACATAAAGATTTGCAAAGTACACACAGATCTGAATGTGGCGGATCCGTTGACTAAACCTCTCCCGAGGGCAAAACATGACCACCACTAAACTGCCATGGGTGTCCGGTATATTACCATGTAATCTAGATTAGTTGACTCTAGTGCAAGTGGGAGACTGTTGGAGATATGCCCTAGAGGCAATAATAAATGTTGTTATTATTATATCTTTGTGTTTATGATAAATGTTTACATTCATGCTATAACAGTATTAACCAGAAAAATTAATACTTGTGTGATTTGTAAACTAAATTAGAGTCCCTGGTAAAGCCTCTTTATAATACTAGCTTGTTGATTAATAGATGATCATGGTTTCTTGATCATGAACATTTGAGATGTTGTTAATAACAAGGTCATATCATTAGGAGAATGGTATGATGGACATACTCCTATAGATAAGCGTTGCATAAAGATCAAGTCATTTTAATAGTTCAATTGCTATAAGCTTTCTGATACATAGTAACCTAATTCCTTCGACCATGAGATCATGCTAATCACCATCACCGGAAGGATGCTTTGATGACATCAAACACCACACCGTAACTGAGTGACTATAAAGGTGGCTTTGAGTGTTCGGAAAGTATGGGTTGAGGCACATGGATCAAGAGTGGGATTTTTCCATCCATATGACGGATAGATATACTCTGGGCCCACTCGGTGGAATGTCATCCAATTGGCTTGCAAGCATGTGATTAGATCACAAGGGATCACATACCACGGGAACGAGAAAAGAGTACTTATCAGTAACGAGGTTGAACTAGGTATGCAGAGATACCGACGATAAAAACCTCGGATAAGTAAACTATCATGAGACAAAGGGAAATTGGTATCGTATGTAAGTGGTTCATTCGATCGCAAAGTAATCGTTGAAACATGTGGGAGCCATATGAATTTCCAAATTCCTCTATTGGTTATTGATCGGAGAAGTGTCTGGGTCATGTCCGCATAATTCACGAACCGTAGGGAGATACACTTAAGGATTTGACGTTGTTGAGTAGTTATGGAATGATGAGTAAGAGACCAAATGTTGTCACCGCCGCTGGCCACCACCTCCAAGTGCTGCCACCGCCGCATAGGGTTCCTCCCAAGTCGGCGACTTGGGGATTCCCCAAGCCCTAGCCGCTGGCCACACCCTCCCCTTGGTGCCCTCTAAACCCTAGATCACCAAGGCCTCTCGCATACTCCACCATACTCGCTCCGTCTTAAGGCGAAGCCCTGTGGGATCTCCCCTCTACTTCCGACACCACGCCGTCGTGCTGCCGGAATCGCGAGGAGAGTGCTACAACCTCCGCCGCCTGCTGGAACAAGGGATAGGAAGGTCTTCATCGAGTACCGAACGTGTGACCGATCATGGAAGCGCCGCCGAACGCCGAAAGGATCGTCTACGCGATCTTGAGATCGGCAAGAGTACGACTACATCACCTACGAGAATTTGCTCTCGTTAACCGCTTTGGAATCTTCGAGGGTGAGTTCCTCTATCGACTCGTTGCTACAATATAGTAGATAGATCTTGGCTTGTTTGTTTGCATGCGGTAGATTTTTTTTTGTTTTCCATGCTACTAACCCCAACATAGTGAACTATGGACCCCGGTCCAATCTTTACCATTGATACATCTTCCATTGTTACTGTTTATTTTTTGCAAACCACTATTACCTTCCACACCATACAGTTAATCCTTTGTTTTCAGCAAACCAGTGAGACTAACAACCTCAATGTTCGTTGGGGCAAAGTCTTGAGTTTGTGTTGTGCAGGTTTCCAAGTTGCTAGCAACACCTTTGAATCGTTTCCTTCCTCCTACTAGTTCGATAACCTCGGTTTCTTACTAAGGGAAAACATGATGTTGTGCTCATCATACCTTCCGCTTTGGGTCTCCCAACGAAGTGTTCATGCACTCATCACTTAGCATAAGTTGTTGGTGCAAATAGGTGAACCCTAGCTGTTCTAGGTTTTGTGCTGAACAAAGTAAACGCTAGTTTAATTCCGCCTTTGTTGAGTCACTCTCGGAAAAGTTTTAAACCGACTATTCACCCCCCTCTAGGCGGTATTTGTATCCTTTCACCTGTGTTGGGGTGCACTGGACCAAGGCATGTTGTGAATCTTTATAAGCTACTCCGCAAAATGTGCTTGTCGCTGGAACCTTTGTCATATGCCGATGTATGTTCTCCATGACTACAAGTATATTAGTCGTTGCTTTCTGTGCCAACACGGAGCTTCGGGGTACAACTGCCTTCCAGAACATCTCCCATATTGGTTGTAACATCCCAAAAATATTGATCAAGGTTATCAAATTCCAATCACCAAAATTAGGGTTAACAAAAACTTTTGTTAATTAAAATCAATATGAATGCATGTGTGTATGTGATGATTGTATGAATGCATGAATGCGCTTGTGTGATTGTTGTGAATAGCAAGGAATGGATTAAAGATGAAAACAAAATAATCTAAATCAATTCCAAGAAGAAACAAATCAAAAGAAATTCAAAAACAAACAAAACAAGCAAAAGGTCATTTTTGCCCATCTTGCTCACTAGACCACTTTGAGTGTTTCAAGTCCAATATTTCAAACAGAAACAAATCCATTTCTTTTCACCTCTTGCTAGACCAAGTGAAAGTGAACCCAAGCCCACTTTGCAAACCCACAGAAACATTTGGCAACCCCATTCAAATGACAATTCAAAATTGAATCTAGTTCATATGGGAAGATCACCATTTCTCAAAACCCAACCAAACCAGTGCCCCTTGACCAATACAAGCAACCATAGACTACCTAGTATGTGACTAGTACACACACCAACTTTCATTCAAAAATTCAAATTCAAATATCTTTCGGCCATTTCATCAAACAACTTGTGAACACAGATCAAATAAACACATCAAACACTATAGTGAGCAGTGTTTGTGCCTAACTTGTTCCCTCTCTAGCTCACACTACATTCTCAATAGATCATCTAACTAATTTAAGCCACTCTAGCTCACTATAAACTGGGCAAAGCCATCAATGGTGACCATGCCTGATACGCCCAATTTGCATTACCTTTCTATACCATAATCTACCTCTATTCATTGATATTTGTCTTACTATGAGGTATTACTTATGACTTTTCATCTGTTTATGCATGTTGGATGATTCTTGGAGGATGAACTGCCGAAGTCTGGATTCTGATGGAAAAGAAGGTGTTTCAGTGCAATTTCGCGAAGATTAGAAAAATACAAGAAAAATATGGAAACATATTATTTTCCCAGAAGACGAAGGAAGCTAGAAGGAGGAGGGAAGAGAGGCCTGTCGTGGTATTGCACGTCAGATGCTACCGGGGGTAGCTTACGTAGAGGGAGCAAGGCGACGTAGGAGAATCCGGGAGCGAGATTGGCACACGATGTATCCAAGTTCACGTCCCCTCGGTGGAGGATCGCTACGTCCTGCTCTCAATGCAGTATATGATCATAGATTGGTTTACATGAGAGCCACCGTAGGCGGAGGGAGATACTAGATCTAATCTAATGTGAGAGAAGATGCCCCGTGGGGGTGCCCTGGTGGCTTTATATATGAAGTCAGTTAGGGTTTACAAGTGCTAGTGGGCTTTGTGTATAAGTCGCCGTATTAGGCCTCCAATCGGCGCCAGTCGCCTGGATCCAATATGCGCCAGTCGTCATATCCGGCGAGTCGACACGCTCCGAGCTTAGCTTCAGTCGGCTCGATATCATCTGGCGACTCCGCTTCGTGGGTATACCCTAATTGGTATTCTCCCATCAGTAGTCCCCGAGCGCGTTGTCGATTCGACGCGGGCTTGAGGCAGGGCGCGGAGAGTCTTGACGATGGGTCGTGGCGAATCGGCGACGAGCTCCTGAACAGAGAAAAGAACCGTGAAGAGGGAGGCGGTCGGCGTGAGCCAGTCGGTGATGGCCAGTTGGCGAAAGACACAGGGAGTCGATGAAGCCGCCAGTTGGGGCGAGTCCCGACCATGGAGTGTGCCGAGTCCCCGAGCGCGGCGAGTGGCAAGGTCGAGCGACCGGCGAGCGACGAGCCCCCAATCTCGGCGAGTGGCGAGGTCAGAGGACCGGCGAGTGCCGCTTTCTGGAGCGCGGCGAGTGGCCAGATCGGGTGATCAGCGAGCGACGAGCCCCCGAGCATGAGCCTGACGAGTGGCGAGGTCGTGCGACCGGCGAGTGCCGAGGCACCGAGCATGACGAGTGGCGAGGTCATGCGACCGACAAGTGCCGAGTCCCCGAGCGCGGAGAGTGGCGAGGTCGTGCGACCAGTGAGTGTCGAGTCTGGAGCGCGGCGAGTGGTGAGGTCGGGCAACGGGCGAGTGCCGAGGTCGGGCGACCGGCGAGTGCCGCTGTCTGGAGCGCGCCAAGTCCTCGAGTGCGGCGAGTTGCGAGTTCGGGCGACCGGCGAATGGCGATGTTTGTAGCGCACTGAGTCCCCGAGCGCATTTAGTAAGCAAGGGAGAGTCCATGGTGGCGAGTCCCCAAGTGTGTTGAGAACGAGAGGGAGAGTCCGCGGTGGAGAGTCCCCGAGCGTGTCGAGAACGTGAGGGCGAGTCCGCGGTGGGGAGTCCCCGAGCGTGTCGAGAACGTGAGGGCGAGTCCGCGGTGGGGAGTCCCCAAGCATGTCGAGAACACGAGGGCGAGTCCGCGTTGGTGAGTCGACGAGGGCGAGCCGCGGTTGTGGAACCACGCGTACACGCAGCATGCCTATTAGGGGAATGACTCGCTAGATTTGTGTCAAAAAACACAAAACCTTTTCATCAATCAATTATAAAAAGTCACGACGGCTACCAGTTGTGTGCAAAAATGCTATTACCTGGAATACAAACACTTATGAATGGATGAACCAAAGAGTAGAAACAGAGTTTATATTTACTTACGATTGCATGTGATGTTTATTGGACTTCAATGACTCAATCTGGACCATGAAAACACCACATTGTTGTCAAGTGAAAGAAGGTGGTCCAATTCAATAGCCTTCGTTAGCACCCAAGAAACAATACCGTCAAAGTCGATCTTCCAGCTGAACAGACCGACTTAAGGTATTAAATGGAATTCCACCTAGATTCCACTTCTATTTTATTTTAAATTTTACATTAGAAATCTGAAAATGCCATGTGCCGCCTGCATCGAACATCACCTGTGGGCATAGACTGGTGTGCCAGTCTCCATAGAAACACGCGGATCTTGGGAGGCACTTTAGTTGTCCACATCTGCTTCCATGCCTTGCACTCTCCGACTGTATCCGAGCTTGATGCACGACCCTCAAGCTAGTCCTCATGTCGTCGCTTGGTTTGGACCAGCAGTCGATACACCGAGCGAACTACAAGGACACCCATCTTGTCATAGTGCCACGCCCACCTGTCATCCAAGTGCCTCATGCTCAAGGGGATTGACCGTATGATTTCCACATCCAACGATAAAAAGTACTCTTGCAGGAGATCGGTCCTCCATGTCACGGAGGTAGCATCTATGAAGGCCGAGAACTGCATTGGTGGATCATCCTTTATACACGCTAAGTGCCTGAGCATATGATCCCTCGGCAACCAGTTATGGTTCCACGCGTACGAATCTTCTATCGTTCCAATCCGCCGAATTAGTCCTTGCTGCATCATGTCTCTCCCTTCCACAATCTCTCTCCATACTTGAGAGGGTGGGGGGCAAGTTGGGCTTCAAGAAAGTTTGAGCTTGAGAAGTAGACTGCCTTCAGGATTCTAGAACTGAGCGCATCCGGATTCTGGAGAATGCGCCACACCTAGCGAGCCAGCATGGCTAAGTTAAACAAATCAATATCTCGGAAACCCATGCCTCCCAGGAATTTAGGTGAACACATGGTTTCCCATGACACCCAACATGTCCTGCGCTTTCCATCTTTGCTTCCCCACCAAAAACTCCGGATCATTGCATTGATCGTTTCACACAGACCCCTTGGTAACTTGAAGCACGACATGAAGAAGATGAGAATTGCCATTGCCACTGCCTTTATAATGACTTCTTTCCCGCTAGCGGCCAGTAGCTGATCCTGCCATCCATGAAATTTCAACCATATACGGTCCTTTAGATATTTAAAGGCACCACTCTTGGCTCTCCCATATTTGAAGGCATCCCAAGATACTTCTCGTTCAGAGTCTCATTCGAAACATTCAAAATCTGTTGTACCGATTGTCTCTTGTCCTTTGGGCAGCCTTTAGTGAAGAAAACCGAAGATTTGTCAAAGTTTACAGCATTATAGTACTTGATACCTTTTTTTTTTTTGAGAGGATATAGTACTTGATACCTAGATCGAATGGACTGAGTATAAGCAAAGCGTGAGCCGTGGCCCATAGGCTTTGCTTGAATCCGGCCTAATAGGCCCACCAACAGGGAGTCCAATTCAGAGCAGAACGCCGTGCATCGACTGATCCGAGCCGTCCACCTGTCCAACTCGGCTAGGGTTTGCCCTTCCCCAGCAACCGCCCCCTATAAGTACCAGGGAGAGCCATCGCCGCCAACCATATACTGAGATCGAGATCTTCTCCACCCTTTCCGCCGCCGCCGCAGACCGGAGAGCGAACCAGCTGAGCGCAACCCGCCGCCGCCGCGATGAGGGCCAAGGTTTGTTCCTCGCCGGTGCTCCCCTTGTATTACCTGTTACTGTCTAGACGTAGTTCGTAAGTTGCTTCGATCTTTCTGGTGCTCGATCGTGTCTCCGGTTCTCTGTGATGATCAACACTGATTAGATGTCCGATACAATCCATTCCATTCAACCGTGGGGACAACACGAGGCATTTGTCTGAGAGAACTGCGGCTATTCTGTCTTGATTTGCTTATTTTGTGCTACTCTATGCTGTAAGATTACATGGGTACGTCTAGTTAATGTAAGATTAGATGATCAACACTGATTAGCTGTTTGTTTCTCCGGTTTTTGATAGTATTTGTGGTTCTCTGTGATGATCAACACTGATTAGATGTCCGATACAATCCATTCCATTCAAACATGGGGACAACACGAGGCATTTGTCTGAGAGAAATGCAGCTATTTCGACTTCGATTTGCTTTTGTGTTAGATTAGAGAGGTCTTTTCTTTGTAAATAGTTCTCGGTGATGATTAAAACAGATGACGAGTCTGACGTAATCCATTCAATTACACCATGTGGACAAACGAGGCATTTGTCTGAGAGAACTCTGCTTGTGTAGTGTTTTCTTTGCTAGTTTTATTTGTAGTAGCAGTTTCTTGGTTTAATTCTGTTTCTTTGCCATGATGATGAATGATTGGCGTCTGATCTATTTGATGATAAAATCCTCCTACTCATTCTGAATGTCAAATTGACTATATTCACTTTGGTTGGCCCCTGGAATTGGCATCTGCGTGAGAGAACTCTGCTCTTGTAGTATTTCCTTGCTATTTTCTTTGTAGCAGTTTCTTTGTTCAAATTCTGTTTCTTTGGCATCATGATGAATAATTGGCGTCTGATCATTTTGATGATAAAAATCCTCCTACTCATTCTGAATGTCAAATTGACTATATTCACTTTGGTTGGCCCCTAGAATTGTCTTGTAATTGTGTTGTCCTCCTTGTTTGCTAGCTAGGCAGCTGTAGGTCTTGCTGTTTTTAAGTTGTTTGAACATGATGAAGAACAATTGGTCCGTGTTTCTGATTATCACATGATGATATCCAATGAAACACTCAAACTTCTGATTCAAATTGCATCATATGAATTACTCTGTCTATCTGTTTTGCTCCATTGTTTTTGGTCCAAAGAATTATCTTGAAGTTATGTTGTTCTCGTTGTTTTTCTGATCTAGACAGTTACTTGGCCTTGCTGTTTGTAAAGTTCTTTCAGTTTGGAACATGATGAAGAACAATTGGTCCGTGTTTCTGATTATCATGTGATGATATCCAATGAAACACTCAAACTTCTGATTCTAACAGTACACATGTTGAATTCTGTTGCTATCTTCTTTGCTCCTATGTTCTCTTGTGCTGACGATTTGTGCCTTGACTATAATCTGCAGTGGAAGAAGAAGAGGATGAGGAGGCTCAAGAGGAAGCGCCGAAAGATGAGGCAGCGATCCAAGTAGGTGCCTTCGGGGAGTGGAAGCATGTTCTTCAACCAGGCAGCTGGACATCGAGGGATGATGGCATCGTCTTATGATTCCTGATGTGTTCTGTTGTTACAGTTGTGGATTGTGTATTATCTGTCATTGATTCTAAACAGACTGAGTTTTATGTTATGTAAGGATTATATATGTTTATGTGACTGAATCTTATGCTGTGAGTTTTGAGCTTTCCTGTTCTTGCTGATCTGTATGATGTAAACATTATTCTTCTCCCTTTGCATATGTCTGATCTTTTATGGTCACCAGGATGAGTTAGTTCAGTGAAGTTCTCGTTTTTGTGGTTCCTGTGGCATATCTTTCTTTTACTTAACCATATTCTTTTGGCAAAGAACCAGACCAGAAAAACATCTGCTGGTCTAGGGGGATGAAGTTAAATCTGCTCCTGCTGCTTGCATTCATGCGCAGTAACGACTTAATCCATGGTTGGTCATCACAAAAGCATTTTCTGCCATGAATTCATGTCCCAGTTCTGTCTTTTATGGTTGAAGCTGTCTTGCCTTGTGCTAATCGATCGGATAGTATGAACTTCAATCCTACAATCCTTTTTAGCAACATTATTTGGTGCCATGCCATCACATGTACTACTCCCACAATATAGTGCAATATGGACATTTTATACAGGCAGAGGTTATAAACCTGATTATTATGGCAGGATCTAATCAGTCAGCATGAATAAGAAAAATTATCATCGAATATTCTTGCCATAAGAAATCTTAAAAAACCCTGTGAATTAACTTGGGTCACAGGTGCATGAGTCACCTTTTTCGTTCCTTATTTTTTTTGCGAAAATTTAACAGATCTATTAATAATCATCAACAGCAGTACAAAGAAGTCTAAAAGTAATAAAAATTATAAATAGATCCATGGACCACCTAGCGACGACTACAAACACTAACGCAAGCCGAAGGCGCGCCGCCGTCTCCATCTCCCATCACCGGAGCCGGACAAAGCTTGCCGTAGTAGAGCTTGTTATAATAGATAGACGAGAAGTCGTCGTGCTAAGATAGCAACCATCGCTAATGATGACACTAATGATGACACTCGTTGATCGAAGAGACTGACCTGAAACCACACCAATGAATACGAAAACTGACCAGATCCTTGGAGATCCGTCGGACAAACGACTCCACACGCCCTCTGTCAGCACTAGACGCACCAACAAAGCGAGGATAGGGCATAGAGGACTTTATTCTGACTCCAAGATGTAGTCGTCGCCTCAACATCCTGAAGAAGGCATAAAAAGCAGTCTAAACAAAGAAAACAGAAAACCCTCCCGCCTGTCCGTCACACCTCCGAGGCTCCAAAGCCACCAGAGGTGGAGTGGGCTGACAGTGTCACCGACAAGAGGAACAGAAACCCTAGATTGGTTTTTAGGAAGGCACCACGGTTTAGTTTTTTTAATCACGTGGAAAGCAAAGGTTGGTCCGTCTCGATCATGTCCTCAATAAAAGTTGGACAATTAGTGGTAGCTAAGGGACAACTATTTGAAGCCAGCCCGTACTAAATTATCAAGATATGTACTGGTGTAAGAAAGTTGACTATAAACCTAGACATTATTTACTCTTGTGCATACGTACGATTCTGGTCACCTAGGCCGATCTCGATCTTATGTATACTGCTCATGCCATTATTGTATTGCACGTGCTATAAATTTCAAGTGAAAAAAGGGTGGTGGGTCATTGCATCCACACCCATCCTTCTTCCGGTGTCCGGTGACCCATATATACATCTTGCAGAGATTCTCCCCACAACCTTGATCTCATCATATAGGTAGTCCAATGTTTGTCATATTCAGTTTGGTAAATGAGAATAGACGTCATACCAAAGAAAAATAGACGATGAGTCACATATATAAGCAAAAAGGTTGCGGCTATTATTGATGGCTTCCATATCAAAAAGAAAAAAAACATCGCGGGCGAATTCTAATAATAGGGGGCATCAGGAGGGAATCTCTTAGCCGACATACTAAATCTAGGACATGGCAGGCTCCAAAGGGCGACAGGTTGAAAATCAATGTTGATGGAGCCTTTGATGCAGAGAGGAATACGGGAGGATGGGGGTTTGTAGTAAGAGATGCTTTGGGCACGATCAGAGGATCGGGAGCAGGAGCCATCCATCATGTTACCAGTGCTGCCATGTCGGAGATTAGAGCCTACGAGGAGGCTGCTAGAGCAGCAGCCGAGTGGGGCATGATGAATATTATCATAGAATCTGACTCGCTCAACCTGGTATGGGCCATGCAGAATAAGGAAGCCGATCAAGCTACGGAGGGCATCATTTATCGGGATTTGCACCTCTACATGCTGCTTTCCTTTGCATCTTTTGAGTTCTCGTTTACACCACGCGACTGTAATAATGTAGTTCATGTATTAGCTGCTTTTGGAGCGACATAGAAGGACATAAAACTGTTATGGCCGGAATCGCTTCCTGTTGATGTATGTGGTTTGGTGGCCATCGTTTCTGCTGAGCCAGTTATCTAATGGAATTAGGTGTTCCATATCAAAAAAAAAAAATCTAGAAATTGTTAGTTCGCATAATTTCGAACCTAGATAGTAGTATTTTCTACGTGTCCAGATTTTCTGACTACATGGCCTCTCACGCCAAGACAGGTCTGTTCCCAACATTCTCCGCACAGGGATCCGTCTCATTCTTATACTCCCTTGCCGTTGTCCAAGTGCAACTTCCGTGTCCAGAAGACATCGCAGCCATGGCATCAACATGGGATAATGGAGTTGCATTTCCTCTACACACATATCTAGTATAGTGTTTGCTACTGGTATTTTTCTACAATGTATGTATATGTGGCAAACATATCTAGTCTGATCCAACAGATGTGGCTATACAATCTGTTAATCCAACAGTTCAAAACTAATCCATCTTTATTGCTCGATCGGACAACTCACACGTCCACTAATCACACCCTGCCCCATCGCGTCTTCCTCTCCTCCGCGGCTCACCAAAACCGTCCCCGCTGCCACTACTCGCCAAGATGGAATCCATGTTGCTTTGAACCGCTTCTTTCCAGTTGTCTACATTATGTAGAAGCAAAAGCTTCTAAAATTGTAGTGGGAATGTCATCCACTAGGTATGCAATGAATCATTACCAAAATATATACTTTGTAGTCCTTCGTATGTTTCTCCATGTGGGAGCTTTCTTGGTGAATGCACTATGTTACAAAATATGTTACCTATGCAATAACTAAGATCATATGCGAGGTGCAAGCAACGAGATCATACCCTCGATGCTTGTCATGTGGTGGAAACTTGATGATGTTTTTGAGGTAGTCGTTTGCCATTTCCCGTAGCTAGTCGATTATCCACGAGAAGAATCTCCTTGGGCAGCTCCCATGATCAAGTGTCGAACATACAACGCCTCTGAGGTATCCACACATTTCGGGAATCGTAACCTCATCGTTGTGCGATCGAGCACATCGTCAAAGTGCAGATCAGGTCGATGAAGATCTGAAGCCTCCATGATTGCCGTTTAGACTAGATCTAAAGAAAGGTAGAGATCCATCATCTCTCCTCTTGAGAGAGAGAGGTGGTTCCCAGTGTAGGGTTGCATGCGGTGTCTAGGATTTCTGGTGCTCGGGGTGGTGGCTAAAGTATGGGACATGGACTCCCACTTGGGACATGTATTGCGGCACCCCTGCCCCTCCTTTTATAGGTGTAAACCCACCCTAGGTCGGACAAGGCATCCCCCAAAAGTTTGGCGAAGTTCTACCGAAGAGTCGTACTAGAACAAGAGATGACAATCCAATTTGGGTTACCCAAGGATGAAAACAGCTTGCCCCCAAAGGAAACAAAAGGATGGCCAGACAAGGGACCGTCCGGACTCCTCTAAGATATTGCAGAAGCTTTGACAACATTGTAGAACCTACCGACGACTCCTAGTGCCCCCTCTCCCCCGGACCATTTTGGACACCTCAAGGATCATGCGGGACCTCTTGGAATAATTCGTAGACCATCCGAGATATTCGTTGAACACTTCTCTATTATCTTCATATAATACTTGCATTTCTTAGTTTGGTTATGCCTATAGTCAGGAAAACATGACTAACAATAATATACACATTACACAACCAATCCTTTTGTGTTACCTTCTCCTGCCTTTGTGTTGTGTAACCTATGCACATTACACAACCAACACTGCTGTGTAACCTGAAAACATGAATACTTTTTTTTGCGGGTAAAAAACATGAATACCTTTGAAATATGGACACCTTTTTATTGGTGTTAACCAAGATTTGCTTACATCATGGCAGTTTCTTCCATGAACAAGAAGGAACGGATTCTAGGTCGAAGGTTGTACTCAGATTGGGCTAGCGCTACTTGCATTGGTGGTCTAGCTAGAGGAGATGTCAGACCCCGTTCTGTACTCAGATTGCTGCGCGTGCGTATACCTAAAGAAACTATGCTAATCCTATACGTACGTCCATCGATAAAACAGCAAGACCTCCGATCCCAGATCGATCGATGAGATCGTAGGCCGTCTCGGCCCTACGCAAGATGGCACAGACGACGGTGGCCACCGCCGGCGCCACGCTGTCGGAAGACGTGATCCGGGAGATCCTCGCACGCCTTGAGCAGGCATCGGCCATCTTCCGCTGCGCCGCCACGTGCAGGCGGTGGCGCGCCCTAGTGGCCGATCCCTCCTTCCTCCGCCTCCTCTGGCCGGACCGGTCCTTCGTCAGCTTCTTCACCGATGAGTGGCGCCGTTGGGAAGGGGTTTCGTTCGTCCCGCCGCCTCCTCAGCTCCTACATCCCCGACGCCCCCGGCATCTCCGAGTGGGTGCAGCCGCTCGCCGCACACCACGGCCTCCTCCTCGTGCGCATCTTCCCCCGCTACATCGGCGCCGAGCAGCTCGCCGTGTGTGATCCGCTCGCCGGCACGTGGGACGTGCTGCCCACCCTAAGGCCAAACTCCTGTTTGGGCCACGCCATCACCGCCGGTGCGGACTCTGCCTCCTTTAGAGTGCTAGTCCTCAGGTCAGAAACGGACGGCGAGACGCAGAGGATCCTCCACGAATTCTCGTCCGGCGAGCCGAGCTGGAGCGCTCCGATCAAGTTCCCTGACAATGTGGAGAACAGCCTGGAGGGATTCACCATCTCCCACGGGTACGCCGCCGTGAGCCACGATGGTGTAGCGCACTGGGCTATTCTGGAAGTCGAGAGAACTCCAAATCCTTCACGTCAACGCTGAAACTGGCCGGATTGCCTCAACGGAGCTCCTGAGCCCCCTGATCGGGAGGAAGCTCCACGGCAGAGTCCGCCTGACGACCACAGCCGATGCGGCTCTGTTGTCTCTGTGCACGTACAACGGACGTCGGGTCCAGATCTTGGAACAACAACAACTTGGAAGCGAGGATGGCACTACTCTGCGCTGGATCCGCACTAAGGTGTTCAAGCTAAGTCTGCAGCTCGAAGGAGCAAGGTGCATGTGTTTGGGGGCGAGGAGCGGAAGGATGCTCATTATGGACTGCCACCAGCGTGTCTATGTTGTCGACCTCGGAGGTGGGGCAATGGAGGAGATGAAGGACGCGTTTTACGACCCAAACCTCATTGCCGTGCCCATGGAAATAGACTGGCCTAATTTCTTCGTGTCCCGGCTTCGTCTTATGTAATCTTTACTTTCGAGTATGGACTGAATGTTTTACTCCCTTTTGACCCATATTAGTTGACTTAAATTCATCTAGCTAGATACCAATGTACTACCTTCGTTTCAAAATATAAGATGTTTTAGGTTTGTGAAAAAAATGAATCTAGACTTCTTTTAATGTGTAGATTCATCCAAAAGTTAAGTGAACCTATATATTAAAACAAGTCTAGATTCATTTTCTTCACAAACCTAAAACATCTTATATTTTGAAACAGAGGGAGTATTTAGTCAAGTTTAGTGCTAGATAAATCCGTATTAGATAAATTTGAGTCAAATAATATGGACATGAGGAAGTATTATCTTTTCTTTTTGATACGATCGAACAGCTAGGTTAAATAATTATCCCAAGTGCTCTGTAACACCCTCAGAATCGACCCTATGCAAGTTTTAGCGCTTCCCGCCAAACCCGCATAGAAACGATTCAAAGGTGCCCACCAGGCACTTGCGTGCGGTGGAAAACGAAGTAATAATATTACACAACAGTCCTCGATGGGACCCACAGAACATATATATATATATATATACAACACGGCTCCATGAGTCAAGAATATAGATATACAGAACAAAGATCCAAATCACCTTGAAAACGTTAGAGCGTCCAACTACGGACAAGATGCAAATGGGGCTAAGAGCCCTGAAGAATAACCAATGGCGTCCATAACCCTGCCCAGGCCAAGCCGGAAGGGTAACCCTGCTAACGACGTCGATCTCAAAACCTGCTTAAACAAAGGGGTGCCGACAAGGGGCGAAGGAAAAAGAGAGAGCGGTCAGTACTGAGGCCAGTACACGGCGAGGCTAGAATTCGGCGGTCCTCGCCTACATAGGTATGGTGGACTGCAGCGGCAGCGCAACATGCACTAAACAACCTATAGAGACTCGAGATAACTGTCGGCTATCAGAGAGGGGTAAGAAAGACCTATCCGGAACCAACCTGATACTACTACCAAACATACCCATCCTGGTATTCCCCCTCGAGAACAAACGAGGAAGTCAACCGAGGAACTCACACCGTTGGCAGTTTTACTCATTCTGTTATAGTTGCGGCAATTACTAGTCAAATATAGATAGTCATCCTGATAAAATAAGCAGTGGGCAGTTTTATTTAACCATTCCGTTGTAGTTGCAACACTTACTAGTCAGATACAATTAGCATGAGATATCCCAAAACCCAGCAGTTGTTGGTACTTTTATTTAGCCATTCTGTTGTAGTTGCAATACTTACTAGTCAGATACAATGGTAGCAAGCGACAACCCAAACAAGCAATTGTTGGCAGTTTTATTTAGCCATTCCATTATAGTGAAGCTGATTACTAGTCATTATAAAGTCAAATTTATAGCACTACTTTAGTTATAGTTGTCTATGATCGAGATACTGTGCTCCAAGTCGTCCATAACCGCGGACACGGCTTTCAGAAAGTTTTACCCTGTAGGGGTGCATAAATAGCAACACACACTCGATCAACCTCGGAAAAACCAAATCAAAACCCAACGAGGCATTCATGACAAAGCAATCAACAGATTCAGAAATATTTCAGGGGGCCACCCCATTAAGCTACCCGCAACGAAGTTAGCTGACTCCGAAACGGACTCAAGGTTTGGGTGGACGGCTGTAAACGACTGGGAACCCGAAAGTGTGACTGGGCTTGTCGATACCGCGAAATCGTGTCCCGATCCTAAACAGTACAGGTGCAGTACATCGCACAATTTAAATAAAGCAGTAAAGCATGGCATAAGTACAGGATAGTAAATAAAACCTCAAACTAGTTTGTGGCCCCAAGAAATAAGAATGAATCAAGCTCTGGCTCAGGGGGTCCCATAATCCTCCCGGATGTGGATAGCGCGAATATTCAAGGAACAGGTATCAAGTACTCGGGGTCCTACGGGACACAAGTGGACGGTTAACAACCAAATAACATCTATTGCCCACCTGTGCCTCTGCATTTACCTACTTCAATTTTAGTTATTAAACAGTAATTAAAGTCTTGATCAACTCCAACATTAAACATGCGGCAATACTCCAACAACTGTGGTACTTGACGACACGCAACAACACTTGAGCAAGCGACTACGACGCGCAGGTCCAACTATCTACCAAACAACAGGTAATAGGAGGTGTCCAAGGCAATATAAGGCTGCAAGGGATATCACGGGCACGAAAACTAGAGCATCGCAACACAGATAGCAATAGATCAACAGGAGGGAATAGATACTATAAAAGTAAAATAGGTAGAAAGGGGGGGGGGAGGTGCTCGCCTGAAAACATTGTTGAAGATTCATCCGAAGATCGGGTCGACACTCGCATCAACTCATCGGCCTAGTCCGTGAAGAAGCAAAACACTAGCACAAACACCGGATGCACTATTTAATACTACGGTAGAAAATCGGGCATGATGCATGCATGATGTATGGCATGGCAAAGATGCGATGCAATTAGGCAATATTAAGTGAAACCGGGGTTCCGACAATTAATTAATAAGTTCGTGTTGTTTAGATACCCCGCAATTTAGATGTTGTATTAACATGGCAAAAGATAGCACCGGTTCGCTACACCAATTTAAATGGAGCCAATATTAGACTAGATTGGCCCGCATATGAATCCCATATTTAATTTAGGCGAATCGGCATAAGGCCCCCAAACCACATGACAAATATGCATGCGAGAACAATTAATATGTGACAGTTTTATATCTAGCATTTATAAAATAGGGCTCGGGAAAGGTTCACACATTGAGGTTCGAAGAACTTGGTTTCGACGAGATTGGTCTTCGGATTCCGAGAAGGAGGTCTTGGTGTTCCGGCTTCAATTAGCGAAAATGTACTTGGTTCCGGTAACGGTGGTCATCGGAAGATCTTGTCGATGCCGCGGAAGGACACACCGTTAACTTGTATCTTTTTAGTATCAGATCAGAGATCGTTGATGTAGCATGTTCATCATCCGTCATATCCGCGTCCACTTCAACAACATCTACACACCACCACAACTGCAACTTCACGTGTCCATCTCCTCACACGAGCATCACATCCACACATCACACAACCCCAACACGCCACCAGATTACCATCTACACAACACCAACATCTCACCAAGACAGAGCATGGACCCGGCATGGGCACACGCTGCCAAGAGGCGTCGTGCCACGAGGAGGATGGCCATGGCGCTGGCGTCCTTGCAGGGGCGACGAGCTCGACGGGGTCCGGGGCTCGCGCAGGCTCTGCTTGAGGAGGGGAGAAACGGTCCCACTGGTGACGGCCGGCTCGCGGGGAGAGGGGGACCACGACGCGGCTGCACGCAGAGGGCGGCGGCGAAGTCAACGTAGGGCCATGGGGATGGAGCAGAGGCAGGCCGCCGCGCAGGGGGAAGGGTCGACGACGGCGTCCAGAGGGCAGGAGGACGGCGAGGAGGTGCTCGGCAGCGGGCGGTCATGGTCGACGGAGCTCTGCGAGCAGCGTGCGGCGGATGAGCTCGGCGGCGGGGGCCCGGGGAGGACGAGGAGGCGGGGACGCGGGTGGCAGGGCGCCTGACCGCGGCGGCGGGTGCTCGCCGGGGGAGCCTGGCGGCTCGCACGCGAGGAGGTGCTGGGGATCGCGAGAGGAGAAGGGCAGGAGGTGAGGCGACCACGGAAGAGAAGAGGCCCCATCGGGGGGGAGAGGGGAGGGCGGCGCCTGGCTCGATTGAAGGAGGCAGCGGCGGCGGAGAGGTGGAAGCGAGGGGAGGAGAGGAACGCGAGCGAGCGAAGGAGAGAGATGCGGGGGATTGCGGGCGATAGGATCGAGGCATGGGTGGGACCAGGAGCGGGGCCGGGGTGGGGCTAGGTGGTGGTTGACCGCGGGGGTCGGGCTGGTGGTGTCCTGCGGGGTGGGGCCGGGTTGGCAGTTGTCCGAGGAGGGAGGGAAGTGGGTGGTGTGCGTGCGTCTGGTTGTGTGGTGAGGCGAGAGAGGGTCAGGGTTGTGGGGCAGGTGGAATGAGGTGGCGGCCGAGGAGTGGTTTAGGTAGAAGGGAGTGGTGAGGTGGCGTGCACCGATTGGTGCAGGTGAGGTGGAGGGGGCTGGGTAGGAAAAATAGGGTAGGGTTTTTGGTAGAAAAGGTTTGGGTGGTCCGGTTTTGTACTGGGGGTGGCCGACTGGGTCGGATCGGCCCGGTTTGGCTGCCCCCTAAAAATAAAATAAATATTTTATTATTTAAAACGGGGCGTTTGCAAACCGTTGGCAGACAAAACAAAAGAATCCGGAGACCCGGGTTTTGTGTTTGAACAAAGACGGGGCGTTTAGAAAACAAAAACATGTTTTTTCGAAAATAGTTTTATGCAAACAATGCAAGATGATGACGATGCTCAAATGCAATGTGGCATGATGACATGAGTCTGTGGTCATGATGATGCAATGCACAAAAACAACGCGATTTTCTAGTAGTGGTTTTGCGGAGCGCCACAATTATTATGCTGCATGCAGCATGGATGGATATAACATGAGTGCATTGGATTTGGTGTGATGATAACGTATACATTTGATTTGATTGGCTTGAGCTACGTCGGTCAAGTCTTTAAAAACAAGTGAGCATTTTCTGAACGCTTTCTCAATTGTATTATTGTATACAACAACAGCCGCCAGTGCAAATATATTATTGCATATTACAAGTCGTTGTATAGTTAGACTACTCCAGAACCGAACAGTAGATCACATAAGACGTGGTGAAAGTTTCTTATCCGATTCAAAAGCAAATTATCTACTACTCCCTCGGTTTGCAAATATAAGATATTTTAGTTTTCTAAAGAAAATGTTTCTAGACTTTTTTTAGTGTCTAGATTCATTCTAAACCTGAGTAAACCTACATATTAAAAGTAGTCTAGATACATTTGTTTCACAAAGCTAAAACATCTTATATTTTGAAACAGAGGGAGTATAACTTATTTCAGAATGGGTTTAATTGTTGGGAAATGATATTGTATCCCCGGGGATCGAACAAATTGATCCCTGGGTCGCTTGACTCGTAACCGTTAGCGACCACGCGACCGCTGCTCGCGCCGCCTCGCGAGCGCACTTCCTGCTCTGCTCGCGCTGCCTCGCAATTGTGCTGCCTCACCACCGCGCTTCCTTCTTGCGACCGCGTGCCACCTGCTCACGCCGCCGCGCCTCCGGCCTACAGCACTACGCCGACGTGCACCACGGGCTGCCGCACCTCCGTGCCGCTGCGCTTTAGCGCCGCCATGCCATCCCGCTGGATTGCCGGAGAGCCGCCTCCCCGTACCTCGCCGGAGTCGTGCCTCCGTGCCATCACCGGGAGCGCCGTCTGTCTGCACCTCATCAGGGCCGCGTGTCCCCTGCACATTGCCGAAGCACCGCCTCCCTTATGTGGTGTTTTCCTCTGCCGCCCCAGCTACAAGAAGGCCACTGGCGTTGCTACCGAAGACCAATGGCGCTACTACCTACTGCCACCAGCGCTGCTGCTACCTACTGCCACCAGCGCTGCTGCCTATGACATCGAGGTTTTCCTACATGGGTTTGATGGCGCTGCTACGTGCGACCGACGGAGGTGCTACAAGCAGCGTCGGGTTTTGCTGCATGCGGCTGGCAGCGATGCTACAAGGATTCCTTGTGGTTTTCCGGCAAGATCTTCCACGAAGTCGGGGGTTGCTACAGTATAAGTTTTTTTCTGCTATAACTGTTTTCTAGTTTTGCTACAGTAGCGTAAAGTTTATGCTACAAGGTCTCCGGCGAGGTCCGCCGGCGCAAGCCTCCGGCGAGGTCAGATTTGCTATAATAGGACTTTTTTTGCTACATACGTTTTGTGGTTTCAGATATGCTACATTAGCATAATTTTTTTTGCTACACGGTCGTCGGCGAGGTCTCCGGCAAAATCTCCGGCGAGGTCCAGTCTGTTTTTCTATTTTATGGGCCGAACCGTTTTTTGCTACATCTACCGCTTAATTTAAAAAAACTACCGATTAATTTAAACTAACTAAATCTACCGAGGTAGCTATCGGCATTGGCGATGGATGCGGCGACTACTCATCCAAGTTGTTTTGCCACCGCTCAATGACGAGTCGTTGTTGGCCTCCTCGTCGGAGGTCTCGATGCCGATGGTGGCAAATGCATTGCTTTGCGGCGGCGGCGGATGAGAAAATCCTTCCTGGCACGATGAGGATGAAGTGCTTGCGTCAACGGCGTATGTAGGGCTTGCGGCTCGGTGCACGACGCTCCTCCTCCACGCGCTCGGGATAGCGGATGCCGAGCTCCGCATGTAGGTCTAGCCGGCAGCATCAACCTCAAGTTGCTCCCGAGCCCCGCGGTCCTCCCACGTGTGCATGGCTATGGGGTGGATTAACTCCAACACGGGGACACGACTAAGGGGGAAGTTAAGGACACCGCAGTTGTCGCCTTGGAGAGCCATGTTATCGATGACGTAGGCCCACGCCGCCGAAGGTCCCCAGCCACCGCCGCTCGCCGCTGTTGTGGTTGTAGATCTCGGTGATCCAATTCCCCTATTGATGTTGCCGCACAACACGGTACTGGTCGTTAATACGTCGTAAACGTATCTATAATTTTTAATGCTTCATGCTTGTTTTATATCGAATTTCTTATGTTTTGTCTACACTTTGAGGTTTTTTTATACATTTTTTAGAACTAACCTATTAACAAGATGCCGCAGTGCCAGTTGCCTGTTTTTTGCCGTTTTTGGTTTCACAAAAGCTAGTAAGCAAACATTCTCGGAATTGGACGGGACAAAAGCCAAAGTCAATATTTTAACAGAAGGAATAGGGAGTCCGGAGGGAAGCCGAAGTGGGGCCATGAGGCGGCCACACCTGGTGGCGGCGTGGCCAGGGGCGTGCCAGCCCTTGGTGTGGGCCCCTCGGGCGTCCATCAACCTTGCCCCTTCACCTATAAAAGCACCCCAATGCAGAAATCCTAAGTATCTGATCAAATCTCCATGAAACAGTCTGTAGTCGCCACCACCATCGTCCTTAGATCAGGGGGATCTGAAGCTCTTCCCGGCACCCTGCTGTTGGGGAGAGATCATCCCGAAGGCCTTCTTCATCACCATGCCAACCTCCAGAGTGATGCGTGGGTAGTTCACCCTTGGACTATAGATGATTGTTTCTCCTCCTTTGTGCTATCATGTTTAGATCTTGTGAGCTTCGTTCATGATCAAGATCATCTATTTGTAATCATACATGTTGTGTTTGCGGGGATCCAATGTATATTGAGATACTATGTCAGATTGATTATTGATTCTATCATGTCTATGTTATTTGTGATCTTGCATGCTCTCCATTATTCATAGATGCTTTGGCCAAGTAGATGCTTGCAACTCCAAGAGGGAGTATTTATGCTCGATAGTAGGTTCATGCCTCTAGTAATCGAGGGAAGTGATAGAAATATCTAAGGTTGTAGATGTGTTGTTGCTACTAGGGAGAAAACAACAATCCTTTGTCCATGGAACAATTGTATTGTTTATTTTACACACATTGCTTAATGCAATTATCTGTTGCTTGCAACTTAATACTGGAAGGGGTTCGGATGATAACCTAAAGGTGGATTATTAGTCATAGATGCAGTTGGATTATGGTCTATGTATTATGTTGTAATGCACAATCAAATCTCGTAGGAGTCAAGATGTCTAGTATATGCATTGTTATGCTTTCTCAATCTGTTAATTGCCCTACTGTAATTTGTTCACCCAACATGCTATCTATCTTAAGAAGAACACAACTAGTGAACTGTGGACCCCGACCCAGTCCTTTATCATTGATACACCATCTACTGTTTACCCTGTTACTATTTACTTTCTACAAGCAACTGCTATCTTCCACACTATATGTTTAATCCTTTGTTTTCAGCAAACCGGTGAGATTGACAACCTCACTGTAAGTCGGCGGCAAAGTATTGAGTTTGTGTTGTGTAGGTTCCAAGTTGTTAGCAATACCTTGGAGTTGTTTCCTTACTCCTACTGGTTCGATAACCTTGGTTTCATAACTGAGGGAAAACTTGTTGCTGTGCTCATCACACCTTGCTCTTGGGGTCTCCCAACAGGTTCTACGTTAACCGAGCCACATCAAGATTTTCTGGCGCCGTTGTCGGGGAGTTAAGGACAGCTACAATCTCTTCCTCCTCGTGAGTCACTTTTCTGGGAGAAAGAAGATTCCTGCAAGGGGGTCTCTCACAACCAATCTCTTTACTTTGTTTTTGTTTTGCTTGGTTTTTCTTGTTTCTTTTTTATCAAAAACACACAAAAATTAGTTGTACTGGTTTGTTTCTCTTTATTAAAAACACAAAAAATTAGTTCCTACTATAGTTATTGGTCTGTTATTGCCTTGCTTTATCATGCTTTCTATCAATGGTTGGTTTCTTTGAAACTAGATCTTATTAGCAAGATGGGTTCACAGAAGAACAAAAATATTATTATAAGGAACACCGCTTGTCACAAAAAGGGAAACACTTATGGGAACAAATTAATAAATTGCATACCATTGCTAAAAACGTGTGCTCTACTTATAATGTTACTTATTGCTTTGATAAATCTTGTTGATGTAGGAGCTATAAACACCTCCCTTTTCAATGTGAGTATAATGATAATGTTACCATATCTTCTTATGTTAAGGGAAATTATGACT
The DNA here is from genome assembly GCA_030063025.1 of Avena longiglumis. Lineage (NCBI taxonomy): Eukaryota > Viridiplantae > Streptophyta > Magnoliopsida > Poales > Poaceae > Avena > Avena longiglumis. The sequence continues at coordinate 108,116,857 of CP125979.1, forward strand.
TTTATGATGTGGAACAAATTGAAGAATTTATTGTTTGGAAGGGTGCATTCGAACTTGCTTATTTGCTTGAAAATACTGATGATGCACCTTATAAACATGAGGTTTATGGTATACTTAAATTTTGCTTTGATAATTACCAGGAAGAAAATGGCTATATTCTTAAATATCTTAATAGATGCTCTCCTTCAACAGAAGATACTAATGCCTTGCAAGAGCCTATGGAAGCAGAAATTGCTAAACCTGAAAGCTCATTAAATGAAAAAAAGGAGGAGAGTGATGATCAATAGGAGGAAGAATGGATTAGCTACCCATGCCTACCTTATAATGTGAGTAACTCTTTATCCCTTACATTACTTGATTGCCCCCCATGCTTACCAAAGGAGGATCAATGATATGTTTCTGTGGATTCTTTTGAAATATCTACTATGAGTAAAACTTGTGATAATAACTATGCTCGTATTATCTATGATAATACTTTATTTGTGCCTAACTTCGAAATGCATGGTACTAAAGAGTTTTGCTTAGAAAATGTTTATGATAAAGCTCTAGATGATGGTACTATATTGGTTGATAATATTAATTGTACTACTATTGAAAATGAGATTGGAGGGGTCTTGAATTTATCTTGGAACCCCATACCACTTGAGAATGATCAGTCATCTTGTTATAAAATTTTTAAAAGTGGGTTTGAAGGTTTTAATCCCACTATTTTTGAGCTTGATAAAAATTATGTGTTTGTAGATCATGAAAAGCATGCTTTATGTGATAGTTATATTGTTTAGATTATTCAAGAGGCTACTAAAAGTTATTATGAGTGAGGAAATATGGTTGTAGAAGTTTTCATGGTACTGAAACACCTCTCTATGTGCTAAAAGTTTTGAAGTTACTCTTGTTTTATCTTCCTATGCTTGTCACTTTGTTCTTTGTGAATTTATTTGCGTATAATATTCCTATGCATAGGAAGTGGGTTAGACTTAAATGTGTTTTGATTTTCTTCTTGATTCTCTCTTTTACCTCAATTCATATTTCTTATGTGAGCATCTTCTCAAACTATCAAGCCTATCTTAATGGCTATAAAGAAAGAGCTTTTGGGAGACAACCCATTAATTTTTTATTTCAGTGAGTTTTTATTTTGTTCAGTCTTGGAAGTTATTGCCTTTGTAATAACCTCTCCTTATCCATTTTGTGTGGTTTTTGTGCCAAGAATAACCTCTAATGAGAGATAAGTAAGATTTGGGGAAGTTGTTGTTCCGAAATAGATTTTTGTGCTTCACTGTAAAAATTCGTGAAAAATCCCAGTATGTCAGATTGAGCTGTAATTTTCTGAGCATATGCCCCAGGTTATGATATAACTTTTGTTATTTAAACACTTTTCGATTTGAGCAACATAAGGTCTTCGAAAAAAATCAGTTTTTACCCGATGGTCTGTTTTAACAGATTTCTGCAATTATTTGCATTTGCCTTTTAATCGGTTTCTTTCGAGTTCTCTTTGATCACTTGAGATTTTAAAAGAAGTTGATACAGTAGCTTGTGTTTTAATGGAAGTTTTACTTGTGTTTAAACTAAACCCAAAGGCTTCTTATCTTGAATACACTAATGTTGTTAATGAAGATTGTGTAAAGTTTTGTATGAAGTAAATTTTTAAGTGTAGGGGAAGAATGATGTGATAAGATGAAGAATGGAAAAAAGCTCAAGCTTGGGGATGCCACCCCGTGTCACCCCAAGAAATGTTCAAGAGGACAAGCGTCAAAGATTGGGAATGCCCAAGGCATCCCCTTCTTCATCAATAAAAATCTCAGGTCTCTTTCTAGAACACTTCATTTTTATTCCTTCATGCACTTTTGTGTTGTTCTTGGAGCGTCTTAGTTTCCGTTTTTAGTTTTTGTTTGTTTGGTTTGCTGAATAAATTAGTTGGACACCCGCATTCTAATTTTGTTTCAAATAAGTTGATTGGTGTTGGAAAATAGTAGAAAGCTTCATGCTATTAGTGGTACAAAAGGAGCTTCTTTTGACTGTGGTTTAGATTTTATCAGGTCATGCTAGATGTTGCTTTGACCATATGCTTAGTGATTATTGCCGTAGCATGACTTGTTCCAAACAATTTAGATTGCTTAATGTGCCTTGAAAGAATCATGTGTTGTTTTAGTATACAAAAGCATAATATTGTGGTATTCTCCTTTGATGCTTTATTTGTGTTGACTTGGCACATGCTTACACCATGTTATGACTATGAACCATGGTATACTCATATTTGTTGTCACTTTCACCTTAATCACTTCAAGATGCCAATGATAGGGAAAATGAGAGACGAAAGCTAATAAGTACCATAATTTTTGGAAGCTCTTTATGAAACTTGAAATCCCTACTTCCCTCTCCGAATGGCCTTTCTTTTGGGCGGGACCATCTTCTTTTCTGACCGTTTGGAGCTGCTCACAGTGGAAGTGTGTTGAATCAAGAGTAGATAGTAAGCGTCTTTATTATGGTCGTTTCATTCTGTCCCCGCTTAAAAAAGGTCAAGCGGACACCGTCGGTATTGCCTTGCGAAGAGCTTTACTTGGAGAAATAGAAGGAGCATGATTCTTATCGAAACATCGAGAAATTGTGCATATAGAAAACTCTAAAGAAAGAAAAAAAGGAGACCCATGCCAAGATTTTCAAATCTTTTCTATTTAGTAGTCTAAGTTTCTCGAGGAGGATAATTAATTCGGTCGTTGTGGTCGGACTCTATTATGGATTTCTGACCACATTCTCCATAGGTCCCTCTTAGATCTTCTTTCTCCAATCTTGGATTAGGGAATAAGGAGATATTCGCGACTACTGGCGGTTTCATTATGGGGCAGCTCGATGATACTTGAAAGAGAAGAGCTAAAACGCAGAAATCAATTGTATCAAGTTAGATGCTCTGAAGGCTTATCTCGCCTATTTCTTGCTACATAGCTGGATAAAGTCGACTCTAGAGATATGGTAATATGGAGAAAACAAAATTGTTTGAAGCATGTTGAGTCTCCATCTTATATCTTTATGCACCAATTAAGAGAGCATAGTTGTCATTCTTAGTTTTATGTGCATTGTCCCAAAACTTATTGATTGATCCATAATGTTGATATTGCTTGTTCTTAAATTATTTCTATCTAGTCACCCTTATGAACTTTGAAGGTGTGCTATGCATTTATGTTTTGCTACTCCATGAGGGACAAGCTGAATACCACTCTTTCTATGTTTTATATATGTGGAACAAACAAATGTCTTTCAATGCATTGTTATTCATGATCTTTTGTTTCTACCTTTTCATGTTACAACATAGTTGCTATGTCTTATTGTTAGAACTACATCTTTCATGCTCATGTTAGAGTACTTTGATACCATCTATCAATGCTTTACAAATAGTTTTATCAAGATTGTGATGGTGCATGTCACCTAAAAAATTATTCTTTTTACCACTTACCTACTCGAGGATGAGCAGGAGTTAAGCCTAGGGATGTTTGATACGTCGTAAACGTATCTATAATTTTTTATGCTCCATCCTTGTTTTATATCGACTTTCTTATGTTTCGTCTACACTTTGAGGTATTTTTATACATTTTATGGAACTAACATATTATCAAGATGACGCAGTGCCAGTTGCCTGTTTTCTGCTGTTTTTGGTTTCAGAAAAGCTAGTAAGGAAATATTCTCGGAATTGGACGGGACAAAAGGCAAAGTCAATATTTTACCAGAAGGAACACGAAGTCCGGAGGGCAGCCGAAGTGGGGCCACGAGGCGACCACACCTGGTGGCGGTGCGGCCAGGGGGGCGCGCCAGCCCTAGGTGTGGGCCCCTTAGGCGCCCACCGACCTTGCCCCTTCGCCTATAAAAGCACCCCGATGGAGAAACCCTAAGTACCTGATCAAATCTCCATGAAATAGTCCGTAGCCGCCGCCACCATCATCCCTAGATCGGGGGATCTAAAGATCTTCCTGGCACCTTGCCGGAGGGGAGAGATCATCCCGGAGGCCTTCTTCATCACCATGCCAGCCTCCAGATTGATGCGTGAGTAGTTCACCCTTGGACTATGGGTCCATACAGTATCTAGATGGTTGTTTCTCCTCCTTTGTGCTATCATGTTTAGATCTTGTGAGCTCCGTTCATGATCAAGATCATCTAGTTGTAATCATACATGTTGTGTTTGCGGGGATCTGATGGATATTGAGATACTATGTCAGATTGATTATTGATTCTATCATGTCTATGTTATTTCTGATCTTGCATGCTCTCAGTTGTTCGTAGATGCTTTGGCCAAGTAGATGCTTGCAACTTCAAGAGGGAGTATTTATGCTCGATAGTAGGTTCATGCCTCTAGTAATCTAGGAAAGTGATAGAAATCTCTAAGGCTGTAGATGTGATGTTGCTACTAGGGAGAAAACAACAATCGTTTGTCCATGGGGCAATTGTATTGTTTACTTTACACACATTGCTTAATGCAATTATCTGTTGCTTGCAACTTAATACTAGAAGGGTTTCAAATGGTAACCTGAAGGTGGATTATTAGTCATACATGCAGTTGGATTACGGTCTATGTATTATGTTGTAATGCCCAATCAAATCTCGTAGGAGTCAAGATGTCTAGTATATGCATTGTTATGCTTTCTCAATCTGTCAATTTTCCCACTATAATTTGTTCATACAACATGCTATCTATCTTAAGGAGAACACCTCTAGTGAACTATGGACCCTGGTGCATTCCTTTATCATTGATACACCATCTACTGTTTACCCTGTTAATGTTTATTTTCTACAAGCAACTACTATCTTCCACACTATACGTTTAATCCTTTGTTTTCAGCAAACCGGTGAGATTGACAACCTCACTATAAGTTGGGGCAAAGTATTGAGTTTGTGTTGTGCAGGTTCCAAGTTGTTAGCAACACCTTGCAGTTGTTTCCTTACTCCTTGTTCGATGTGCTAAACTTCACACCTTGCTCTTGGGGTCTCCCAACAAGTTCTACGTCAACCGAGCCACATCAGCCGTGTGGTGGCGGTGGCGGCGGTAGTTCTTCGGTCACCCGAGTGCCGCCCAGGCGCGTGCCGTCGCATAGATTCGCGTTTCGGATGGGCGGAGAATATCGGCGGCGAGAAGGTCTGTCCATCCATGGGGGATGTTGGGGAAAGAGTTTTAATTTGGCGGTGATTTATATGACCGATGGAGTGTCGGCGAGGAATCTATATTTAGGAGCCACGATATGGAGTGAGGGAGCAATTATTGGAGCGAGCAATGCGGTTCGAATTTTTTATGGGCTTTTACATGGCACGGTTCTGAACGCTTCCCCTCTGTCGCCTCCCTTGGTGCCCCCCTTGTCTTAATTCAAAAGTTTCCTAAAATAGGCATTGGTCTCAGATACTTCCCCCCTTGTCTTCTTGTGCTCGTTTTCGTTTCATCCTCTCATGGCCTAAGATCCATCCCAACCCTACCTCCTTCCTTCTTTCTTTCTTTTTCTTCCTTATCCAGCCGTCGGAGGAGGAAATCTCCATCTACACCAATAAAACTACATAATAAAACTACAGCAATGAAAGATCTCTCCCCCTCCCCTTCCTCCTCCTCACCCCCACCACCAGATAGCAAGAACGACAGGGAATTACAACCACGATCCAGAGAGAAAAAGAACTTGATCAGCACAGGTATGTCTTTGTCCAAGCACGATCTAGATTTAAAGTTACTTTGCAAAATTACAACCAAGCATGTATATTTTTCAACTCATGCACTATTTCTGTTGTTTCCCACCTCTTCAGATGTAACCAAACACACACGGGTTTCTAAGGATGCATGACATGCATGTATTTTCTTGCAGTAGAATCAGAATCAACCTTGCTTCCCCAAAACTTGGTGCCACATCAAGAACTTGCATGTAACATTGAACCTGGTAGCAACAAAATATCAGCAGCATGTACAATTATATACCAAAGTTGGTGGAAAAGATCCATAGGGGTTTTCATCTGATGGAATCTGTAAGCATGATCTGCAAAATCCAGATGAAAAAGGAATATGTAGGTGTCATGTACTTATTCAAAGAAAGGTTCGTGTAAAAATTGTTCAAAATAATGGTGTTAACCATCTTGATATACTTTTTTCTTCAGATCCTAATGATTAGATCATGCAACCATGAATGTAATTAAAAAAGGTAGTTAATTTCAAGGTAAACATGTGAAGAACTCACATTTTTTGTTCATGGCAGTAACATGTGTGGATTTCTGGTTTCCTAATTGAGTGTGGAAATAAATTTCTTAAAGTAAACTTAGTAAACTAACAGATCTCTATTACTTGTAGATGTGGATTTCAGGTTGCCTAATGCTGGAATTGACCTAAACAATCCAGCACAAGGAGTTACTAGTGATGATGAACAAGTTCATTCTCCTGCATGCAGGGTGCTGCGGGTGGCAGTCAATCCGACACGAGCTGAAACTGGGCATACAATATTGAGTGCTGATTCAGGTTGAGAGGAAGAGGTTCAGTCAACACCAACCCTAACTCCAGTAGAGAATCCTTACCCAGACATGATTTTTGCAACTCTAGAAGATGCAAAGATGTGCTATAACAGATATGCTAAGAGTGTCGGTTTTTCCATCAAGTGTAGAACCTCTAGAAATTCTGCTTTGGATGGTGAAAAGGATAAGCAATGTCTGCAACAAGCATGGCAAAAACGATGACATAAACCAGCAGGAAGCTCCAACCGTGAGGCAGCGGAACCGTAACATAACTAAGAAGACGGATTGCAGGGAACATCAGAGAGTTAAGAGAAGAGCTGAAAAGTGGCATGTCACAATGTTCATTGAGGAGCACAATCACCCGTGTATTAAAAAAATTCCTTGAAAAGGTACTTACGGTATCATAGAGGGATACCCAAGGAAGAAAGAGAATTTATCAAGCTGCTACATAAGGTTAACCTCTCAGTAGGCTGGGTGATGTCTATTATGGCAGAGTTGTATGGGAATCTAGCTAATGTTCCCTATCAATCAAAGGATGTAAGTAACTTCATGTCTACGCTTGATGAGGGGCACACGTACCAAGACATGTAATTGTTGATAGCCGAGTTTAAGAAAGTAAAAAACGATGACCCAGATTTCTTCTACAAGCTAGATCTTGATCATGCTGACAGAGTTCAACGCATTTTCTGGGTTGATGGGCCAGCAAGGGCCGAATACAAGTATTACAGTGACAGTGTGCCATTTGATGCAACTTATATGACAAATGCTTACAACTTGCCCTTTGCGCCATTCATCGGTATCAACGAGTATGGACAGTCTATTCAGCTAGGATGTGGTTTCCTTAAGAATGAAAGAATAGATGATTTTGTTTGGCAGTATGAAAAATTTCTTGAAGCTCATGGTGGTGTCCAGCCTAGTAACTTCATTACAGACCAGGATGTTTCCATGAGGAGTGTCATCTTGGTCGTATTTCCAGACACATGGCACCAGAATTGTAGATGGCACATCATTCAGAATGCACATAATTTTTTGGGAAATTTCTTGTCGACACTTGAAGAACTATGTAAGGAGTTGAATGATATTATTGACCATAGCATGACAGTTGATGAGTTTGAAATGAGGTGGACAGAAATGATTCTACGGCACAATGTTAGGGACAATAAGCAATTGATGGATTTGTATGATCTGAGGGCCACTTTTTCGCCTGCATACCACAAAGATAGGTTTTTCCCATTCCTACAAACTACAACACGTAGCAAAGGGTTTAATGTAGTTTTGAAAAGCTATGTAAAGCCACACAATAGCCTATTCCATTTCTTACAGCAATACATGAAGTTATAAGAGAATATAGATGCAGCAGAAGATTTGAATGAGTTCCAGATGGAAGACAAGATTCTCAGGTTATGGGGATATTACCCTCTAAAGAAGCAAGCTTTGGAGGTGCACACACACCCCATTTACTTGTGTTTCCATGGTGAGCTTAGAAAAGTTACTTCCTACAATGTCATCCATGTGGATGGGCAACAGTTCGGTGTTGTGCCTATCTCGGGATCTGTGTTTGGGTATGGTAGGAGATCGTACAGAGTGGATGCTAACTTGTAGGAAGCAATCTACCAGTGCGAGTGTTGTAAATTCAGAAGGGATGGTATTTTATGCTGCCATGTGTTAAGAGTAATGGCACAACTTGGTGCCGTAGACTCAATTCCTCCTCACTACATACTACCAAGGTGGACAATGCCAGATGATGAACTTGTGGCAGAGAAGGTGGAATTGCCTGCAGTGCCAACTGATATAAAGTTGACAGAAAAAGAAAGTAAGCTTCTACATTATTGAAACTGTGCAATGAATGGATAGAGCATGCGAAGGTTGCAGCCGAATCGGACAAAGGGAAAGCTCTAGCTGATAAGTACATGCGTGCATTGGGTAATGAATTGAAAGCAATCAAGATAACTGAAGCAGCTAATAGGAAAGATAAGAAGGGTAAAACAAAACCTAAAGAAGATGCATATGGTGCTGAGTTTGTAGGTGATGATGGGCAAGGCAGTGCATCTGTAACTACCTCGGTGAATTACGCTCCTAGATACAAGCCTGGATGAGCAGAAATGGTTGAAATAGTACGGTGGGGCCCAAATGCCACTCACGGGTAGACCTTTCGGCCGTCCCAACCATTTCCAGTCATCTGGACAAGTACGGGCGGCGTAATCGGCAGGCGAAGGGATTAACTACATACACAAATGAGTATGTATGCAAGCCACCATACAATAGTACATCAGATCCATTCCATCTAAAAAGAAAGGAAATATAGCAACGCCATACGACAAGATTCAAATGTCCTAGATAGATATAATAGTTTAGGATATTTCCTCATACATCACACATCAGAGTGTCAGGCGGAAGCGGCAAACAAGATACGAGTACGGATAAGAAGCAAATCGGCATAAGATGCCCCATAAATAAGCACATCCCGCCCACAGATCTCACGGATCCCCGTTCCCGGAATATCTACACCGAACGATCGTTGCCCACATCATCAGCCTCCTCCACCCAGTATCCATCTTGCGAGTGTACCTGTTCATCTGAACCAATAATTTATCGTGTGAGATCCTAGGGGTACTCAGCAAGTCTTTATGCCTCTAAAGGGGACACAACCTGGGGTGACGCAATTGCAGCAAAAGATAAACCCTAACAGTTCTATAGATACTCGCTAACCATCCGCCTAACCAAAGATAGACGGATGTCCGTGAATTAATGACAACAGTTATATAAAGAATACCATCGATCCATCCTCCTCCTCGCTACCAACGAGGAAGCGGACGAACAACCCCCATCCGTTGGCAATTTTATTAACCATTCCATGAGTGTTGCACTAATTACTAGTCACTACTTAGTCAAATTAAAAGCGGTACTTTAGTTATGCTTGTCTATGATCGAGAAACCGCTCCAAGTCGTCCATAACCGCGACACGGCCAGAAAGTTTTTACCGCAGGGTGCACAAATAGCAACACACACTCGATCAACCTCGGAAAACCAAATCAAAACCCAACGAGGCCTTCACGACAAGGCAATCACAGGATTCAGAAATATTTCGTGGGGCCACCCATTGAGTACACCATAACGAAGTTAATGACTCGAGACGGACCCAAGGTTTGGGTGGACTCAGAACGATCGGGAACCCAAAACTGGGCTTGTCGATACCGCAAAACGTGTCCCGATCCTAACAGACAGTGCTCCTCGCACAATCGTAAATATAGCGATAAAGCATGGCATAAGTACAGGATAGTAAATAAATCCTCAAACTAGTTTGTGGCCCCAAGAAATAAGATGAATCAAGCTCGCTCGGGGGTCCAATAAGCCTCCCGGATGTGGATAGCGCGAATAATCAAGGAACAGGAATCAAGTACTCGGGGTCCTACGGGACACAAGTGAGCAGGAAAAACCAAATAGCAGATATTGCTCACCGGTGCCACTTTCATTAGTTATCCCATTACTACTCAGGTTAAGTTGTTTAGGTATCTCGTTATACATCAGACTCTCACATACCCTACACATGCTGTTCTACGACTCGCATGGCTCAAACAACTCCTGTAGTAATGGCTCATGGGATGGAGGAACATGCTTCGGTGGGGTTTAATAGTAAAGGCTATGCAATACTTGGGATTCAATTTAATGCAATCGCGACTCAATGATGCAAGAATAAGATAGAGGCAATAGGTACTGTATGCATGCAAGCATGTGGTAGTGCTTGCCTGGCAGCTCAGTTGAAGCAAGGGATGGATCTAGGTAGTGCTCCCGGTTCTCTTGATATATCCCCTGCTCAGCGTCTATTCGAAGAAGAACCAAACAAACAAGGGCCAACATAAATAAAGTGCACAAGCATATGAATAAAATGCGACAAGCAAACAATCATGCCATGATGAATGTTGCACAATTTGCATGGCAATAAAGTAGCATGGCATGGGTGAGGTGTGGAATACAAGAATAAGTCATTTTATTGAGTTTTGGCCACAATTTATTCTCATATTAGTTGCTGTATACTTTTTATTTATATGATGCATGCTGCAATTTAAGTCATGGATAGCATAAACAGAAAGTTCTTGTCGAGCTGATCATTTTAGACATATCATTTGTTAAATTCGGAGTTATAAAACAATAGTTATTAAATAAATAAGGAAAAGGGCATTTTATGTAATTATATTCAACTTGGAAAATAAAGTGCTCAATTGAAATTTTGGATGGCATATTTGTAATCCTCATATTTTTATGATTCAAAATCATATATCATTTGTTTAATTTGGGTTTGTAATTCAAAAGTTATTTAAATGCAGAATTCAATTTGAATTTAAATTCATTTGAAAAGATTTAAGTCAAAACAGATAAACAGAAAACCCTTTATTACCCAGTCGAACCCAGCCCCAATCGCTGGGTGGGACCGGCAACCATAGGGCCACAGGCGCGCACAATGGGCGTGCCACGTGGAGGAGCCGGGGACCGCGGGTTGAGGCACCTAAAGGCCGGGAGCCTTTTTGCAAAAATGCCAGAGGCATGTGTGGGTCCGGAGGGATCGCACAGTGCAAAAGGTAGGGGGTTTATGGAAAAGTACCACGCGGTATTGTGGATCTTCCTTTCTCTGCGTCTGGCGCGCGGCGTGGCGAGGCGTCGAACCCGCGACGTGGGCGCGTGCGCAGAGGGGCAGAGCCACCGCGCTGGCCGGGGTTTGGTGTCAGGAAGGGACGCGCGGCCTAGGTAAGGTGTCTGCGAAATGACGAAGCGACAACGCCGCCGGCGCACGCAGCGTGTTCGACGTAACGATCATCGCCGACAGGAAACGAAGAAGGACATGGGCATGTCTAGGGGGTTCGGGGACTCACCGCGGGGCCGTTGGTGTGGTTGGATCGGGGGGCGCAGATCGGTGGCGAGCCGGCGGTGAGAGCTAGGGTTTCGTCGGTACCGGCGGTCGATCTGGGGCTTCTCCTCCGCGTGCAATGGGCTGGCGTCGGCGCCGCTCGTTCTTCCTCGACGCCAACAACCACGCCCGCCTCTGGATCGGCGAGGCGAGAGGGAGCCGACGGTGGCCGGCGTCGGTGTGGCTATGGCGTGGAAGAGAGAGGGAAGGGGCAGGGCCCTGGGGAGATCTGGCGAGGCAGAGAGGGGCCGTGGGGTGTAGATAAGGATGGGGAGAGGGGTGGATGGCGTGGGGGAGGGGAAGGTGGCGTCGGCCACCTTTTGCCACCTTCCTCACGTGATCGGCATGGGGGCCAGGCAGGTGGGGCGCAGGCAGGGGGAGGGGCTGCCAGGTGGGCCAGGTAGGAGGGAGCTCGTGGTGGGGCATTCCCGGCAGAGAGAGAAAAGAGAGAAGAGAGAAGAGGGGAGGCGCTCGGGTGGAAGCTAGGGTTAGAAGCTAGGGTTAGAGGGGGCTTGGGTAGGTAGCCTCGGTTAGGGTTTGGTAGCTAGGTGGCATGGTGGGGACAACTAGGTGAGAGGGAGGGAGAGGCCGAGAGAGGGAGAGGGGGAGGCTTAGGGTTTAGATAGGAGAGGGGGTAAGGTTATTAGGGTTAGAGCTAGGGTTTAGGGGAGAGGATCAAGTGAGAGAGGGGGATTAGGGTTAGGGATGGAAAAAGAGAGAGGTGAGATTAGAGAGAGGCTAGGGTTTAGGGTTGATTAGGTTGGGGAGAGGAATAAAGCGAGAGGGGGTTTAGGTAGGGCTAAGAACAAGATCAACAAGATCCAACAAAAGGAGAGAGAGCGATGTGGATTTTTGATGCACATGGCAAGGAGAGAAGGAGCAAGGTGAGGATTGAGAGAGAAGGTGGAAGCTCAACAAAAGGGAAAACAATTAAAATTTCCAAGCAACCAAGGGAGATCAAATAGTGGTGATGGTTGCATGGGACATGCATTACATTTAATGCACTCCCTAAGAGATTGGTGCAAGCTTGCATGGGCCATGCATAAGCATTAAATGCCATGTTTTAATCTTGTGAAAACAAAACAATTATTCAGGGCATTCATACATATGCATTCCAGAAATATGGAACAAGCCAAGCAAAAGGATTTAGAATTGGATCCATCCAACCCACATGAGCGAGAAATAAAATCCAAAGAAAAATTACAAGCTCATAGGTTATGGTATGGTGGAAGTGTAAGGTGGTGACAAAGAAAAAGGTGGTGGAATGGAATGAAAGATATGCCCCCAACTCAACTTGGGCATTTAAACAATATATCAAGAACCAAATACAATATCAAGAGGCAAAATACAAATAATGATGCATATGAGATAAGAACCAAAACACAAGGGTTTTTGTATGATGCTCAAATGCAAGGTGGCATGATGACATGAGCATGATATGATGATGATGCAACAATTATGTGTAGGAAGTAGCCATTATATTACTAGACCAAGTAGCATTACAGTTGTTAGACAATTGGGATGCTACAACTCTCCCCCACTAAACAGGAATCTCGCCCCGAGATTCTAGGAAGAAGAAGAAGAAGACTCAAAAGGGTAGGATAGTTGGCACGGAGCTCATCTTCATGCTCCCAAGTGGCTTCATCAATGAATGGTGCGACCAACGCACCTTGCGTAACTTGATGGACTTGTTGCAGTCCTTCTTTCTGCGATCTCAAGGATTTTTGTGGGGTGTTCTTGATAAGACAGGTCTTCTTGGAGATCGATTAGCTCATGATCCACGGTCCTGCCGGGATCTTTGAAGCACTTCTTGAGTTGAGAGATGTGGAAAACATCATGGACTTTGAGTTTTTCCGGGAGCTCAAGAGCATAAGCAACTTCTCCTCTTCTACCACGAATTTTGAAAGGACCGATGTATTTAGGAGCCAGCTTTCCTTTGATACCAAAGCGGTGTGTGCCTCTCATGGGAGTGACACGAAGGTAAACGAGATCACCAGGAGCATACACCATGTCCGTGTGCTTCCTGTCATAATTGCTCTTCTGGCGACTTTGAGCAATCTTCAGGTTTTCAAGAATGATATGCACCTTCTCCTCCGCTTGAGTTACAATGTCAGGGCCAAACCATATTCTTTCTCCTGCACCCGACCAACCAATCGGAGTTCTGCACTTGCGGCCATAGAGAGCCTCAAATGGTGCCATCTTCAGACTTTTCTGGAAGCTGTTGTTGTAAGAGAATTCAGCATAAGGAAGACATTCCTCCCACTTCATGCCAAAAGAGATGACGCAAGCACGAAGCATATCCTCCAGAATCTGATTGATCCTTTCAACTTGTCCTTGCGACTGAGGGTGGTAAGCTGTGCTGAAGTTCAACTTTGTTCCCAAAGCATTTTGGAAACTTTCCCAGAACTTGGAAGTGAAGATGCTCCCACGGTATGAACTGATCTCAAGCGGAACCCCATACAGAGAGACAATTCTGTTGATATAGAGCTCAGCCAACTGAATTCCAGAAATTGTTTCCTTGACGGGGAAGAAGTGAGCCACTTTAGAAAGCCTGTCGATGACAACAAAGATTGCATTGTTGCCCTTCTGCGACCTTGGAAAACCTGTGATGAAGTCCATCTCTACTTTCTCCCATTTCCATTCCGGGGGTTTCAATGGCTGTAGAAGATCGAAAGGTTTCTGATGGACAGCTTTCACTCTGCGGCAGACATCACACTCCGAGACATACTTGGCACAATATCGTTTCAAACCAGGCCACCAATATTGTGTTTTCAAGTCCATGTACATCTTTGTGCTGCCAGGATGGATAGAAAGAATGAATCGCGCCTCCTTGAGAACTTGCTCTCTCAAACCCGGGTAGTTCGGAACAAACATCCGGTGTTCAAAGAAAAGCGTGCCTTGATCATCGACGTGGAAGGACTCATACTTCGGAAGCTGAAGTTTGGAGATGATCTTTTTGGTGTGCGGATCACCAAGCTGACGAGAGAGAATCTTTTCTTCCAAGAGAGGAGTAGCCAGAAGGTTCAGGAGATGCCCTTGTTCCACAATTTCCAGGTTGAGCTGACGGAATTCCTCGCACAAGAGAGGCTATTGTTCTTCCATCATGAGGTTGTTGACATAAGCTTTGCGGCTGAGAGCATCGGCCATGACATTAGCTTTGCCCGGAGTATAGTTGATGGTCAAATCAAAATCATTGATTGCTTCAATCCATCTCCTCTGCCGAAGGTTGAGATCAGGCTGAGTGAAGATATACTTCAAACTCTTGTGGTCAGAAAAGATCTCACAACGGTTGCCAAGCAAGTAGTGCCTCCATAGTTTCAAAGCAAAGACAACTGCTGCGAGCTCGAGGTCATGTGTAGGATAGTTGATCTCATGCGTCTTCAACTGTCAAGAGGCATAAGCAACCACTTGTTTTTCTTGCATAAGGACCGCACCCAATCCTTGCAAAGAGGCGTCACAGAATATCTGGAAAGGCTTAGATGTATCCGGAGGAACCAAGACTGGCGTGGAAGTGAGCTTCTCTTTGAGTGTCTCAAAGCTTGCTTGAAATGCAGGAGTCCAAAGGTATCTCTTGCCTTTCTTGAGGAGATCGGTAAGAGGCTTCGCTATCTTCAAAAAGTTCTGAACGAAGCGACGGCAATAACTAGCCAAACCGAGGAAACTCCGCACTTCTTTGACATTAACAGGAGGAAGCCATTCAACAATTGTCTTCACAGTTTCCGGGTTGACTGCAATGCCCTTGGCAGAGATAACGTGACCAAGATAGGTTACTTGAGGCAGCCAAAACTCACACTTTGAGAACTTTGCATACAAGCGGTTCTCACGAAGCTTGTTTAGGACACACCGAAGGTGTTCTTCATGCTCTTCTTTTGACTTAGAATAGACTAGGATGTCATCCAGATAGACCACAATGAACTTATCAAGGTACTCCATGAAAACCGAGTTCATAAGCCTCGAGAAGGTAGCAGGTGCGTTGGTGAGACCGAAAGACATGTCCGTGTACTCATATAGGCCATAGCGGGTGGTGAAAGCTGTTTTAGGAACATCTTCCTTACGAATCTTGATTTGGTGATAACCACTTCTCAAGTCGAGCTTAGAGAACACCACAGCTCCAGCTAGCTGATCGAAGAGATCATTAATCCGCGGAAGGGGATATTTGTTCTTGATGGTTTTAGCATTGAGAGCCCGATAGTCAACACAAAGTCTATCGATCTGTCACGCTTCTTCACAAAGATTGTTGGGCTACCCCAAGAAGAAGTACTGTGTTGAATAAAACCCAACTTCTCTTGTTCATCAAGTTGACGTTTGAGTTCAGCCAACTCAGCAGGACCCATTTTATAAGGCCGCTTGGAGATAGGAGTCGTTCCTGGTTCAAGCTCAATTACAAACTCAACCTCACGATCCGGAGGCATACCCGGCAACTCTTCAGGAAAGACATCAGGGAACTCACAGACCACCGGAACACTCTGAATAGCTTCCATAACATCATCATTCAGAGCCGCCAAAGAGAAAAGCTGGATAGCAGGAGTCAAACTTGGAGAATAGACTATATGGCCTTCAGGAATCTTCAGAGAAACCGAGCGTTCAGCACAATCAATCACAGCTGCATTTGCTGTCAACCAATCAATGCCCAAGATGACATCAATGTCAGAATTGCCCAGAACAATTAAAGATGCCGAGAACGAAGAGCCACCAATCTCAATTTGATTGCCATGGCTGATATGAACAGCCCTCATGTTTGAACCAGGAGATTGTACCACCAACCGCTTAAGGAGAGGAACCAAGACTAACTCATTCTCATTTGCAAACTTGTGAGAAACAAATGAATGCGATGCAGTAATCAAACAAAACTCGCGAGGACCGAGTTGACGGAAAGCATACCCATCACAACTGTGTGCATGCTCACTTGAGCGGGCGTTGACACGCTTGGCACGAGCAACGATGAGACCCGGCTTGGTGTTGATGTTGAGAGCCCGAGGTGGTGGTGCACGAACCAGAGGAGAGCTTGCCGCAGATCTTGGAGGGGGTGGAGGAAGAGCTTTGTTTTTCATCGGACAGTTCCAGCTTTGATGCCCAGAGTCTCCACACGTGAAACAAGCACCAAGTGGATGTGGAGCAACGTAGCCAGGGACTCCGCCAGGCGCTCCAGGGTAGTGGTGGTTGTAGCCCCTGGGAGCAGCAGTGAGGAAGTTTGGTGGCCTTGCCGCGTAGCTTGCAGGTCTTGGTGGAGCCGGGAGCGACGGTGGGGTGTTAGGAACCCAGACACGCCGCTTAGAAGGAGCTGACATAGCTGAAGAGCTTGGTGCATCACGGTTGTGTTTCTTTGACTCCTCAAACACTTGCCTACTTGCTTCCTCCTGAAGAGCTGTACGCTGAAGTTCCAGAAAAGACGCTGGCCTTGCAT
Organism: Avena longiglumis; assembly: GCA_030063025.1. Taxonomy (NCBI): domain Eukaryota; kingdom Viridiplantae; phylum Streptophyta; class Magnoliopsida; order Poales; family Poaceae; genus Avena; species Avena longiglumis. The sequence goes on from CP125979.1 coordinate 108,133,623, forward strand.
GTGTGATTGCATATTTAATCGATGCATTGAGCCCTTGCCGGAACCTCTTTTGCTTCTTCTTGTCATCAGATATCTCATCGCCACCATAACGAGAAAGGTTCATGAAGTTCCTGATGTAGGTATTGACATTATCATTTCCCTGCTTGAGGTTGAGAAACACTTCCTTCATCCTTTCCATGACAATTTCTGACAGAATCTTGCTCTTTGAACGCTCAAAGGAACTGCTCCCAAGTAGGCTGAAAACCAAGGCTTTGCCTTCAGGTAATTCTCCCACCAGAGAGCTGCATCCCCCTTCAGAAGGTGAGTAGCACACTTTACCCACTCTTGCTCAGGAACATCAGCAGTCTCGAGTAGCCTTGACATCTCACGCAACCAATCATCCGCATCAAGTGGTTGATCAGAAACATCAAATTGGCGAGGGTTGAACTTCAGAAAGCTTTTGATGTCTCCTCGCTTGGGAGGTGGAGGTAGTGGAGCAAACTCATTCCTCCAAACACTTTCCTCAAAGCGCTGCTGGTTCTGCTGCATTGCTGCCAAGGCATTGACGATGTTTGACAACGCGGATCCCATTCGTGGTATGTCCTCATCGAACGGCAGTGGTGGAGCCATCCTGATTGATATAAAACACAAGTCAAGATTATAATGGAGAATAATAATAATCCAAAATAGTACCAAGATGGAATTAACCAAGACTAAAGGATACAATTTACTAAGATGATATTAAAATATCAACAAAGTTCAAAGCACCTAGAAGATATTAAGCATATCGCACACGACTGAAAAGGAGTGTGGTACACAAATATATCAAAGAAAAATTTTCCACAAATTTCGGCATTAAAATACCAATAGATGCGCAAAATTACTTAACGAATCAAGATTAGTGACTCTACCAATTCAATATACAAAAGCGAATGATAAGAGTAGTGGTATGGTCGCGACTCCATCCCGCACTCAAATCATTACTCCGCACATGAATAAGTGGAACACATATCCTAACTCCTTCTTCTCACGTTGAACCTAAGGATTAGTAACTACGGAAACGAACACCCCAAACAAGATAACGTCGGATAACAAAGAGTAATACAGATCGCGGCGGTATACAACGAATAAGATAGATCGCGTCGGATTGCAAAGCCTATCGGTATGGAATGTACCAACAGTTGATAACCAAAAGGCCGATTAGATAACAACTTGGATGCAACAGATAGACAAGGAATTACACACACACACACAACCTATGGTACTACGGAAACCCAGAACACGTGAATCATAGTTTGAACTTTCAAGAAGAGGATTGAAAACGTTACACTTCCTTACCAGAAAAGGGTGGGTGGGTGGGTAAGAAGAAAAATGGAAGCAATCCTACTCTCACGTTTTGTTTTTCCCTAGTATACATAACTACCAAAAATATTTGCTAGACTGACAACGACCATTTGGCTGAGACCCTGAAGGGCGGGATGGCTCTGATACCAATTGTAACTACCTCGGTGAATTACGCTCCTAGATACAAGCCTGGATGAGCGGAAATGGTTGAAATAGTACGGTGGGGCCCAAATGCCACTCACGGGTAGACCTTTCGGCCGTCCCAACCATTTCCAACTCATCGGGACAAGTACGCGGCGTGTCCAGTGAAGGGATCAACTACATACACAAATGAGTATGTATGCAAGCCACCATACAATAGTACATCAGATCCATTCCATCTAAAAAGAAAGGAAATATAGCAACGCCATACGGCAAGATTCAAATGTCCTAGATAGATATAATAGTTTAGGATATTTCCTCATACATCACACATCAGAGTGTCAGGCGGGAGCGGCAAACAAGATCCGATGCGGATAAGAAGAAAATCGGCATAAGATGCCCCATAAATAAGCACATCCCGCCCACAGATCTCACGGACCCCCGTTCCCGGAATCTCTACACCGAACGATCGTTGCCCACATCATCAGCCTCCTCCACCCAGTATCCATCTTGCAAGTGTACCTGTTCATCTGAACCAATAATTTATCGTGTGAGACCCTAGAATTTTCGGCAAGTCTTTATGCCTCTAAAGGGGACACAACCTGGGGTGACGCAATTGCAGCAAAATATAAACCCTAACAGTTCTATAGATACTCGCTAACCATCCGCCTAACCAAAGATAGACGGATGTCCGTGAATTAATGACAACAGTTATAACAGTAATACCATCAGATCCATCCTCCTCCTCGCTTACCAACGAGGAAGCGGACAAACAACCCCCCATCCGTTGGCAATTTTATTAACCATTCCATGAGTGTTGCACTAATTACTAGTCAGCTACTTAGTCAAATTAAAAGCGGTACTTTAGTTATGCTTGTCTATGATCGAGAAACCGTGCTCCAAGTCGTCCATAACCGCGGACACGGCTTTCAGAAAGTTTTACCCTGCAGGGGTGCACAAATAGCAACACACACTCGATCAACCTCGGAAAAACCAAATCAAAACCCAACGAGGCCTTCACGACAAAGCAATCACAAGATTCATAAATATTTCAGGGGGCCACCCCATTGAGTACACCATAGCGAAGTTAGCGACTCGAGACGGACCCAAGGTTTGGGTGGACGGCTATAAACATTGGGAACCCAAACTGGGCTTGTCGATACGCGAAAGCGTGTCCCGATCCTAAGCGATCTGGTGCTCCTCGCAATCGTAAATATAGCGATAAAGCATGGCATAAGTACAGGATAGTAAATAAATCCTCAAACTAGTTTGTGGCCCCAAGAAATAAGATGAATCAATCTACGGCTCGGGGGTCCCATAAGCCTCCGGATGTGGATAGCGCGAATAATCAAGGAACAGGAATCAAGTACTCGGGGTCCTCGGGACACAAGTGAGCAGGAAAAACCAAATAGCAGATATTGCTCACGGTGCCACTTTCATTAGTTATCCCATTACTACTCGGGTTAAGTTGTTTAGGTATCTCGTTATACATCGACTCTCACATACCCTACACATCTTTGTTCTCGACTGCATGGCTCAAACAACTCCTGTAGTAATGGCTCATGGGATGGAGGAACAGGCTTCGGTGGGGTTTAATAGTAAAGGCTATGCAATACTTGGGATTCAATTTAATGCAATCGCGACTCAATGATGCAAGAATAAGATAGAGGCAATAGGTACTGTATGTATGCAAGCATGTGGTAGTGCTTGCCTGGCAGCTCAGTTGAAGCAAGGGATGGATCTAGGTAGTGCTCCTGGTTCTCTTGATATATCCCCTGCTCAGCGTCTATTCGAAGAAGAACCAAACAAACAAGGGCCAACATAAATAAAGTGCACAAGCATATGAATAAAATGCGACAAGCAAACAATCATGCCATGATGAATGATGCACAATTTGCATGGCAATAAAGTAGCATGGCATGGGTGAGGTGTGGAATACAAGAATAAGTCATTTTATTGAGTTTTGGCCACAATTTATTCTCATATTAGTTGCTGTATACTTTTTATTTATATGATGCATGCTGCAATTTAAGTCATGGATAGCATAAACATAAAGTTCTCGTCGAGCTGATCATTTTAGACATATCATTTGTTAAATTCGGAGTTATAAAACAATAGTTATTAAATAAATAAGGAAAAGGGCATTTTATGTAATTATATTCAACTTGGAAAATAAAGTGCTCAATTGAAATTTTGGATGGCATATTTGTAATCCTCATATTTTTCTAATTCAAAATCATATATCATTTGTTTAATTTGGGTTTGTAATTCAAAAGTTATTTAAATGCAGAATTCAATTTGAATTTAAATTCATTTGAAAAGATTTAAGTCAAAACAGATAAACAGAAAACCCTTTATTACCCAGTCGAACCCAGCCCCAATCGCTGACGGGTGGGACCGCGGCAACCACAGGGCCACACGCGGGCACGCCAGCGGGGGCGTGCCACGTGGAGGAGCCGGGGACCGCGGGTTGAGGCACCTAAAGGCCGGGAGCCTTTTTGCAAAAATGCCAGAGGCACAGACAGGTGGGTCCGGAGGGATCGCGGCTGCACAGGCAAAAAGGTAGGGGGGGTTTATGGAAAAGTACCACGCGATACTGTGGATCTTCCTTTCTCTGCGTCTGGCGCGCGCGGTGCGCGGCGTAGCGAGGCGGGGCGTCGAACCCGCGACGTGGCGCGTCTTGAAGGCGAGCACCGCTACCGCTTGGGTTTGGTGTCAGGAAGGGACGCGCGGCCTATGTAAGGTGTCTGCGAGGCGCAGCGACGAGCAGACGACAACGCCGCCGACGCACGCAGCGTGTTCGACGTAACGATCGTCGCCGACAGGAAACGAAGAAGGACATGGGCATGTCTAGGGGGTTCGGGGACTCACCGCGGGGCCGTTGGTGTGGTTCGATCGGGTGGGGGCGCAGCAGATCGGTGACGTAGCTGGTGGCCGGCGAGAGCTAGGGTTTCGTCGGGCGGCGCTGGTACCGGCGGTCCTGGGGCTTCTCCTCCGCGTCGTCGGGCGTCGGCGCTCGGCTCGTTCTTCCTCGGCCCAACAACCACGCCCGCCTCTGGATCGGCGTGAGCGAGAGGAGCCGGCGGTGGCCGGCGTCGGTGTGGTGTGGCGTGGAAGAGAGGGAAGGCGGGGCCTGGGGAGATCTGGCGAGGCAGAGGGGCGTGGGGTGTAGATAAGGATGGGAGAGGGTGGATGGCGTGGGGAGGGAAGGTGGCGTCACCTTTGCCACCTTCCTCACATGATCGGCATGGGGCCAGGCGGGTGGGGCAGGGGAGGGGCTGCCAGGTGGGCCAGGTAGGAGGGAGCTCGTGGTGGGGCATGCCCGGCAGAGAGAGAAAAGAGAGAAGAGAGAAGAGGGGAGGCGCTCGGGTGGAAGCTAGGGTTAGAAGCTAGGGTTAGAGGGGGGCTTGGGTAGGTATCCTCGGTTAGGGTTTGGTAGCTAGGTGGCATGGTGGGGACAGCTAGGTGAGAGGGAGGGAGAGGCCGAGAGAGAGAGAGGGGAGGCTTAGGGTTTAGATAGGAGAGGGGGTAAGGTGATTAGGGTTAGAGCTAGGGTTTAGGGGAGAGGATCAAGTGAGAGAGGGGGATTAGGGTTAGGGATGGAAAAAGAGAGAGGTGAGATTAGAGAGAGGCTAGGGTTTAGGGTTGATTAGGTTGGGGAGAGGAATAAAGAGAGAGGGGGTTTAGGTAGGGCTAAGAACAAGATCAACAAGATCCAACAAAAGGAGAGAGAGCGATGTGGATTTTTGATGCACATGGCAAGGAGAGAAGGAGCAAGGTGAGGATTGAGAGAGAAGGTGGAAGCTCAACAAAAGGGAAAACAATTAAAATTTCCAAGCAACCAAGGGAGATCAAATAGTGGTGATGGTTGCATGGGACATGCATTACATTTAATGCACTCCCTAAGAGATTGGTGCAAGCTTGCATGGGCCATGCATAAGCATTAAATGCCATGTTTTAATCTTGTGAAAACAAAACAATTATTCAGGGCATTCATACATATGCATTCCAGAAATATGGAACAAGCCAAGCAAAAGGATTTAGAATTGGATCTATCCAACCCACATGAGCTAGAAATAAAATCCAAAGAAAAATTACAAGCTCATAGGTTATGGTATGGTGGAAGTGTAAGGTGGTGACAAAGAAAAATGTGGTGGAATGGAATAAAAGATATGCCCCCAACTCAACTTGGGCATTTAAACAATATATCAAGAACCAAATACAATATCAAGAGGCAAAATACAAATAATGATGCATATGAGATAAGAACCAAAACACAAGGGTTTTTGTATGATGCTCAAATGCAAGGTGGCATGATGACATGAGCATGATATGATGATGATGCAACAATTATGTGTAGGAAGTAGCCATTATATTACTAGACCAAGTAGCATTACAGTTGTTAGACAATTGGGATGCTACAGCATCACAGTATGATCATGCTCAGAACCCTGAATGCACTACTACGAAAGGTCGTCCTGCGGAGAAAAGGAAGAAATTGGGGCTACATTTGAAGTCCAAGAAACCAAGCAAGATCATTAGTGAACCGAAACTAGTAGAGTTCAACTTCTTGGCTAATATGGTTTAGTGTAATAAGTTTGGATTTGTAAAAGTAGTTTTTATTTTAGTGAATGTACTTATTATTGTCCTTCAAAACCAGGACGGTTGAATTATGTCATGCAATTTATGCCATGCTCCATATGGACAAAAAAAGAGGCAAGCTAAATAATTTCTATACAAAAGGGCAACTAATTGTAATTTATTTGCTTTAATGATGATAAATTGTTCTCTTTATTAAATCAGGAATGTTAAAAAGGACAAAACATGTAATTCACATCATTTACAAGAAGGGAAAATTGCCACAGAAAAATTTGAAAACATCCAGTATTGTGGTACTAGTACAGCAAGTTGTACCTTTGCTTTTAGCATGAGAACAAAAATTCAAATCAGCTTTTCCACCCATTCGGTATGGTTTTCCTCCCATTGACGCCATTTCAAAGTGAAGATCTTTCTTATAATTGGCATGTCCATTGGATTGAATGCCAACATCTTCCTTCCAGTCCAACATTCAATGAACTTCAGCATGAAAAAGCCACGGTCAAACCTTGCAAAAAACAAGCAAAAAAATTGATGATCAGTTCACACAAAAAAGAAAGTTATGTTGTAGGATAATTCATGTACATAATATCATCTTGGTTCACATGAATAAATGACGAAAGCTACAGGCTATGAAGTTCCACAACAATCGACATATAGTTAAATGATAGGATGTTTTGAATATAATGAGGATACAAACAAATAAAATCAAAAAGTTGCAGGCTATGAATACATGTACATACTTATGTTCTTGTTTTACATGCTAAAAAGAAATGACAAAAGTTACAAGCTATGGAGGTCCACTACACTCAAAGGAACCAAGAAGTTACAGTGTATATATAGTAAAATCTATACCTAGTCACATGATAGGATGTTTAAATATAATCTGGATACAAAATCAAATAATATATAATAAAGTTACAGTTTATATATTTGAAAATAGTCTTACAAAATATGAAACTTACAGTTTATAGTGTTTTGAAAAACATTCAAACGGCGAGAAGTTAAAAAGTAGGATGTTTTAATGTAGTCAAAAATACATAGAAATTTAATCATCTAATATATACAAAAAACAAAAAACAAATGTCAAAAGATCAAAAGGAAAGAGGAACGAAGGTTAGGCTTATGATTTGCTTTGCACTGGAGTCGGGATGTGCATGGTCTTGTATTTCTGGATATCGATCTTGGACTCGGCATAGTTTTTAGACCACATGTACTTGATTGAGCCAATGACTAATCTAGCATCTTACATGAGTCCAAGGCTTCCCTGAGCCCAAAGTGAGTCCATTATCTCAATTCTCTCTGCCTTTAGGTTGAGTATAATCAGGTAGTAGTGCCCTATGAAATCTTTGAGTTCGGGCGTGAGGTTTTGGAGAACAGGAAACATTACCTGCGTCATCGAATAAGAATATTAAAAAGTTACGGTCCAAAACCCACTTAGGACGCATAAATAAAAATATACATAAAGTTTTTGTATTTTGTAACAGGAAAACTATTCCTCACCTGCTCCTTGTGGTCTAATCATTTCTGAGGCGATAACTCGAAGGCTTTCTTCACATTTCTATCATGAACGCATGTGGCACTCCTAAGATTGGTCTGCATGCATGATAAAGGTACAAACTTACAATCAGAAAACACACAAAAAATAAGATAAAATAGATAGATACAAGCATTGTAACATGGAACACACGATATTCATGTATGTAAACTCACCGCCATAAAAAGTGACATCACATGTTTCTTATATGTAGTGCCATTTCCTTAAAAATAATATATAGCGCAATCTCACAAATGTTGTTGCTTAGCCAAGACTCTGGCCTTACAGAATCTGCCAAATCCCAAAGATATGCGTACAAGTAGCCGTAGTCAACGATTTTTTCTTTGTTGAGAGTATATTTAGTTTTGACACCAAATGAACATACTGCATTGTACACCTTATTTGTGAATTTGTTAGAAACCATTTTGTTGTTCAAATCAAAGGATGGAGATTTTTGTGTTCTGCTTTGCTTTATAACTCTCTTTTGATTTTTCTGCTCTCACGGTGTTTTGAGATTTGTAAGAGGGCTTGTGTTGGTGTTTGTCATTTTTTCCTTAATTTTCGCATGTCTTCAAAATTAGCTTTGCAATATCACGGATAAACATCTAGTGCATTTTTCCACTACTTGTCCCAAACAAGCCGGGTTTAGTTTGAGGCAAAATATACTCTACCATGCTGCTATTCGTTTTGTTTGCTCTCACGGTGACATTTTGTTTTCAGAGAAAATTGGGCTATGATTGTGAGATATAGGGTATATTTGAATTGGTGCTAGAGCGTTGCTTGCAAAAAATTTAGCCATGACCAAAGAATTGGTCATTGCTTGAATGGTTGCTAATTTATTGGTACGCCAAGACTCCTTTGCACATTCTAGTGTGCATTTTTGTTTCATTTTTTCTCTCGAAAGGTGGCAAGTGACTTGCCAATTCATCGATCAAGAAGGGAGAAAATGGGAACAATATAGGCGTAAGCCAATAAAAAGATGTCGGCATCTCATGGAACCATGTCTATTGCCAAATTCGGCCACGATATCACCGTTATAATTCCTGAGAAATGCTAAGAGGGCAGAAGCGTGATGCTTTCTCGACGGGTAGCCAAACCTTTGATGTATGTGACCGTATCCTTTATCGAAAAAATGTGACTATTCATCTTAACGCTCATTAGTGGGGTAATCAAAATAAGTTTTTAGCTTCCCTTCTTTCAAACGAAAAAAAAGCGATGGGCCTTAATGTGCATTCAGTGCACACCGACAGTGTAAACCTTCAGGTTTAGCGTTGCTGATGTATATTCGACCAAACTATGTGAAAAGGATTAGTTTCCTAGGTATTGCGAAGAGATGAGAAAAAGTCCGACCGAAATGATGTTGCATCAGACTTTCGTGGACCACTCATTGAAATAATTCTACGGAGAACCGCGCGATTCGTGAGAAAACACACATGAATGTGAAGGATTTGAGGGCAAGAAATTGGTTCCTTGGGCATGGGAGTGAGTATGACGAGATTACAAGGGACCTTGTTTGCAGTGACGGGATTATGATACCGTGGGAGACATGGCAGAAAGTGGTGAAAGAAATTAAAGAGGGGAAAACAACGTTTCATCCCGATAGAGAGAAAGACTTGCTGACAAATGTCCTCAGGAATGACGAACGCGGAGGATAAGTACGAGGCCTTGGCCCTAGTTATACGTGGGAGATGGGGTTTCCCAAAGACCAAGATACTTATAGAAGCCGAGAGAGAGCAAAGAGGCGACGACGGGAGGAGGAGGGAGACAAGTTCAACCTGTTGCTAGGAAAAATTGAAAAGCAACAGCAACAAATTGATGAACTTAGAGGAGTAGCGCGCCTCCAAGATCCTACACTCGATATTACCGCAGGCCCATCTCAGCGGAGAAGGTGCGTGGCTGAATCGGCGTTCCCGTCTGACGATGCACGGATAATAGATGGTGGTCCCGGCTATCCCGTATATGGAATCAATGAGCAGATATCTTGTGAGCTCCATCAGAAGGTGAAGAACATATCCATGAAGGTGGCGGTCGGATGTCCTTTACCTTGTCCACCTGACGCACGCTGGCATGGCCGTGAGATTCCAGCTGGCTATGCTAAAGTCGGGGTGGATGAAATCGTAATGGGGTGGGACTCAATGGATCTTGACATCCCTGGACCTAAAGGTGAGAGGACACTTGGTGAAGTACTGGGTGGTATCATTCTATGAGACAAGAACAACATCAAGCTTCTAGGCTCGGCGCCAGGGCCAACACCTCCTCTGAGTCGTCACATGTCACCTTCACCTCCATCACCTCCAAGAAACCCACCCCATGACTATGACCACCATAGCGCGAGTCCATCTCGATCTCTGCCGCAGGGTTAGCCGTCTTCGCCGCCCGCTAAGGATAATAAGCGGAAGCGTGCCCTTCCGATGAGTACTAACCGACGCAGCAATCCAAAATGACAAATGTCGCCCCTCCCAAGAGTACCTCATAAGAATCTTCCCATCAGACCTTACGATCGTACTCACGACAAAAACGCAGCAATCGTACATGCCCAATGTGATGCGCATTTTCAACAGAAGAAACCCGAGCCTGCCCCGGTATACACCGAGAAGCAAAAAGCGTATGCACTTGGTTTTCTGAACACAAAATCGCAATAAAAGTTGCACCATAAGCCAGATGACTATCTACGCACACTTCAGAAGGAAGTGAAGAAGAGGAAATCAAGTTAAAGTGCAAGCGAGAGAAAATCAAGTAAAAGTGCAAACAAACCAAGTGCAAACAATCCAAACGGGAGAAAAGCAAGCGGGAAAAGAAGGGACGTTCCCCTGCTCGGGAAACAGGCCTAACAATCGATCCCACCCGTCAGGGTGTTATCCAAAGATGTTCCCCAGCAGGATATGGAAGAAGCTGCGAAGTGGGCGGCCACTATAAATGTGAGTGTTGCTGAATGACTAGGTTCTGATACGTCGTAAACGTATCTATAATTTTTTATGTTCCATGCTTTTTTAGTATCAAATTTTCTATGCTTTGCCTACACTTTGAGGTATTTTTATACATTTTCTGGGACTAACCTATTAACAAGATGTCGTAGTGCCAATTGTCTGTTTTCTGCTATTTTTGGTTTTAGAAAAGCTAGTAAGAAAATATTCTCAGAATTGGACGGAACAAAAGCCAAAGTTAATATTTCACCGAGGAGAATACAAAGACCGAAGGGCGACGGAGGGGCCAGGGGTGTTGCACCCCACGCATGGGCCCACCAGGCCACGCCAGGCGGTGTGGTCCCCAGCCGCCTCGCCTCTTTGCCTATATAAGCCCCCTGATGCCAAAACCCTAAGAACCCGATCAGATCTCCACGAAACAATCGGTAGCCTCCGCCACCATCGTCCCTAGATCGAGGGGGTCTGAAGCTCTTCCCGGCACCCTACCGGAGGGGAGAGATCATCCCGGAGGCCTTCTTCATCACCATGCTAGCCTCCGGTATGATGCGTGAGTAGTTCACTCTTGTTCTATGGGTCCATACAGTAGCTATATGGTTGTTTCTCCTCCTTTGTGCTATCATGTTTAGATCTTGTGAGCTCTGTTCATGATCAAGATCATCTATTTGTAACCATACATGTTGTGTTTGCGAGAATCTGATGGATATTGAGATTACTATGTCAGGTTGATTATTGATTCTATCATGTCTTATTGATTATTGATTCTATCATGTATGTGTTGTTTGAGATCTTGCATGCTCTCCATTTCTAGTAGCTATCTTGGCCAAGTAGATGCTAGTGACTCCAAGAGAGAGTATTTATGCTCGATAGTGGGTTCATGCCTCTATTGAATCTGGGGAAGTGGCAGAAATCCCTAAGGTTGTAGATGTGCTATTGCTACTAGGGAGAAAACAACAATATTTTTTTCATGGAACAATTGTATTGTTTACTTTACACACATTGCTTAATGCAGTTATTCTTTGCTTGCAACTTAATACTGGAGGGGGTTCGGATGATAACCTGAAGGTGGATTACTAGTCATAGATGCAGTTGGATGGCGGTCTATGTATATTGTTGTAATGCCCAATCAAATCTCATAGGATCATGAATGTATAGTACTTGCATTGTTATGCCTTGCTCAGTTCCTGTCAATTGTCCCGCTGTAATTTGTTTACCCAACATGTTATGTTAGTTATCTTAAGGAGAACACCTCTAGTGAACTGTGGACCCCGGTCCAATCTTTAGCATTGTTACATCATCTACTGTTATTGTTTACTTTCTGCAAGCAACCATTACCTTCCACACCATACGTTTAATCCTTTGTTTTTTCAGCAAACTAGTGAGATTGACAACCTCACTGTAAGTTGGGGCAAAGTCTTGAGTTTGTGTTGTGCAGGATTCCATGTTGCTAGCAACACCTTGGAGTTGTTTCCTTGCTCCTATTGGTTCGATAACCTTGGTTTCATAACTGAGGAAAAACTTGTTTCCGTGCTCATCATACCTTCCTCTTGGGGTCTCCCAATGAAGCTCTACTACTGAGCCGCATCAAGACATTTTTTGGTGCCGTTGCCGGGGAGTTAAGGACGGCTTCACAAGGGGAGTCCTTCACAACCATTATATTTATTTTGTTTTTGTTTTGCTTAGTTTCTTTTTCTTTGTTTTGCTTGCTTCCTTTTATCAAAAAATTAAAAAAAAAATAGTTTTGTTTGGTTTGCTTTTTCTTATCAAAAACACAAAAAAAATAGTTCCTGCTCTAGTAGCTGCTGCTGTTGGCTTGCTCCACTTTTGCAAAAATGAATTTTGCCGAGAACACTAAGTTGTGTGTGTAGGGTTCGCATCATAGAAAACAAAAAAATTCCTACGATGGGAACAACTATGTACCAAGATCTATCTACTAGATACAAACAACGGGCGGATGTATATCCGTAGAGAACATACCCTTGAAGACCGACAAAGCTTAACGAGTCCAAACTCGTGGTTGATGTAGACGATCTCTTGCCGATCTCAAGATCGAGAGGAAGTCCTAAGCGCAAAGCAGCGCATCCGTGCTCGCACACACGTTCGAGGCACCGAGCAACCTCCGCCTCCTCGCTCCAGCGATGCAGCGGAAGAACAACTCTTTCTTGCCGAAAAGCCACCGGGAACATGTATCTCGCTAGTCCAATACCATGGGGGATAAATTCTAGAGGGGGAGAGAGATCCTTCACGAGGAGGTGTGAGTGAGAGAGAGGGAGGGGGCTCCTTTTATAGGGATAGGGGGGACCCAAGGGGCCATGCGCCCAACCATGGGGCTGCCCCCAACTCTTCCACATTCATGTGGGTGGACACTCCACTCACTCAAATGCCTTTCAATTCCCTCCACTCAAAAACCCACTCAAATTCCCATTAAATTTCAACCAAATTTAATGCAAACTCTCATTAAATAAAACTCCTTTTATTTATTCAGAATTTTGTCAATTACTTTAATGACAAACATTCACATATAACCCCTTGCAGTATTTCATTTCACATGCAGAAACACTTTCTGCAATTTCACCCGAAAACCCGTTTCGGTATCTAGTGAAATAAATTCCTACGCTTGTTATTCTTTTCGGCATGAAACTTTTGCTCCAAATGGATGTCGGTGTCTCTTAAGTGTGTCACCCTACGGTTCGCGAATAATGCGGACATGGTCGAGACCCCTCTCAGATCAATAATCAGAAGCGGGATCTGGAGACCCATATTGACTCCCACACATTCAACGATGACTTTCTTGTGATCATCGGAACCTTTTACGCTAGTATCTTAATCCCTTTGTTTCGCGATATATTACATGTCCGAGATTCGATCATCGGTATCTCCATACCTAGTTTGATCTCGTTACTGACATGCACTCTTTTCTCGTTCCCGTGATATAACATTCTAGTGATCAAATCACTTGCTTGCAAGCTAACCAATGTGATATCACCGAGAGGGCCCAGAGTATATCTATCCGTCATCGGGATGAACAAATTCCACTCTCGATCCATGGGCCTCAACATAACACTTTATTAGTTCTGAATCCATCTTTATAATCACCCTGTTACGGTGTGACGTTTGATGTTATCAAGAAACTCTTCCGGTGTTAGTGATTGACATGATATCATGGTCTAAGGATTAGGATCACTTCGTAAGTTGTTATAGCAATATAAACTCAATGACTTTGATCGTAATGCTATACTTCGGATGAATGTTCATCACACCATTACACTAATGTTGTGACCTCGTTATTAACAACATCCAATGTCCATGATCAGGAAACCTATGATCATATTGTTAATCAATGAGCTAGTTTATAAGAGAGGCATAACTAGGAACTTCCTTTTTGTTTATTAAACACACATGTATTAAAGTTTCCATATTAATACAATTATAGCATGTAAAATAAACATTTATCATAAACAAGGAATACGATAATAACCACTTTATTATTGCCTCTCGGGCATATTCCCTTTAGTGTGACCTCACTAGCACAAACAACAATGATTTCCTAAGTACACCTATTGCTCCACCTACTCCTGATGCTACCTTTTATGAAATTAAGCCTGCTTTGTTAAATCTTGTGATGAGAGGGCAATTTTTTGGTACTAGTTCTGATGATGCTGCTGTCCATCTCAATAACTTTGTTGAACTTTGTGAGATGCAGAAGTATAAATATGTAGATGGAGATATTATTAAGCTCAAATTGTTTCCTTTCTCCTTGAGAGGAAAAGCTAAAGAATGGTTGCTATCCTTTCCTAGAAATAGTATTGATTCTTGGATTACATGCAAAGATGCTTTTATTGGAAAATACTATCCTCCTGCTAAGATTATATCTATGAGAAGTGAAATAATGAAATTTAAACAACTTGATAATGAACATGTTACTCAAGCTTGGGAAATAATGAAATCTTTGGTAAATAATTGTCCCACTCATGGACTGACTGCTTGGATGATTATCCAGACTTTTTATGCAGGGTTAAACTTCTGTTCAAGAAATCTGTTGGATTCTGCTACTGGAGGTACCTTCATGACCATTACTTTGGGAGCTGCAACAAAGCTCCTTGATAATATGATGATTAATTATTCAAAATGGCACACTGAGAGAGCTCCACATGGTAAGAAGGTAAATTCTGTTGAAGACACCTCCTCCTTGAGTGATAAAATTGATGTTATCATGGCTATGCTTGTTATTGGAAAAGCTCATATTGATCCAAATAATATTCCTTTAGGCTCTTTGGTTGCTCAACAAGATCAAGTTGATGTGAAATTTATTAGGAATAATAATTTTGGCAACAATGCTTATGGTAATAATAAGTATAGGCCTTATCCTCCTAATAATAGCAATACTTATCTTGGTAGATCTGGAATGCCTAGTGAAGATAGGATTATAGAAGTTGAAAGATCCACTAAAAACTTCATGCAAATGAAATATGAGCAGAACAAAATATTCACTAAAACTATGGAAGAACAATCTGCTATCTTGAAAAATATTAGTCATCAACTTGAGAATTTGAATATGGAAATTCCTAGTTTGTAGTCTAAAAATTTGAATGCTGAGAAAAATATCTCATCTTTGTCTGAAGCACAATCCTCTTTGATTAATAAAATGGCTACTAAACCTGAAACCCTAGAAAGTACCTGTGCTGCTACTCATGCCATACAAGTTACTATTGATGAAAATGTTAGACTATTAGCTAAATTGCATGCTAAGTGGGAAACAGAAGCTGAAATTGCTAGAAACAATAGTATTTGTACTATTACTACCACCAATGTTGATGCTAGCAAACCACAAGAAGTCCACATTCCTCCTACAACAATGCCTAAACCCAATAAGTCTACTACCTGTGATGCTAAGTTTGATTTTGTTCTTGATGGTTGCAATATTTCTGAAGTGATTGTGTTCCTACAAAAGCTTGCTAGAAGTCCTAATGCTAGTGCTACGAATATGGCTTTCACCAAACACATTACAGATGCTCTCATTAAAATTAAGGAAGAGAAATTGAAACACAAAGCTTCTATTCCTAGGAAAGTAGAAGATAGTTGGGAACCCATCATTAATATTCAAGTGAATGACTTTGATCTCAAAGCTTCATGTGAACTTGGTTCTCGTGTCTTTATTTTGCCTAGAAATATTTATGAAATGCTTGATTTGCCACCTTTGTAAGATTTCTATTTAGATGTCCCACTTGATGATAATGCTAATAAGAAACTTATGGGGAGTGTTAATGATATTCTTATTATGGTTAACAATGCCTATGTCCCTATTGATTTCTATGTTTTGGATGTTGAATGCAATGCTTCTTGTCCTATTACTTTGGGAAGACCTTTTCTTAGAACGGTTGGTGCCATCATTGATATGAAAGAAGGCACCATTAAATATCAATTCCCATTCAAGAAAGGTATTGAACACTTCCCTATGAGGAGAGACAAGTTACCTTTTTCTCCTCCTTTGAAAGCAAAATTTGATGTTAATGCTTCTTCATTTGAAAATACTTGATTCTTGATTCTTGTGCCTAACTTAAAGGCGTTAAAGAATAGTACTTCTTGGGAGATAACCCAATAGTTTTCTAGAGTCTTGGAAGTTATTACTTATGTAATAACCTCTCTTTATCCTTTTTATTTGATTTTTTCTACCAAGAATAATCTCTAATGAGAGGGAAGTAAGATTTAGGGAAGTGTTGTCCTGAAACAGATTTTGTGCTTCACTGTAAAAATTCGTGAAAAATATCTGTATTTCAGATTGAGCTGTAATTTTCTGAATAAATACCCCAGGTTGTTATTTAACTTTCGTTAGTTCAAAACTTTTTTATTTGAGCAACAAAAGGTTTTTAAAAAACGGTTTTTACCTGCTGGTCTATTTTGACAGATTTCTGCCATTATTTGCATTTGCCTCTTTATCGATTGCGTTTTGGGTTCTCTTTGCTAAATTGAGATTTTTGAAGTAATTTCTACAGTAGCTTGTGTTTTTAATGAAAGTTTTCCTGTTTTGAAACTAAACCCAAAGGTTTATTACTTTTGAATCCACTAATGTTGCTAATGAAGATTGTGTGAAGTTTTGTATGAAGGAATTTTTTAGGTATAGGGGAAGAATGATGTAATGAGATGAAGAATGGACAAAAGCTCAAGATTGGGGATGCCACCCCGTGTCACCCCAAGAAATATTCAAGAGGTACAAGCATCAAAGCTTGGGGATGCCCAAGGCATCCCCTTCTTCATCAATAAAAATCCCAGGTCTTTCTAGACACTTCGTTTTTATTGTTTCATGCACTGTTGTGTTATTCTTGGAGTGTCTTAGTTTTCATTTGCTTAGTTTGCTTGAATAAAGTAGTTGGACCCTGCTTTCGCTGTGTTATTTCAAATAAGTTGATTGATGTTGGAAAAGAGTAGAAAGCTTCATGCTTATAGTGATGCAAAAGGGAGTTTGTTTTGATTGTGACTTAAACTTTATCATGCCATGCTAGCTGTTTTTTTACCTTATGCTTAGTGATTATTGCTGTAGCATGACTTCTTCCAAACAATTGAGATTTCTTAGTGTGCCTCGCAAGAATCATGCGTTGTTTTAGCATACAAAAGCATAATTTGTGGTATTATCCTTTGATGCTTTGTTTGGGTTGACTGGGCACATGCTCACACCATGTTATGACTATGAACCAGTCACCATAGCCTCTATGATGATTTAGTTTTTGACTTGTGGTACCACTTTATGCTTTGATCAGTAATGTTTTGTCGCTCTGTATGATTATGTCC